>CM032454.1:167502107-167815239 GCA_019049505.1 Pachyrhynchus sulphureomaculatus | reverse complement strand
TTTAAACTTTCATGGTTCTATAACAATATCGTACAACAAAACCACCATAAAACAAGATTAAAGTTATGAGGCCTTCCTCACGGCTAATACCCTGTTTAGAATTAATAGCGATCAAGACGCCAACTATATAAATTTCGTTCTAAACAGTTTTCGCATGGCTAATTAAATGTCGTTTAAAAAAAAGCTGAAAATTATTAAAATATACATTAAATATTTTCTACAATTTATTTTACTAGTTAGCGGTTGTCGGGTCAAACTTATAATCTTTTTCCGCATAGGTGAACTTATATCATTTTCTCTAACACTGTACATTGCTTCAAATATATAATTATTACCCAATATACTTACTTCTTCTCTAAACCGTTTTACAATTTCTCCTTTTTTGCCTATGATACTTCCTTAACTTCCTGGAAAAAAAAGAGAAAAAAAAAAAATAATTGTAATATAATTGTTCTTGACTTTGTTCAAGTTTAAAACTGATACTACGAGATGTAAAACTATAGATAAAAAAATAAATTTAACAAAAAGTTCTCACAACACAATAGTCCATCGGAAAACAACAGAAATAAAATACCTTCTATTTCATTAAATGAACATAAAAACAAACAAGTTTTTCAATTAACCATTGTTTGGGCGAAATAGCTTCCAGTTGCTTCCATTGAACTTTCCTTTGTAATTCATTTTTTTCTAAAGCTTAAATAGTTATTTTTTAATTGTTTAGAGTAGTAAATCAAAATATAAAACAGAGTTTGTATAAACTAATTTTGCTTGCTGTGTGTCGAAGCGGATTTAGTAATTTTACCATACCAACTAACTTGGGTTAGAAATAAAAGCCAATAAATCTGCCATGAGATTTAAAATATTTAATCCTCTTGTAGTGTTAGTACAAGCAACGAAATGTACTCTGTCAACATTACGTATTATATTTGATATTAAATTAATATATGATATAAAATACGAAATCACAACAAATTTTGTGCAGGTCAATGTTCGTAAATTGATAATGTTGCGTCAGAACTTTTATCTTATCTTTCAAGATTTCAACTATCGTGTAGTACTAAATTCCGAAATTGTCGGTGTTAAAAAAAATTATTTTGTTTCAATAATTTCAATGTTTCAAATAACATGAAGAGTTCTATAAGAAATCCAACAACGTTAATTGTTTCCTATATTGCCGTAACAACATGCACAACCAGATAGAAAATCATGGAAAAAATACCGATTAATTTTCCACGGAATTTTATATAAATATTTATTTTTGCGGGGTTCGCTGATTTTGTTTGAAGCCACCCACGAAGGAACTTAAGTAGTTTAGTCTTGATGGTGGCTGTTATGAACTGATTTCTGGTAGCATCGCCAAAATATTTACAAACGCACATTTTTATCAATCTTAAAAAAGATTTTTTATAATTTGCTTTACTAATATTATACTTTATTATTCGAATTAAATTAGTTAGCCTGTGGAACGGTACTTCAAAGAAAATATTTCCAAAGTTACTTATCGGATTAAGGTTAGTTGTTTTTTTTTAGGGCTGTACATGCGCTACAGGGAAATACCTAAAGTGTTACAAGAGCGACGCGTATGCAGAAAAAATTATCTCGTTGGTCTTGAATCGCTGCAAATTATACTCGACAGGAAACATAAGTCTGGATAATTCATTCCAAAGGCTCCATATAAAAGAATTCTTGAAAGGCGTGGAGTACGGGGGGAGTGACAAGCTGAACTAATATTGATGTGATGTATTAGCGCGACGTGCATTCCCGGCGAGCACTGCTCTGGAAGGAATTAAGCAAGCTACTGTCAATTGAACACTTTTTTTAAAGAAAAGATCTTGGATATTCTAATAATTAAGGTGGGACTGGGCTGAATTCTGGGTCTCCAATCAGGCAGATAGTTGTTATCTGAATAGAATATAACAAATGTAGCATGTCTGGGAGCACAGTCCTAAACAGGGAGGCAGAATTCCATCGCTGGTCAAATGGTCAAATTTGAACTCTTTACAGGGTGAGTCAACGATAGAGTAAAGTTTATTATCTCATTTGTTTCGGGAATGACGAAAAAATATTAAATACAAAAGTTTTAGGGAATGTTAGGGTGTACAGTATAAAAAATTATTTTTGAGTATACAGAGGTACTTCAAAAAAGTGTGGCAGATATAACACGTGTTTTTTTTAAATGGAACATCTTATTTTCCAATTTAGTTTTAAAATTATGCATAACATTTTATAACTTTTTTATTAATAATGTTATTATACTACCTAAACCTCTAGTAGTAGTAGTTTTTCTAATATTTCAATTTTTTTTTAAAATACTAGTTTTCAGTTTTGTAAAAAATTGCCAGAGTAGAGCCATTGGTTTCTGAAGGTGGAACACTCATAATTGGTACGAGCGTTCTTAGAGATTTGCATGAAAATAAAAAAAAAAAAAAAAGATATATGTAAAGAAATTTGTGTTACAGGGTGTTCAAAATAAATTTATACATTTTAAATTGAAAAATCTCAAATTTTTTAAATGGCACACCCTGTATATTATTATTTTTTCTGATAAATTTTACAAAACCCTCCAACTTCTATTAACTATGTTATATACCTATTTCTAATCGTTTTCGATTTAATTTTGAATTTTTTCAATTTTTACCCTTGTTTTTATACACTTACGCTATTGTGAAAACATAAACGAATCGTTAATAATAATTTTAATATAGTTTAACTTATTCTAATGATTAATTTATTATGACGTAATAAATGTTCAAAAAATATGCCCGTCTACTTGTATACACATGTTTAGTCGTTTTACTATATTTTCCTTCACTTTCCTTAGCATAAAAGGCGTTATTGTCCTGCACGCATCCCGTATCCTATTTCCATATCTACTGGTGTTGTAGGGGTTCAAAAAAAAACGATCTTTAATGTAGCCCCACAAAAAGAAATCTAAAGGTGTTAAGTAACATGACCGAGGAGGGGCCACTGAATGAATCCATCCCTATCGATCCATTTTTGTCGGTAACGATCGTTTAAAAATTCCCGAACTTCCCGGTGGTAATGAGCAGGAGCTCCGTCTTGTTGAATCTACATTTGTTCCCTATCAACTTCTTCAAGAAGCTGGGGTAATTAGTTTTTTAAAAAATTTAGATATCTAGGCCCGTTAAGCGGTTCGCGGAAAAAATATGGACCAATAATTCGAAAATTTAATATTCCACACCATACATTAAAAAAATTTGGATCGGCCTCTATTGCTCTCTTCATAGTGGTAAAAGTTTACTCGTGGTTCAAAATCACGGTCTTGAAGTTCTTGGTGTAGTTCCATATAAAAGGGATGATTCTTGTATTTTCTTGTGGTGCGATTAGCCGTAGATTGGGATGTGTCAGATAAGTCAGCTAGTTGACGGCTGCTGTCCTCATTGGTAGAATTCTGATTTACTACTTTCCGTTTCGTATACTCACGCTACCACTACCATTAAACCGTTTCCATTAATTACTGAAATAGATTTTCTAGATGGTATACGTCTATTAGGGTACTTCGCTCCGGCTTACTGTCAAAAGACAATTTTTTCCCGCCTCGCCGTATATAAACCATATCAATAAATTCATTTTTAGGAAAATCCATAACTATTACATTTATACGTCACTTACTACAACAAATTACACTATTTTTACTTGCTTAATAGACATGTCAAAATTTGACAATCCCACATTTTTGTTTTGTCTTGGCAACTATGATGTTATAGCGTAAGTGTATTAAAAACAAGGGTAAAAATTGAAAAAACTATTAGAAATAAGTATATGACATACTTAATAAAAGTTGGAGGGTTCTGTAAAATCTATCAGAAAAAAATAATAATATACAGGGTGTGCCATTTAAAAAATTTGAGAATTTTCAATTTAAAATAACCGAAATGCATAAATTTATTTTGAACACCCTGTAGCATCTCACTCAAATTTTTTTACATACATCTCTCTTTTCATCTCTATAGAACGCTCGTATTAATTATGACTATTCCACCTTCAGAAACAATGGCGCTACTGGCAATTTTTTTTACAAAACTGAAAACTAGTATTTTTTAAAAAAATTTAAATATTAGAAAAACTACTAGGTTTAGGTATATAACATTATTAATAAAAAAATTATAAAACTTTACGCAAAATTTAAAAATAAATTATAAAATAGGACCTTCCATTTAAAAAAAACATGTTATATCGGCCACACTTTTTTGAAGTACCCTGTATACTCAAAAAAATTTTAAACTGTGCACCTTAATATTCCCTAAAACTATTGTATTTAACATTTTTTCGTCTTTCCCGAAACAAATGAGATAAAGAACTTTACTCTATCGTTGACTCACCCTGTACAGGATTAAAAATTATTTTAATCGTGAATTTATTCCCTCTGCCATCCAGACTGTTGGTGCTTGTGACACGATCATGTTTGAAAGTCGCACTTCACTCATCGTTCATCAATTTTTGAATTGAGATCGAGTTTGTGTTGAGCATTTACCTATTTTAGTGAATTTATGTAAATTTTCACCCAAAAAATTATAATAAATTTAAAAAGATGTTTTCTAAGGACGTAGAGGCCACTAGCCTGAACGTGCTTTGCAGGCAATCCCTTAAAATTGGTTAGAAAGTTCATATGAATCAGAAAGATTAAAAAAAGGACATTAAAAAAAATTTCATTCAATTTTTACTGCACAAATGACAGTTATGTATGCAGATTCGCTGGGGAAATTATTATTTTCTGAACTTTTTTGTGGGAAAATTAGTCAGAGCATAAATTATAATTCTCCGTACGATTTTACCAGACAGCAGTACCCTATTATAACTTGTATATTCGCATACGGTACTGATTTAAAAGAGTGAAACTTTAAAATAGCTCAAAACAATTTTTTTGAGCCGAATATTTTTTTAATAGGTTATTTTATAAGGGCTCCCCTTGGAACCATTACTAACTTAATTTTCTTCAAAGCCAATTTAAATTCAGAATGTTTTGACCCAGATGTTAATATACCTAATTTAGTTCATCGGACAAATCTATACCGAAATTCTATTCGGGCAAATATCATTTCTAAAAGCCATACATAGGCCCTAATAGGATTTTTAATATTAAAGAAGCCGTTTATTTACTTAAAACGGTTAGTATTTCATATTTTCCACGATATTTCCCAAGTTTCCTAATAATTTTCCAAGGATTTAAATTATGTGATTTATGTTTAACAGCTTTATTTAGGTAGACACAACGTCGTTAACAATTTTCCTTTAATAAATATAAATTAATATTTTGGCAGACTTGGTAAACTGAAATTACATGACATAATTTTTTATGTACCCTTCAATAAATTATATGAAATTTAGGAAATTAAAAGTCAAAGAGACTTTTTTCGGATGGTTTAAAATAAGATGAAAAGCACCTTGAATTAAAATCACATGTACAGTCTGTCAAATAAGAAGAAAAATGTGTTTCCAGAACATTTGTTGCAATCAATGTGTTCTTTGGTGTGCTAACAATGGCGCAATTACCTTAGTAAGTTGTCCAATCGCTCATGCATCAATAATCGCTTGGCATCTTCGAGGCATACTGCCGACGAGATTTTCTGCATACTCTGCAAATTTTTCGAATCTCGCGAGATAACTGAGTCAAGTTCTTTCCTCTGTTTTTTCTTTATAAGGAACAAAACTTCTTCACAAACAACACCGACTTTTTAATATATTTAGCGGCCGCGGAATGGAGAATGGATGGGAACAGAGAAAGACTGCCTCGAACCGACGCGTAAACAATTTTAGATTTTACGTGTAGAAAGTTCGGAATCGACCAATAATTTTTACTAAAAATGCGTCGTAGACGAAGGTTCTCTCTACCGATTTTCTGTTGAATCGCTACGATCGCATCTACCAAAAACGAATTATCGCGGACACCTTCTTACTTGACAGACTGTATATGTTTAAATTCATTCTTCACGCGTCCTCGAGATCGTTTGTACGAGGTTCTCCCCATAATCGAAACCGCCTAACAAAAAAAAAAAAAAAAAAAGAATTCTAAATAGTCACCTTGCAAATTTTTTTATTTCATTTAGTTCAACGACTTCCCAACATTTTAACACTACCCTCATTACAATAAGATTTATCCAACTCTGCAAAATAAGCCTTTGTCTCAGCTTTAACTTCATCATTCGAAGTGAATCTTCATTCAGCCAGCCATTTTTTCAGGTTAGGAAACAATAAGTAACCACTGGGACCCAAATCTGGCAAATATGGTGGATGTAGAAGCATTTCCAAGCAAAGGTCTTGCATTTTTCAGCAACAAATCGAGTTGTGTGTGAAGCCGCATTATCGTGATGAAAAAGCACTTTCTTTTTTGCGAGATGTGGATGTTTCGCCTGAATAGTACCCTTCAGTTAGTCCAGTAGTGAAGCATAATACTACCTGGTGATGGTTCTACCTCTCTCCAGGTACTCAGGTAGTCATCACTTTTCCTGCAACGGGAACCGTTTTTGTATTCTTTTTTCACCTGCTTCCACCCACTATTTGGACTACTCCTTCGACTCTGGTATGTAATGACGAGTCCATGTTCTATTGTTATGAAACGTCGAAGAAATTCACTGGAATCAAGTTTAAACATTCATGGAAAATGTTAGTTCGAATACGTTTTTGGTCGATTGTGAACAAACGTGGCACCGATAGGGTGAAAAACTTTCTCATACGCAAAACATCGTGTAAAATGTAGTGGATACCGCCTATTGAGATGTTTACAATGTCACCAAACCCGCGTACCTTCAGTAGGTGATCATTAAGTACGCTATTGTGAATTCTTGTCACGACTTCGTCTGTCGTAGAGGTTTTCGGGCGTCCGTGTTTAAATTCAGCAGCCCACTTTTTAATCGTCGAAAACGAAGAGGAAGAATTATTTAATGTGACAATGTACCACTTTGTAAATGTTCGTAGAGTTAAACCTTTTAAAACGAAATATTTTATAACAGCTTACAGTTCAATTTTATCCATTTTTTAGAAAATCTTAAAACTTATTTGAAACTTCATAGCACGCTATGTAGTAGATAACACTTAATAGATATAATAATAATTTGGTCATCTTGGCACTATATCTGTGTCAGGCTAAAAGCTTTTGGAACGACCCTCGTATGTGGCAATTAAATTTCTTTATATCTTTTACTATCCACGCCGGTGTACACAAGGGCTGCATACTGTCTCATATTATGTGTCTTGTTTTGCATTTTACGTACATCCTGATTTTTCAAAAAATCGATTTTTGTTTACGGATTTTTATTCTTATCTCTCATTAAATAACACCGAGATGCAAGAGGAAGAAGGCACACATTACGAAGCTGAAATGGGGGGACTAGCCGTAAGTTCACTTTTTATCTACCCGAAACTTTCAACGCCTTTTTCTCGAAACTTTGTTTTCAGACACTGTCTGCAACACCTTTTTTTCTAAATCTTAATAATTAGTTTTTCTACAAAATGTTGAGAGGTTTTTTTTTTTAATTTTTCTAATAGACTTCTAAAGAATAATTAACATAAATTTTTTGGTCGAAAATTGCATACTGAAGTTTGAAATACTACAAATTTTTATTATTTTTGGAAAAAAAAAACCATTCGACAATTTTTTAACTACTACACTATTTTA
The DNA here is from genome assembly GCA_019049505.1 of Pachyrhynchus sulphureomaculatus. Taxonomy (NCBI): domain Eukaryota; kingdom Metazoa; phylum Arthropoda; class Insecta; order Coleoptera; family Curculionidae; genus Pachyrhynchus; species Pachyrhynchus sulphureomaculatus. The sequence continues at coordinate 167,807,603 of CM032454.1, read as the reverse complement.
CAAGATTAATTTTTATTTTTGCAGATTGGATTATTTTTTGTCAAGTTATCCTGCAGACAAAGAGGTGCCATAGTTTTCATCAGTGGTCCATTTAATCCGATAAAAAATAATGTTAAAATTTAAAATAACCGGTCAAGTGCAAGTTGAACTTGCATAATTAGTGTTCCGTACGTTGATTGCTTTTAAAATAAAAAATTTTGTTACGGTGGTATAAAATGATCAGTGACTTCAGAAAACACACCCCAAATGAGTTTTCTACAGTTTGTTTCCAATCTTTACTGAAAACTGATGACCTTAAAATTTTTGTTTTTTTTATATACCAGATAAATTATTAAAGGTAATGAACTCGTGATAATTTTCGTTCAATCTACACCCCGTGGAGAATATTCCCGAATTTTTTCAAAATTTTTTGATCAGTAATTTTCGAGATAAGATGGGGGACAGCGATTTTTTGCAATTTTTTAGAAATAATACAAAAAAAGTGTGCGCAAGTATTACATTATATATATATATATATATATATATATATATATAATATATATATTTATATATATATATATATATATATATATATATATATATATATATATTTATATATATATATATATATATATATATATATATATATATATATATATATATATATATTTATATATATATATATATATATATATATATATATATATATATATATATATATATATATATATATATTTATATATATATATATATATATATATATATATATATATATATATTTATATATTTATATATATATATATATATAATATATATATATATATATATATATACTCATGTTTTCACAAGCTTTCGTTTGACACCATACTCGATGACCTAGTAAAAACAATTTTTTTTTACTTCTGATTTCCACCCCCAAAACTAACCCCTTAAATCAAAATTTAACTTTCAAAACTATATGGCTCTGATGAGGCCATCAATTCCTATATTAGTACCAAATTTCAACTTTCTATGTCAAATAGTTTCGGAGAAAATCGGGTGTGACAGACAGGCAGACGGACAGACAGACAGACAGACACCGAAGTGATCTTATAAGTGTTCCGGACGGAACACTAACAAAAATGTTTTCTTATAATTAAAGTACAATAAAAATATATAATCGCCATTCTTTTGTATTAGTCACTTAACAACATTTAGAATTTTTTTTTTAATATACATACTTTCTGCAACGCCCAGGTGTATGTAACCCCTTAACGATCCACTGGAAAAAACCACAAATCCATTGCTGATTATATACCATATATAGCGTTGCAACTTTCTCAAGTTTAAATAATTTCTATCTGCAGGTAGCAAAAATGATTTAATCACGTAATAAATTTGCTACTGCCACCTTTAGTTAAAACAATATTAAATTTTCAATAAAATTTTGATTGTCCTGGGGAAGAAAGGCAATAACATTTTTATTAAATAACTATTTGAAAAGTCACAGCAGATGGTCGGCTTTCACAATTTAACGGTTTCGTATATTTATTACTTTTCTGATTATCACACTTAAGTCTTTATTTTATTGTTGTCTTAGGTTACAACATGGTAATTACTTTATTGTTCTGTTATTAAGCTTTTGTATTGTTGATATTGACGGTGAAATTTTCGGTGTATTTACTGTGTATTGTTTAATGCACATAATAACTGGAACTGGAACATCATATAACTATCATGTTGTGATATACAGCCTTGGCCAAAAGTATTAGGCACCCCTAGTAAACACGTGAAACTCATAAAATATTAAAAAAGACTAATTGTTTTAACAACAACTATAGGCGGCGCTGTCAAAAGCTAACTTAAACAATAGACAATCTATAACAAATAGATGCTTATACTGCTTTCTGTCGGCGTCGTGTCTTACTAAGTCTATTCAAGCAAGAAGTTACCAAAAGTGTTCTTCGTATGGTTCAGCAAATACGAAGAACACTTTTGGTAACTTCTAAAAATGAGATTCTTTTCGTTTCGTCTTTAGTTGTTATACCAATGCTGCCATAGACAATGTCTTTTACAGGTCCATAAAACACCTGGCCACAAACTTGCGAAAATGAGCTTTTTTGAAAAATATTTTTAATGGTTTATCAGTCTCTTTTACTACTTGTAGTGTTAAGAAGCTTCCGTGGATGTTTTATTTGTGAAACTGGACATTCTTATATTTGAGAAATGCCTAAGAAAAGTAAGCTTGGTTTCGAAAAAACGAATGAAAATTCAAACCCTACATGAACAAGTCCCAAGTAGAAATAGCCAAGTTCCTGAAATGTTCTCGGTGCGCAGTGCAATGTGCTATTAAAAGGTTTGTGGAGACTGGCTCCCATGCCAACAAAATGAGAACGGGCAGAAAACGTAAGACTAATGAGCGACAGGGCAGAAAAACTCATCCGCGAGTCTTATAAAAATCGAAAAAAAAACATCATCTGAGCTCGCTGCAACTTTTTCGGAAGAGATTGGGATGCCGATTAGTTCTCGAACGGCAAGGAGAAGACTGACAGAAGCTGGATTAAGAGGGTGCAAAGCTAAAAAGAAGCCTTGGCTTTCAGAGACCAATAGGAAGAAACGCTTAGAGTGGACTCTGAAGCACCAACATTTTAGCGAAGAGGATTGGTCTAATGTTGTATGGTCCGATGAATCCAACTTTGAGGTAAGTTTTTATATGATTTATTTTAACAAATAACTACATACAATTACTCTTGATTTAATCCGCTTTAATCAAAATAATAACTAATTTTTTTAATTGAGTATTTTTTCTATTCTTACAGCTATTCGGAACGTCAGGTGTGACATTCTTGAGGCGGCGTGTCGGCGAGGAATAACATCCAGATTGCGTGATATCTCCTGTAAAACATGGAGAAGGCAGCATTATGATCTGGGGCTGCATGGATGCTAAAGGTGTAGGCGAAATGTTCGTTTGTGAAGGCCGCATGAACAGCCAAAAGTACATAAATGTAGTAGACACTGTACTTGATGTCTTCGCTAACGCGCACTTTTGGCGACACTAATATAGGCGACATCAAATTCCAGCAAGATAATGCACCTTGTCATAAATCAGCGGCTACGATGCGCTGGTTTAGAGACAATAACATTGTCTTGTTGGATTGGCCGGCGCAGTCTCCAGATCTAAACCCTATCGAGCATCTTTGGGGTATTCTGAAGCGCAAGTTAAGAGAGCATAGCATAACATTAAGAGCAGTGCTAAAAAACGCTTTGATGGATGAGTGGGAGTGCCATAAGTACAACTGAATGTACTAGGCTTGTACGCAGCATGCCCCAAAGAATTGCTGCCATAATTAAAGCCAAGGGCGGACACACCAAATATTAATTTATTTCATAATTTTACATCAATATACGATTTTACAAAACATACGAATTTAATTTTTTATACTGAAACACAAGAAATGAAGTAAATTGTAGGGTGCCTAATACTTCTGGCCAAGGCTGTACTTGTTTTATCGCACTTCCAACCACCATAGCAGCGTATATGTCCATCTTAGTCAATGTAAACATTTGATTTTTAATTAAAAGTTTTGATTTTTATCAATACAGAGTGCCGGCAAAAAAATCTTTACACTTGTACGGCCAAAAAAAACTTGACATGTAATATCCGCGTCATAATTTCACTTGCCGTTCCCACTATAAAAATGAGGCAGGAACCTAGTGATGACACGCGGTATTAGCACACCACAGGCGACCTTCTCCCCCCCAGCCCACACTCAATTCACCTCGTGGACTTTTACAGTGAAGTTGACTGTTCTTTCTCCGGTCGAACTGTGTTTTTATCATTCCTTAAAAGTTTGAGTCTAACATCTTTAGTCTCACTGCACACAATGGGTCGGAAGAAGCTTAAAATAGATGGGAAATCCCGTGCCTTCAGCCTGCTGAAGAAGGAGGATTCAGTGATTGCTGTAGCCAAAGATCTGGGCATATCGAAAGAGACAAATTATCAACTGAAGCGATCAGCGGCGTCATTACCTCCTGGGACGGTACCTCAGAGAAAATCAGGCTCCAGCGCACCGAAGAAGATTTCATCCAAGACTATTAAGCTTCTGAAGCGTGAAATGATGTCGAATCATTCTATAACCGCCGTTGAACTCAAAAAACAAGTGCCCTAGGCTCCTCCAGAACGTCATAACTAGGACAGTTCGCCACCGCCTGCAAAAGGACCTGGGTCTGCCAAGTCGCCGTGCCGCAAAAAAGCAATGAAGAAGAAAAGGCTTGACTTCTGTAAAAAATATCAAGATTGGACATCTGAAAAGTGGAAGAATGCGATGTTTAGTGATGAGAGCACTTTCAGTTAGTCAGGAGAGGCTCAAAGATTGTGTGTCGTCCAAATACCACGTCAAGATAATGACCCTAAATATACGGTTAAGACTGTTAAACACCCTGACAGAGTAAGGTGCACTCAGTGAAAGCAAGAGCAGGGGAGGTTTGTACTTTCTTCTCAATAATGTAACTATGGAAGCAAGCAATTAAATTAATGTTTTAGAAAAACATTTGCTTAATTTTTGGGTCATTCATCAGTGTAACTATTTTATGTATAATGGGGCCCTTGCCCACAAGGCCAAGGTCGTGAAAAAGTTTCTCAATGACCATAACATTAATATTTTAGAGTGACCAGGTAATTTCCCTGACCTTAATCCTATAGAAACTACCTGGAATTTCATGAAGAACAAGGTTCAAGAGACACGACCCAGAAACATCAACGATCTAAAAGAAGCGCTGAAGACACTGTGGATAACCATGGGCTCCACATACTTCACCAACCTTGCTGAATCCATGCCTAAACGACTACAGATGGTGGTAAAATGTAAGGGTGACATGACAAAATACTAATTGTAACAAAATATCCACACTAAAACAAATGAATGTGTAAAGATCTTTTTTGTCGGCGCTGTATATATTACTATTACTATTATTCCTAACACATCGAAGAATCAAAGGAAACCTTCAGCACTGAAATTTAATTTCGTTCAATTAGGGAACTTATACAACTGTCACAAGTAAGGATTTTTTGCCTAATTATCATAAATAAAACCGGCCAAGTGCAAGTCGGACTTCCGTAATTAGTGTTCCGTACGTTGATTGCTTTTAAAATAAAAATTTTTGTTATGGAGGTATAAAATGATCAATGACTTCATAAAACTCTCCCCAAATGAGTTTTTCAACAAAGTTTTTTTCTGATCTTCACTGAAAACTGATGACCTACAATTTTTTTTATATTCCAGATAATTTATTAAAGGTAATGCACTCGTGATAATTTTCGTTCAATCTACACCCTGTGGAGAATATTCCACAATTTTTTCAAAATTTTTTAATCAGTACTTTTCGAGATAACGCGATTATTCGCAATTTTTTTAAAAATAATACAAAGAATAATATATATTTCTGAACTCGTGTTTTTACACGCTTTTATTTGACACCCCACTCGATGACCTAGTAATTTTTTTTTCATTTCCGATTTCACCCCTTAAAACCAATCCCTTAAGTCAAAATTTAATCTTCAAAACTTACTATATTTGTGCCAAATTTCAACTTTTTACGTCAAATAGTTTTGGAGAAAATCGGGTGTGGCAGACGGGCAGACAGACGGACGGACAGACACCGAAGTGATCTTATAAGTATTCCGTATGGAACTTGACCGACTGTAGATACTACTGGCTGAATTATTTTATCTTTTATAAGCAAAATACAATTAGACAAACTTAAGAGTACCATTTTGTCCCAGCTGGTCGTGTACAGTATAAAAACTTAAGTATCAAATCAATAAACACTCACATAATAAGGAGTAATATCCTTGTTTACTAAAATAATATACGTTACACTAGCTACTATTTGGAAGTGTCAAGGCAAACAGCCGCAAAAAAATCAAAGTTAATCTTCCATATAGGGGGCAAAAGTGGTGATGAATTAGTATTAAATTAATGCGAGGGCCGCCTTTTACAAACGACCACTATTGAGATGTGGCATTACCATGATTGTAAAATTTAACATTTGTTATTGTTAAAACAGCTCAGAAATTGACCGAATGGATTGTTTACAGTGAGCGTTAAAAAAAAAACAGTTTTGTGAACAAATGGAAATTTCAGGGGAAGGTTTCCGTTGGATGATTTTTTACGATTTTAGTAAAGGCCTAACTCAGCAATGCCTCAAATCGCTTCGTTTAACTTTTGGTAACGAATCACCATTAGAAAAGACTGTTTACAATTGGTTTGCAGAATTTCGTCCTGATCGTGCTTCCGTCAGCGATGAATTTCGCGGAGGTCGACCAAAATCGGTTGTTCCAAAAATCATCGATGCTGTGCGCAACATGATTGAAGAGGATCGGCATGTGACTTATCGAAACTCAAAAACATGCTCGTGTCAATTCGTATACAATAGCGTAAAGGGAGACGAAAGTTGGATATACTCGTACAAGCCGGAAACTAAGCAACAAACAACTGTTTTGAGTGTTCCAAAATGAACCGAATCCAACAAAAGTGGTTCGTTCGCGAAGCACTTCTAAGAAAACTATTGCTTGTTTCTTTGGTTATACTGGACATGTGGAAACCACTGCCTTAGAGGATCGAAGAACAGTTAATGCTGAATGGTATACAACAATTCGTTTGCTAGAAGTCATCGATGAAATCAGGAAAAACAACCGAAAACGTTGCATCATTTTTCCTCATGACAATGCCAGCTCTCACACAGCCCGTCAAACAACTGATTATTTGACGGAAAAAAATCTCATTGCCCGTATTCACCTGATTGGTCACTTCTTTTTGTTCTCGAATGTCAAAAAAAAATGCGTGGACCGCGATTTTCATCACCTCAAGAATCTGTTGAATCCTTCCAAAACCATGTTTTTGAGGTACCAACTTCAGAGTGGATAAAAACGTTTCGAGAATTGGTTCGAATGCATGCAAAAGTGTATAAATCTTAAAGGCGAATATATTGAGAAAGAATAAAACGTGCTCTTTAGTAAGTCGTAAGTCTTCAGTTCTATCAACTGTAGATCTAAAAAATATTACTTGTACTTCTCCTTCCTAACCTATTTCACCTTTTGTAACAACTAAATAGGTATATTCACTGTTTTTCTTGTCCAAATCTCTCACAAGAACGTGGACAGCATCTGATATTTTCGTTGGACGAATGTTCCCTTTGGCCACCACCACTTGATGTACATACTCTCAACAGTGTTTGAGAATATTGAAGCGACAACGCTTTCGTACACAGCTAGTGGCTGAATTTCTTCCTAATCCGAAGTAAAACTTGGTGGATATACTTCATTGCTAAAGGGTTGCCGAGGAGCACGAATCATGTTAGTAACATGCTAATGAGTTACAATCGTCACTGGACGATTTTTTAGCTAAAGGGCTGCACAGGATATATTTTCATTTTAAAACCAATCAAAATATAAATTCTTGCGCTAAAATGTCGTATCACCGTACGGATCTCTGAGTGTTCACTGAACGCAAAACCTACCGACTCACAAATCTATTCAGCCTCACCTTCTAACTTATACACTGTAGATGAGTACCCCTGTATTATATTTATTATACTTGGTTTAGCACATAATTGCAGAAGCTTAATTATATCCGAGCATTGTGCGACGATTAACATAAGCCGACATATTTCTCTGACCACAATAACTTCATTTTTATGATCTGGATTATTGGTACCAGAGTAATGAAATGTGGATACATTTTTCTTACACTTTACACTGTCTGGTCAATATCTTATTAATATGCCTTTAAAGTTGAATATTATTAAGGAAAACTGAAGGAGCATTGAAAGAAATTCTTGAGAGGCTCGACGAAATGCAAAAGGGAAATATTAGAATGGAAAAAGAAGAAGAAAATGAGAAATTAAAAGATGAAAATCTAATGCTGAAGGAATCAACAAAGATACAAGGCACTAAAATAGAGCTGTTGGAGAGGGAGATAAGAAAAAGGAAGGTAGTCATAGAGGGCATAGAAGAAGTATGGAATGAAGACGAAGAGCAAATTAAAAACAAAGTTAGAGATGTTTTTAAAGGACTACAAATGAAAATAGAATTGGAGAATGACATAACAGAAGTGAGACAAATAGGGAAGGAAAGAGAAACAACAAAAGGCCTATACTAATAGAAGTAAGAACGTGGAGCCAAAATATGGAAATTCTTGAAAGAGGAACGGAAATATATATTAACGAAGACTTCCCGAAAGAGATACAAAATCAGAGAAGAGGATTAATAAGATATATGAAACCAGCAAGATAACAGGGACATGGGGAAAATGGGTGGAAAGCTATATACATTGAACCAGATGGATGAACTGGAGGAAGAACCGGGAAAGGAATCAAAAGAACACGTGAACAAGGCACAAAAATCATCCAATGAGACAGGAAGGAAGGAGGAAGAAGGAAGGACATACAAAGGGATAAGAAGTATAACAAACACTAGGAGGAATAGAAAAAACTATTAGGAAATGAGAAGGATTAGTGGACAGGAAAAAACGCAATGAGTAAGGAAACTAAAACGGAATCTAGAAATAACCAAAACAAGAAAATACAGGAAAAAATGAATAGCACAGGAAAAGAGGATAAAGAAAAGTACAAAGATGGCAATATAGAATATAACGTCATTAACCGGCAAGGAGCCGGAAATGAAGAGATAGGGAAAGCAAAGGGGAAAAACGATAAAAAATATGAACAAAATGCTGATGGACAGGGAAGGGTGGAAGAACTGGATAAAAAGGATGGAACCTACAATTGCAGATACATAGATAAATTAATATCCGACACCCGGCAGTGTAAAAGGATTTAAGAGAAAGAAAGAAAGTTGGATATATAAGGTGTACAAATTAATTCAAAGTATTTCCAGCCACGTTTATGTGTGGCAGTACCAATCCTAAAGAAGAAAAATCACCACCTTGTGCGATGCTGCTATTCAAATAACCTTAAGACAGTCCTGAAAGAGATATCGTTCGATAAACAACACTGAGTTATTTCAAAAGCCAAAAAAAAATTTTTTCAATGGAGGACATCAAAAAGTATAACCCAATTTATCGACTCGAAACCACCATCATCTGAGTGGGAATCTGCTTCTTCTTCTTTTTAATTCGCCGTCTCCTGACGAAGATTGAAGATCCAAATGGCTAGCATAGTCCTGGAAAATGCAGCTGTAAAAATATCTATTGATGAGCAATTAGACCATCTTCGGATGTCCTTTAACCAGGAATTTTAACGTCTTTCAACCGATCTTCTTTCTTGTATTTTGCCTGATGACCAGTGTCAGCAAGTCATACTTTGTTTCCCTCATATGACCGATATAACTAGTTTTTCTTTCCTTTATAGTCGGCAGCAGTTCTGGATTTGCTCATTCGCCTGAGTACTTCAGAATTTGTTACTCTATCCATCCTTGAAATCCGCAGAATCCTTCTATAAACATACATCTTGAAAGTTTCGAGTCGTTTTTTTGGGCTGGGATCAAGGGTCCAGCCTTCACATCCATTTAGGAGTACCGAAAAAACATAGCATCTCATCATGCGCACTCGAAGTTCTAGACTAAGGTCGAATCTAGTGAAAAGATTTTGTCCCACGGGCCTGTTCGATTCTCAATCTAATCTTTATTTTTGGATTACGGTGACTATTAATTTATTCTCAGGTATTTAAAAGACAAAGCCTGCTGAATCCTGAATTCGTTAGCTGCCTGAAAAGTGGACAAAATATGTGGAGAATAAAGAGGAATATTCTTTTTGTACCGAGTTGTATTTTGTTCGTAAATAAATAAACATTCTATTAAGGCAAATAAAGAACCGAATTAATTTGTACACTTAATAAATATAGAGAAAACCAGCAACATAATTTTCATAATTGAATCATTATTATTTGCAACTATTATTTATTATTTTTAAGTACTACGAACACACTTGTAAAACGTTTATTATTCTCAGTTTACCGATGCAAATACACATGCACTAAATCTATTATGCCCAGTAGCTAGCCTTAACGCCACATACCTTTATAACAACTCATCAAATTTCTTGGCAAAGATTTGAGACTGATCCAGACAGCACGTTTAAACTTTTCGCCAACATTAAGTCTACTATAATTAAAATATTTTTAATTGGCACGCAAATAAAGAAAATATCCTTTGCAAATATAGCTACATAGGCTGGCAAATGCAGCGTTCCGTGCAAAAACATTGTCTTCTCTTGTTATATGAATATATTTTCTCACAAAATAAAAAATTACTATCTTTGCTAAACCAAATTTCCAAGAAAAATTTCTTTTTTTAAGGTCGCTCTATAGTTACTTCTTCTTCTTCCTTCTCTAACTTAGGCTTTTCGTGTGTTCAAGCTCATTCATCTGCCTGTCACTATTCTGCTATATTCAGATTATCACGCCACCTCTTTCGGAGGCGACCCACACTCCCATGTCCTAGTGGTGACTTATCACGGGCGAATTTCACTATTCTTCTGTCCTCCAGCCTGTGTTAATTCCACTCTGTATTTCAGTCCACCTAATCGTTGATATCCTCTACCCCACACTTGTTTCTTATATCTTCATTTCTCTCCCTATCCAGAAGTATCTATTCTGCGAAGTATCTTCATTTCTGTTGTTTCCAGTAGTCTCTTGGTTTACGATGTTTCTGGCCTGGTTTCTGCAGTATATGTCTTAACCGGTCTTATAGCTGCTTTGTAAATTCTCGAATTGGCTTTGTTTCCTATCCGTCCACCTCAAGTTTACATCTTAAGAGTGTCTTTAATGTTACACATTTTGTCTTGTATTGTGTTGGCATATATTATAATATTAAAGAGTTTAGTTGTGCAACTAAATTGGTGTAGGAATCGCTGTAGATCGTTTTCATTTTCCGCAAGTAGTGCTGCGTCATCGGCATAACATAAAATGTTAATCTCGTTGCCTCCCAGTTTATATCCTCTAATGGTCCGCACTTTTCTTATTATTTCGTCCATGATGAAGTTGAAGAGAAGGGGACTGAGTGAATCTCCCTGCCGAACCCCGTTCCTAGCTGGTATGGGTTTGGTGAGTTCTCCGTTTATCTTTGTGTATATATTCTCTATTCTTACATTCATTTAAATATTATTTATTATTAAATACTATTTTTGCTAAGATAGGATATAATGAAAAAATTAGAGCTATGGGAAGGACTAAGGATATTCGAAGCAAACTCCTTTAACCAATTATATGACTATAAATAATTACTGCGGAAAGATACAACAAATTCTATCTCTGTTTGGTGAAAGGCCAAAATTTAAAAAGCATACCTGCCCATAACCTGTAGCCGTTCAAACTCCACACAAGACCCGCAGGAAAGCCATTCCAACCAAGATACGTAGGCAGTCACAATTGTTAAAATATTCGCCAAGCTGCCTAGTGCATATAACTAGAGGTTTAATATACCTACCAAAATTGAATAAAATCCAAACTTCGGCATCTATTAAATATGTTTACAGACAGACAACTTTGTCGCACCAGTAAATGGCGAGGCGTGGTGGGTGGGAGTGGTCGTCCCATTTAGTGTACTTATACACAAAGTACTCTGTGGCGCCACTAAGTGGTGACGTGGGCCTGCTGGAAGTCATTGCCTAATTTGGTGTGCTTACACATAGCCCACTCTGTCACAGCACTACATAGCGGTGTGAAGTCATATCATTTAAAATAAATGCTTCTGTCAGAACGGACGCCCATCTGAAAGCTTTCCGACTTCAGAAATGATTTTAAATGGGAGTCCCAATATCGACGCTACTCTATGCCGCGTTAAAGTGTATCGCGTGTAATACACTTAAAACCATTGATGCAACTGAAAAGCTTTGAGACAGTCGACACGATCATCTGGTCTGAAAGCTGTCCGGCTTCAGCAAGTGTTTTAAATAGCGTGAGAGGCAAGCCAGAGAGGTCTGTGAGAAACCGTACTCAATCTTCATCTGTTACCCCGTCTCGAGACGCGATTCGAAGTATCACACCTCATCGGCTGAGCTAGTATCGCCAGAGAAAAAAACCTCGCAGTTCTTATTACCATACTGGCGCAACATAACGTCTCGAGATAGGTTGACAGATGAAGACAATATTAAATAAGTGCCGAAATTTGGACTTGTGTATGTGTATTTGTGCTGATTATATTATTTTATACAAATATTATGGCTTATATTTTGCCTATTAACTGAACAAAAAAACTAAGGAAAATTATCTACTAAAACTGTATAGAATTTAAACTGCTCGGATTTCTATCAAAGTTGGAAAAATATTAGATAATTTCCAGAACTGTAAAAATGACGTACATATATATATATATATATATATATATATATATATATATATATATATATATATATATATATATATATATATATATATATATATACTACCGTCAGAAAGTATTTGCCCACGTAGAAATTTCAATGTAACTGCCAAAATTTAATGCCTAATTAAACCCTTTTACGAGGCTGGTTTGAAAAGTCCGTGCAAAAATAAAAACTACTTATGTGTTTGGGGTAAACCTTTTTTATTTTTCGACATAGTCTCCTTTTAGGCTTATACACTTCGTCCAACGATGTTCTAGTTTGTTGATCCCTTCCGAATAATAGGATTTGTCCAAGTCTGCAAAATATCCATTAGTGTCTGCAATCACCTCCCCGTTTGAATAAAATCTTTGTCCCGCCAGCCATTTCTTCAAATTGGGGAACAAATAGTAGTCCGAGGGAGCCAAGCCTGGAGAATAGGGGGATGTGAAACGAGTTGGAATCCTATTTCCATTAATTTTGCGATCACAACTGCTGAGGTGTGTGCTGGTGCGTTGTCGTGATGGAAAAGGACTTTCTTGTGGGCCAATCGCGGGCGTTTTTCTTGCAGCTCGGTTTTCAAACGGTCCAATAACGATGAATAATATTCACCTGTAATAGTTTTACCCTTTTTCAGATAGTCGATGAGGATTATCCCTTGCGAATCCCAAAAGACAGTCGCCATAACCTTTCCGGCCGAACGAACGGTCTTCGCCTTTTTTGGTGCAGATTCCCCCTTGGTAACCCATTGTTTAGATTGTTGATTGGTCTCAGGTGTATAGTAATGTATCCATGTTTCATCCACAGTGACGAAACGACGCTTAAAGTCCTCCGGATTCTTCGAGAACAGCTGCAAACCATCCTTGCAACACTACACACGATTCCGTTTTTGGTCAAGCGTGAGCAACCGTGGCACCCATCTTGCGGATAGCTTTCTCATGTCCAAATGTTTATGCAAAATATTATGTACCCGTTCAGTCGAGATGCCCACAGCACTAGCAATCTCACGCACCTTAACGCTTCTGTCATCCATCACCATATCATGGATTTGATCAATGATTTCTGGAGTCGTAACCTCCACAGGCCGTCCAGAACGTTCAGCGTCACTTGTGCCCATATGGCCAGTCCGAAAATTTTGCAACCACTTAGAAACTGTTCTAATCGAAGATGCAGAGTCACCATAATGTTTATCAAGCTTCTCTTTAGTCTCCTGAGGCGTTTTGCCTTTCATAAAGTAATGTTTAATCACCACACGAAATTCTTTTTCGTCCATTTCTTGAAAATCACTCGACTTCCTTGATTCACACGAATGCCAAACACAAAGAAATAGACCAATATGGCTGAAACTTGGTGTGCGTTCATTCAAGAGATGCTACTAACTAAACATGATCTCGATACGCGCCGGTGGTGCCATCTCTCGGACTTTGCACGGATTTTTCAAACCAGCCTCGTATTATATTAGATAAATAAATTTAATTGTTCTTAACAAGGGTCCATCATAAAATTGTTTAGATAAGCCTTTTTGGTCTTCTTCTTCCTTTGTTCTTCTTCCTACGTTAGGACCATGTCCTGTGTTCACTTCAAAGGTTTCCCAGAAACAATTGCGATGATGAAGACCAGCTTTCATACCACCTTATTGGTTGTCTTCCAAGCGGTCGAGGTGTGTTTGGTCGCTTCTCTTTTGCAACCTTAGCCAACCGGTCATTTGGCATTCTGTCCACATGGTCTCTCCATTCTCTTGTCCTATTCCTTGCCCATCTCACCACATCCTGTATTTCGTACATTTCCCTTATTTCTTCACATCTCTTCCAGTCGAATAAGGTATGCCCTGTTATCGATCTAGGTGTTCGCATTTCTGTTGTTCTTAGGAGTCGTTTTGTTATTGTGTTCTCCACTCTGGTTTCTATCGCGTACGTCATGATCGGCCTTACGCATGTTTTGTATATTCTTACTTTGCTCCTGGTGCTCAAACAAATGTTGTTTCTCGAAATTATATCTCTTAAGTATCCTGATATTAATGATGCCTTTGTTGTTTGAGTTTTTACTTCCTCCTTAAGGTTCCTGGTACTTGTTATGTTTGCCCCTAGATATTTGAAGGACATCACTTGTTCTACACTCTGATCATAAATCGCGAGTTTACATCTTTTCGGTTCTTTAGATATTGCAAGGGATTTTGTTTTCTTTACAGATATTTGCATATTAAACACTTTTGCTGTTTGTTGAAACTTATGTAGGAGTCTCTGTAAGTTATCTTCGTCTTCTGATATGATTACTGCATCATCGGCGTAGCATATTATTTTTATTTCTTTGTCTCCCAATCGATATCCTCTATCAGTTTTCTTTACTTCGTTTATAATTTCATCCATTATGATGTTAAATAAGATTGGGCTTAGGCTATCTCCTTGTCTGATTCCGGTTGTCATAGGTATTTTATTACTTAATTTATTTGCCACTCTTACATATGTGTGATTATTCATGTTCAACTCTTCGATAGTTTTTATTATATTCGGGTGAATTCCCCTTTTTTGTAGTAGGGTTATAACATCAGTTAACCGTACCCTATCGAATGCCTGGGTGAGATCAATGCAACACATAAAGGCTATCTTATTAAACTCTATGGCTTTTTCGGTAATTTGGCGGATTATAAATATGGCGTCTATAGTAGACCTGTTCTTTCTGAACCCTTGCTGTTCTTCACAGATTTCGGTTAACATTATTTCTTCTGCTAAAATTTTAGTGAACAATTTTAGTACCGCACTCATTAAGCTGATACCACCTTTTTGGTGAACTCACAAATTAAAAACCAATTAGAACAAATTTTCAAGTTTTGCATGATAATCTTTTTGAGGCGATTTCTGAGAATTCCAGTTGAAGTAAGAATTCATTTCAAGTTTCTAGGGATTATGGCAATTCCTAAAGTGATGAGTTGGCCTCCACAATAATTCCGCTTGAACCCCATCGAATTGTTGTGGGACCATTTGGACAAGTGTGTTCGAAAACTAAATCCAACATCAGAAAATCACTTGTGGAAACTTTTACAAGCAGAATGGGTTAAAATAACAGAAGAAACTCTGAAGAAGCTATTGGACAGAATGCCGAAACTCAGTAAAGCGGTAATTAAAAACAAAGAAAAATCCTGGAAAATCATGAATGTTTTTCTGATTTTTCTAGACTGTAAATAATGTGAAAATAAATAATAATTCATTAAAATTTAAAAAAATTTATATTATCTGTGTTTTTATTGTCTTGGGACTGAAATAACTAGGTGGGCAAATACTTTGTGACGGTAGTATATATACATATATATATATATATATATATATATATATATATATATATATATATATATATATATATATATATATATATATATATATATATATATATATATATATATATACATATATATTAGAAGTAATATCCTCTAATCTGCCACTGCACACCTTTAAGCCGTTATATATTTGTCAAAAACTCAAGAAAAATTATCAAAATATTATTAAAACTCCGACCCTTATCCTCTAGTTCTGAAGTAATATCGCTCAAAAATTATAGGTTCTTGACGTACTTCAAATAGTAAATGAATACCAAATTTGAAATTAATAAGGCGTTTCGCTCGCGCCAAATAAGAAGGATAGAAAGACGAGACGGAAATGTAATTAGTTTTTTTTTTCATCTAGGAACCCTGAAACGTGACGAGAGGCAAAAATATTTTATTTCACGAATGTAATACTAGTAAAGTATAGTAAATTATATTTTTAGTGTTCCGTACGGAACACTTATAAGATCACTTCGGTGTCTGTCCGTCTGTCTGTCCGTCTGTCACACCCGATTTTCTCCGAAACTATTTGACATAGAAAGTTGAAATTTGGTAGTAATATAGGAATTGATGGCCTCATCAGAGCCATGTAGTTTTGAAAGTTAAATTTTGACTTAAGGGGTTAGTTTTGGGGGGTGAAATCGGAAGTGAAAAAAAATTTTTTATACTAGGTAATCGAGTGTGGTGTCAAATGAAAGCTTGTGAAAACACGAGTAAAAAATATATATATAATGTAATACTTGCGCGCACTTTTCTTTGTATTATTTTTAAAAAATCGCGAAAAATCGCTGTCCACCCGCCTTATCTCGGAAAGTACTTATCAAAAAATTTTGAAAAAATTCTGGAATATTCTCCACGGGGTGCAGATTGAATGAAAATTATCACGAGTGCATTACCTGTAATAATTTATCTGGTATATAAAAAAAAAACCAGAAATTTCAAGGTCATCAATTTTCAGTAAAGATTGTAAATAAACTTTGTTGAAACTTATTTGGGGTGTATTTTTTGTGAAGTCACTGATCATTTTATATCACCGTAAGATAAATTTTGACTTAAGGGATTCGTTTTGAGGGGTGAAATCGGAAGTGACAAAAAAATTTTTTTACTAGATCATCGAGTGTGGTGTCAAATGAAAGCTTGTGAAAACACGAGTAAAAAATATATATATATAAATGTAATACTTGCGCACACTTTTCTTTATATTACTTTTAAAAAATCGTGAAAAATCGCTGTCCCCTACCTTATCTCGAAAAGTACTGATCAAAAAATTTTTGAAAAAATCCTGGAATATTCTCCACGGGGTATAGATTGAACAAAAATTATCATTACCTTTAATAATTTATCTGGTATAGAAAAAAACCAAAATTTCAAGGTCACCAGTTTTCAGTAAAGATTGGAAATAAACTTTGTTGAAAACTTATTTGGGGTGTGTTTTGTGAAGTCACTGATCATTTTATATTACCGTAACATAAATTTTGACTTAAGGGATTCGTTTTGAGGGGTGAAATCGGAAGTGAAAAAAAATTTTTTTTACTAGGTCATCGAGTGTGCTGTCAAATGAAAGCTTGTAAAAACACGAATAAAAAATATATATATAATGTAATACTTGCGCAAACTTTTCTTCGTATTACTTTTAAAAAATCGTGAAAAATCGCTGTCCCCTATCTTATCTCGAAAAGTACTGACCAAAAAATTTTTGAAAAAATCCTGGAATATTCTCCACGGGGTATAGATTGAACGGAAATTATCATTACCTTTAATAATTTATCTTTTATAGAAAAAAAACAAAATTTCAAGGTCACCAGTTTTCAGTAACGATTGGAAACAAACTTTGTTGAAAACTCATTTGGGGTGTGTTTTGTGAAGTCACTGATTATTTTATACCACCCTAATAAAATTTTTTATTTTAAAAACAATCAACGTACGGAACACTAATTGTGCAAGTTCAACTTGCACTTGACCGGTTATTATTTAAAATGATACGAACCTTAGCGAGAAGAAAGTTCTCTAATATTCTCCTATAATTTTATTAATTACCAATAAGCAACGCTAAATAGTTCGTCATGTTTTCCCCCCGTCTTCTTGTCAAGTATTATCGCTCCAAAAACAAAGCGTTACTTTTACACTCCAAGTACGAAATGTGTACCAAATTTGAAATTGACATTTCATTTCGGTCGAAAAATATAGGGTCAATAGGCCAACGGAAACAGGAAACTATGTTTTTCATGCGACACATCATATTACTTTATACAGTGAATTCTCTAAAAGGTTATAAGAGGAAAACGACCAAAACCAATACGTACATACACGACTTGTCGCTCCCTATTGACGATGGGGAAACACGAGTAAATCTGGAAATCAGAAGAAACTATACGACACCTATTTACCAAGAAATGAAGAGAAACGTGATAAAACAAAAAGAAAAAAAAGTAATATAGCTATATTTAGAGCCGATTTTATGAGACCAAATAAAGAAAATTAATTTAATAAATCGATTTATTGCATGTGGCGGATGTGAAGCTAATAAAATAAATCATTGAAAATTAATTTTCTGAAATTATTGCCATCTGATTTAAGTGCCTATGCTCACAATTAGACACTTAATTTTTATACGCTAGCGTATTTGTTCTGGCAGCTCGTATTTAACAGTAATTTTCCTCTTAATAAGATTGCGAAATAAAATATCGAATAAAGCTCATCCAAGTAGCAATTATATTACTGAAGGATAGTTTGGCTAGTTGATATTCTTTGAATTTCTCTATTTATTTGGTATTTGGATAGCCAATATGGACCTTATTAGGCGATGAATTTAGCTTCTAATAAAAAAAAAGTCTCTATTCTCCTTAACGGATTCGCGTGGCGCTCGGAAAAATCGGCATTTTTTTTTACGAAACTACTGTATATAACACATAGGCTGACAAGTAAATCTTTTTGCAAAATTCTACTTTATTCATCAATATAGTCGCCGGTGTTTTGGCGGATAACTTCTTTTCTAATACAATCTCGCAGTGACACTTCAATCATTGATCTTTTCATCTTGCGCTGTATTATTCTAAGCTTTTTAGCGGTTGCTTTAGTTAAGGTTACAGTTTCCGCCCCATAAGTCATCACGCTTGATTGTCCCTTGTGATGCGAATCTCATAACCAAGATAGGTGTATTTGTCCACTAGTTCTACCTCTTTATTACCGACATTAATCTGTTCGCTTGGAACCAAGTTCGTCATACATTTTGTTTTAGAAGCATTCGTTTCCAACATCACATCCGCACATACTTCTCGAAGTTCTTGAAGCATTACTGCAAGCTCTCCAAGACTGTCAGATATCAGGACTATATCATCTGCAAAACGCAGATTTGTCAGACTTTGCCCATCTATGTTAAGGCCTTTTCCTTCCCAGTTGAGATTCTTGAAAACTGCGGTGGATAGTTTAGGCGATATCGTGTCGCCTTATATTACTCCCCTACCAATTGGTATGGATTTGGTGTTTTTCGTAGAGTTTCAACGTCATACAAACATTTTTGTAGATGTTGTAAATCAACTTTGTATAACAATAGTCAACACGGGACTCTTGTAACGCTTCTGAGTGCAGCTCAACCCTATCAAAAGCCTTATGAAAATCTATGAAGGCCAAGACAAGTGGTCTGTTATATTCAGCCATCTGATTTAAGTGCCTATGCTCACAATTAGACACTTAATTTTTATACGCTAGCGTATTTGTTCTGGCAGCTCGTATTTAACAGTAATTTTCCTCTTAATAAGATAGCGAAATAAAATATCGAATAAAGCTCATCCAAGTAGCAATTATATTACCGAAGGATAGTTTGGCTAGTTGATATTCTTTGAATTTCTCTATTTATTTGGTATTTGGATAGCCAATATGGACCTTATTAGGCGATGAATTTAGCTTCTAATAAAAAAAAAGTCTCTATTCTCCTTAACGGATTCGCGTGGCGCTCGGAAAAATCGGCATTTTTTTTTTTACGAAACTACTGTATATAACACATAGGCTGACAAGTAAATCTTTTTGCAAAATTCTACTTTATTCATCAATATAGTCTCGTTCAAGAGTGATAGAATCAGTCCAACGTTTTTCTAACATTTCTAGACCTTTCTTGTAGAAGGATTTATTTTTACTTTCAAAATAAGCCTCAGTTTCGACGATAACTTCTTCATTGGAGCCGAATCTCTTTCCTGGAAGCATTTTTTTGAGGTCTGCGAATAGATAATAGTCGCTGGAGAATGAGGAAGCAATTCGAACTTCAATTCAGGCAATTTTGCCATCGTAATCATTGACTTGTGTCACGGTGCATTGTCTTGATGGAAAAGAACTTTTTTCTTGTTCATTTGGGGCCTTTTTTTGCGATTTTTTCAAACGCACCAATAACTTTATATAATATTGGCTACTAATGGTTATTCTCTTCTCAGCATAGCCGATGGAAATTATTCCATGCGCATCCCAAAATACAGAGGCCAAAACCTTCCCAGCCGACTATTGTGCCTTCGGTCGCTTCGGGCGGCTTTCACCAGCTGCTGTCCACCCAGCTGAGTGCCGATTTAATTCCGGTGTGTAGTGGTGGATCCAGGTTTCATCCATTGTAACATATCGCATGAAAATCCTTTTTATTGCGCTTAAATAGGTCCAGAATCATCAACACGTTGTTGTTTTTGGTGCACTGAAAGCAAACGTGGTACCCATTTCGAATAGAGCCCAAATGTTCATGCAAAATATGACCAGATATCTTTAGGGTGTTAGCTATTTCACGCAATTTCACTTTACGGCCATCCAAAACAATTTTGTGGCTTTTTTGATGTTCTCCGGTGTAGCCACCTCATTTGGGCGTTCAGAGCGTTTATCATCATTTGTATCTGAACGACCACGTTTAAATTCAGTATACCAGTAAATGATGAATGATTTTCCAGGTGCAGAGTCCCCGTAACATTTATCAAGCCATTGCTTTGCTTGAACGGTATTTTTTCCCATCAAAAAACAGTGTTTAATCAACACACGAAATTCGATTTTTCCATTGTCTTGAAAATATCAAAAGTAGCGTCACTAAAACCACTGTAAATTGTAAACTAATCGTAGAAATGTCATGAAATGTTGACACATATCGTTTGAAAGTTGGTACTTTCTAAAAATCATATGGATTTTTTGGAAAGCCTACGTCCTATAATATAATTTTTATTTTTCACAAATACATTATAGTTTTAAACAACAAAGTAAAAAAAAATTAAAAAATTAAAAAATATATGAACCATCATGTAGGCTCCTCTTTTGAAAATCCTTGCCACCGGTGGAATTTTTTTCTCAGTCAATTCGAACTCGAAAAATGACCATTTTTGGAAAAAGCAGGTCCAGCTTCGTTTTCTGGTATTAGCGATGTCTGCCTTTTGCAGGTTCCCTCTTGTTTTATCAAGAACAAACTAGATTTATTGATTTTATATGGTTAAATGACCGTCCATTTTTAGATTGAAGTTTTTGGGCCCAGAAGCTGGATCCGCTCTCGGAGGTGTCTGCCCTTTGGGGCGCTCGACCTTTTTAGTGTCAACAGTGTTATGGTACTTGATTCAAGTTGTTACACGACAGACCATTTTTGGATGTAGCATTCTAGGCATTCCAGGGCACGGGGACCACAAAATCAATATATATTTTTTATGGGTCTAGCACACCTGCTACAGGGAAGTCCTTAAAGCGCTCCAGGAGTGGCACGTGTGCGGAAACAGCGATTCACGTTGTTTTTGAATCGCTGTAAATTGTACTCGGTGGGAAACAGCCCTGGGCAAATTATTCTAAAGGGATGATGTTCTCCATATAAAACACTGCTTGAAAAGCGTTGTACGAGGAGTAACAAGCTGAACCTTATACGGATGTGAAGTATTAGCGCGACGTGCATTTCTAACATGCACCGCTCTGGGAGAAATTAAACGGGCCACGTCCTTCGAACACTTTCCATGAAAATACTTGTAGGGCAGACTCAAGTCGCCAACCGTTCTTCGATGTTCCAGCGAATCAGGGCTGCCGTCAGTTCCGGGTCTCCAATCAGACGAACAGCTCTTCTCTGAACATAATCCAACAAATGCAATGTGTGTTTGGGAGCGGAGCCCTGAACATGGGAGCAGTATTCCATAGTTGGTCGAATTTGACATTTGTAAAGAATTAACAGTTGTTGTGGAGTGTAAAGCTTTCTGATTCGAAATAATATTCCCAACTTTTGAGAAGCTCTTCTTGCTATTCCTGCAACATGTTCATGCCAGGACATACTTGCTCCAAAAATAACGCCCAACAAATTGAGTGACGATGCTAGGGGAATGGAGTGCCCCGACATGACTATGTCGGGTTCAGCAACGTTAACTTTTTTAGAAAAAACTGCCGCCTGGGTTTTTGTAGCATTAAATTCCACTTGGCTACTGTCACCCTAAGATAGAATTTCTTTCAGGTCTTTGTTAAGTTGAAGGACCTCCTGCTGTCTGCGGATATTCGTCTGAGTAGCCGATATCTGAGCGACCAAAGTGAATGAAGAGATAAGAGTACTGGCATCTGCAAAGCTGTAGATTGGATTCCCGGTCTTTTCCAGCAGATCGTAAATGTAAATGACAGAGAGAGTAGGAGATAGTATGGATGGCGTTGATAGTGAAGGTGTTAGAAAGAAATCCGTCGACCGCCACTTGTAAAGAACGCTCTCTGAGGAAACACGAGAGCCACAAACAAAACTTTTCAGACATACCATAAGAGCGTAACTTAGTCAACAGTCCATCGTGCCAAATACGGTCGAATGCCTTGTCAAGAGCAACCGCTCGAGATTCTCCAAAGTGTTCAATTGATCTATGTTTACGAAAGCCATATTGGTGATCACTAATAATGTTAATAATTAAAGGCTTTTATTCGACTCGCCCGATAAAACGAACAACTAGGCAGACGGTTAGTCGACAGGTCAAAATTTCAGGTCGCCCTCTTAGTCTATTACAATTCAAAAGCTGAACTGATTGACTGACTAATACAAGTAAAATATAAGTTAAAAAACCTGTTTTAATGGGTACATGTATTGACCACAATATACTGACGTAAACGTAGCCAAAAATTTTAAAATGTAACACCTGTATCGCTTAGCTTTCTTGTTCTGTTTCGGTACTAATACATAAACGAATTTTAAAACTTTAATACGTTAAATCGTTTTGTCTCCTGAGAAAATATGAGTTTGTTGACCTTTGGCATAAAAATATAGCAGTTTTCACTCCTGTACAACGACGTCTAGACATTTTTTTTTTCTTTTATACATGTCTTGTTTCACGTAGTGATGGCAAGAGTTGTTTGTCCTAAAAACCAAGCCCCTTTTTGCAGATGATATAAATTACTAAAAAAAAACTAATATGCATACAATAGGAACTGAAGAGGAAACGTATAAATTGATACAGATGGTTATTGTTAAGCAAATATTTGTATTCATTAAGATGTAGAGCAGTGTCAAAATTTAATTTTGTCAGTTCATTATATTAGGTTAATATTGCAATTAACGATTCAAATACCATAACGTCGGTCATATTTAGATATAACCTAGACTGACCTATGGTAATTTTAACGGAAACATGTCTGTCGTCTGCATATTTTGCATTCCACGAAATATTTCAGTAATAAACTTCACCGGCCGCCATGGGTTCGCCGCTATGTCCCGCAGTTGTGAACATTTTCATCGAAGTTTTTGAAGAAAGTACACTACTGTCAGAAAGTATTTGCCCACCTAGAAATTTCAATGTAACTGCCAAAATTCAATACCTAATTAAACCCTTAAATTTAATTGTTCTTAACAAGTGTCCACCATAAAATTGTTTAGATAAGCCTTTTTGGTGAAATCACAAATTAAAAACTAGTTAGAACAAATTTCCAAGTTTTGCATGATAATCGTTTTAACGCGATTTCTGAGAATTCCAGTTGAAGTAAGAACTCATTTCAAGTTTCTAGGGATTATGGAAATTCCTAGTGACATTTTATGATAAAAACTATGCTATAAATACCATTGCTCTTTTGGAAATTAACCATTCGCAAACAGTACTTTGTCATTGATATAGGTTCAATTGTTTTGTGAAAATGCCAAAAACGAAAGAAGTTTCCGTTGAAAATTGGGCTCGGATAATTGCGAGACATCAAAATGGTCACACGAGTCGCTAAATCACGAGTGATATGCGGATGCCAAGGAGAACGGTGGACTACATCGTAAAAAAAAATTTCTGCGGGACATGGAATTCCCAGCCAAAAACGTTCAGGAGGGCCTCGAAAAACGACTCCCGCTGAAGACAGAGCTATAACAATGTCCAGCAGATGTAATCGGCGCCTAACCGCACTAGAAATCAGGGCTCAAGTAAACCTGGAGCGGCTCATCCCCATCAGCGTGACAACCGTGAAGAACAGGTTATCAGAAGGTGGACTACACGGGAGAGTTGCAGTGAAGAAACTACTTCTTATGTAAGTGAATAAACGTAAACGATTAGAATGGGCCCGAGAACATGAAAATTGGACATCAGACAATGGAATTCCGTCCTTTGGACCGACGAATTTAAATTCGAAATTTTCGGTTCAAATCGACGAGTTTACGTGCGGCGGTCAGCTGGAAAGAGGATGTTGGAAGCCTGTCAGTTGCCTACATGGTGGAGGTTCAGTAATGGTTTGAGGTTGTTTTGGCAACGTTAAAGTTGAAAAAATCTTTAGGATAGAAGGAATCATGCGAAAAGAACAGTATCAAGAAATTTTGCTAACTCAAATGCTTCCTTCTGGAAGAGATATTTTTTTAGGGGAAATTTATTTTTCAGTGTGACTACGACCCTTAGAGAACTTTTGGACCAATGGGAATCCGATGAAGACCTGGAAGTGATGGCTTGGCCTCCACAATCACCAGACTTGAACCCCATCGAATTGTGGGACCATTTGGATAGGTGTGTTGGAAAACGCAATCCAACATCCGAAAATCACTTGTGGGAACTTTCACAAGCAGAATGGGTTAAAATAACCGAAGAAACTCTGAAGAAACTACGGGATAGAATACCGAAACTCTGTAAAGCGGTAATTAAAAAAAAGGAGGTCACATAGATGAAAAAAATCCTGGAAAATACTGAATATTTTTATGATTTTCTAAACTGTAAATAATAATAATTCATTAAAATTTAAAAAAATATATATATTATCTCGGTTTTTGTTGTCTTGGGACTGAAATAACTAGGTGAGCAAATACTTTCTGACGGTAGTGTACCTTAGATACTGCTGCAAACTCAATCAAATGCTGCCCTTCCTTTTCTAGATATACTGAGACAAAGCAAAGGTAACAGTCCTCCTCCAGTCTAAATATCTTGTAGGACATATCGTGATTATGTCTGGTTGTCCACTCTATTGACGATGTTTCTGAGAGTGGCACGCCAACGTTCTCTATTAGCTGTTTGTCTTGTTGTACCCTCCATGTTGGTATTCAACAGCATCTCAATCGTATCCATCCAGCGGCTAGGTCATCTTACGCGTCGCCTCCTTCCATTTGGTTTGCCCTGCACCACACGTTTTTCCATATTATCAGCACGTACGAGGCTGGTTTGAAAAGTCCGTGCAAAAATAAAACCTTTTTTATTTTTCGACATAGTCTCCTTTTAGGCTTATACACTTCGTCCAACGATGTTCTAGTTTGTTGATCCCTTCCGAATCTGCCAAGTCTGCAAAATATCCATTAGTGTCTGCAATCACCTCCTCGTTTGAATAAAATCTTTGTCCCGCCAGCCATTTCTTCAAATTGGGGAACAAATAGTAGTCCGAGGGAGCCAAGTCTGGAGAATAGGGGGGATGTGAAACGAGTTGGAATCCTATTTCCATTAATTTTGCGACCACAACTGCTGAGGTGTGTGCTGGTGCGTTGTCGTGATGAAAAAGGGCTTTCTTGTGGGCCAATCGCGAGCGTTTTTCTTGCAGCTCGGTTTTCAAACGGTCCAATAACGATGAATAATATTCACCTGTAATAGTTTTACCCTTTTCCAGATAGTCGATAGATGAGGATTATCCCTTGCGAATCCCAAAAGACAGTCGCCATAACCTTTGCGGCCGAAGGAACGGTCTTCGCCTTTTTTGGTGCAGATTCCCCCTTGGTAACCCATTGTTTAGATTGTTGTTTGGTCTCAGAAGTATAGTAATGTATCCATGTTTCATCCACAGTGACGAAACGACGCTTAAAGTCCTCCGGATTCTTCTGGAACAGCTGCAAACCGTCCTTGCAACACTTCACACGATTCCGTTTTTGGTCAAGCGTGAGCAATCGTGGCACCCATCTTGCGGATAGCTTTCTCATGTCCAAATGCTTATGCAAAATATTATGTACCCGTTCAGTCGAGATGCCCACAGCACTAGCAATCTCACGCACCTTAACTCACCATATCATAGATTTGATCAATGATTTCTGGAGTCGTAACCTCCACAGGCCGTCCAGAACGTTCAGCGTCACTTGTGCCCCTATGGCCAGTCCGAAAATTTTGAAACCACTTATAAACTGTTCTAATCGAAGGTGCAGAGTCACCATAATGTTTATCAAGCTTCTCTTTCGTCTCCTGAGGCGTTTTGCCTTTCATAAAGTAATGTTTAATCACCACACGAAATTCTTTTTCGTCCATTTCTTGAAAATCACTCGACTTCCTTGATTCACACGAATGCCAAACACAAAGAAATAGACCATTATGGCTGAAACTTGGTGTGCGTTCATTCAAGAGATGCTACTAACTAAACATGACCTCGATACGCGCCGGTGGTGCCATCTCTCGCACTTTGCACGGACTTTTCAAACCAGCCTCGTATGTGTTCAGTATATTCTCTTTCTATTTCATAACCTTTTCATCCGATTTTTACATTCTAGTGTTATTTAAATAAATGTCTAATGCATTTGTGAACATTGTCGATTAAAACAAGAACTTTACAGTCAAACAGTGGTTCAGCTTCATAATATCCGTCATACATTATTAATTAAGGTATTTTATGAGTTAAAAAATGTGTTTAAAATCAGTATTTACATCATGCCTAGAGGTATACACTATTATAGTACAGGATGTATGTAAACTATCGAGTTAGTGTGTTTACATATGTACCAGAATGCTCATTATCAGTATATAACCCTAAAAAGCACATAAAACACGATATATTCAAAAGATTCTAACCCCTCCCAACTGTATAGCCACTTATATGTTGATAATAATTTATTTTATCATTTATCCTGACCAAAAATCAGGAAAAATTCTCATATAATTACTATTGAAACTTTACAAAATTTATCTCCTTTCATCCCGCGGTCGATACAGCTCAAAAACTCTAGGGTGGCTTCCTACTTGATGTAATACAAATTTGAAATTGATATTTCATTTGGACAGACAGATCAACGAACGGAAATGGGACAAATGTTTTTCATGATTTAGGAACCCTAAAACGTGAAGAAATGCAAAAATCCCGGAGGGTGATTTTTTCACGAACTCAATATTCCCCTTGGCAAGGGAAGCAATAACTTGAAAAATGTCAGAATGATGTTTTAACTGACTACGGATAAAGTGTAGTTTCTAACACATGTTTAGGAAACACTAAGATTCCAAACTGATTGTAAAAATAAACACTTTTCATTAACGTAAAAATAGCTTTTACAAAACAGGTAATTCCCTCAGTAATTCCGAAGAAATCCATTCTGAAAGTTGCTTTATTTTAAACATGAATCAAATAGTTCTGCAAATTGGTTTTCCAAACACCTTTAAATAGATTCAAGGCAAAACAACCGAAAGAATGTGAATAAATTTGACTATTCTGCACTAATAAATAATTAAAATTAAAACTAAATATCATAAATGAGCAGTCCTTTATGGTGGGGTATTTTATTAACTAAACTACATACTATTTCTTGTAAGTATGTTTAAAACGTGTTTATTTTGACAATTAAAAACGATGAAAATTCCTATAATATTGAAACTCTACAAAACTGATCGACCACTCTCTTTTCACCACCTTTCCCTGACACAAAGCAAAGTCCTCAAAAAATACAGGGTACTGTTCCATATCAAGTACTATAGGTGTACGAGGGCTACCTTTTAAGTTTTTACAAAAAAAAATGTAAGAAAAAAAATTTCTTGGTACAAATCATTTTATTGTTTCTCAAAATTTTCGCTTTTAAGATTTATACACTTTTGCATACGTTCGAACCAATTCTCGAAACATTTTTTCCACTCTGAAGTTGGTACCTCAAAACATGGTTTTGGAAGGATTCAACAGCTCTTGAAGTGATGGAAATCGCTGTCCCCGCATAGAATTTTTTGAGCATTTCCTTACACCAATTGACATGAGCCTATTTTTGAGTTTCGGTCAAATTATACGGAATCAATAGGGAATATATCTTTTTCACAGCTAAATGTTTATGCAAAATCGAATGTACTTGAGTATTCAATATGTCGAAGGATGCCTCTATATCACGGTAAGTCACATGCTGATCCTCTTCAATCATGTTGCGCACAGCAGCGATGTTTTTTGGAACAAAAACCAATTTCTGACGACCTTCACGAAATTCATCGCTGAGGGAAGCACGACCATAACGAATTCTGCAAAATTGTCTTTTTTGAAGCGATTCGAGGCATTGTTGTTGAGTTAGGCCTTTACTAAAATCGTAAAAAATCATCCAACGAAAACTTTCACGTGAAATTGCCATTTGTTCACAAAATTGTTTTTTTTTTAAACCCTCACTGTAAACAAATTACTCAGCCAATTTCTAAACACTGTCACTGTTTTAACAATATCAAATGTCAAATTTTACAATGGTAATGGAGGCCCTCGTGTCAAAATGACATCTCATTTTGTTCCGGAGTTATCTCAGTAACAAATCAACAGAAAGATAGACCGAGGAAAGTTGGGAACTATGGTTTTCATGATCTGAGTCAACGAAATGTAAATAAATGCACAAACATCGAAGGGCTATTTTTTTCAGGAATACTTCCTTTAATGAGGGAAATAAAGAGAAAATATACACAATATTTATATATTTGAGGAGATAAGCAAACCACTTTCCTTTACAAAATTGTTCAAAATTTTAACAAATATATTCGTTAAGCGAGTTTTTTGAAAAAAAAAATGTTGTCAACAGAACTCTTTGAGTAAGTAAATTTGTATACTTTTTTTAAGTAAAAGCTACTAACACGTAGGCTGAAAAGTTTTTGATCTTACACATGTAGCCCTTTTCAAAAAATCCATGATTTTTAGGAAGTACCAACCTTCAAACGATACCTGTCAAAATTTCACGACAATTCGATGATTAATTAGTTTACAAGTTACAGTGGTTTTATTGATGTTATTTTTGATATTTTCAAAACAATGAAAAAAATCGAATTTCGTGTGCTCATCAAATACTGTTTTTTGTTGGGAAAAAATACCGTTCAAGCAAAGCATTGGCTTGATAAGTGTTATGGGGACTCTGTCCTTCGAAAATCACTCAATCATTTACTGGTATGCTGAATTTAAACGCGGTCGTACAGACACAAATGATGCTTAACCCTCTGGACGCCCAAATGAGGTGGTTACACCGGAAAACCTTAATATAAAGGACTTTTTCATGCTATATGTGACAATGGATGAAACATGGATCCACCATTACATACCGGAATCAAATTGGCAGTTAGCTGAGTAGACAGCAGCCTGTGAAAACCGCCCGAAGCAACCCTCTGTGGCCTCTGTATTTTGGGATGCGCATGGAATAATTTTCATTGACTATGTGAGAAGGGAAAAATCACCATCAAATATTATATAAAGTTATTGGTGCGTTTGAAGGCAGAAATCGCAAAGAAATTTCCCCAAATAACCAAGAAAAAAGTGCTCTTTCATCAAGACAATGCACCGTGTCACAAGTCAACTATTACGATGGCAAAATTGCATGAATTGAAGTTAGAATTGTTTCCTTATCCACTGTATTCTCCAGATTTGGCCCCAGTGACTATTATTTATTCGCAGACCTCAAAAAATGCTCGCGGGAAAAAGATTTGGCTCCAATGAAGAAGTTATCGCCGAAATGGAGGCATATTTTGAAGGCAGAGAGAAATCTTTGTACAAGAAAGGTATAGAAATGTTAGAAAAGCGTTGGACTGATTGTATCGCTCTTGAAGAAGACTATATTGACGACTAAAGTTGAATTTTCCAAAAAAAAAAAAATGTATTTTAATTAGCTAGACCAAAAACTTTTCAGCCTATGTATTACCTAAATTGAATTTCAACTAAAATCCATAGTAAAAAAATTCAGTGCCACTGTAGTGTGAGATCTACCTGCAAATCTTAATTGTTACGTGCGGTCTACCTGCAATAAATACATTTCTAAGCAAAGCAATAAAATAATAGGGTAAGTTTCGTTATTAATGATGACAAGTTGCTAGTAAGTATATTTCAAAAGAAGCCATGCTTTTGCGAGACTTTTGTATTAATATCACTTTTAACAAAGATGCAACCGTGCCTTTTTTGCAAATGCATAATCTACTTATGCAGAATGACAAAAACAACATCTGGGATAGGTGTGGCAGGGAAATGCAAAGAAAAAGGAAACGCGATCGTGGAGGAGCGTTTCGTCCAGTCTTACGCTGTCCTAGAAAAGGCTGCCGACCAACAAAATCCTTTAGAAGCGGAAATGAATTATTCCATTATACTGATTTGAACGGCAAGTTACATTGTAATTTAAGCTTATGTTATATTTTGGAATTGGTCTTTAAGTTCGTGACATTCCGAATACAACATGTGAAAAACTGATTGGTATAACATGTGCCGGAAAGTGTACTCATCAATTGTGTCAGTCAATCGCAGAGGACGATTAATCGGCAGCAACGACGATCCTATACAAATTGATGAAGCGCGATCTGCGGGTCGCCGAAAATGTAACAGGAGAAGGCTCTTACAAGGTGATCAACAACCTGAATCTGAAGATAGCGATGTACCGGTGCGAAACAATCGAAACCATAGTAGACGAATAGATGGACAGAGAGTTTCTGGTTTGAAAACAAGACGAAAAGTACGATATTTTATTGTGGAAAGGAGAGATGAAAACACATTAACGCCAATTATAGAAAGGGAGGTTTAAATTTAATATGTTATTCATTTAGACGACTGGCCAGCATATAGCAATCTTGGCAGGAGAGGCCTCGACCATCAAACCGTTAATCACCAGCAAAACTACGTTGATCCGCTCACAGGAGCTCATACACAAGGTATTGAACGGTCGCGGCTGGTACCAAAATTTACATCTTAAAGAAAATGAGGGGAGTACCATTAAACCATCTTCAATCACATCTGAACCACTTATCCTGGAAGATATTAAGGAAGAATGAAGACGACCAATTCATCAGTTTTTTAAGGATATATTATAGATACTAGTTGTAAATATATTCGTAATAAAATCATTATTAACAACAAATTGTTCGTCTTATCAATTATTATTGTACAGCAATGTCATAGCAGGGTAGATCTCAAATTTTGTGGAGCATACTGTATTTAGCTTCCTAGCGGGATATTATTCACAACAATAATAAAGTAACAATATTCACATCTTCAGCGGGCGGCGAGGCGATGCTATCTGGATTGTTATTTCTAAGCTATCATTTAATTGACTCCCTCCCACGCTGTTTAGACAGTATATTTAAGGATATTAAATTAATTAAACGTTCTTGAGATAGAAGGGAGATTCTTTTGTCCAAACAAATCATTATAAAGAACATAAATAATACCTTATTAAGTGAGAAAGATACTTAACTGCATTTGAACATCTTTATACAATTAATTAATAAATGAAGCATTCATTTTTAAAATATTTCCTTGACATTTAAAACGCAATTGATGTAAATATAAATATTCATCAATTCAATCGACCGGTTAACCCATTATTTTTCAATAATTAAACAACGATGTGTACTCGAATTTCGTTGGATAAGGTCAATACGCGGATTTTAAAAAATAGTTTTAGATAATTTTATACACAAAAACTCAATTAGTATAAATGATATTCATTTAAATAAAATATAAACTGCAAGTTGACACAGATGCAGAATAAGATAATAATTATTTATGCACCTAAGGACGTAGATAAGGTTTTGAAAACTGTGTTTTTGTCGATCGGTTTTCTGGCAAACGGATTCAAAATTACCAGTAAAATTATCTTGAAAAGAAAAAATGCCGAAGAAGTGCTCGGCAGAAAACTAAAATCGTTGAAGCGTTGGAAAAGCGTTCTAAAAGACCATCCCCTACAATCACAAAAGTAAAGATCAACAAAAACGTGGATATTATACTCACCAATAGACATTTAAATATTAGAAATTATATAGTCCTTACTAAACTATCAGTTGGATTAATACAATTGATTCCGAAAAACGATTTGTGTTCGCTGTCGTGCTGAGGTTGCTAAAGAGATATTTTCTTTGGATGATTCGACTTTTAAATGCATAATTACAGGTGTTGCGCCGTGGATCTATTCATATGGCCGAAAACAGTGCAACAAAGGTCAAGTGCAAGTTAAACTTGCGCTGTTAGTGTTCCGTACCACGACTGCTTTTTAAAACACACACCAAATGAGTTTTGAATTCGACAAAAAGTTCCTGACATGTACATATCTTAACATCCAATATGTATTTTCGAGTTTTTTCTTAGCCAATAATGTATAATAGTTACAGCATCTTAGTTACCTAATAGCCAATAAATCTGGCACAATTTAGAATCTACCATTAAAAGTGTAAAACAAATATTTACTACTTAAAAATTATAAACAAATAAAATAAAATTATTCTATTTTTTCTTTAAATAATACAAAGAAAAGTTTGAAAAATATTTTGTCTCGTTACCTATCCGCTGATCACCAGCGTGTGTAGTGAAAAGTATATTAAAAAAAAACCTCCACCATGTTGTCAAACCAAATAGTTTTTTTTATATACCAGATAAATTCTCAAACGTAATGCACTCGTGATAATTTTGGCTCAATCTACATTTTATGGAGAATATTTCAGAATTTTTTTCAAAATTTTTGCCATTTTTTTTTAATAATATAAAGGAAAGTGTACTCAAGTATTACATCATATAACACATGGGCTGAAAAGTCCCGGGCCTAACACATAGATGGCGCTAGTTTTATTGCAGTTAATACTAACCTTCAAAAGACAGCTGTTAAAATTTCATGATATTCTATTCATTAGTTTGTGAGTTATTGTGCTAAGAGTGACGCTACTTTTGTTATTTTCAAAACAATGGATCAAAAACAATTTCGTGTTTTAATTTTACACTGCTTCTTGATGGGAAAAAATACCGTTCAAGCGAAGCAATGGCTTGAAAAGTGTTATGGGGACTCCGCTCCATCAGCAACAACAATAAAACGTTGGTTTGCTGACTTCAAACGTGGTCGTAGAGACACCGATGATGCAGAACGCAGTGGACGTCCAAATGAGGCGGTAACACCAGAAAACATCAAAAAAATCCATAAAATCGTTTTGAATGATCGAAAAGTGAAGTTGCGTGAGTTAGCTGACATCGTAAAGATATCAAAAGAACGTGTTGGCTTTATATTGCATGAGCATTTGACTATGAGAAAGCTCTGTTCAAAGTGGGTGCCGCGTTTGCTCACTGTTGATCAAAAACAAGAACGTGTTGATGATTCTGAGCAGTGTTTGGCCATGTTTAAACGTAACAAACCGGAATTTTTGCGTCGATATGTGACAATGGATGAAACATGGATCCATCACTTCACTCCGGAATCAAAACAATCGTCATCTGAGTGGACAGCAACTGGTGAACCTCGTCCAAAGCGCCCGAAAGCACAACAATCGGCTGGAAAGGTTATGGCCTCGGTATTTTGGGATGTGCGTGGTGTAATATTCATCGACTATCTTGAGAAAGGAAATACCATCAACAGTGAATATTATATAGCGTTATTGGAGCGTTTGAAGGCCGAAATTGCAAAGAAACGACCGCATATGGCAAAGAAAAAAATTTTGTTTCATCAAGACAACGCACCGTGTCACAAGTCAATCAAAACAATGGCAAAACTACATGAATTGAACTTCGAATTGCTCCCACATCCACCGTATTCGCCAGATTTGGCTCCCAGCGACTACTGGCTGTTCGCAGACCTGAAAAAAATGCTCGCCGGTAAGAAATTTCGCACGAATGAAGAGGTTATCGCTGAAACTGAGGCCTATTTTGAGGCAAAAGATAAATCGTTCTACAAAAGTGGTATTGAAATGTTAGAGCGGCGCTGGAATGATTGCGTTGCTCTTGATGGAGATTACGTTGATGAATAAAGCTAATTTTGAACCAAAAAAACCGTGTTTTCTTTGTTAGGCCCGGGACTTTTCAGCCCATGTGTTATATTTTTGAACTCGTGTTTCCATAAGCTTGCATTTGATACCCCATTCGATGACATGGTAAAAAATATTTCCACTTCCGCTTTCACCCCCCAAATCTAACCTAAGTCAAAATTGGGTGTGACAGACAGACAGACGGACAACGAAGTGATCCCATAAGTGTTCCGTACAAAACACTAAAAATAATCTTTCACCAGGAGAATGCTCGACGTGACACAGGGCAGAACTGCATGATTTACGACACAAATTTCTACCACATCCACCCTACTTTCAAGATTTGCCTCCCCTTCGCCTTTTTTTTATTCACCTGGCTCGGAGGCAAGAAGTTTTTGCCGAACGACGTCATTGACGCAGTGTAAGAATATTTTGTAATGACTACTTTTAGGATGGTATAAAAAAAAATTAGAACATCGCAGAAATAGGTGTGTATTTGAATATATAATGAAATTACAGCAAAAAACTAATTGAAAGAGTATAATACTAAAAAACCGGTCAAGTGCAAGTTGAACTTGCACAATTAGTGTGCCGTACGTTGATTGTTTTTAAAATAAAAATTTTTGTTAGGGTGGTATAAAATGATCAGTAACTTCACAAAACACACCCCAAATGAGTTTTCAACAAAGTTTGTTTCCAATCTTTACTGAAATCTGATGACCTTGAAATTTTTGTTTTTTTTATATACCATATAAATTATTAAAGGTAATGCACTCGTGATAATTTTCGTTCAATCTACACCCCGTGGAGTATATTTCAGAATTTTTTCGAAATTTTTTGATAAGTACTTTTCGAGATAAGGCCCGGGACAGCGATTTTTCGCGAATTTTTAAAAATAATACAAAGAAAAGTGCTCGTAAGTATAATATTATATATATATTTTTTACTCGTGTTTTCACAAGCTTTCATTTGACACCACACTCGATGACCTAATAAAAATTTTTTTTTTTTTCACTTCCGACTTCACCCCCCAAAACTAACCCCTAAAGTCAAAATTTAATTCTCAAAACTACATGGCTCTGATGAGGCCATCAATTCCTATATTATTACCAAATTTCACCTTTCTATGTCAAATAGTTTCGGAGAAAATCGGGTGTGACAGACAGACAGACAGACAGACAGACAGACAGACAGACACCGAAGTGATCTTATAAGTGTTCCGTACGGAACACTAAAAAAGTGTTAACTTCTTTGCAAGAAGATTGTTTACTTTGAAATAAAATGTTAACCTTTTTTGTTTCACAAAAACCAGTACTAATTTAAATGTTATTTACAGTCGCGGTCATAGAAATTGCAACACTTAATAAAAATGATATTTTTCCAAAATTTGATTCTGACTGCTGATGATTTTCACAAATGATGTGAAAAGGAAAATTATAAATAATAGCTATTGGAGGCAACAAATCTAAACGAAATAAACATGGAAAATAATAAATCTCTAATGTATTGGTGATTAAGAAAATACTTCCATTTTTCATGGAAGTAAAAAAGAACTTAGAAGAAACCACAATATCAAAAATATGTTTTTAAACGCTTTTTTCCTCCTCTAGTATTTTGTTGAGTCATCTTTGGCCTTTATTACTGATGCAATTCTGGTTGGCATCGGGGCTAACCAAATTTTTATGATTTCATCACTGACCTCTTGATTCCACAGGTTTTCAATTGTTTGCTTTAGCTCATCTTTACTTTTAGGCCTAGCTGCATTATTTCTTTTTCATCATAATCATCCACAAGTTCTCTATGGGGATTAAATCGTGGCTATTGCCTGGCCATTGCAATGCTGAGATCTCATTTTCCGTTAAAAACTATTATCCGTCCAAAAATACAACCATATAGAAAATAAAAAATGCAAAACTCTGTGGGGGTAACATTTTTTCAATCAATACAGATTGAGCTGTGCAGCATGGAGCAGAATGATCGTAAAAAGCGAAGTCTTCACAGTGTCGAAGATGCTTTCTCTTTGAGGTAAACAAACCCTCTTCCAAAATTTTTATATATTTTTCTGCATTAACAGTGCCATCTATAAAGTTTGTTTGACCGATCCCAAAGTAGGAAAAACATCCCCAGATCATTACACTTGCCGCATGTTTCACAGTTCTTAATGTGCAAGATTTGTGAAATCCTTCATATGCACATCTTACATAAAGAGTACCATCAGAACTAAAAACGTAAATTTGCTTTCATCTGAAAACATCACTTTTCTTCAGTCTTCTGATCTTCACTTTTCATATTGTGTCACTCAATTTAGGCGTGATTCCTTCATTTTTAGTGTTCCGTAAGGAATACTTATAAGATGACTTCGGTGTCTATCTGTCTGTCCGTCTGTCACACCCGATTTTCTCCGAAACTATCTGTTATAGAAAGTTGAAATTTGGTAATAATATAGGAATTGATGACCTCATCAGAGCCATGTAGTTTTGAAAGTTAAATTTTGACTTAAGGGGTTAGTTTTCGGGGGTGAAATCGAAAGCGAAAAAAATTTTTTTTTATTAGGTCATCAGTGTGGTGTCAAATGAAAGCTTGTGAAAACGCGAGTAAAATATATATATATATATATATATATATATATATATATATATATATATATATATATATATATTTGTTTCCAAATTTCAACTTCCTATGTCAAATAGTATCGGAGAAAATCGGATGTGACAGACAGATAGACGGACACCGAAATGATCCCATATGTGTTCCGTACAAAATACTAAAAATAATCTTTCACCAGGAGAACGCTCGACGTGACACAGGACCGAACTGCATGATTTATGACACAAATTTCGACCACATCCACCCTACTTTCAAGATTTGCCGTTCCTCCGCCTTTTTTTTTATTCACCTGGCTCGGGGGCAAGAAGTTTTTGCCGAACGACGTCATTGACGCAGTGTATGAATATTTTGTAATGACTACTTTTAGGACGGTATAAAAAAAACTAGAACATCGCAGAAATAGGTATGGAGCGTATTTCAATATATATTGAAATTACAGCAAAAAATTAATTGAAAGAGTATAATACTAAAAAAAAGTGTTAACTTCTTTGCAAGAAGATTGCTTACTTTGAAATAAAATGTTAACCTTTTTTGTTAAACAAAAACCAATACTAACTAATTTAAATGTTATTTACAGTCGCGGTCATAGAAATTGCAACACCTAATAAAAATGATATTTTTCTAAAAAAAAGTGTTAAATTTTTTATTAGGTCAAGTGTGGTGTCAAATGAAAGCTTGTGAAAACGCGAGCAATATTTATATATATATATATATATATATATAAATAATGTAATACTTTCGCACACTTTTCTTTGTATTATCTTTAAAAAATCGCGAAACTGTCCCCCCTTATCTCGAAAAGTACTGATCAAAAAATATTGAAAAATTTTGGAATATTCTCCACGAGGTGTAGATTGAACAAAAATTTATCACGAGTACATTACCTTTAATAATTTCTCTGGTATATAAAAAAAAAAACAAAAATTTCAAGGTCATCAGTTTTCAGTAAAGAGTGGAAACGAACTTTGTTTAAAACTCATTTGGGGTGTGTTTTGTGAAGTCACTGATCATTTTATACCTCCGTAACAAAATTTTTTATTTCAAAAGCAATCAACGTACGGAACACTAATTGCGCAAGTTCAACTTGCACTTGACCGGTTACTTTTTATTGACACATGGTTTTTTTGGCTCTTTTTTTCTAACTATAAACCTTTTTCCCTTAACTGTCTGCCGACAGTTTCGACATTTATATTAGCTGAATTCCTATCTGCGAGATCCCTTGATATTTCCTTAGCAGTTTCGAAGGGATCTTCTAAAACAATCGCATCATCACGCGGTCTAACCACTCATCTGTCTTTATTTTCCTCTCAGTACCTTTCTTCCGCTCTGTGCTGCCCTGAGAAAGCCTTTTCTTTAAAACTCTTACCACAGCACTTTATCCTCTTCGCCATTTGTCGTGAAGAAAACCCTACTTTAGCAAATGCTAAAATTTTAAATTTTTCTGTCGAAGAAAGTGCTTTGCTCACAAAATAACTTTTTTAATATCACCGCTCGTGCATTATTATAAACAAGTTGTTGATAAACAGGCTTTGATTGGGACACAAGTAGAGTGGTATACTAATTATTTTACTGTTTTTGTGATACTGACGAAATGCAAATTTTCCTAAAACTTATTCCTGAGGTCACACCTATTTTGCTGAAGCCAAAATGGCTAAAAAATAATACTCTTCGAGCTTAAAATAAATTTTCTGTTCTTCAGTGAATTAACGAAACTATAAACTTCTTCTTAGAGAAATAATTTTCTATTCCTCTCTAATGCATTAAATTGAAGATAAAACTACAAATGAAAAATAAACAAGACTCATCTTTACGTCGGTATTCTTCTACTTGATTCTCTGCCTATACTGTTCGTTTTAGCGACTTGTTTGTAATTAAAAACCGGAGTATAATAAAAATCAATAAATATTATTGTTAAATACTGTTTAGAGAAAAGGAAGGATTAAAAGTAATTAATAAGTAAACAAAAATAATACCGTTCAATTATACCAACGTTTAGGATTAAAACTTAAAAAATAATAGGTGATGCAATTTCTATGACCGCGACTGTATAGTTTACCGTTATTTGCTAATAAGTTGCTATATGCAAATACACAAATAAATATTTATAACGGGCATAGTAAATATAGTAAACCACGCTTGTCGAAAAAGTATAGAACTTTTTTCTCGTTAGATCATTTTATCGTCGTATATCTCAGGTATGGTTTTCGATCTGGATTTAGCACAATTGACCACATACAGTCAATTAAAACGCTAATAGAAAAATGCACGGAATATCAGAAACCCGTTGTAATGGCATTTATAGATTTCTACAAAGCCTTTGACACTCGAGAGATACGAGGGCTACCTTTTAAGTTTTTACAAAAACGATGAAAGAAAAAAATTGTGTGAGAGCTGGTATTGTCATGATGAAGAATAAAGCGACGTTTTCGGTTGTTTTTCCTGATTTTATCGATGACTTCTCCATCCAGCATTAACTGTTCTTTGATCCTCTAAAGCAATGGTTGCAACATGTCCAATATAACCAAAGAAATAAGCGATCATTTCCTTGGAAGTGTTTCACTTTTGTTGGATTCGGTTCATCTTGGAACACTCTAATAGTTGATTGTTGCTTAGTCCTCGGTCGAATTTTTTGAGCCTGTTTTTGACCTTCGGTCAAATTATGCGGAATCCATCGGGAATGTTTCTTTTTCACGACTAAATGTTAATGCAAAATCAAATGTACTGCAGTCTTCGATATGCCTAAGGATGCCCCTATCTCACGGTAACTCACATGCCGATCCTCTTCAATCATGTTGCGCACAGCATCGATGTTTTTTGGAACAACAAACGATTTTCGTCGACCTTTACGAAATTCATCGCTAACGGAAGCACAACCATGGCGAAATTTTGCAAACCAATTGTAAACAGTCTTTTCTGATTGTGATTCATTACCAAAAGTGCTAAACTTTACTAAAATCGTAAAACATCATCCATCCGAAAACCTTCAGGTGAAATTTGTTCACAAAACTATTTTTTTAACGCTAACTGTGAACAAACTACTCGGCCAATTTCTGAGCTGATACTGTTTTAACAATAACAAATGTCAAATTTTACAACAATGGTAATGCCATATCTCAATATCGCTATCTAGTGGTCGTTTATAAAAACTTAAAAGACGTTTTAAAAAATATTTTTGAGTAGTAATTTATACCATTCCTTAAGAAGTCAATGATAACACAGGGGAACAGCTGTTTTGGTGTCGAGGTTTTTTGAGCTGATTCTATATCAATTTGATGTCCTGAATTCAAATAACGTATTCATTTGTACCTAGGAGCTCGAATTTTTAAGATATACAATTTTAGAGAAATATAAGTTACATTATTGTAACTCAAATCCGTAAGTGTAGTAAACAAAAGTAGATACGAAATTTTTATTTTAGTTATACAAAAATACAATATTATGTCGTACTTACAAACAAAAAAAAAACATTGAAGAAATGAAATAGTCACTCAACACTTGGAAAGCTTCTTTTCCGCGACATTCTTGAATGTTTTTTTAAACAGTCCCTTTTTAAACTCCAGCAGTAATCTGCCATCATGTGCATGTCCCATCTTCCTTGGTAGCGGTCCTCCATAACTTTAATATCTTGGTGAAATCTTTCACCTTGTTCCTCATTCATGTCTCCTAAATTTTCTGGAAAACGGTCTAAGTGGCTGTGTAAATAGTGTATTTTAATACTCATATTGCACCCTAAGTATTTGAAACTATTAAGCATCTTGTTAACCATTTCAACATAGTTTTGAGCTTTATGTTTGCCTAGAAAATTTTCTACAACTGCAACAAATGATGTCCAAGCTTCTCGTTCAACTTGATTCATTGAATTTATGAAGGCAGGATCCTTAATTAATTGTCTTATTTGTGGGCCGTCAAATATCCCTGCTTTGAGTTTTTCTGTGCTCAACTGATGCATTTTTACCCCTATATATGCAAAACAAGACCCATTCTTATCAAGAGCCTTTACAAATTGCTTCATTAAGCCCAACTTTATATGTAACGGAGGAAGTATGATTTTTTCTCTTTCAACCAAAGCGTCGTTAATGACATTCTTTTCCCCAACGTCCATGTTTTCTCTCTGAGGCCAATCTTTTCTAACCCAGTGGTGTGTTTCGTCCCTACTATCCCAGAGGCACAAGAAACACCGTGTAACCACTTTGCTGCCCAAGAAGAAAGTTTACCATTTTTAAGTCTACACAAATCATCCATTGATGTTCGTAATACTTTATCTTCTGCAAGACCAAAGCTATGGTATTATGTTCTTCTTTCAGTTTCGTTGAGTGAGCTAGTGGTATTGAACCATATTTATTCCCATTATGTAGAAGGACACATTTTAAACTTCGCTTTGAACTGTCAATAAATAGGCGCCAATCATCTGGAATATATTCAGAAAGTCCCATTTCTTTCATGAGTCCCCTAATTTCGTGACAAAATACAAGATTGTCTTCTTGAGAAAAGAATGGTAGCAGATCTTTTTCTCTTGTACGGTAAAAAGGTAATTTTGGTTCCTTGTCCCAGTAAATTTTTGTCGTTCAACCTAGAAGCCAGTACTTCAGAAGCTTTTATCGATAAATTGAGGTCCCTGGTGAGATCATTTAATTCATTTTGATTGAAGCGTTGAGGAACTGATGACGTTCCCTCGTAGTCACTGTTAGTTTCATTAGCATCAGAACTTTTATTAGCATCAGAAGAGCGATCAGAGGGAAAATATTCGTCATCAGAGATATGTGGTAGCTGATGAAATGTTCGAATCGGTATTTCATCTGAGTGCGGGATAGGGCGTATTGCCGAGTCTAAATTGGGATAAGTCCACTTACTGCGGTTATTTCGATTGATTCCATTAGTATTTACTAAACAGAAATAACAATCATTGAAGTGGTTTTTTGGTTCTCTCCAAACCATTGGTACGCCGAATTTTATATATTTTCTTTTCCCGGTAGTCCACTGCCGTAAATGCTCTGTACAAGTTTTACATACGAGATGCGGGGCCCACGTTTTGTCCTGATCACCAAGCTTAACTCCAAAGTATCCAAGATACGCTCGCTTTACAAAGTCAGTAATAGTTTGTCTGTTTTGTTGAAACATGTATTCTCCGCATATATAGCAAAACACATCAGGTTGATTTACACAACTTTTTCTTGAACTGGAACCTGAACTCATTTTAATTCTGCTCAATAACACAAAAACACTCTTTTCTTAACATAAAATAACACGCCGAATTCGATCTACTCTCATTAGTAAGAACGCACAAACTGACGAGACTTACCCGAGTTAGGTGATTAAAAGGGTCAGTTCAGGTACCTGATAGGTAATGGTTCCACTATTTATAGATTTACCTGGAATTTACTCAATTACAGACTGACAATAAAACCATTGTACCTACATTAATGAATATATAATAATTTTAGAACTCTCATAAATGAATATACTGAATAAAAACCACATTGGTAGATAAGTTGATGTATCTAAAAAAGTAGAGCTGATAGAGAAAAACGGATTGCATGTATAGATTTAGTGTCCCAAATATAGTTAAAATCAGCTCTAAAATCCCAGGCACCAAAACAAAAATATTTTTTTGTTGCCCTGTGTAATGTATGTTCGTTTTCGTGTATTATAGTCGTATATGTTAGTCTGTGTACTACAGTTGTGCTTATTGTCGTAAGCGTCTAGCAGACAAGTTAAAATATATAAGCAAGGCAAGGCTTAAATTCTCAATTGAATAAAACTATTCTCAACACCGTCCCTGTATCCTAACCTTATAACACGAATTATTTTACGGTGTAAACCAAAGCTACGGGATGAACCCTTGGCTAGACCCTAAATTATAAGACCATAGGTAATATGGGTTTCAAAGAGAGTAAATAACTAGTAAGTGATACGTTAATATCTCCTAATTTTGCCATGGTACGAATTACAATATATTTTCGCGTAACTTCCTTTAAGGAATTTCTACATGACAATTTGAGTTTAATTTTGGATCAAAATATATGCCCAAACATTTACACTTTGAGGGTAACTACCATTATGATGTAGGTTCTGGGAAAATATTAACCTGGTTGTTTTATTTTCATTTAGTGCCAGTTTATTTATTTGAATCCAGTTTAGTGCCGTTTGTTTAGTTATATTTACATTTGCTGTTAACTCACTTTTCAATTTGGTTTTAAGAGTAATAACAATAAAACCTAATGTGTATATATTGTAATATATAATTAAAACAAAATAATTATTTAAATATTTAAAACAAATTACTGGTTATAATGTTTATTTTTATGAGATGACATATTATGTAAGAAAATATTGTTCAAAACAATTTATGAAATTTTCATTTGTGGAAAACACGTCACGATTCTTATTTTTTTTTTTTGTACAGGGTGAGTCAACGATATAGTAAAGTTCATTATCTTATTTGTTTCGGGAACGACGAAAAAATGTTAAATACAATAGTTTTAGGGAATGTTAAGGTGCATAATTTAAAATTATTTTTGAGTATACAGGGTACTTCAAAAAAGTGTGGCCGATATAACATATGTTTTTTTTAAATGGAACATCCTATTTTCTAATTTATTTTTAAATTTTATAACTTTTTTGTTAATAATGTTATATACCTAAACCTAGTAATTTTTCTAATATTTCATTTTTTTTTTAATACTAGTTTTCAGTTTTGTAAAAAATTGCCAGTAGCGCTATTATTTCTGAAGGTGGAATACTCATAATTGGTAAGAGCGTTCTATAGAGATGAAAAAAAAGATATATGTAAAGAAATTTGAGTTACAGGGTGTTCAAAATAAATTTGTACATTTCAACTACTTTAAATTGAAAAATCTAAAATTTTTTAAATGGCACACCCTGTATATTATTACTTTTTCTGATAGATTTTACAAAACCCTCCAACTTTTATTGAGTATATCATATACCTATTTCCAATAGTTTTCGATTTATTTTGAATTCTTCAACTTTTACCCTTGTTTTTAATACACTTACGCTATAACATCATAGTTCCCAAGACAAAACAAAAATGTAGGCATTGTCAAATTTTGACATGTCTATTAAGCAAGTAAAAATAGTTTAATTTGTTGTAGTAAGTGACGTATAAGGGTAATAGTTATAGATTTTCCTAAAAATTAATTAACTGATATGGTTTATATACAGGGCGAGGCGGGAAAAAATTGTCTTTTGGCAGTAAGGCTTTACGGAGCGAAGTACTCTAATAGACGTAGTTGGAGGATCTTGTAAAATCTATCAGAAAAAAATAATAAAATACAGGGTGTGCCATTTAAAAAAAATGATATTTTTCAATTCAAAATAGTGGAAATGTACACATTTATTTTGGACACCCTGTAGCATCTAACTCAAATTTCTTTACATGTATCTTTTTTTTTCATTTCTATAGAACGCTCGTACCAATTGTGAGTATTCCACCTTCCGAAACAATGGCGCTACTGGCAATTTTTTACAAATCTGAAAAACAGTATTTTTTTAAAAAATGGAAATATTAAAAAAACTACTAGGGTAGGTACATAACATTATTAAAAAAAAAAGTTATAAAATTTTACGCAGAAATTAAAAATAAATTAGATAATAGAATGTTCCAATTAAAAAAAAAATACACTCCTGGACAAAATTAACGCAACAATACATTAAATCATACAAATCTCTATAATGAATTAATTTTAATAATTTTTTATGAACACTGGTTACACCAAAAGTTAGAAAAAAAAACATATTCGGATACTTTAAAAGTAAATTAGCTACCAAATTTCTCTATTCTCTAAGATTCGAATTGAAATTATTCTTAAGACCTAATAACAAAATCGTTGAAATTATGTAATAATGAAAAAAATAAACTGGGACACTAGTAGCTAAATTAATGGTGTAACTGGGACACTAGTAGCGTGTGTTGCCTCCTCTACTTCGGATGACAGCGTTTATGCGCCTAGGCATGCTTCTAATTAAATTTTGGATAAAATCTTGAAGAACTAGCTCCCATTCTGTGATAACTGCATTTTCAAGTTCCCTCAGGTTTCTAGGTGTAGGTATATGACGTTTCACATTTTTCTTAAGGTGATCCCATACATGTCCTATCGG
Organism: Pachyrhynchus sulphureomaculatus; assembly: GCA_019049505.1. Taxonomy (NCBI): domain Eukaryota; kingdom Metazoa; phylum Arthropoda; class Insecta; order Coleoptera; family Curculionidae; genus Pachyrhynchus; species Pachyrhynchus sulphureomaculatus. The sequence goes on along the minus strand of CM032454.1, from coordinate 167,762,994 downwards.
ATTCAGATCCGGACTTTTTGGTGGCCATTGCATAATCGGTATATCAACTTGATTCAGATTATCGAGTACCTCCCTAGCCACGTGAGGTCGAGCGTTGTCTTGCATAAACAGGAAATTGGGCCCCACAAAATGACCGAAAGGCATCACATGTTCTATTACAATATTCTCAAGATAGTAGTCAGCATTCATGGATCTCGTACGGACAGGAACTAACTCTGTGCGAGCATCAAAGCAGATGCCACCCCAGACCATAACAGAGCCACCGCCGAATGGAATCCTTGCAGAGATATTGCAAGGAGCAAACCTCTCTCCTGGTCTTAGCCATACTCGCTCACGACCATCTGGATGTTTTAGACTAACCCTAGTTTCGTCTGTGAAGAAAACTTGTTTCCAATCATCCACAGACCAGTTTTCGTGATTTCGAGCAAAACGTAACCCGGCAACTCTGTTCTCTCTAGTAAGCAAGGGCGCAGTGGCTGGTCTCCTACTGTTTAATCCAGCTTCATTTAACCGTCTTCTAACTGTTTTAGAAGAAATTGTGACACTGCGAACAGCTTCGAGTTCGTTTCTTATTATAGAACTAGTGACAGTCCTGTTTCTTAAAGCATATTGTCTTATAAAACGTTCATCTAGGTCGCTAGTGCATCGTTTTCGTCCTTGCCCTAGCCTTCTAGAATAAGTTCCTACTTTATTCAAGCGTCTTACCATACGACTTATTGTGGAACGATGTTTGCCTAACAAATTGGCAACATAACTCTGACAATATCCCTCGTCCAATAAAACTGAGGCTCGCACTACCTCGTGTTCAGTTACATTCCTTGTTCGATTCATTTTTCTAATTCTTCGGGTCAAAAATAAAATAGTCTACCACAAAAACGTATTACTTTGAAAAAGGGAACAATTTATAAGCTTACTTTTAAAGAAAATCTATCGCATTATTACAGAAAATTGTTTATCTTCTAAAAAATTCTTTTAAACTGTAAATCTAAACGAATTGTTTTGATTTCTGTCAAGAACAACGAAACAAAATATGCATAGCCTACTATTCAAATACTCGATAAACTTTAAAACTGACATAAGAAAAAGATAAATTAATTTTCAGATTGTTGTGTTAATTTTGTCCAGTTATATCTTTTGAAATGTACATTTATAGATGCCTTCCACACACGTCCTGAGTACAGAAAATAAAGAACACGGAAGTACTGGAAAGAATGAACAAAATAAAGGAATTACCAACAATCATAAAAATAAGAAAAACTCAATATTTCGGACATATAATGAGGGGCCCAAAATACGAATTGTTATGTCTAATTATTGAAGGCAAAATAAAGGGCAAACGATCGTTGGGAAGACGACAGAATTCTTGGCTGAAGGACATGAGAAGATGGTTTGGATGTGCTTCGAGTGATATTTTTTCGAGCAGCAGTTTCTAAAGTTCGTTTAGCTATATGGATCGCGAACCTTGGTGAGGAGACGCCGTCGTAAAAAGAAATGTTAAAATTACTTGTCGGTCATTTATGACAGTCACATCTTCTTATTTCCAAGCTATCATCTTCTAATATGATGTTTATAACCATCACAAAATACTAAGCATTTTTTTTTTTTTTGAAATGTTTATATAAATAAAAAAACATAAATTGTCAAGCGCCTAAAATCCGTGAGCAAGATTCTTAATTTTAAATTATTTTTAGTTCACCTAAATTTCAAAAATTAAACGTTCTATTTATATTAATATAACAACGCAGATTTTTGAGTTGACAGTTTTTTCAGGTACTTTTCTAATTAAGTTTCAAGGCGAAACACAAACGAATAACTTATACATAGGCACATGCAATTATATACTGCGTGTTATGAAAATATTTGGTGACGAATGTGTCAGTCTGTGATAGTCGTGCCTTTAAACGCAAACTTATTTACTGACGTGCTGAACTATCTATGAATATTGAAAATTATCGACCCATATCTCTTCTATCGCACTTATATAAACTCTTCAATAAAAACTTAACAAATCGCTTAACAGCAAAACTAGATTTCTATCAACCTGTGGAACAGGTGGGCTTCAGAAAGGGATTTAGCACAATTGGCCACCTCTATACAATACGTACTGTAATAGAGAAATTCACAGAATATAAGGTACCAGTACATTGGGCCTTCATCAGTTTTCATAAGGCATTTGATACTATTGAAATCTGGTCCGTACTAAAGTCCCTGGTGAATACAAGAATAGATTATGCATTTTTGGTTGAAACAGATATATGCTTTGGGTAAATATTACCTATTATTATTATTATATTAATAAGAGTTTTTGGATTTTTTAACTTGAAAATCTCGTTAACTTATAAAAATATTTTGAACAAAAGTCAGGTTGTTTTAAGAAATTTATATGTGGCAACATTAACCATAGGCGTCAGGCCGGAGTAATAAATGGGAATTTTACCAAATTCTAAATATGTTCAAATTGAGAAAAAAAATATTGAATGTTGGTCTAGGTGATGCAAGGAATCAAGCATTTCAATATATTAAACTATTTTCATAACACCCGGTATATATAAAACAAAAAGAAACTAAATAAATGTAAGAATCATTCAAAATGTTAAATTTCAACAACGTAAAAATTTTGAAATTTATATTTTTACGATTTATCTAAAAGATAAGCAGCAGAATTTAAATAAGATTTATTATAGAAAGTAAAAAACAAGAGGAGCAGTACAAGTTGTCTCATAAATAAGTTCAAATTAATTTGGCTCATTGTGCGCACCTAACGGGCGAGGGAAGCAAAGTGAGAACGCAAACCTTGAAAATTTAGTGGTTTTGGAGGGATTTAATGGAAGTCGAATATGACCTCGTGATAGTTCAAGGTGTGGGCACTTAGTCTCCATGGAGGATTTCACCGGAAATTGAATAGAGAAAAAAAGAAATATAGACTCAAAGAACAGAACGAAGGGGGAGCATAGAGCGTAACCAAGGACCTCGGAAATTTAGTTGCACGGAAGGTTTCAACGGAAACTGAATAGACCCAATCTGACATGATGAATAGGGAAAGGTGAAATCGAAAGCGTAATCTATGACTTTGGAACTTTAGTTGCTATCGATAGTACCATCCGAAACCCGTTGAAACATAGAGCGTACCTTAGGTCTTTAGAAATTTTGTTGCAATGGAAGATTTTACGAGAAATTGAAAAAAGACCCAATCTGACCCGATAAGTAAGGAAAAGTGAGATTGCATAGTATAACCTAGGTTCATGGACAATTTATATAATTGACCCTATTTAAGCAAGTTTGTATAGCTAAACCGGCATTGTTTGTTTCAACTTAAACGGTTTCAAAATCAAGTTTTAGAAACCCATTTGCTAGGTTAATTTTAGATTCTTTGCTAACTGATTGTATGACATTTAACATATGTAAACATATGTTTTAGATTTTTTTCAAACTAACTTATGGCATACAACATCAACATTTACTAAATAAGAACGATTTCCTCATTAACCGTTAGTTTTTCAGGCATTTAGTATAAAATGAAGCTGATTTATACAAAGTGTTGATATTTTTCGGGAGTTTCGACAGCTTTTTCTGTAGATGATATTTTATAATTGATATTGCCATTAACTGAATTGGCTCGAAACTTATAGGTTCTACATGCGATTCAATTTAATCACAATCTGATGAATTTCTATTTCGATTTTATAATATTTTCACTGAAATCAAGAAAAGTACTTATGGAATCATCTAGCGATCAATAACTATGACCAGGTATTAAATTATCACATACGTTACTACGGTAACAGCCGTAACTGAATTAGATTTCTCCGATAAGTTGTACCATAATTTGTCTGAACTATATAACTATTACCCTTTCTATGGGTGCACCTGGAACCCATTCTCTAGTAGCTTATATATAGTATTAATGGTTCTTTAAATAGAAAAGTAAATACAGTTATATTTTCATTATAATATCGATTATTTCTTTTCTAATTTTAATCTATCATCTCTAAATGGCTCTTTACTTGACTTTTGTGTCAAACTTTGGTTCGAAGCTACTTCTGGCTAAAGGTACTTCATTTTTACTGGCACGTGATACTCTTTGTATTAAATTTAATTAACGTAAAATAACTGAAAACGGCCAAGAGGACCATATTTCAGCAGTTTACTCACTGTTCTCTTAGTCATCAAATCCACCCCGAGAAGCGTTTTGCCATATCATGGCTCGTCAATCGGGCTAGGATTGACAAACAAGAGAACAGAATTTACGGGTAGTTGTCCAAGTAGTTACGGAACACGATGGTAGGATACAACAAATTGTACTGAGTACGCATTCCGTGTTCCATAACTACTTGGATAAGTACCCCTAAATTTCCCAACAATTTTAGGTCCCTTTGGTCAGTCGCTAAGGCAGTTAGTCAAAATTTCTCCCAATCCACCATACCACCACTCACACGGCCAGATAATTCTATTGCAACAACACCTGTTGAAAAAGCGAACTTGTTGGCTGAACTCTTTGCTGCACATTCTACTGTCGATTTCCAAGAAAAAAACACCACCTACTATTCCCATAGTGCAGTCAAGGATGCCCGATATGCTCTTCAGACAGCGGATCATTAAACGTATTTTAATAAGCTAGACACCAAAAAAGCTTTTGACGCTGACGGAATACCTGCCATAGTCCTCAAAAACTGTGCAAGGGAACTAACACCAGTTTTCTGTCGACTTTTCAACCTATCCTACAGAAAGGGAATATTTCCTTCCTGCTGGAAATGTGCCACAGTTCAGCCGATACCTAAAAAAGGCAAGAAGACCTTGCCAAATAACTACTGACCAGTCGCACTGCTTTCAGTAATATCGAAAGTCCTGGAAAAGTCTATCAATCCGCATCTTCTAAAATATTTTGAAGGATTCAACATTATTTCCGATCACCAATATGGCTTTCGTAAACATAGATCGACAGGAGATCTTCTGACTTATGTAACCCATGTTTGGAACAACGCAATTGAACACTTGGGAGAATCTATAGCGGTTGCTCTTGACATATCCAAGGCATTCGACCGTGTTTGCCACGATGGACTGTGGGCTAAGCTACGCTCTTACGGTATGTCTGAGAAGTTCTGTTTGTGGCTCTCATGTTTCCTCAGAGAGCGCTCTTTACGAGTGGCAGTCGACGGATTTCTTTCTAACACCAACGCCGATGTACCCCAAGGCTCCATACTGTCTCCTACTATCTTTTTCATTTAACGATCTGCTGGAAGCGACCGGAAACCTAATCTACAGCTTTGCAGATGACAGTACGCTTATCTCTTCATTCACTTTGAACGCTCGGACATCGGCTACTCAGGCGAATATCCGCAGACAGCAGGAAGTCGTTCAACTTAACAAAGACCTGGTAGAAATTCTATCTTGGGGTGACAGTAACGCTACAAAAACCTAGGCAGCTGTTTTTTCTAAAAAGGTTAACGTTGCTGAACCCGACATAGTTATGGCAGGGCACTCCATTTCTTTAACATCGTCACTCAATTTGTTGGGCGTTAATTTGGGAGCAAATATGTCCTGGCATGAACATGTCGCAGGGATAGCAAGGAGAGCTTCTCAAAAGTTGGGAATATTATTTTGAACCAGAAAGCTTTACCCTCCACAACCAACTATAGAATACTGCTCCCATGTTTGGGGCTCCGCTCCCAAACATACATTATATTTGTTGGATTCTATTCAGAGAAGAGTTGTTCGTCTGATTGGAAACCCGGAACCAACCGGCGGCCTTGATTCACTGGAACATCAAAGAACGGTTTGCGACTTGAGCCGCTTAATTCCTTCTAGAGCGGTGCATGTTAGAAATACACGTCGCGCTAATACTTCACATCCATATGAGATTCAGCTTGTTACTCCTCGTACAAAGCTTTTCAAGTAGTCTTTTATATGGAGAACATCATCCCTGGAATAATTTGCCCAGGACTGTGTTTCCCACCGAGTACAATTTACAGTGATTCAAGAACAGCGTGAATCGCTTTTTCCGCACACGTGTCGATCCTGTAACGCTTTAGGGACTTCCCTGCAGCACGTGTGCTAGACCCATAAAAAAAATTCTGTTCTCTTGTTTGTCAATCCTAGTCCGACTGACGAGCCGTGATACGGCGTCTCGGGATGGATTTGACGAATAAGAGAACAGTGGGTAAACTGTTGAAATAGGGGCCTTGTCCGTTTTCAGTTATTTTATATTAAACACATATGGCTGAGGAGAGACCGACAAAAGCATATTTCATCAATAAAACTTCATTCGACTACTACATAATAACTTAAGAGTATATAAGTACTAAAAATATAACCGTAAAATTGTATTCGAGGTCGCAATTACCTAAAACCTATAAAAGATTTAAATTATTTGTTATTTAAAAGTGACAATGTATAATTCATCAGTAAGAATTGTCCAAACCTTAAACAGTTTCTGAAGACATGGTCGTAAATATTAAAAAGGATAAAACACAAAGATATTGAGAATTTTACAAAACGCGAGTCTATGTATTATTGAAATGTGCATATATTACCAGAGGAAAAATAATTCAAACTTTATGGATTTTATTAAAATTATCAATATTTACGGTTGAATTATACGTAGAAACTACTTAGTATATATCACTACTAGACTAAACACTTTATTTTTGCACCCGACGCGCGTGTCGCTAACTATATTAGGTTCATCAGGGGCGATTATTGACTCGCAATCATCGCTCCTGAGGAAGTTAACATAGTAAGCGAAGCGCGTGTCGAATGCCAAAATAAAGTGTTTGTGTGTGTGGTGATATATACTGAGTAGTCTCATCGTGCCAAAGATTCGACATTCCCAACATAGTATACGTAATAAAAAAAAAATAGTGTTGTTAAGAGGTTGTTAAAGGCGGAATTACCGACATATTCTGTATTTTATATATTATAGCATGTCCCGCTGTTCCGCTGGTGTAATAAAGGATAACACAGGGCAACAAAAAAATATTTTTGTTTTGGTGCCTGGGAGTTTAGAGCTGATGTTAACTATATTTGGGACGCTAAATCTATACATGCAATCCGTTTTTCTCTATCAGCTCTACTTTTTAGATACATCAACTTATCTACCAATGTGGTTTTTATTCAGTATATTCATTTATGAGAGTTCTAAAATTATTATATATTCATTAATGTAGGTACAATGGTTTTATTGTCAGTCTGTAATTGAGTAAATTCCAGGTAAATCTATAAATAGTGGAACCATTGCCTATCAGGTACCTGAACTGACCCTTTTAATCACCTAACTCGGGTAAGTCTCGTCAGTTTGTGCGTTCTTACTAATGAGAGTAGATCGAATTCGGCGTGTTATTTTATGTTAAGAAAAGAGTGTTTTTGTGTTATTGAACAGAATTAAAATGAGTTCAGGTTCCAGTTCAAGAAGAAGTTGTGTAAATCAACCTGATGTGTTTTGCTATATATGCGGAGAATACATGTTTCAACAAAACAGACAAACTATTACTGACTTTGTAAAGCGAGCGTATCTTGGATACTTTGGAGTTAAGCTTGGTGATCAGGACAAAACGTGGGCCCCGCATCTCGTATGTAAAACTTGTACAGAACATTTACGGCAGTGGACTACCGGGAAAAGAAAATGTCTAAAATTCGGCGTACCAATGGTTTGGAGAGAACCCAAAAAACCACTTCAATGATTGTTATTTCTGTTTAGTAAATACTAATGGAATCAATCGAAATAACCGCAGTAAGTGGACTTATCCCAATTTAGACTCGGCAATACGCCCTATCCCGCACTCAGATGAAATACCGATTCCAACATTTCATCAGCTACCACATATCTCTGATGACGAATATTTTCCCTCTGATCGCTCTTCTGATGCTAATAAAAGTTCTGATGCTAATGAAACTAACAGTGACTATGAGGGGACGTCATCAGTTCCTCAACGCTTCAATCAAAATGAATTAAATGATCTCACCAGGGATCTCAATTTATCGAAAAAAGCTTCTGAAGTACTGGCTTCTAGGTTAAACGACAAAAATTTACTGGAACAAGGAACCAAAATTACCTTTTACCGTACAAGAGAAAAAGATCTGCTACCATTCTTTTCTCAAGAAGACAATCTTGTATTTTGTCACGAAATTAGGGGACTCATGAAAGAAATGGGACTTTCTGAATATATTCCAGATGATTGGCGCCTATTTATTGACAGTTCAAAGCAAAGTTTAAAATGTGTCCTTCTACATAATGGGAATAAATATGGTTCAATACCACTAGCTCACTCAACGAAACTGAAAGAAGAATATAATACCATAGCTTTGGTCTTGCAGAAGATAAAGTATTACGAACATCGATGGATGATTTGTGTAGACTTAAAAATGGTAAACTTTCTTCTTGGGCAGCAAAGTGGTTAAACGAAATATCCGTGTTTCTTGTGCCTCTGGGATAGTAGGGACAAAACACACCACTGGGTTAGAAAAGATTGGCCTCAGAGAGAAAACATGGACGTTGGGGAAAAGAATGTCATTAACGACGCTTTGGTTGAAAGAGAAAAAATCATACTTCCTCCGTTACATATAAAGTTGGGCTTAATGAAGCAATTTGTAAAGGCTCTTGATAAGAATGGGTCTTGTTTTGCATATATAGGGGTAAAAATGCATCAGTTGAGCACAGAAAAACTCAAAGCAGGGATATTTGACGGCCCACAAATAAGACAATTAATTAAGGATCCTGCCTTCATAAATTCAATGAATCAAGTTGAACGAGAAGCTTGGACATAATTTGTTGCAGTTGTAGAAAATTTTCTAGGCAAACATAAAGCTCAAAACTATGTTGAAATGGTTAACAAGATGCTTAATAGTTTCAAATCCTTAGGGTGCAATATGAGTATTAAAATACACTATTTACACAGCCACTTAGACCGCTTTCCAGAAAATTTAGGATACATGAGTGAGGAACAAGGTGAAAGATTTCACCAAGATATTAAAGTTATGGAGGACCGCTACCAAGGAAGATGGGACATGCACATGATGGCAGATTACTGCTGGAGTTTAAAAAGGGACTGTTTAAAAAAACATTCAAGAATGTCGCGGAAAAGAAGCTTTCCAAGTGTTGAGTGACTATTTCATTTCTTCAATGTTTTTTTTTGTTTGTAAGTACGACATAATATTGTATTTTGTATAACTAAAATAAAAATTTCGTATCTACTTTTGTTTACTACACTTACGGATTTGAGTTACAATAATGTAACTTATATTTCTCTAAAATTGTATATCTTAAAAATTTGAGCTCCTAGGTACAAATGAATACGTTATTTGAATTCAGGACATCAAATTGATATAGAATCAGCTCAAAAAACCTCGACACCAAAACAGCTGTTCCCCTGTGTAATCAATCAGAGAATCTCATTACCTACTAATACCCCAAACTAACTATCTCCCCAGCAATTCACCATAAACATATTTGTACTAAAAGTTGCATACGCAATATTCTACTACCGGGACGAAATTGCAAAGTATAACATAAGTCGATACTTTACTGTTCGCCATCTATACCATAATTAAGTGCGGGAATTCTATAAATATATATAAAAATCGTCGAAAGAGATGTAAATGGCGCAATGTAAGAATAGATCTTAATGAAGAAGATAAAATATATGTAACAAACTACAAAAAAAAAGAAACAAACTCAAGGATGACACACTACATACAAATGAAAGTAAAAAACATACACGCAAAAAAAACTACATATTAAAATTTTAAAAAAACCAATCAAGTGCAAGTTGGAATTACGCAATTAAAGTTGTGTATAGTGATTGCTTTCAAAATAACATAAAATCCTTACCCAGGCTAAGTTAATTAGGTCCCTAACATGTATATATATCTTAAAATTCAATATGTATTTTCACGTTTTTCTTAGTCAATAATTAATAATAGTTATAGCATGTTAGCTACCTAATAGCCACTAAATCAATCTAGCTTAAACCAAAATCTAGTAATAAAAGTGTAAAACATATATATACTATCTAAATATTTGTTTAATTACACACAATTAAATAAAATTCTTTTGTCTCGGTATAGACGCGCGGACAGTAATGTACTGTAAAGTATATTAACAAAATCTCCACCATATCGCAAAGCAGAACTATTTTTCACAGTTTTTTTTTATACCAGATGAATTAACAAACGTTATACACTCGTGATAGCTTTCGCTCAATCTACACTTTACGAAGACTATTCTAAAATTTTTTTAAAATTTTCTAATCAGTACTTTGCGAGATAAGGTGAGTGGCAGGGGTTTTTGGTCATTTTGTAAAAATAATACAAAGCTAGGTGTTTGCAGGTATTACATCATATATACTTTTGGATTCGTGTTTTCACAAGCTTTCATTGGACACCCCACTCGAAGACCTGGAAATTTTTTCCTCTCCAAAACTAACCCCTTAAGTCAAAATTTAACTTTCAAAACTATTGATTGACTGGGCCATCAATTCCTATATTTGTGCGAAATTTCTATGTCAAATACTTTTGGAGAAAACGTGTTGTGACAGACAAATGGGCAGACACCGAACTGATTCCATAAGTGCTTCGTATGAAACACTAAAAATGGCTAAAAGAATAGAAAGATTTTTCCTGAACGCATTTTTAGTTTGGCACTAATATATGTAGGAGTTGATGGCCTCATCAGAGCCGTGTAGTTTTGAGAGACAAATTTTTACTTAAGGGGTTAGTTTTGGGAGGTAAAATCGAAAGTGAAAAAAACATTTTTTTTACCAGGTCATCAAGTGGGGTGTCAAACGAAAGCTTGTAAAAACACGAGTTCAAATATATATAATGTAATACTTACGCACACTTTTCTTTTTCTCGAAAAATACTGATAAAAAAATTTTGAAAAAATTCAGGAATATTCTCTACAGGGTGTAGAGTGAACGAAAATTATCACGAGTGCATTACTTTTAATTATATAAAAAGAAACAAAAAATTCAAGGCCATTAATTTTCATTTCAGTAAAGATAGGAAAAAAAACTTGGTTGAAAACTCATTTGGGGTGTGTTTTGGGAAGTCATTGATCATTTTATACCTCCGTAACAAAAAAATTTTGATCTTAAAAGCAATCAACGTATGGAACACTAATTGCGTAAGTCCGATTTGCACTTGGCCGGTTATTATTTCTGATTAGTTTTATTGCTGAAGGGATTTTGTTAAAAATCTTGATACATGCATATTTAAGTGACTTTTCGTACATGGTGATATTGTGTCGTGTAATGTTGAGGCTGTTGCAGCTCCTTGTGGGATAATTATGGCTCGTTCCGTTTGTCTGGAACCAGTCCTTTATCATGTACTTATAATGCACATTTTAAAATATATACTGATGTTAACGTTAGTAAATTGTTTTTACCGGAAGGTACTTCAACACGTTTTCTGTGACTTAAGTTTATATAATAATATAATAATTAATAGTTTGTTTTTTTTACGCCTTGGTTTTCTATTAGTGTTATTGTAACTAGAGATTGTTTTATTTTTTAAAGGATTTTCTGTCATAAACAACTTAATTACAACTGTTATATTCTAAAGGTCGTGCAAACCGCAAAGATGCTTCTAAGTGAATAAAAAAATGATTAATTTTATATCCCGGCTCATTGCTAATAATTATTTTTGGATTTATTGACGATAAAATATGAAGGTTTGTACAAATCTATTACGTAATAAAGTGTTTTGTATTCGCAATCACAGTAATGAAATTTAAATTGAAAACTGTCATATTAGGAAGCACGTTAACAGAATAATATAGAGGGTTCCCGGTAGGATCCCAGTAAAATTAAAGTTAAAGTTACTGATAAAACTCATATATGCAATGTATATATATATATATATATATATATATATATATATATATATATATATATATATATATATATATATATATAAATAAATAAATATATATAAATATATAAATATATATATATATATAATATATATAAATATATAAATAATATATAAATATATAAATATATATATAATATATATATATAAATATATAATATATATAAATATATATAAATATATATAATATATAAATATATATAAATATATAATATATATATATATATATATATATATATATAATATATAATATATATATATATATATATATATATATATAATATATATATATATATATATATACACAGTGGCGTGCAAAAGTTTCCGGCCAGTGACATTTCGTACTCTAATTTATTAAAAAAAAAAACTAATGATTTTTAATCATTATGAGATGTGAATACGAGATATAGGAAACAAAATAATATAGTACAACAATATTATTTATGTTTGTGAACAGATTTATTATTATTATTCTTATATTTATACGTGCAAAAGTTTCCGGCCACATAATATACATTGACGCAGTAGAACGTTCAAAGACGTATTTACGAATAATAGCGCTTTGAATGTTCACATTTAGTTCATAAAAGGCCGTGGGAGCATAAACATGGCTCGGCATATGCAAATACTAAATTCGTGAGAGTAATAAAATTTTCAAAAGGAAAGTCTTCTCGTGAGATTGCTTCATTATTATCGATAGATAAATCAGCCGTGAACGATATTATTATAAAATACCGTTGTGGATATGGTTTAAAAGATCGTCCGCGTAGTGGACCAAGACCAAGAAAAACGTCTAAAGTAGATCGTACCATTAAACGCAAATCAACTGCGGATGTCAAGAATACTGCCAAAATTGCAAGCGAGCTAAAGGATGAAAACCTAGATAATGTTAGTCGTAGTACTGTGACACGAAGACTACATAATCTGGGACTTTTTGGCCGTATAGGTATTAAAAAACCATTAATCAGTAAAAAGAATAAGAAGGCCCGATTACAATTTGCCAAAGATCACCTAAATTGGGCAATCAAAGATTGGAAAAAAGTAGCTTTCTCAGACGAATCTACATTTAATCTTTTTGGAAGCGATGGTAGACAACATGTACGACGTCCTATTGGTACGAGAAATGATGTTCGGTATCAAATTCCTACTGTAAAACACGGCGGAGGAAGTGTGATGGTTTGGGGAATTTTCTCTGGACAAGAAGTCGGTCCATTGATCGAGATCAACGAAAATATGAATGCTGATATTTACAAGGATATTTTAGAAAACAATCTGTTATCATATGCTGAAGAAACATTGCCGCAGAATTAGATATTTCAGCAGGATAATAACCCCAAACATACATCCAAGTTGTTAAAACAGTGGTTTTCTGCTTCAAACATGAGAGTTTTAAGCTGGCCATCTCAATTACCGGATTTGAACCCAATAGAACACTTATGGGAAACTCTAGATCGTCAAGTTCGAAAACATACATATTCAAATAAAGCCGCATTATTCAAATCATTCAAGGAAGAATGGGATAAAATTTCACCTGCTTGTATTAATCGATTAATTGCCACATCGTTGTGCGGCTGTTATCGCTCCAAAGGGTATGGCTACAAAATATTAACATAAAAATATAATTTAAGTCTATTATAGAGCGTATGGACTAATAATTTTTCTCGTAGTACAAAGTGGCCGGAAACTTTTGCACATATAAATCTAAGAATAATAATAACAAATATATTCACAAACATAAATAATATTCTTTTACTATATTATTTTGTTTCCTATATCTCATACTCACATCTCATAATGATTAAAAATCATTAGTCTTTTTTTTTTAAATAAATTAGAGTACGAAATGTCACTGGCCGGAAACTTTTGCACCCCACTGTATATATATATATATATATATATATATATATATATATATATATATATATATATATATATATATATATATGTATATATGTATATATATATATATATATATATATATATATGTATGTATGTATGTATGTATGTATATGTATGTATATGTATATATATATATATATATATATATATATATATATATATATATATATATGTATGTATGTATGTATGTATGTATGTATGTATGTATGTATATATATATATATATATATATATATATATATATATATATATATATATATATATATATATATATATATGTATATGTATATGTACATATATATATATATATATATATATATATATATATATATATATATATATATATATATATTATATATATATATATAATATTATATATATATATATATATATATATATATATATATATATATATATATGTATATATATATACTTCGTCATTTGATGTAAAACGCTTACCAGCCAGGAATTTTTTCAGATTTAAAAACAAATAATAGTCAGAGGGAGCCAAATCTGGTAAATACGCTGGATGTTCCAGCAATTGGTACTTTAATTCGTTGAATTTTCCCATCGTCAAAACACTTGTGTGAACACGTGCATTGTCTTGACGAAAAATGATTCTTTTCTTCTTTAAAGCAGGTCTTTTCTCAGAAATTTTTACATCCAACTGATCTATAAAGTTACAGTAATATTCAGAGTTAATTATTTTAGCTTTCTGAAGATAATCGATCCACAAATCACCTTTGTAATCCCAAAAAACTGTTGCCATAACCCTCCCTGCTGATGGAACCGTTTTTGCCTTTGGTGCACTTCCACTAGCTTCAATCCATTGTTTCGACTATTCTTTTCGCTCTGGTGTATAGTTGTGGATCCAAGTTTCACCAACAGTTATGAAACGACGCTTAAAATCCATTTTATTTTGCTTAAAACGATTGGAATGCGTTTTTGGTTAATTGTCAGCAAATGCGGCAACCATCTTGCACAAAGCTTTTCCATATATAATTCTTCATGCAAAATATTTCCAATCCGTTCTTTTGAGATGTCTCTAGCCTCAGGCCTCAGCTAGTTCACCCATTTTTACTCGTCGATCATCTAACACCATATCATGGACTTGTTGAATGAATTGTGATGCTATATCGGTTTTTGGATGACCGCGTGGATCATCTTTAAGGCTTGTACGGCCAGATTTAAAAAGAGCAGCCCATTTTTTCACGGTGGAAAGTGGAGGTGATGCATTCTTATACATTTTTAACAATGCTATTACTCGAATGAATTGACGAATGGAAATTTCCAATACAATTATGGTTTCACCATTTTTAACGTCATCTATGTGTCAGACCGAGAACTTTTCAGACAGCCCTCGTATATATTTACATATAATATTACTTTTGTTAAAATCAAAAATTTATTTTGGCATAATTATCAGCTCAAATTTGATCATAATTAGAATACTGTTCCGATGTTGGGGACTCCGTGTCCAAATATACTTAGCATTTGTTAGGCTATATACAGAAGAGAGCTACTGATATGATAAGGGATCCCCAACTCACTCCACTTTGATTCCTTGGAATACCAAATTTAAAACTTGAATCTATTCTAAAAATGCTTTCATGAGAAGTACTTATTTGGTGGATGTATTCCGCTTGGTTCACCCAGAGTAGTGTATGCTAGGAATATATCTCGCGTTATCAGATCACATCTGTACGAGGTCCTGTTTATCACTGCTGGCACCACCCTCATTATGAACTTTGTTATATGGAGAACCTCATTCTGCTGAACTGAATTACCCTTCACCTATTTTTTACTTAGTAAAACTTCTAGCTGAACACTAACGGGAAGGGTTAGTTCCGCACATGGTTTATCCAAAAAAAAAGTATTGTTAATGCAGAAGCCAACACAGAAGTGTACCCAAAGGAAATTTTTAATCAAGCACAGTATCAAACTATAAATATATAGAATCAATATAAACCACTAAAATTGGGAACAGTCAGCAGTTATCTCATCCGTCAATCCATCTCGGGATGTGTTTCGTCGTATTACGGCTTCCTCAGCCGAGCTAAGATCGACGGAAAAAGACTTAAAGTACTTATCGCGATACTAGCGCAAACAATAAATAACATAACAATTTGCCCCTCCGGCTGATGTACGAGTAACTTTGACGATCGATAGAGGAGTCGTTCGGCGAGTTGCTAAAAATTACCGCTGGGCAGCGCTTTATAGGGTTCTACTCCAAGTATATAGAATTAATATAAATTACTAAAATTGGTCAAAGTCCGTTCTGTTAAGGGTCAATCCATATCGGGACGGGTCTCGTCATATCACGGCTCCTCAGCAGAGCTAGGATCGACGGAAAGAGAAAAAAACTCAAAGTACTTATGGCAGTAATAGCGCAAACAATAAATAAGATACAACTTGAACCCCTGGCTGACGTAAGCCTAACTTTGAAGGCCTACGTGCCCTCTGTCGGGGGCTGTTTGAAGTCACAGGCCGATAGCGACAGCGAGTTGCTAACAATTACCGCTTGGCACTGCTTTATAAGGTTCCACTCCAAGTATATAGACTCAATATAAACCACTAAAATTGGACAAAGTCTATTTTCAGAAGTTTGATTGGTGATTGATGAGAGAACAGCCAAAAAATGACTTTGCCCAATTTTAGTGGTTTATACTGACTCTTTATACTTGGAGTAGAACCCCATGAAGACCTGTCAAGCGGTAACTGTTAGCTGAACAATTTTTCTATCGGTCTGTGGCCTCCGATACATGTCAGGTACGCCTTCAAAGTTAAGCTTAAATCAGCCAGAGATGCAAATTTTTGTATGTTACTCATAAATATATAAATAAAAAGTAAATATCACTTACTTTCTTTTCTTATTTCACTAACTCCCTGCACATTTATTAAAAGTGTCTGTTTATCTATCCAATTAACATAATGCACGAACCAAATAAAAATTTGCAAAGCAAATTAATTCCATTTGATATCACTTATAAAAATATAGAAAAATTATAATAAAACAAATCTATTTATTAATACTATAATTGGTTACAAAATTTTTAAATATATTCAAATTTCTTATTTTTATAGCGGTCATGGTTAAATTCTGTTTTAATAGTATTATTTTTCTCTTGAAGTAATAATGAACTTCTTTAACCTTTAAAATAAGGTGAACTGGAGTGAGGGTATAACATGAAAATCATAAGTTGTAACGTACATAACTGGTTTTTAGAAAAAGTTAAAAATTTTTGGTATTTGAGAATTGCTCATAATGAAATTTTTTTGAAAGCGCGTAGGTGTTTTTAGTTTCCGTACGGAACACTTATGGGATCACTTCGGTGTCTGACTGTCACACCCGATTTTCTCCGAAACTATTTGACGCAGAAAGTTGAAATTTAGCAAAAATATAGGAATTAATGGGTGAATCAAAGCGGTGTAGTTTTGAAAGTTAAATTTGGGAGGGTGAAATCGGAAGTAAAAAAAACATTGTTTTGATAGGGTCATCGAGTGGGGTGTCAAATGAAAGCTTGTGAAACCACGAGTTCAAAAATATATATGATGTAATACTCGCGCAAAATTTTCTTTATACTATTTTTAATAAAATGGCCACCCTACCCATCCTACCAGGTGTACAAGTACGAAGTGCAGATTTTTTCTCTAAAAAAAATGTTAAATTCGGAAGAATGATAAAAAGCGCTTTATTCAAAGTATGCTCTATCGCTTGTTATACATTTTTTCCCATCTTTCGGGCAATTTGTGAATACCACGCCAGTAAAAATCTTCCCTTTTGCTGCGAACCATTCATTAGCCATTTTTTCACAAATTCGTACGAACCAAAGCGCTGCTCAGCAAGTGCATGACCCATCGATGTAAACAAGTGGTAATCGGAAGGAGCCAAGTCTGGTGAGTAAGCCGCATGGGGTAGAACTTCCAGCTGAGTGCTTCCAACGTGTCGCGAACTGGTTTTGCCGTATGTGATGGAGCATTGTCATGAAGAAAAAATGACTTTGTGTTGCCTCTTTCGGTATTCTGACCTTTTTTCAAGCAGCGAACGGTTCAAATCGGTCAATTGTTGTTGGTGACGTTTAGTATTAACCGTTTCCTCCAGGATTTAACAGCTCATAATAGACCACGCCCTTCTGGTCCCACCAAACACAAAGCATCATCTTTCTGCCAAAGCGATTCGGTCTTGCGGTCGATGTGGATGGTGCGCCTGGGTCTACCCATGATTTTTTGCGCTTGGGATTCTCAAAATAAATCCACTTTTCTTCCCCTGTAACTATACGATGTAAAAACGATTTCCTTTTGTACCGAGCGAGCAAAATGTCACACGTGTTTTTGCGCTTTTCCATTTGCCTATCGTTCAACTCATGTGGTACCCATCTACCGGTCTTCTGAATCTTTCCCATCTCTCGTAACCGATTGGAAACAGCTTGTTGACTAACGCCCAATTGCTAGGTGAGTTGTTTTTGTGTTTGCGAATCATCTTCGTCCAATAATGCTTGCAATTCCACATCTTCGTATTTTTTTGGCGGTTTTCCAGTTCCTTGTCTGCAACATCGACGTTACCACTTTTGAAACGCCGAAACCATCGTTCACACGTATCTTGCGATGGAGCATGTTTACCATAAGCTTCTCGAAGTAATCGGTATGATTCAACAGCAGTTGTCTTTAAATGAAAACAAAAAATTAATGCTGTCCGCGAATGTTCTTTGTTCCGTATAAATTTCGACATATTGAACACAACAACACAACACTATGAACGCACTTTTCCAATTTATCACTCATGCGCGTCTGACACTTGTTGACGACACAACAAAATGGCGCAGTGTCAAATCTTTATAGCACAAACTGCATTGGTGCACCATCTGTTGTCTGAAATCCACATTTCATACGTGTACACCTGGTATCTCTAAAAGTACTTATTAAAAAAATTCGAAAAAATTCTGGAATATTCTCCATAGTTTCCATTACGTTTGAAACACTGGAGAAAAAAATAGAATTTATTTGTTGTTGTAACATCTCTTAAGTGTTGTTTACTAATTTGACGTCGCTGATTCTGAATCTACCCTCCGATTGTATTTAGCAGCTTTATTTATTGAGATATAGGTA
This sequence comes from Pachyrhynchus sulphureomaculatus, assembly GCA_019049505.1. Classification (NCBI taxonomy): domain Eukaryota; kingdom Metazoa; phylum Arthropoda; class Insecta; order Coleoptera; family Curculionidae; genus Pachyrhynchus; species Pachyrhynchus sulphureomaculatus. The sequence goes on along the minus strand of CM032454.1, from coordinate 167,744,127 downwards.
CCGCGTTAATGTTTACTATTCAGTTGACAATTGCCATAAACAGCGTTATTAACAAACTAGTTTCTGTGCATCTATAGTGATGTTTTCGTCAAGAACATGCGTAAACAGTCCAAATCGTTTTTGTGTCATTTGTGGAGAATATTTGTTTGTAAAACAAGCATATGTTGACTACTTTGGGTTTCCATTAGAGACAAACATCAGGCCCTAGATTCCTAGATTAATGTGTAAAAGCTGTGTTGAGTCTCTATGTGTATGGGCAAATAATAAAAGACAATCTTTCAAGTACAAAACTCCAATAATCTGGCGTGAACAATCAAATCATTATGACTGTTATTTTTGTGCTGTGAAAATTACGGGTATAAACTGCAGCAGTCGTTCTAAGTAAATTTAGTCAGTCTAGTCTACAGGTCTAGAAGCAGATTTTATAATCTGCTACTAGACCATGTTGTAAGTTCCAATGATACATTAATACCATAGCCATCTACATCCCAGGAACATCCAAATGAGTTCAGCAACTAAATCGATGATAGTGACGATAGTAAGGAGCGTGACTTTGATTGCCCCGGAGATCTTAGATCACTCAATCAAAGTGACCTAGATGATTTGGTTAGAGATCGTGAACTGTCTAAAAAGACATCAGAACTTTTAACTTCCCGGTTAAAAGAAAGATCTATTGACAAAAGAAACGAATATCTCGTATTACCGCACTAAGGAAAAGAATTTACTCCCTTTCTTTTCTGAAGAGGATGATTTTATATTTTGCAGTGATATTCCTAGTCTAATGGCTGCAATGGGACTACAAAAATATGACTCGAATGGCGTTTATTTAGACTCGCCTTAAGTGTGTACTCTTGCATAACGGTAACAAGCTAGGCTTTTTGCCTATTGTACAATCAACCAAAGTCAAAGAAGACTATTCTACAACATCTTTAGTTATGAACAAGATCAAGTACAATGAACATAAGTGGATTTTATGTGTGGATTTGAAAAATGGTAAATTTCCTCTTGGACCAACAAGGCAGTTATACGAAATATCCCTGTTTCATCTGCTCATGGGACTGCAGAGCTAAAGCTGAGCAATGGACTAGGAAAGACTGGCCTTCTAGGGAAGCTCTAATCCCTAGAAGGCTGAATGTTATAAATCATCCACCCGTGCCCCGAGACCGCATAATATTGCCTCCTGTACATATCAAACTGGGGCTAATGAAACAGTAAGTAAAAGCGCTCAAGACCGGGAATGTTTTCAGTATATTTCAAGAATGTTTCCAAAACTGAGTACTGAAAAGTTAAAGGCTGGCATTTTTGACGACCCACAGATCAGAAAATTAACAAATGATCCAATTGTACGATAGATAATGAAAAATATGAGTGGGATGAGTTCGTGTGGGTAGTGAAAAATGTCTTGGGAAATGAAAAGTCTGACGACTACTCTCACCACATTGAGTAGCTAATGCTGCACGTCCAGCGACTTGGATGCAACATGAGTATAAAGCTGCGCTTCCTCCACAGCTATCTAGACCGTTTTGCCGAAAATCTCGGTGAAGCGAGGAACAAAGGGAACGCTAGCAGGATTATTGGAATGTAAGTATGATGGCTGATTATTTTTGGAGCATTCAGAATAATACTCGTAAGTCGACTCATGCGAGAAAATCGTATAAAAGGAAATTTCATTCAAGTTAGGTGTGTTTAATAAAATGTTATAACTTCAAAAATTGTATTTTTTTAATAAAAGTCCCTCCAGTCATACACCACCATCAAAAAGTATTTTTCCCACCTAGAAATTTCAATCTAACTGCCAAAATTTAATACCTAATTAAACTTTTTTATTACACTACGTAAATTTAATTGCTCTTAACAAGAGTCGATCATAAAATTGTTTAGATAAGCCTTTTTGGTGAAATCACAAATTAAAAACCAATTAGAACAAATTTTCCAAGTTTTGCATGATAATCGTTTTGAGGCGATTTCTGAGAATTCCAGTTGAAGTAAGAACTCATTTCAAGTTTCTAGGGATTATGGAAATTCCTAGTGACATTTTATGATAAAAACTATACTATAAATACCATTGCCCTTTTGGAAATTAACCATTCGCAAACAGTACTTAGTCATTTATACAGGCTCAATTGTTTTGTGAAAATGCCAAAAACGAAAGATGTTTCCGTTGAAAATCGGGCTCTGATAATTGCGACACATCAAAATGGTCACTCGAGTCCACAAATCGCGAGTGATATGCAGATGCCAAGGAGAACGGTGGACTACATCGTAAAAAAACTTTCTGATGGACATGGAACTCCAACCAAAAACGTTTAGGAAGGCCTCGAAAAACGACTCCCGCTGAAGACAGAGCTATAACAACGTCCAGCAGACGTAATCGCCGCCTAACCGCACCCGAAATCACGGCTCAAGTAAACCTGGAGCGACCCATCCCCATCAACGTGACAACCGTGAAGAACGGGTTAGAAAAAGCTGGACTACACGGGAGAGTTGCAGTGAGGAAACCACTTCTTAGGCAAGTGAATAAACGTAAACGATTAGAATGGGTCCGAGAACATGAAAATTGGATATCGGAACAATGGAATTCCATCCTTTGGAGCGACGAATCTAAATTCGAAATTTTCGGTTTAAATCGACGAGTTTACGTGCGGCGGTCAGCTGGAGAGAGGATGTTGGAAGCCTATCAGTTGCCTACAGTAAAACATGGTGGAGGTTCAGTAATGGTTTGGGGTTGTTTTGGCAACAGTAAAGTTGAAAAAATCTTTAGGATAGAAGGAATCGAGCGAAAAGAACAGTATCAAGAAATTTTGCTAACTCAAATGCTTCCTTCTGAAAGAAATATTTTTCAGGGGAAATTTATACTTCAGCATGACAACGACCCTAAACATTATGTTAAACAAAATTAGAGAACTTTTGGACCAATGGAAATCCGATGACGTCCTGGAAGTGATGACTTGGCCTCCCAATCACCTGACTTGAATTCCATCGAATTTCTATGGGGCCATTTGGGGACAGGTGTGTTTGAAAAACTCAATCCAACATCAGAAAATTACCTGTGGGAACATTTACAAGCAGAATGGGTTAAAATAACAGAAGAAACTACTGGATAGGACGCCGAAACTCTGTAAAGCGGTAATTAAAAACAAAGGAGGTCATAGATGAGAAAAATCCTGGAAAATCATGAATGTTTTCTTCTGATTTTCTAGACTGTAAATAATGTGAAAATAAATAATTAATTAAAAATTAAAAAAATATATTATTTGGGTTTTTGTTGTCTTGGAACTGAAATAACTACGTGGGTAAATACTTTCTGACGGTAGTGTATTTGTAAAACTAAAGCTGCTACAAGAAAATAGACTAAATATTTGAAATAAACGTGAAAAACACATTCAGAATCAGGTATAACATTTCATGCAACAGAAATGCTGTTGCGCGGTGTAATTTATCTGGATATAAAAAAAAAACTATTTGACTTGACAATATGGTGAAGATTTTTTTCGTGACAAGTTGTGAATTTAACCGGGACTAAGAGCTACGAAGTATCAATTCGTATTTGGTGGTGCAATCAATAATATCATGATGACTGGTGACCAACGAATAGGTATCGAGGCAAAATAATTTTATTTTATTTGTTTTTAAATTAAACAAATATCTAGGTAGTAAACATTTCTTTTAAACTTTTACTACAAAGACGTCTCGCTTTTTTATATATTCTTGGTAACTCTGATATTAAAGATGAATGTGTAACCGAATTTCATAAAATACTTCAACAATCACGGTAAGGAACACTAACTGTGCAAGTTCGACTTGCACCTGAAGAACTTAAGAATGAACGAAAAATGAAGGTAGTTGGGAGGGTCATGCAGCGATATGGTTTGTCACTAACGAGGGAAATGGACCAAACTTGTTTATAAAAAATTGTTCTAGGTGTAAGGCAATAATGGCCTATCTTTCAGCAAGGTCGGATGAGGTAAGAACTGAGGAAACCCCGAGGCTTTCTGAGGATCAGCTGCGGTTATATTGATGAAGGAAAATTACAGCGCTTCCAAAGAAGCTAGAGTATCTGAAACTACAGTTTTTAAAATTGTCAGAAAAAAGCAGAAACTGACGAGCAAAGAATTTTTTCAAAGACATTAGGCTGTATTAGAGAATGAGAATTACTTGTCCCACATGACAAGACTTAAGTGTTCGGTTGGGACCGTCCCATAAAGTAGGAGTCAATACAAACTAAAAAATAAATTTTTTCATAAAATATTGCAAATTGGTAATGCAAAAATACTCTAAGTGCTTCAGTGATGTTGATGAAGACTAGGGACAATTAGTTTTGAGCTAGTTCAGCTAGTTAGATCCTAGCCCGATGATATGGGCCTTCTCCACTTTCAGCCGTTTTACATTAAATGAATTAGGTTTTGTTACAGTTTGTTTAATTAAACGAAAATCATCAAATCATGACGTCGATATTACAGGATCACATAAGTAAGATGCCAGCTAATAGTCGGCCAAGATGGGTAAAAGATGAGAAGCCAGAAACAAGGAGACTTCCCGGTCGATCACCAAAAAGGTGGCACGAAAACTGGACATCTATGTCACAAGAGGGCTTAAAAACAGGCGAACCAGTGCCTTGTCTTATAGGAAGAAGAAACAAAAAAACTCAGAGGTATATGATATCTAAATTTTAACCTATATGTGTTAGGTTTAATGTAGTTTTTACTATGAAATTTGTAATTGTTGAGAAGGAATAAGTTGTTTGTTATTTGTTTTGAAGCATCCAAACAATAATATAGTCAACTGATTGCAATAGTAAAATAGGTATTGGTAAGCAACACATAGGCTGAAAAGTTTTTGGTCTAGCTGCTTAAAGCATATTTTTTTTACAAAATTCGACTTTATTTAACAATATAGTTTCCTTCACAAGAGCGATACAATCAGTCCAACGCTTTTTTAACATTTCTATACCTTTCTTGTAGAAGAATTTGTCTTTGCCTTCAAAATAGGCCTCAGTTTCAGCGATATCTTCTCCATTGGAGCCAAATCTTTTTCCCGCGAGCATTTTTTGGAGGTCTGCGAATAGATAATAGTAGTTGGGGGGCCAAACCTGGAGAATACGGTGGACGAAGAAGCAATTCAAACTTCAATTCATGCAATTTTGCCATTGTAAACATTCACTTGTTAAACGGTCTTGATGAAAGAGCACTTTTTTCTTGTTTATTTGGGGCCGTTTCTTTCCGATTCCGCCTTCAAACGCAAAAATAACTTTATATAATATTTGCTATTGACGGTTTTTCCTTTCTCAGCATAGTCGATGAAAATTATTCCATGCGCATCCCAAAATACAGAAGCCAGAACCTTCCCAGCCGACTGTTGTGTCTTTTGTCGCTTTAGGCAGCTTTTACCGGCTGCTGTCCACTCAGCTGACTGCCGATTTGATTCTGGTGTGTAGTGGTGGATCCATGTTTCATCCATTTTCACATATCCCATAGAAAAATCCTTTTTGATGCGTATAAACAGGTCTAAACAACGCTCAGAATCATCAACATGTTGTTGTTTTTAATTCACAGTCAGCAAATGTAGTACCCATTTCAAACAGAGATTTCTCATGCCCAAATGTTCATGCAAAATATGACCAATATGTATGTTTTGATATCTTTAGGGTGTCAACTATCCCACGCAATTTCACTTTATGGGCATCCAAAAAAAAAATTGTGGATTTTTTTTATATTTTCTGGTGTAACCACCTCATTTGGGCGTCCAGCATCATTTATGTCTGGACGCCCGCGTTTAAATTCAGCATACGAATAAATGACAACTGATTTTCCAGGGGCAGAGTCTCCGTAACACTTATCAAGCCATTGCTTTGCTTGAACTGTATTTTTTCCCATAAAAAAAAGTGTTTAGTCAACACATGAAATTAGACTTTGTCCATTGTTCTGGTTGGTACTCCCCTAAAATGTATATGGATTTTTTGAAAAAAGCGACATCAATGTGTCAGATCAAAAACTTTTCAGTGTTATATACTAATAAAAATATTAGAATTATAAATGTTTCAAATAAAAAAATTTCCTGTAATACAAAACTTTTTATAAATAACCAAGTCAATAACTCATTCTTCTTAAAATAAATAACCGCAAATTAAATACAAAAGGTTCATAAAACATTTTAATTAAACCACAACAAACCCATACACAAGTGTGTAAATTTTGACATTGTTATCCTACTAAGAGTTTAATTCAAAGAAACAAAAACAAAGAAGAGTTAGGGAAAATGTAGTGAGAGATATACAGCCATTGTTTGGCAATTAAAAGTAAACAAATACATGAAACAATGCAACATACCTTTCCCTGCATAATCAGTCTGATAGTTAATGTTACATTTGGGTCATCAATTATAGGCTTGTGGTCCAGGTCCATGATTATTTGACTAGGGGGTTTCAGGGTGACGGGATGAAGCGGTGGGTTTTATTCTGCAAAGAAAATTAGTAAAAGTTAGACTAAAATCTACAAATTAGGTAAAAATAATCTAGGTAGTGGTAATTTTATAAAACTTGAAAAATCACTAAAACAATTGAACTAGCAACATGACAGTTATACAATAAACCAAGCATTTTTATATCTATATTTATTACATATATATATATATATATATATATATATATATATTTATATATATATATATATATATATATATATAATATATAAATAAATAGTAATTGCAATAAATTCAATTGATGTTAATTATATTTGCTCGATATGCTGCCATTTTAGGTGTTCTGCCTCTGTATGTAGCTTTAAGCATTAATAGGCCCACCAGACATTATGCACAAACCCCATTTGCTAAAGAAGTTTAACTTTAAAACCACTCGAACTTGGCAATTAGGGGAGTAAAATCAACTAAGGTAAACAGAGATGTGTAGTACAAGAACAAAAAATGAATTTTTATTTATTACATATACATAAACATATATACATATATATAATATATATATATATATATATATATATATATATATATATATATATGGATTATATATGACAATAATGTATGAAAAAGATCATGGTCGAAAAAGGATGAAGCTCCACAAATGATGGCAGAGCTTGGACTGACACAAAAAAAGGTGATGCTGTGAGCGTGGCACTATTGGAAGGGAATCGTGCATCATGAGCTACTGCAGTATGACCAAGCGATTGATTCTGTACTATACCATCAACTGATGAGATTGAAACGAGCAATTAAAAAAAATGGCTGGAACTAGTCAACAAACAGAAAAAAGTTGTAAATATCACAAAAGCTATAATAATAATTCATAAAGCCTGTTTCTTTCCAATATAGAGTGAGTATTTGAAAAAGGCTATATTTGGATGAGCATTCAAATATGCTAGAGATTAACAGAGTATACCTTAGTTTATTCCATGAAATGACCAAAGAATCAATGATTTCTGAGTGATCTGGTGATCACTCTAAATTATATTTGGCTGAGATAAAGAGGACAATCAAGTTGGCCATTAATTTATAAGTAAGAGTTACAGCAAAAAAAACGTCATTCTAATTTCCAGCAGTTGTAAATTTAAAAATGTGATTATACTGATAAAAACAACAAATTTAAAATTCTAAAAACTTTTCTGTTTAGCTGCTTATTTACTAATTTTTATTTGAAATTTGCTTATAAAAAGGTCTCTTTGATGACTTTTTACCATAGAAAATACATTTAGCATACAAAACAAAAATCAACTATCCAATTAGAAGTGTTAAATTTCACGGCAACTAGATCGCGTATATGTTTTTTTATCCTTTTAGTGGATCTCACTGTTACAACCTTATTCATTAAAAAGTTAGACCTGGTCCTTAATGGCAGTTTGCCGATTTAAAAGGACTAGAGCACCAGTAAGTCATTTAAAGTTATTAAAATATACAATACAGCATCAAAAAAATAGTTTACTTATAATTAAACAGATAAAACCAAAAATTGGGTTAATTTTTTTGAAAACTAGTAATTTTCCTACCCCTCTTAAGTAAACTCGACAATTAAAAGATTTCCATGGCAACTAGAATGGGCTTATATATTAGGCCTCTTTTATGTGCCTCTGGCTGTAAAAACATTTGTAAAAAAACAAGCGCGTGTCAGTTTTACAAAAAAAAAAAAAAAAGTGTCTTAAGATAAACCTGATCAAATTGTCTAGGAAACTACTTTTAGTGAACAACAGGTTCTAATTAAGGGAACCACAATTTTACAACACTGTAAACAAAAGAGCGTAAGATATCTTATTTATAGAGACCAGAATTTGGTAGGAGTAATTGATTTGATTGATATCGTTAACATTACAAATTTCTGGTTGCTATACACACCTTCCTTCCGTTTCTTTTGTTTCCGGTGTTGTAAAGTGGAAATCTCCCCCTAAGTACAAATGGGAAGAATATTTTGTTCTTCATTTTGTTAATACCTAGTAATGCAAATGTCATCAAAGAAACTTTTTTTATGAAAATATTACCTAAAATGAGGAATAATGGCCTTGAATTAGGCAAGAAAATTAGAATTTTTGAAACTTTGCCCTTTTTATTGGTTATCGTGCTATTTTTTAAAACTGCTGTATTTGCCAATTTGTCCTCTGATTACTGTTTTGTTCAGGTCTTCTAAAAACTGGCATCTAAACTTTAGCAGCTACTTAGATACTATAAAAATGGAATAAGGTTAGATTGGTTCCACTACAAAAGAAACACATACCATCTTCAAGTAGAGACCAATCAAAAGATGTTTAAAAAAATGTGAAAAAAAATTAAAAAAACATTGGATAAAAAAATGGAATTAAATAAATCAATATCACTTGACAAATTTTATCAAATTATACCTGAAACTAAAGTTTTTAGTGAATGATGTGATAAATGCTTGATCTTTCACCACTTTCTTGTTGATATTACCAACTCACTTAAAGAAAGTCCTATTACACTTCGATCAAAAATACCCTATGCAATATTACCAAACCATGATATATTTTTATAAGGGCCTGTAAACTACTGGTATAAACTGCAATATTATAGCTATTTTCTTTGGGACCCTCTGTATAGCACATAAATAACAACAGGAGGAAAAAAAATTGTCTACATGCAGTTAATGTTTTGATTTTAGTTGAAAGCCGCTCCAGCATAACAACAAGATTAATCAACTTGATAATAAAATAATAATAATTAAGTCAGGCCATGAAAAACAATCGTGTAACGGGCATTCAAATACCTCTAAAAACACAATTACAACTTGATACTGTACTATGCGATTGTCTTGGATGCACCTGCATTTATTTTTATATCGCTTCTATTTTTGGACGTTTCTTGAGGCACAATGAAAAGGGGACAACAAAAATGCACTTTAAAAAATGACCTGTAAATTTTTATTTCGTTTCTGAGATTGTAAAACACAAAATAAACTAGCACATAACCAAGCATCCTATATCTACACAAATCACTGAAAATATGCTAATTGAAGGAGTAAAAACACAATACATCTATGAAACATTTGTCTATAAACTAATTTCACTAAGAAAACTTACAATAAACCCGTTTTTCTATAGGGAAATAATATATTTTGGAGGAGCTTGCCGACGCGATGCTGCCAATCACACGTGCTTCAGACGACAATGTTGCCAACAGCGACGCATGAGCGGTAAAAACGCAGAACAGCCACGGTAACGAATGAAAAAGTATCCACATTTGAAATGCGGCGCGCACGCTTTGATAGTGGAGCGGATTCTGACAACTATTCGAAATTTGTTTTGGGACAAGGTTTATAGATATAGATAATATGGTCCGCAATGGTCTATCTTGAAAAAACTCATCAAAGTACAGTATAGCGCTTAAAACCTTTTATAAAAATTCGGAACTAATGGATGTCCCTGTAACAGTAAAAAAGCTTTAAAACCCTTGATATATTTGTAAACCCAAATCGTTTTTAGTGTTCCGTACGGAACACTTATAAGATCACTTCCATGTATGTCCATCTGTCACACCCGATTTTCTCCGAAACTATTTACCATAGAAAGTTGAAATTTGGCACTAATATAGGAATTAATGGCCCCGTCAGAGATATGTAGTTTTGAAAGTTAAATTTTGACTTAAAGGGTTAGTTTTGTGGGGTGAAATTGGAAGTGAAAAAAAAATTTTTAACTGGTCATTGAGTGGGGTGTCAAATGAAAGCTTGTGAAAACAGGAGTTCAAAAATATATATAATGTAATACTTGCACACACTTTTCTTTGTATTAGTTATTAAAATTGCCAAAAATCCTCCCTCTTATTTCGGAAAGTACTGATCAAAAAATTTTGAAAAAATTCTGGAATATTCTCCACAGGATGTAGATTTGAACGAAAATTAACGAGGGCCTTACCTTTAATAATTTATCTGGTATATTAAAAACAAAAATTTCAAGATCATCAGTTTTTAACAAAGATCGGAAACAAACTTTGTTTGAAAACTCATTTGTGGTGTTTTTTGTGAAGTCACTGATCATTTTATAACCTTCGTAACAAAAATTTTTATTTTAAAAGCAATCAACGTACGGAACACTAATTGCGCAAGTCCGACTTGCACTTGACCGGTTATTTCCAACTAAATTCACTAAATCGGTTATAGAAAGCTTATTTGATGCCATTTACTGGAAAATATCGTTAAGTTGAGATGAATATTATCTTTAAAATACAAACAAACGTATTTATCTTTACTTACACTATGGTGGATTGTAACCTAAAAAAGTGGGAGTGTAGGAAGCCAATATCGCCATAATAAATGTTTTTTGGAAAAAGTCTTTTTCCCATCTAATCTTAAAACATGTAGTTGGGAAGAGGTGCATGTGCCTTAGAATATCCGTAATATTATTAGTTAACTGATTAGTATTCTAAAAAAATGACAGGCCTGAGTGTTTATTAACGAATTCACCATTTTGTCACGAAATTTAATCGATTTAGTTAAAAAAAACTGACCAAGTGCAAGTCGGACTTGCGCAATTAGTGTTCCGTACGTTGTATACTTATATCATAACATTTTTTGTTACGGAGGTATAAAATAATCAATGACTTCACAAAACACACCCCACATGAGTTTTCAACAAAGTTTTTTCCGATCTTTACTAAAAACTGATGACCTTGAAATGTTTGTTTTTTTTTATATATACCAGATAAATTATGAAAGGTAATGTACTCGTAATAATTTTCGTTCAATCTACACCTTGCGGAGTACATATATTCCACAATTTTTCAAAATTTTTTGATCAGTACTTTTCGACCTACGGTGGGGAAGCGATTTTTCGCAATTTTTTAAAAATAATACAAAGAAAAGTGTGCGCAAGTATTACATTATATAATTTTTTGCACTCGTGTTTTTACAAGCTTTCATTTGACACCCCACTCGATGACCTGGTATTTTTTTTTTACTTCCAATTTCACCCCCAAAACTAGTCCCTTAAGTCAAAATTTAACTTTGAAAACTATATGGCTCTGATGACGCCATCAATTTCTATATTAGTGCCAAATTTCAACTTGCTATGTCAAATAGTTTTGGAGAAAATCGGGTGTGACAGTAGGACAGATAGACGGACCGACAGACACCGAAGTGATCTTATAAGTGTTCCGTACAGAACGCTAAAAATAAATAATTTTCGATGAGCACCCACGATAACTTAGGTAATATTTTTTAAAAAGATTATGGTTGTTTTGAGACCGCCAGAAAAATTCTTGTGAAAGACCTACATGACTGAGCCAAAGACTTTTTCGTAAATTTTGCTGCAATCCCGTTAAAATTTTCTTTAATTCTTAGTACAACTGCAGATATCTTTCGTTTTATTACAGCATCAGTTGGGTCGGGTTTCTTTGATTGTCATGAATAGGCAGATTGAGAATAGTTTTGTGGAGAGTGCCCAGGCACTGTCATTGATTTTTTGTCCAGTTCTAGCTTAGACACCACACCACTATGGGAATGTCGGCGCTGGGATGTCTGTTCAACATACTTAAGCTACTTGTCTGAGGGTTATTTTTCTTTACTATTTTTTTTTCAGCTTGGATTTAACGAAACCATTCTTCTATTTCCACAAATTGTTTGTCAGTGTCGACTACATATCGATCTTGTCTTTCTTTGGTAGATCCTCTCTATTCTTAGAGGTTTCTAGTTAATTAACCAATTACTATTCTTAGAGGTTTCTAGTTAATTAACCAATGGCATGTGATCTGCAATCCGTGGACGACGAGGCTGGTGAGTCTTTCGCTATACTCCTTTAGCCCAGTCGCCAGAGGTTTTGAGCTCTCATTAAATTTTAACAAGCTGCATGATAGTTTTTTGGACTTAGAATACGATAAAAAAAAATTTGCTAAAGTTTGACGTACGCTAAGCTCACAAAATCCAAAACAAAATAAAAAAATCCGGCTTTTCGGTAATATCTCGAAAAATAAAAAAAATATCGAAAAACTAATAGCTCCACGTGGAAAAGATAGATAGTTTTTTGAAGAGGAGACTTTCAGCTTTCCGATGGTACTAATAGTTTTTATTTTTGTTGCGTTAAAATTTGTAAAACTTAAAAGGAATTTTTGTTTGCATGGTTTTAACGGACATACAGTAAATTACAAATATTTAATAAAATATAATATTGAAAAAAAAATCCTTGTGCACATATCATTACCATACCTTAAATTTCAATATAACAATGATTAAAAATACCCACATTGTCTTTGTTATTTAAAAATTGAGTTGTAAAATATGAAAATTTGCCTGCTGTAGTGCGCCGCCGGCAATTTTATGTTCAAAGCAGTACGAAATGGTCAAAAAAGGTCGGACAATTTTTTTAATTGCAGTTAAAAGTATACCTGATATTAGAAAATCATTGAAAATTTTAAAAAACTTTCCCCTTTTTTGTAATTTTTCTCTTAAAATAAAAAAATATTTGTGGTGGGAAATGAAAGATAAAAGTTTAAGCCTTAAGTAAAAAGTATTTATATTTCATTTAAACATCCAGGTACAAAAAAACAGTTATTGAAAACACACAAATTCTAAATTACTCGAAGGAATTTTGTTAATGGCGATCGGCGAAGAAACGCGGGCACAGTGCCACTAGCCCGATCTGTTTTCTATCATCTGTGCGACGCTCACGTAGTTTGTATACTGTATATTGTTAAATATAACTTTTAAATGAAAAATAATTAACTCTAAGTGTAAATTAAGTGTTGGTCGCTGTTTTGTATTTATACAATTATTATTAAATATATTCATTTTTTATATAAATAAATATATTTTCATTTATTTCTTTATATCCACTGACTGCCATATTGGATCACCCATTTTGATTTTTTAAAATCTGTTCTCAGATTCTTAATCAGCACCCCAAAAAATCCCCTTAGTAGACACTTTGAAAAGAAAATTAGAAAATTAAATGAATTACGTACTTTCTGGCCGCCATTTTGAATTGTCATTGGATTCTTAAATCAACATTCCGAGAAACCTCTTAATAATAAATTTTAAAATATTTAGTGGAATAGAGAATCGTTCATTTAATCACAAATGAGGTTTGAAGCAAGATTCCTACTACAACTGAAGGGGTTAAACAAGCCATTTTGTTTTAAATAATTTTTTTAAATTACGGTAAAACTAAAAAAAAAACTTATACTATTTTCTTGTAAAATTTCCCGTTCTTTCACATAGTGCTATGAGTTCTTCGATATCTTTTTTATTTTTCGAGATATTTGCGAAAAACCGAATTTTTCATTTTATTTTTGATTTTGTACGATTAGCGTACACTTTAGAGTGGTAAACTTTTTTTGTCGTTTTGTACGTCCAAAAAACTACTTGTATGCCAAAATACAGCCTGTTAACATTTAATCAGAGCTCTGACGACAGGGCTACTTGTCGTTTTCCACTTTTTCACTGTGCTTCTGCTAATTTTGACTGCAACTAAAGAATTGGGTCAACTGTCACCCAGTACAACCTGCACTGATTTAAAACCATCGTGAACCATTCTTGATTCGCGATTATCGGGCAACGCTGGTTTAGTGCCCAGCCTGTTAACCTCGATCAGTAGCGATTCCCCTCTGGCGGGAAACACAAAGTTAGAGTTACAGGATCTAAAGAGGCCAATTATTTCTTCGGTATGGCGCTTTGGAATAAACTATCTAAAAGCTTATTTTTCGCTTTAATTAATTCAATATTTTACCCGTAAGTTGCTAATTCATCTAATCTATAATTTATAATCATATATACTAGGAAAAAGTTTGTTAGGAAACTACTGACACTCTAAATAACACATGTTAAGAATTTAGCAACAACTCTGCAGTAGTTGTTGAGCGAGAATATTCATTTAAATTATTTAAACTGAATAGAGGTATCGTTTGTTTTGTCTAATTACTATGGATATAAAGCTAAAACTAGTTAATTGGGAAAAGAGCGAGTCAGTCTAACATGTTTTAATTTAAAGTAGCAACGAAACTATATTCAATTCAGTACTTGTGTATGCAGTTTAATATTTTATTAGTAATTGAATTAAGATGAACATAAAGTAAATTATACGCTTGAGAACTCTTATAAGAGTAAAATATGAAAAAAGTTGGAGCAGTGTTGCATAATTTAGTATTTTATGAAATACCGCTTATCGCTTTTAGGTAAAAACGTACTAAAAAAAAAACGAGACGTGATCGCCGACCACACGTGCTAATTTATCAAACTTCTGTAACTTTGCAGTATTTTATTTATGATTTGTAATGTACAGAGTGAGTCAACGATAGAGTAAAGTTCATTATTTCATTTGTTTCGGGAATGGAGAAAAAAATATTAAATACAATAGAGAATGTTAAGGTGCACAATTTAAAATTATTTTTGAGTATACAGGGTACTTCAAAAAAGTGTGCCGATATAACATATGTTTTTTTAAAACGGAACATACTATTTTCTAATTTATTTTTAAATTCTGCGTAAAATTTTATAACTTTTTTTATTAATAATATTGTATACCTAAACCTAGTAGTTTTTCTAATATTTCAATTTTTTTTTTAAAAAATACTAGTTTTCAGTTTTGTAAAAAATTGCCAGTAGCGCCATTGTTTCTGAAGGTGGAATACTTATAATTGGTACAAGCGTTTTATAGAGATGAAAAAAAATATATATATATTATATATATATATATATATATATATATATATATATATATATATATATATATATATATGTAAAGAAATTTGAGCTAGATGCTACAGGGTGTTCAAAATAAATTTATGTATTTCACTATTTTAAATTGAAAAATCTCAATTTTTTAAAATTGCACACCCTGTGTATTATTATTTTTTTTGATAGATTTTACAAACACACTTTTTATTAAGTATGTCATATACCCATTTTTAATAGTTTTCGATTTATTTTGAATTTTTCAATTTTTAACCCTTATTTTCATAGACTTACACTATTGTGAAAACATAAACAAATAGTTAATAATAATTTTAATATAGTTTAACTTATCTAATGATTAATTATTATGACGTAACAAAAGTTCAAAAATATGCCCGACTACTTGAATACACATGTTTAGTCGTTTTACTATATTTTCCTTCACTTTCCTTAGCATAAAGGGCGTTATTGACCTGCACGCATCCCGTATCCTATTTTCCATATCTACTGGTGTTGTAGGGGGATTCACATAAACATGATATTTAATGTAGCCCCATAAAAACAAGTCTAAAGGTGTTAAGTCACATGATTGAGGGGGCCAATGAATGAATCTATCCCTACCGATCCATTTTTATGGGTAACGATCGTTTAAAAATTTCCCGAACTTCCCGGTGGTAATGAGCACGAGCTCCGTCTTGTTGAATCCACATTTGTTCACCTTCAAAGTTATCAACTTCTTCAAGAAGCTGGGGTAATTCGTTTTGCAGAAAATTTAGATATCTAGGCCTGTTAAGCGGTTGGCGGAAAAAATATGGACTAATAATTCCAAAATTTAATATTCCACACCATTCATTAAGCGACCAATGGTTTTGGTTTTGAACTTTCCGGACCCAAAATGGATTAACTGTTGAATAATAATGCATTACTGCCAAAAGTAGCTTCAGGTATATGACATACTTAATAAATGTTGGAGGGTTTTGTAAAATCTATCAGAAAAAATATCAATATACAGGGTGTGTCAATTAAAAAATTTGAGATTTTTCAATTTAAAATAGTCGAAATGCGTAAATTTATTTTGAACACCCTGTAGCATCTAACTTAAATTTCTTTAAATATATTTTTTTTTCATTTCTATAGAACGTTCGTACCAATTATGAGTATTCCACCTTAGAAACGCTAGTATTTTTTTTAAAAAAAAACTTAGTATTTTTAAAAAAAATTGAAATATTAGAAAAAATTACTAGGTTTAGGTATACAACATTATTAATAAAAAAGTTATTAGATTTTACGCAGAATTTAAAAATAAAGTAGGAAATAGGATGTTCCATTTAAAAAAAAACATATGTTATATCTGCCACACTTTTTTGAAGTATCCTGTATACTCAAAAATAATTTTAAACTGTAAACCTTAACATTCCCTAAAACTATTGTATTTAACATTTTTTCGTCATTCCCGAAACAAATGAGAAAATGACTCTACTCTATCGTTGACTCATCCTGTACTACTGCTTGTTTATTAGAATAGTTATCCCAAATCTATAAATTATTTGGTTAAAAGTTTTAACCGACGAGATAGATTTTTGTGCATTTATTTTATTTCTCATTTCAGTAGTGTAGCTAAATCTGTAGAGCGGAAGAGGGCATATGGATAGAAAGAGCGTTTCTTTAAGGAAAAAATACCGTTTTTTTTACCTTGGGTAAGTTTCCTTATATTAATAATAATACGTAATAGGGTGTAATATTTCCTTTTTGTAGTTTGCTATAAAGTCAGTATATCATGTTTGGTTATAAATATTTTACCTTTTCAAGTTTTCTATTTCTGATCGATTTTTAATATATATCAAATACGATATACCCTCGTAAACACTGGAACCAGAGCGATGGGTTTTAGGCAGACAGATCGGCTGCACCCCGAGAACACTTTTCGATAAAAGGCGTCGAACGATAGGTTTTATCTTAATTCTGTGCACCTGTTTTTTAAGACGCTCCTAAATATCTCCATATGCTGCAGAGTCGATAAGGTACAGCGTGATTTTTCGAGGGATCCACCTCAGGCATAGTGGTTCAATAGAAAACAATTGAAAATGGACGAAAACCGATATTTAAGTAGTCTACCCACTATTTTCTTATTCGTCAATCCATTCCGGAGACGCGTTTCGCTTTATTACGGCTCATCAGTCTGACTAGAATCGACAAACAAGAGAACCGAATTTTCTAGTACTTATGCCGGTACTTATGGCCAATAATGGTAAGATACAACGCATACTTCGTACTTGGTACTTTATCGGCGGCATCAAGCGGATTCGCTGCAACCATACAAGCCGGTAGAGTGGTGAGCAAATCGCCAACATTTTTTACCATATAAGCTTTCGTCCGTTTTTCATGTTACATTGAACCATATACATATATATATATATATATATATATATATATATATATATATATATATATATATATATATATATTTGCTATGTGTAAAGTTCTTTGATCTTGGAATATATATATATATATATATATATATATATATATATATATATATATATATATATATATATATATTATATATATATATATAATTTACGTGTTGTTGGAATTAGATCATTAAAATTATTCTATACTTATTGACGTTTCGACCTTCGGAAGAGGTTTTCTTCAAAATTTGCTCTAAAAGATGATATTAGAAGAATTAAATATAGATAAGTAATCTGTTTGTCGTGTATTTCAGGGTTAAAATATTTGTAGCTTTTAGTAGTTTTTAATTTAAAACACTTAACTGTATAAATTAATGAGAGCCTTACCTTAGAAAGTAGTTTGTATTTGGGTATTGTATTGGGGTATTAATTTTCACTGTCACACACACTGTCAAAAAACACATTTTTACATTCTACAAACAACCACTTAACGTGAAGGACTTTATAAGACTGGTAGGTAGATACGGTTTAGGTTATTTAAATCTGTTTTTTCGTTTATTGCAGTGGGTGTCATCTGTATGTGTACAGAATCCAGTATTTCTCTTTTTTGTATTTATTTCGGTTTTGATAATTTTGATATTTTTGAAATCAAAGGTATGCCTTTTATTCATTTTATGATTTGTAAGAGTTGTACTGTTTTTTTTTGTCGTATTTATGGCCTTTGAATCTATTTTCTAGGTATTGGCTTGTTTGCTCGACGTATATTCCTTCGCAGTTATTACATTTGATTTCGTAGCCTATGTTATTATTATTATTTGGGGTTTTGGTTTTAAGCCTGGAAAAATTGGATGAGAGCAGATTATATGATTTGTGACACAACCAAATTTTGTAGTTTTCAAAAAGTTTTTTGAGTGGTTGGGATAGTCCATTAATAAACGATAAAGCAGTATATGTATTATGGTTGTTATTAGTTGGTTTTTTACTTATTATGGTATTATAAAAGTTATGTATAAGTTGTTTGAAGACTTTGTTTATAACAGATCTACATCTTTGACATCTGACAGAAATTTCAAGTCATTCTGCCATCTAGTTCACAAAATACAGCGTGTTTTACAAGTTCAAGAAAATTTAGTTGGCGATTTTATAAAATGGATAAATGTGTTGAGCACTGAATTTGCATAAAATTTTATCTAAAAAACAAAATATCTTGTGTTGATACATTAGAAATGTTGAGAACGTATTACGGCTATGAAGCAATGTCGCAAAAAAAAAACGTTTACAAGTGATACAAAGACGTTCGTGTTGGTAAAGAAGAAGTTAAAGATGAACCTCGTTCAGCAAGATCTTCCACGTTAACTAATGAATAGAACATAAGTAAAATCGAGGATCTTGTGTTCAGTAATCTTCGATTAACCAATGACGATATTGTAGATTTTATTGGAATATTATTTGAGCGTTATGTATCGTTTGTGTGAAACCATTCGAAAAAAAAACTCCCAGATTTGTAGCAGAACAACTCATGGTTTTTGCATCATGATAATGCGCCATCACGCACTGCAACCATTATTCGTTAATTTTTGTCCTAAAATCAAACCAATATCGTTCCACAAGCACCATATTCACCAGATATGGCACAATGTGACCTTTTTCTGTTCTCTCGATTGAAGAAATTACTTCATGGACTCCGTTTTGAGTCCATAGAAGCTATTCAAGAGAATTCGCTGGCCGTTTTGAAAGAAATTTCTTAAGTCGAGTATAAAAACTGTTTCGAAGACTGGAAAATGTATATTGCCGAGGGACGGGATTACTTTGAAGGGGACAAAATAGATTCGAATGAATGAATAAATAATTTGTGTTTTATTTAAACATTCTCATTACTTTTTGACTGTAGTAGAATATTCTAAGTAGATATTGAGTAAATCAGGCTCTTTTATAGGTTATTTAACAGGTACAAGAACAAAACCATTATTTATAGTAATAAAACAACCCATCGTGTTTTGAAAAATCACACACTTAGAGTACGCAAACATTTAATTAGGGGACAAAATTTATGCCATTGTACGAAATTTTTGGAAAGGAACTAATGCACAAAAGGGAAAGATATAAAAGGGTTGGTGACCCTTTTTTGTTTAAAACATGCATTGTATTGTGAAAGGGCCTTCCACTCATTGCGTCCCGTTTTTAGATCCGTCGCGTAGGTAGGTACGGAGACTTATCCAAGGATTACTGAAAAGAGAGTTCGTCTCAACTGTGTTTTAACTGTTAACAAAAACCGACATAACTGTTTAGTGTAGTTTTTTCTGTAGCTTTCAAAGAATTTACTAAAAAACAGTTGTGCTTTATAAAAAAGGCTCGCATCAATAACGTAGTATTTATTAAATTTTTATTTAAACGAATTTTTCTATATTCAATTGAAGTGACCGTTACTTGATGGAAATTCATAATAATTGAAATAAACACTTTTGTTAATTCAAAATTTTTTCCCCTATATTTTGTAACTTATGACAATTGGAACGGTTTAGCAGCCTACCCACCGTAAAAAAAAATACTCGGAACGAGGATGGATGTAAAAGATGAAGACTTTAGCAAGGAAAAGGAAAACGAATAAGAAACGAAACATAACAATAACAAGAATCGGAACTTGGAACATCCAAGCCCGGATAAGGACCAAGAAATAATAACAGAACTGAAAAACAACAAGATAGAGATATGTGGACTAAGTGAAACAAAAAGAAAGGGAAAAGGAAACGTGACGATGGATGACTACATCTTCATATAGAGCGGAGTACCGAAAAACAAAAGAGCACGCTCCGGAGTAAGACTACTGATACAAAACTACATTAATGATAGAATACTGCAAGTGACCATAATTTTGAAAAGAGAGACGGCACATCTAATAAGCGTGTACACACCAGATATAAGCAAAGGCAAGGAACAAAGAGAAGGTTTCTATGAAGAACTACAGACGGTAGTTGATGCAATACGCCCAAACGAGAAAATAAGGATATTAGGAGTCGCGCGAATAGGAAACGAAGAATTAAGAGATATAACACGGCGATTTAACGAAGGAATACTGAATGAAAATGGCGAACTACTAAAATCATTGTGCGTCGCCAATACCATAAGAATAAACAACACATACTTCGACCATCCAATGAAGTACAAATACAAGAGGCCAACAATGGGTATTGGATTACTTCATGACCAATAGATTATTTAAGCCAGGCAACATACTAGTTTGAAACTTAAACGCAGCTAATGTTTGCAACGACCACAAATTAGTGTTCTACAAACTTCGACTCCGCATACGAGCACTCCCAAAACAACAAACACACTACGTAAATAAATTTAATATCGAATTGTTTGAAAACGAAAGTACAAAACAACTATATATAAACCGAATGAATAATGTAATAGAACAACAGCCAATAAGAAACGAAGATAATATTGAACAACAATGGGAAACAGTAAAGGGTAACATTTTAAAGGTAGCCAAAGAAACAATAGAACAAAGAAGAACAAAAGGCAATAAGACAAACAAAACACCATGGTTCACATCAGAAATAAAAGATCTATCCATCAAAAAGAAAAAAGCTTACATGAGATACATCAGACAACGAACAGATGAAAACTGGATCACATATACCCAGGAACGAAATACAGTAAATGCAAGACTAAGAACTATAAAAGAACAATACTGGGAAAGTTTCACAAACGGAATGGAAAAAGACCTTTATGGTGGTCAAAAGAGAGAATGGAAAATGTTGAGAAGGAACAAAATGGAAATAAAAGACACAGTACAAACAAACCGAATTACAATGGAAGAATGGGAAGACCTCTTCAAGGATATGTAGCAAGACAACGATGAGGAACAAACTATCATACGAGAGGACATAATAAGAGAAGAAGAAAGATAACTAACAGAAACCACCATAAAAGATACTTAAAAGAAGAAAAAGTTCGGGACCAGATAACATACCGAACGAAATGATAAAATATGAAGGGGAAAGACTATACGAGGAACTAAATAAACTAGCAAGAACATAGTACAAATGGGAGAAATACCAGGAGAATGGAGAACTAGTATAACAATCCCCATATTCAAAAAAGATGAAAAAACAAAAACAGAGAATTATAGAGGAATAACCCTTCTGAACAGTATACCAAAAGTGTTCACTAAAGCAATCCTGGAAGAAATAAGCAAAAAAATCCCGATAAGAGTGGAAGAACAAGAATTTAGGAAGAACCGATCCACCATTGACGCAATCTTTATCGTAAAACAGATTGCCAAAAAAGCCCTAGAGTTCAATATACTAGCATACATGTGCTTTGATGACATGGCCAAAGCATTCGACAGAGTCAATCTAGCGGACGTGATTACAATCCTGCAAGAAAAGGAAACAAATAGCAAATGGAACCAGCTAATAAAAAACATAAGCTAAAGTAGGATATAGATATAGTGCAGAGATAAACATAACAACGGGAATAAGACAAGATGACTCACTATTTCTATTTAACCTTATAATGGATCGAATAATTGAAAACCTACCAAGAACAGAAGGATACAAAATGAGAGAAACATATTTCAATGTGGTAGCTTACTAAAATAAACTCCAAAAACTATTACATGTATTTAACCAAACTGCGAGAAAACTAAATATGACCGTTAATAGTGAAAAAACACAACTGGAGCTGGACGGCAAGATTATCAAACAGGTTATGAAATTCAAATACTTGGGCAGTATCATAACAAGTGTATGGAAGACTGCAAAGCGAAGTCGTGGAACAAACTATGAGAGCCGCTCGGCTGTCTCAGAGATATCGTATGGAAAAATAAATATCTGAAGACAGAAAATAAAATAAAAATTTATAAAACAGCAATAAGACAGGTAATAACATACACGGCTGAAACACGGCCAGATACTGCTAAATCAATGCAAATCATGAACACAACGGAAATGAGAATACTGAGGACTATACACGGGAAAACAAAGTGGGACAGAGTAAGAAACAATGATTTCAGACAACAGAGCGGAATAGAGGACGTAATCAAGCCAATAAGAAGGAGAAGAAAATGCTGGAAAAAACATACAGAAAAAATGAACGAAGACAGATTGGTGAAGAAAGCACAAACGCAAATACCGGTGGGAAAAAGATCACAAGGCAGACCATTAAAAAGATGGAAAGAATGCTGGATGTCCTCGTTGCAAGAGGCATAAAGGGAGAAAAAACAGGCAAAAGCTTATATACATAGCGCAATCTATGTAAAAGAAGAAGAAGACAATTGTTTCGGTATACAGTACCTTCTTTAGATAATCGTTAACTTACAAGCCAAATATATAAGCAAGCTGTATATATATATATATATATATATATATATATATATATATATATATATATATATATATATATATACCTTAAGTATTACAATAAATAATAAAATACTACCTTGTATTGGCATCAGACGGCTGAAGTACAGTTGGAGCATCAACTATTGGATGAAATTAAAATCAAGCGGGGAGTGCGTCAGGGTTCAATCTCTATTCGGAGGTCATATTGAATAAAGCACTCACTGATACCACTGAAGGAATCAATATCAACGGCGTTAACATAAATAACATTAGATACGGCGATTAATTATCACTAATAACGGAAAAGATCTACAAAAACTTATGAATAAAATAACTGACACTTGTACACAGTTTGGTTTAAGATTCAATGCAAATAAAACAAAATATATGATTAGAAGCAAAGAATCTAATATTGAAGATGGTGGTATTAGAGTTAGTGGCACAAAGATAGAGAGAGTTCATAAGTTGATGAATTTCGGTAGCCATATTAATGACCACTGGGAATCGACAGTGGAAGTCAAAATTCGAGAGAAGACCGGAGCCGCATTTATGAAAAATAACAAATTTTTAACTAATCACGACCTATCATTGAAACTACATATGAAAAGGGTAGGCTGCTATGTCTTTCGGGTTCTCTTGTATGGTGTGGATGCTAACTGAAGCAATGCTTAAACGTCTGGAGGCATTCGAGATGAGGGTGTATAGACGACTGCTGAAGATGAGTTGGATGGACAGAATTAGTAATAATAGCGTTTTCACTCGCATGGACAAGGACTTGGAGGTGGTCCCTACCATCAAGCGACGCAAATTAGAATATTTTGGCCACGTTATCAGACATCTGATTAAAAAGAGAAATATTCCAGGTAGACGTAGTCCAGGGAGAACATCGTGGTTGAAAAATTTAAGGCATAGTACGGAAAGTCTACGGTTCAACTCTTCCGAGCGGCTGTCAATTAAACGATCATCATCAACATGTTAGCCAATATGATAACCAACAATCGTTGAACGGTCATGGTACCCGAAGAAGAAGAAGATGGTGCTTAAACTTTAATTTGTACCATAAACTAATTTAAGTTCAACAATGGGGAACTAACATATTTAGATCAGTTTGTTCATCACAAGCATAAACATATAAATAATTTCCTAAATGATAAATTGAAATTAAAAAATCAGAATAGTATCTAGGTAAATAGATAGATAAAGCAATATTACTAAAATTTATGCAAACTTTATAAAACTCTATTTATAAATTTATTTACGCACAATATTTTGTTTAATATTAATCTCAGAGTTTTGTTACCGCAGTACACCGAAGCCTTTAAATTTCCCCTAAAACAGGTATAAAAGAAAATACAACTGATAGCTCCTTTATTACACCCTTAGGGTAGACAGTAAAAAGAAGCTCTATATTTTACCAATTAATATTATATTAACCTCCCAAATTAAATTCGTCCATAAATTTACCTGGGTTGTCTGGGACCCTTTTGCCATAAGGAAAATTTTACGCTACACATCAAAAGGCTGGGAAATCTTCTTGAAAATTGATCGAATGAAATTTCGACACCGAGCACTTACATATGAAGCTCGATAATATATACATACTCGTGCATTTATTTTGCAGCCTTTCCGATCTAGCTATTTGACAGGCCTATTAAGGTATCCAGGGGTTACGATAACACCAATTAATAAATCCATCAAGATCGAATTGCGTGCTATTGAGGTTAGAGAATGTGGTATGGTCCAAAAAAATCAGTGTAAGTGGTCTGCAACAGGTCTTTAATATGTACATAAGTATAGTAGCATCAGAAGAGTGAGAGAAACGAAGGAATGGATGTGTAAGATAGAGAGAGTGAATGAAACAAGCAAATAAATATAATAAAGGCAGTGGTATATACTCTAGTACGTGTTAAAATCAAGTTGAATTTTTTGAACATGATTTTTCCCAACAAAGGGCAAAAAATAACTAAATACAAAATCACAAACGAATAATAGTTAACCAAAAAAACCCAAAACAACAAGGAAGTTAATAGTACCATTAAGTAAAATTAAACAAAACATACAGTACTAGAATTTACCACAGGGCAGAACGGCAGCCACCGAAAGAACCCTCTAAAAATGAATATGTTTATTTTTTGTTTGTTTTTGACTTCTGCTCTCTTGGGGCAATTTGCCAGCGCATTTGGTTAAACTACGAGGCTGGTTTGAAAAGTCCGTGCAAAAATAAAAACTACTTATGTGTTTGGGGTAAACCTTTTTTATTTTTCAACATAGTCTCCTTTTAGGCTTATACACTTCGTTCAACGATGTTCTAGTTTGTTGATCCCTTCCGAATAATAGGATTTGTCCAAGTCTGCAAAATATCCATTAGTGTCTGCAATCACCTCCTCGTTTGAATAAAATCTTTGTCCCGCCAGCCATTTCTTCAAATTGGGGAACAAATAGAAGTCCGAGGGAGCCAAGTCTGGAGAATAGGGGGATGTGAAATGAGTTGGAATCCTATTTCCATTAATTTTGCGACCACAACTGCTGAGGTGTGTGCTGGTGCGTTGTCGTGATGGAAAAGGACTTTCTTGTGGGCCAATCGCGGGCGTTTTTTCTTGCAGCTCGGTTTTCAAACGGTCCAATAACGATGAATAATATTCACCTGTAATAGTTTTACCCTTTTCCAGATAGTCGATGAGGATTATCCCTTTCGAATCCCAAAAGACAGTCGCCATAACCTTTCCGGCCGAAGGAACGGTCTTCGCATTTTTTGGTGCAGATTCTCCCTTAGTAACCCATTGTTTAGATTGTTGTTTGGTCTCAGGAGTATAGTAATGTATCCATGTTTCATCCACAGTGACGAAACGACGCTTAAAGTCCTCCGGATTCTTCTGGAACAGCTGCAAACCATCCTTGCAACACTTCACACGATTCCGTTTTGGTCAAGCGTGAGCAATCGCGGCACCCATCTTGCGGATAGCTTTCTCATGTCCAAATGTTTATGCAAAATATTATGTACCCGTTCAGTCGAGATGCCTACAGCACTAGCAATCTCATGCACCTTAACTCTTCTGTCATCCATCACCATATCATGGATTTGATCAATGATTTCTGGAGTCGTAACCTCCACAGGCCGTCCAGAACGTTCAGCGTCACTTGTGCCCATATGGCCAGTCCGAAAATTTTGAAACCACTTATAAACTGTTCTAATCGAAGGTGCAGAGTCACCATAATGTTTATCAAGCTTCTCTTTAGTCTCCTGAGGCGTTTTGCCTTTTATAAAGTAATGTTTAATCACCACACGAAATTCTTTTTCGTCCATTTCTTGAAAATCACTCGACTTCCTTGATTCACACGAATGCCAAACACAAAGAAATATACCAATATGGCTGAAACTTGGTGTGCGTTCATTCAAGAGATGCTACTAACTAAACATGACCTCGATACGCGCCGGTGGTGCCATCTCTCGGACTTTGCACGGACTTTTCAAACCAACCTCGTATAAATCTACAAACACACCACCCATGCAGACAGGCTATATAGCATATTGTATTTGTAGCTCTAAGAGACATGTGAAAATGTAGATATTTCTAAATAGTAAACAGTTTTTGAATTTGAGTTCTTTACTAGTGTAAGTGGAGCTTTATCCAACCCAGATTATTTCAGTAATAGTATAATTGTGATGCTGATGACACTGCTATCTTCGCCGAAAACATCGAGGACATTGAGCGTATCATGCTACAATTACAGCAGGAAAACGAATTGCTGGGATTACGTATAAATCAAACTAAAACCAAGGTTATGATAATAGACAAAGACAACAATAACCAACCCAATGTCACGAAAGTTTCTAACTGTGAAGTTATTGATAAATTTACATATCTGAACTCTTTAATTACAAATTTTGGAAGTTGTCAGTCAGAAATACGCCGAAGGATAGAGATTGCCCGTTATATTGTCTTGAAACTAACAAAAACTTGGCGCTATCGCAATATATCTAAAACAAAAAATATTCCACTCTTGCATTCTTTAGTTTTTTCTATTTTACTATATGCCGCAGAGACATGGACGCTTAAAGAAAGGGACTACTCAAGTCTCCAGCCCTTTGGCATGTGGTGTTATCCTAAATTAATGCGTATACCATGAACTGCGCAGAGAAGCAATATTTCAATTTTGAAAGAACTAGGAGTGGCTAAAAGAATAACTGACACAATCCATGAAAAAAATTGGGGATACTTTGGCCACATAGCTAAGAGGAATAACGATATGGAGCTGCTAGTCATAGAAAGAAAAGTAAATGGCCGTAGACCCAGAGGCCGGTCTCCACGTCGCTGATCAGATCAAGTGCGGGAGCTCACCGGGGTTAGAGTGCATGCAGTTCATCTTTCTGACGACAGGAACCAGTGGAAGGATTTAGCGTCATTGGCAGTCATCACATCTCTGGTAAAAGGTTCGGTTTGAGAAGGAAGGGCAATTGTGAAAAGATAGTGTTGTAGTAAATTTCGCTGGCATGTGACTGTTGAAATTTAAGATAGTAATATGGAATATCAAGACTAGCAACGAAAATGTTTCCAGAAAGTTCAGTGTTGGCAACATACATTAAATACCACCGATTAGTCCTAAATTTAACCTCACTCATAATTAGCGTATATTTATCATAGTTACCACGTTGACCCGATCTTTTAAATACTTTTTATAGTTTGTTCTCTTATGATATCACTTTACAAACGTCGTCATCAAAGTAGCTTGGATACTTTGGGTCAGTCATGGTTTTTTTGAAAACCAAGAGGTTGGTGCTTTCAAATGATGCTTTATAGAAGTAGTGCGTCATAGAGACAATATCCACAGTTTTAGTAAGTAATAAATAATCGAATTAATTACTTGCGTTACTTGAAATATGTTTCCAGTACCTATAAATTATCAATTGGAATTCAAATTGTAATAAATGTATCTGTCTACCTATTATTTATTAAGCAGAACAGAATCGAAGTGATTCTGAACAGAAGAGTTGCGATGTTTTGCCCTTATCCCAGAGTTGCAACGGGATTTGTCCATTGTATGATGAGTCGAAAATTGAAAATATTTCGTTGCTAACTAGTGTCAAGTGAATGATTACAGAGTAGTTTATTCGAAGGATCTTTACTGGGATTTACAATTAAAATGTTTGTTTTAATAATTAAGGTAATTATTTCGATAATCGATACCGAATCTAAAAACATGTTACAATTTTTTTCAGCATTCTCGATTTGAACCCCAGTGGCCAGGGGTTCTAGGCTCTGTTAACCAGGCTGCATTTTGGCACACGGGTAGTTTTTGGACGTAGAATACGATAAAAAAGGTTTGCTAAAGTTTGAAGTACGCTAAGTCCACAAAATACAAAATGAAATCAAAAACTCGGTTTTTCCTTAATATATTGAAAAATAAAAAAGATATCGAAAAACTAATAGCACCACGTGAAAGAGCGAGAAAAATTTACAAAAAAAAAAACAGTAAAAATAATTTTTTTTGTTAGTGTGAGATTTATTAAAAATTCGGATTGGTGATTCAAAAAGTATAGCGTGCCAAACAGGTTAATTTGAAAGTCTACGCGCCCCGCTCTACAGTTAATCGATATTACTTGTTTTCAAAAAAAAAAAAAAAAAAAAGATAGCTTTTTGAAGAGGAGACTTTCAGCTTTCCGATGATTTATCTTTGTTGCTTTATAACTTGTAAAACTTGAAACGAAATTTAATTTAAGTAAATTACAAATACAGCAGAACCACGATTAACCGAGTCGCGATTAACCGAGCCAATCTAAGAACCTGATTATTCGAGGTATGCGCGTCTATGCTGCGTATTAACCGAGCTTCTAAAATATGTATGTACATATTTCCATTTAAAATCGTCGGGGCCTTCGGGGAATCCCCCTGGTCCGTGTGAGGGGTTCCCCTATTTATGATTTTGGACTCTTTCAGCATGTAAATTTGCGTAAATGCAGTGCGTTATAGCGTTTACTACGGAGAAGTACGAGTATATTCACATAATTTATTTGGTTGGAGTTCTGGTAGTTAAGTGTAATTAATACGAACTGTTTTGTTTGAATTTTTATTTGTCGTATTATAATGGAGCAAAACAAGCGTAAAAGAATCGTCGTTCCTATTGAAGAAAAATTAAAAGCCATCAGAAGAATTGAAGCAGGAGAGACACTTAAAGTTGTTGCACGAGATTATGGAGTAGGTGAGGTAACAGTTGGAGATTGGAAAAGAAACCGCACAAAAATAGAAGAGTGGTGTATAAATCAAGCCTCCTCGTCCTCAGGAAGAAAATCAATGAAAACCGGCGACTATGAAAAGGTTAACGAAGCTTTATTCATGTGGTTTAACCAACAGAGATCAAAAGGTGTGGCTCAGTCAGGTCCAATTTTACAACAGAAAGCAATAATGATTAGTAGGCAATTCCCAGAGATAGAACAGTTTACCGCTAATTCTGGATGGCTTGATCGCTGGAAAAAACGGTACGGTGTACGACAGCTGACTGATGTGTCATCAATTGAGAAATTTAAGCAGAACTTTAAAAAGCAAATCGAACATTGTGGATACACATGTGATCAAATTTACAACTGTGACGAAACTGGTCTGAATTATAAAATGCTTCCATCAAAAACATTGGCATCTCGACAGGAAAAATCAGCTCTTGGGCACACACGAAATAAGGAAAGATTAACTATAATGGTATATTCCAATGCATCTGACAAGCACAAAATCCCACTGATGGTGATTAGCAAGTCTGCACGTCCAAGAGCTTTAAAAGACATCTCACCCAAAGCCCTACCAGTCTATTACAAAACTCAGAAGAGCGCATGGTTGGATGCGACCTTATTTACTAACTGGTTTGAAGAAGAGTTCGTGCCATCTGTGACTAAATTTTTTGAACAGACACCGTCTTGAATGGATCAAGGCATCCTCGAAAACATTAAAAAAAATTATAGGCGTTTATATCTTGAACATCTGTTAGAATATACAGAAAAGGAGGATATTATTAATGGGATGAGAAAGGTTACAATGAAAAATGTTATTTGCTGGGTAAGTCAAGCTTGGGATTCTGTGCGTACTACCACTATTCAAAAATCTTGGTCGAAAGTTATTGATTTTGAGGACTATAATGACAGTGAAGATGATACTCCATTAAATGAATTAGCTTTGAAATTGAGAAGCCATGGAGAAATGTCCTGTTCAAATTTTGACAGCGAGATAGAAGAAAAAGAAAAAAGTTTATTTGAATTAATGCAAAAATTAAAAGGTTGCGAAAATGTGACAAGGGAAGATGTTGTTGAATGGATTACAGCAGATGATTTAGAAGAAGAAATGAGTATTGAAGAAATAACGAATGCCTTTCAGGAAACCGAAAAAATCAGATGAACAGTCTCCCATCTCTCATCAAGAAGGTTTTGCTTCTTTGGAAAAAGCTTTGAGGTATATCGAACAACAACCAGAGGCAACCCCAGCGGATTTGCTTCTTCTTAATAGATGGGGAAACATTGCAGCGAGAAAAAGAAGATGCAATATGAAACAGAAGCGCATAGATACCTATTTCACTGTTTTATAATGTATGTACCTATTTATATGTTAAAAACGTTAATACATCGGTTTTAATTATTGGTGTTTATTTTTTGAATGAATAAAAAACAAATCCGGATTATCCGAGTTTTCAGTTATCCGAGGAGGGTGCCCCCCACGTTACCTCGGATAACCGAGGTTCTACTGTATTTAATAAAATATAGTGTTTAAAAAAATCCTTATTCACGTATCATTACTATATCTTAAGTTTCAATATAAAAAAAAAAAATCGAAGGAGGGGTAAGTTTCAATATAAGAATAATTAAAAATACCGACATTGTTTTTTGGTATTTAAAAACTGAGTTTTAAAATATGAAAATTTGCCTGCTATAGTGCGCGTCGGTATTTTATGTTCAAAGCAGTAAGAAATTGACAAAAAAAGTCGGACATCTTTTTTATACGAGGGTTGTGTAAGAAATAAGGTTCCCAACGCTGTAAACTCGCCGTGCGAGATGCCAGGCGAAATCCCGCAACACCGCCGTGTGTGCTGATTCCCCCACTCTAGATCCCGCCTTGGTAGAACTCGCTGCGACGTTCAGTGCCGGCCTGACAGCCATCCGCGATGGAACTTCCGATCGCCGTCACCGCCAGGTGCGAAGTTCGTGCGGTAATCCGATTTTTGCACGCTAAAAAGTTACCACCGGTTGATATTCATAGGCAGTTGTGTGAAGTTTGTGGGGAAGCTTGTATCAGCGTTCAACATGTCCGCAAATGGTGTAGGGAGTTCTCCGAAGGACGCACAGACATCCACGATGAGCAAAGAAGCGGAAGGCTATCGATCTCCGACGAAGTTGTGTCGAAGATTGAGCGAATTCTGCTCGAGGATAGGAGGATAACGATTCGGGAACTGGCTGCCCGGGTTCCTGAGGTTTGTGAAAAAACAATCCACACGATTTTGACTGAAAGGTTACGTTATCATAAGGTGTGTGCGCGGTGGGTCCCGCACATGCTTTCAGAAACCCACAAAGCCGATCGCGTCAAGTGTGCCCAGGAGTTTCTTCGAGAATGCGCCGAGAATACCGAAGATTTCTTAGACTCCATTGTTACCGGGGATGAAACGTGGTGTCATTACGTCACCCCGGAAACAAAACAACAATCGCGACAATGGCGCCATACCGGATCGCCTAAACCGAAGAAGTTCAAGCAGACGCTGTCCGCAGGGAAAGTGATGGTTACGGTCTTTTGGGACCGTAAGGGTGTCCTGCTTGTTGAGTTTATGCCTCGAGGGATCACAATAAATTCGGAAAATTATTGTGAGACCTTGAAAAAACTCAGAAGAGCCATCCAAAATCGCCGGAGAGGAAGACTGACAAAAGGTGTTAGACTGCACCACGACAATGCGCGCCCCGCACGTCTCTCGTCAAACCAAGGATTTAATCGACAATTTTGGCTGGGATCTCATTGAACATGCTCCCTACAGCCCTGATCTTGCACCGAGTGACTTCCACTTGTTTCCAAAATTAAAGCAACACTTGGGTGGACAACGTTTCGAGACTGATGAAGAAGTGCAGGAAGCGGTCACCAAATTCCTCCACGGACTGGCGGCGGACTTCTTTGAAGCGGGATTCCAAAAGTGGATTAGTCGTCAACAAAAATGCGTGGAAAAATCTGGAGATTATGTTGAAAAATAGCTAAGAAATTAAGCTTTCCAATGATGTATTTTTCAGTTCAAATAAAAAATGCCTTACACCTGAAATAAATGTGGAAACCTTATTTTTACACAACCGTCGTAGTTATAGTTAAAAGTATATCTGATATTAAAAAATCATTAAAAACTTTTGCTCTTAAAAAAGTGTTTTTTTTATTATTAAGAAATATATTTAAAGGTGGGAAATGAAAGATAAAAGTCTAAGCTTTAAGTATAAAGTATTTATATTTCACTTGAACATCTAGGTACATTAAAAACACAAAAATTCTAAATTACTGGAAGAAATTAAATGAATTAAGTACTCTCTGACCGTCATATTGGATCCAGAATTTTGAATTTTTCAAATTTGTCATCGGATTCTTAATCAGCACCCCGAGAAACCCCTTAATAGCCAATTTCAAAATATTTAGAGGTATACAGAAGCTTTAACTTAATCATAAATGAGGTTGGAAGCATGATTCTCACTGTAACTGCAGAGGTTAAACCAGCCATTTTATTTTAAATATTTTTTTAAAATTACAATAAACTAAAAAGAAATCTAGACACTACTTTTTGGTAAAATTTCCCGTTCTTTTACGTGGTGCTATTAGTTTTTTGATATCTTATTTATTTTTCGAGATATTTGCGAAAAACCTAATTTTTCATATTATTTTCGATTTTAAAGGCTTAGCGTACACTTTAGAGCAGCAAACTTTTTTTTTTATCGTATTCTACGTCTAAAAAACTGTATGCCAAAATGCAGCCTGTTAACATTTAATGAGGGCTTTTCTTCAAAATGTGCCTCTGCCGACTGGGCTATAACACTACTTATTTTACCGGTTAGAAATTAAAGTTTGTCAGTAGGTAGACCAACATATCTCCGTATCAAAATTAGGGTCGCTACTAAAATTCTCTAATTAAATTAGCTGTGTCATTATAGGCGCAATAAAGGGGGTAATGGGGAATATAATAAAGGCGTGAAGGAGGCCATATTCCATAAGGTAAAACGCCATTTAGATTAAATAAAATTAATTTTAAGACGCGCTACAGACGCTACAAATTTCTGGAATTCATACAGTAAAACTTGAATTAAGGAATTCCTCCTCTCAAAGTGTTAGTGAAACGGGAGCAGAAATGTAGATATTCTACGCTACATTAAAATTTTTCGTGAGATATACAAGGGTGGGTTGATCAGTCTACGAAATGGCGGGAAATTTTATTAAGGAATATGGCTGTTGGTAAGCGTGATTCTTGTAACGGTTGTGTTCAAAATTTCAAACAGATTCAACGCGTAGTTGTTTGTTGACAGCTATCGTAAGTTATCGGTGTCGCACGTTTCGTAGAACTGGATAAAGCCAACTATCGTTCAGTGAAAAAATATTCGTGTTTAAAAAAAGTGGACTGCGGCTTAGATAGAAACTGAACTGAAAGAAGTTCATGGAGATTCTACACCAGCACTCAAGATGTTCCTTTTTTTTATTACTGGATAAATTAATTTAAACGTAGAAGTACCGCAGATGCTGCACGTTCAGGACGCCCGACTGAGGTTTCTTCTGAAGAAATGGTCGATAGAATTCACGATATCGAGATGAAAGATAGTTTTTGTACACAAACTGAACCTGAACTTTCGTTTTAACAACAACATTAGCTGATATAATCCGCCAAGAAAATTTATATTTAAATTTGTTCAAAACAAATTTCCTTTTGTTCAACAAATTCTTTAGCATTTTCGAAGTAATTCGTTATTACGAGCAATAAATGAAAACATTTAATATTATTCGAGTTTCGGAAATTCAGAAGGTTCTATAATGGATACTGTTGAAGCTCGTGGCAAAATATTACAGGATTCGAATACTTTACATAAACTTGTTTAACGCTCATGTATAGTTTCATTCGTGCAACATTTAACCCAGGAAAACAAGGAATTACGTTTAGGAAATCTTAGGAGAGAATGCAACATATAGAACAAGATGCCCTACTGTCTGGATGAATAAGCTAGTTTGCTCAACAGCCAAAGTTTTTATTAGAAGAATTGCTATATATATATATATATATATATATATATATATATATATATATATATATATATATATATATATATATATATATATATATATATATATATATATATATATATATATATATATATATATATATATATATATATATATATATATATATATATATATATATATATATATATATGTATATATAATATATATATATATATATATATATATATATATATATATATATATATATTTATATATATATATATATATATATATATATATATATATATATATATATATATATATATATATATATATGTATATATATATATATATATATATATATATATATATATATATATATATATATATATATATATATATATATATATACAGGGTGCCCCATATGTATGGAATAAAGATTCCACAGCATTTACTAATCAATGTATTAAAAAAAAGTTTAAACAAAAGTAGGGTGTTGACAATAACATGTTTTGAACTGTTAGTTCGAAATTATTGATTTTTTTTTAAATAGAAAGCCCTCTATATTGTTTTATTTTTGACTTTTACTAAAAATTTTAGATATTATTTGTCTAACATACCATACGTCTAAATTGAACTGTTTTGGAATTATTGTCATTTGAAATTTAAAATAAAAATAACCGGTCAAGTGCAAGTTGAACTTGCGCAATTAGTGTTCCGTACGTTGATTGCTTTTAAAATAAAAAATGTTGTAACGGAAGTATAAAATGATCAGTGACTTCACAAAACACACCCCAAATGAGTTTTCAACAAAGTTTATTTCCAATCTTTACTGAAAATTGATGACCTTGAAATTTCTGTTTTTTTTTTTTATATACCAGATAAATTATTACAGGTAATGCACTCGTGATAATTTTCGTTCAATCTACACCCCGTGGAGAATATTCCAGGATTTTTTCAAAATTTTTTGATAAGTACTTTTCGAGATAAGGCGGGTGGACAGCGATTCTTCGCGATTTTTTAAAAATAATACAAAGAAAAGTGCGCGCAAGTATTACATTATATATATATTTTTTACTCGTGTTTTCACAAGCTTTCATTTGACACCACGCTCGATTACCTAATAAAAAAATTTTTTTTCACTTCCGATTTCACCCCCCAAAACTAACCCCTTAAGTCAAAATTTAACTTTCAAAACTACATGGCTCTGAAGAGGCCATCAATTCCTATATTATTACCAAATTTCCACTTTCTATGACAAATAGTTTCGGAGAAAATCGGGTGTGACAGACGGACAGACACCGAAGTGTTCTTATAAGTGTTCCGTACGGAACACTAAAAAGACAAAAAACTATTAATAAATACTCTAGGTTTATTTTTAAGATAACAATTGCTCAAAATGTTTACCGTTAACAGCGAGGCAATGACCCAATCTGTCATAAACAACCTGAACAGAGTTTTTCAAAGAATCCGTGGTGATCTGTGCTACTTCATATTTAATTCTTTGTTGTAAATCCCCTACGGTTTCAGATCGACTTCGGTAAACTTTGGTTTTCAAATGACCCCATAAAAAAATCGAGTAGCGTAAAGTCGGGAGTGAAAAACGGTACTTGATGATTCTTGCTCTTTATATAAATATGTTGAAAAGCTGATTTCTTTATAATCAGTGATCTTTTATGTTTTGGCAAAAGTTCCTCACACAACAAGAATATCCTAAATGAGTTGTGAGCAACATAATTTAATCGTTTTTTATAAAGCCTAAAAGTTATATAAATTTTGAGATTTGTACACGAGGTATCAGAGTTATTCTTGAGTCTAAAATATGTCTTAAATCTTTGGTTTCCGGGAGCTGCTTAAAAACCTCAATTGAGTAATAATGTTCCAATACTGTAATAATGAAAAAATCATGAAAAACTATAAAATGGAACTGAGAAGTGTTCAGTTTCATACATTTTTTTGTTCAAGTTCAACAGAAATTTGTCACTAATTTCTATATATACCTTTAAATCATCAGCAAATAAGGTCAACTGATTACGCTTAAAATAACAATACAAACTATTAATAAATAAATTAAAGAGAAGACGTTCTAGATGCGAACTCGTGGTACTTCGGGAGGGAACATGTATTCTTGAAACCGATAATTTGTCAGTATTCCTACTCAGTCAAGAATTACTCTACTCTTACCAATATGCTTGAGTTAAATTTAAAGAACAATGTGGTTTACCCTATCGAACGCTTTGAAATCGATATATATATATATATATATATATATATATATATATATATATATATATATATATATATATATATATATATGTATATATATATATATATATATATATATATATATATATATATATATATATATATATATATATATATATGTATATATATATATATATATATATATATATATATATATATATATATGTGTATATATATATATATATATATATATATATATATATATATATATATATATATATATATATACATATATATATATATATATATATATATATATATATATATATATATATATATATATATATATATATATATATATATATATTGACCGAAACTGAGTGCCTTTTGTCAAAAAGTCCGATATAAACTCAAAATGGGTCATCAGAAGTGACGTCAGCGTTTTTTCAAGCAGCACGTCCGAAACTGACATGCTTAAGTCATGATGGGGAAATACTTTTTTAGCTAGAACTATTGAATTTTAATATCTCTGAAGGTAATAAAAATGTGGAAGATACATTTTTATAAGGATCAAATATATTTAATATGATGACATTAACCGTATTAAATTCGTTAGTTTCTGGGCTGCCTTCACTGCCATTTTAATTTTGTCATAATATTTTTGAAAACCTCCCGGGGTTTCATTTAGAGCAAGTCGATATTGGGCATTTTCCATTAGAACAAAGCATAACAGGTAATTTATTCTCAGGGGGTTTTTTGTCAATCTAAAAAATTTTATGTTCTTTTATTGTTTTTAACTATATTCCTAAAAAGTACATATAAAAACAATACGGATGTATTATATTAATAAATTATGAATGCTGCTCTTGGATTGGGAATGGAACTTTAGAATTTTAATATGTATGAATGAAAAGAAACATATTTCAGAAGTCACGCGATAATCTTAAAAAATTTTGTCGCTGTAGACGCTTCAAAAATCGTTGGCACCACGTTGATTGCGTTTTACTTCTACGTAGGACAACTCTATATAAATGTAGTGTTTCGGTTTTGTTGCTCCCTTTGTTCGCGGCAAAATCGCCATGTAGGCCACAACGTAATTGGTATAATAAATGGGCATGATAGCATCACAAAAAGCCAACTTAAAAGGTAAACAATGTCTAAAAATGAAAGGCGCCGGCGCCGAAGCTAATACGTCGAAGAAGTCATGTGGGATATAGGGCAAATTTAATATTTATTAAATTAGCTGATTTTTGTCAAGAGGTCAAATATCAAAACAAGGAAAACAGTGGTTCCATCATTCTGACAAATAATAAATGTAACAAAATTGTTAGTTTCCCGGAAAACTGCAGTGCCGCCTTCACTGTTCGTATTAATTTTATCATAATATTTTTAAAAGCCTCCCGGAGTTTTCATTTAGTCGCTTTATATAGAGCGAGTCGGTATTTGGCGTTTCCCGTAATAATAAAGTATAACAGGTAATTAAATTTCCTGGGCATTTTCTGTCTAGCTGCTTGATGCTATTTTTTCTCTTTATTACGACGGGCGGATGATGTTCTATATTGGCATTTTTCCTCCATTTTTGTTTTTACGATGGTAATTATGATTCAGGAATTCGGAGTTATTTAGAGCAGGATTAGTAAGAGCACAAATAACTTTAAAAATACTTAAAAATCCGACTGTTTTATTAGTTTGGAAAAACAGATAATAAAATGAAACAAGGTAACAGTTCTTTTTTAAAATTACTGTACTGGCTAGGCACAGCATTATATCGAATCATGGATCAATTCTCGCCAAGGCATTTCAAAAAGTTTGTGTAGATCATTTCATCTGTAAAGACACGTTTTTGGTGGAAAGTCGCTCGGGATAGAAAAGATTGATAGCTAAGACCGTAATATGCATATGTGATATCTGGATTGAAATCCTACCCCGACGAAAAGTGCTGACGGCATGTTGTTGGTTTTGCCCTCCAAATTTGAACCAAAAACATTTTCCAAATCAAAATCATCAGACTCCAGACCGGTGCAACGTTTTGTTTGTATGCTCAAACATTGGTGTTTTTTTTTAAATAGTGCGACGCCAGATTTTGTGAGTGGCTTCTACAGTAAAACAGTATAAATGGAATTTTTTTATCATCAATTAGATTTACCGATAGGGCAAGATTTAACAAAAATGGAATTAATTATACCCATGCATGGTCAGTTGTTGGCAATATTTACCAACAGTTTTGTAATTAACTTTAGATCGTTAGGGTCGTTTGTCTGTATAACAGCATAGTAAAAATCTTGAAAATTTAGTCCAGGGCAAGACTAACTATATTTTCAAGGTAAGTTTTTTGAATAAATTCTTTTTGAAAAGTTTTATTTAGGCTTTAGTTTGCGAACTGACACTACTTGTTACTACATCAGATAAAAATAATGCTAAAATTAAAAAGGAAATCCCATATATCCAAAACACCATATTTAGGTGGGCCGTTAATTTTAAAACGCATTAAAAAGAAAAGTGCTAAAGGCAAAAAATCTCTCTAAATTACGAAAAACGAAAAGAAATAAGCATGAGATTTTAGGATAAGAAAGCCAAAGTTAAGAAGAGAACCCTACTGAAGACTTCTTAAAATACTAATTTTACTTAAAAGAACATATAGTATTTTTACGGCTACCGCTAAACTGTTAACGGCAGGTAATATTGGTAACCTACTTGCCTACGGTGATAAGAATAGAACATCTCTCTTTTTCTGACCGTAGGCTCTGCTCTTGCTTTTTTGTCAGTTTCATGTTAGATGGCATTAAGGTTTGCTGATTATTAAGGAAACCCAAATATGCAAGTGAAAAACTTTAAAATATGCGCATAAATATGCAAATAATTTTCTCAAAATATGCACATACATGTTGTAAATATGCAGTAAAAAAATATCGAAATAGACTTGAAAAATGTCAATTTATTGTTTCACATTACATGATACGAATACTATACAAATGTAGCAATAAAAAAACCATTTTAAATTTTCAACATACAGGGCGAATGAGCTAAATCTAAATATAATATTATACAAAGTAAAAAATAAATATAAATAATAATGTATTTTATTACTTTACTTAAAGATAAACATATAATAATAATAATGTAGGTACATATTATAAAAATTTATATACGTAGGAAACAGCATAATAAAACATACATTTTAAATTTGATACATACAGGGCGATGTAACTAAGTAAGCGGAAATATGCAAATATTGCAAAAGACAGGGTCGCCGTTAGTTATAAAAACAATAAACCACTAAATGTTTCTCAAAATTCTCCATTAAAAAGTTTTATCTTCTATCGTTGTATAAAAATTTATAAATTGAGAAACTCCTTTCCACATCGACTAATGTAATAGTGGCGTTTTTAAAATTATTTAACAGCATAGGATCTAAATCAATGGAATCAGTAAAATCCCCCTTTAAAACATTAGCTACTTGGCTGACAAATTGAAACCCACTATTTTTTTCCATAACATTCCGAAATTTTTGAAAAATTTTGCTCTCAATTTTACCTGCGACATTTTCAAAAGCGACCTCACATTGTTTTATTAGTCGAACACTTCGGGTTAATGGCAAATTAGATTCCTCCATTTGAGTTATGGTTTTAGAAACAAAGCTATAATTTGTTTTAAGAAAGGAAAGTTGTTGTTTTATCTCCTTGTTTTTGAATAATCGTTTAAGTTCTGTAAGGGATTGGGAAGAATCGTCTGATAATTCTGCAATTAGACCATCTAGTCGACAGAAGTTGTCGCAAAAAAAAAATGTTGCTTCCAACCAAGAGCCCCATCTTGTAATAACAGGCTGAGGTGGAAGAGGAGTGTTTGGTAGTTTTTCTTTGTAGAATTGAATCCTTAAAGGCGCTTTAAGGAAGATTTTCTTCATGTTAGAAATTAAACTATTCACAAGCGGAAAATGATTCCTAATTTCCTCAGCAACCCTATTTAAAGCATGAGCGAGACATGTTACATGTATTAAGTTTGGTTAAAAAATTTTCAAATTTTGCCCGACCTTTACCATGTACGGTGCTGCATCTGACAAAATAAGCAAAAAATTATCTCCTGGAACAGGCGTAGGAAGAAAAAACTTCGATAGTTCCTCTTGAACAAATCTGGCCACTGTCAATGCATTTGTTTTTTCTAACTGTTAGGATCAATCAGATAAGATTTTGGCAAAATATCGTCGCTAAGAACTCAAATCAATAAATGCGCAATATACCGTCCTCTTGAATCGGTGGTTTCATCAATACATATGTAAAAATGTTCGTTGCGAATTTTACCTTTAATTTCCTCAATTACCTGTGAATACAAGGAGCTTACGTCGTTTCTCCGTATTGTTGTTTCACCTGGGATATTAAATTTGCAATACTTCTGGAGGAAGGAAGTAAAGTTTTGATTACGTAGCTTCGATAACGGAATGTTTGATGTCAACGTTGCACGGCATAGATCTCGGTTAAAGATATCTTGTTTATTTAGCTCTTTATTTTTGTACGTTGGTTGGAAACATTGCATTAATGTATGTTGTGGCCTACCTCCAGGTTTCGTCTTGATCAATCTGGCAATATAGCAAGCAGTTTTCACGTGTTGCTCTATTTGAAATTTTTTTTATCGCATGGTATCTGCAATAAAAAAAAAGACAATTTAATTAAAATCCCAAGGAAAAAATTCGTTAAATAGAAATTTCGTTAAATAGAAAACTAGGTACTTAGGGCAGGCAAAAAATGAAAATTCTGCTTTGTACCTTTTTTATTAGATTACCTGGAATTACATACGTTTACGTATGTATTTCTATTTCGTGGTTTCGTTAAATAGAAATTTTGTTCGTTAAATGGAACAAAAATAACTTAAATAACATTAAAAATAGCATCAACGGCAAAATCCTAACAAAAATTTCGTTATGTTTAAATATTAAACGAAAATGAAATACCCTGTATATTCAATAGGTATTCAAAAATTATACTTACAATTTTAACACATGCAGAACAGTAGATTTT
Source organism: Pachyrhynchus sulphureomaculatus (assembly GCA_019049505.1). NCBI lineage: Eukaryota > Metazoa > Arthropoda > Insecta > Coleoptera > Curculionidae > Pachyrhynchus > Pachyrhynchus sulphureomaculatus. The sequence continues at coordinate 167,702,841 of CM032454.1, read as the reverse complement.
TCCCATATCTATTCTTAGTTCTTTGTATGGTTTAATCCACACTGACACACTACTGGCTTTGGGCATTTCACTGTAGTAAAATACGACACACACACACAAGATAAAAAGCACAAATTGACGTAACCACTTTAAAAGCACAACCAAAAATGAAATCTAATAAATTAATAATACAAGTATGCCGTCTGGGGTTTACTGACTGGTTTTTACTGATCATAGAATAATAAAATTTATTTGGGGAAAACCACCGGCGCGGCGGCGGCGGCCTAAACATTGACCCTTATTACGAAAAATGAATGAAAACGCCTGCTAAAGACCTACATTATTATAAATTCCTTCAAATATGCACATATATGCTATTTTTAAAGCATTTATGCAAATATTTAGAAAAATGCATATAATATTCAAAATATGCAATATATGCGCTTTGCATATTTGGGTGTCCTTACTGATTACTAATATCTTATGATAGAGGTTCCCAATTTTTTTTAATGCAACTCCTTTTACAGGTTGCAATTTTTTTGCGACGCCCTTCTAAAAGAAGATACTTGTGTGTAACTCTAGCAGAAAATAAAATTACTTTATTATTCAAAGAAAATTCCATAGAATATAGAATCTTAGTTATTATTTATTAGAAAACATAAAAAAAACTACAAACAATACCAATAATGAAAAGGATGAGCTTGCTATTCTGAGCTTACCTTCTCAAATCGGGGCTGAAGTTTTGAAATTGCTACTCTCATTTCTTTTTCTAAATTTATTTGTGACCTGTACTTCGATTTGATTACTGTAACTGCAGAAAAGCCAGTTTCAAACGAATACGACGTAGCAAATGGTAAAAGAACCCTCAAAGCCGTAGTATTGATATTAGGATATTCTTGGGATGCATTCCTCCAAAATTGAAACAGTTTGTCTTTATCGAATCGTGATTTTAAGCTCGTATCACAAGATAGTTCTCACAGCTGTTCTTCTTCGACTGTTGAAAGTGTAGGTGGAGGTGGAGTCTATTGGAATGGGTTTCTAATCCAGTCGTATTGATTCAGATTCTCTGGAAAATATTTATTAAAATGAGACATTGTAAGAGGCAAGCAGTGCTTTGGAAGGAATAGATGCTCTGGAAAACAAAGATGTTGACTGAAGTTTCAGTTCTCACAATTTTCTTGCAAAAAAAATCTCGCGACTTTTCTTCTAAATTACTGAACAGTGTTTCTAAATGACTTTTTAATTTAATAGAAAGCATACTTTCAGCAGCCAGCACCTTATGACAAACAACACATTTGGGAAGTTCCATATTTCCTTTGCTAACGTAGGTAAATCCAAAATCTAAATATTGGTCATCATATTTACTGTACTTTTTTTTTTTCCGTTTTTCTACAGCTTCTTTTCTACTCTCTCTCAGCGTCTTCAACACGTTTTCTATTTATTTGAATAAAGTTATCCATTTTAAGTAATGAATACGCGCGCGTAAATTAAATACAACCCATTTGAAATCAAAACACTGCATTCATCAACGCTTGTAATCGACGAATAAATAAAGCACCGAAACAAAAGACAGAACGATGAACGAACGAAAGCATGGGAAAATGGATGGGCGGGCTTACTGAGTCGCTGAAGAGACACACAATATACCGCGCAGTAGCTGATTACGATGCGTACAGGCGATCTGTGCCTATCGTCTCGTGACTCCTTTAGGATAGAGCCGCGACGCCCCAGGTCGTCGCGAAGCACAGTTAGAAAACCCTTTTCTTATGAGACATTCCTTGCGGCTGTCGTGGTTGTTTTATGAGATGCCAAACATTGGCATTTTCACCTAGCCCAGCTGACAAACTCCAAAATGAAACCAAACATAAGATGTCTAGTTTAGTGATCGGGGGATGGCATGCCCGCGTTTTCTATGATTCTTTGACCTCCCGTACTTTTACAGTAATAGCAAAACTTAGAGTTTTAGTCTCATAAGGTGCTTTATTTTATTATCTATTTTTCACGGGCTCTAAAAAGATATTTCGATTAATTAAAATAATAAATTGTCGAGAAAAAAGTTATATTCCGTTCCACTAAATACACTCTCACGCAGTAGTAGTTGCGAAATTTTACGCTATTATATTCTCAATATCATTTACATAGGATGATTGGCATATAAATAGATAATTTAAAATTACTGTTTATTTCGTTAAACGCTCATATAAATTAAACAATAACTTATTGATTTATCCATGGACATATCAATTTCTTCAGTTAAACATATACCTAATTACCATATACCTTGATACCTCACTGAATAGGATTTTTATAAATTATTACATTTCTTAATCGTGCAGTAGTGAATGAAATCTTTAACAATAATTAACTTTAAGGTCGGTTTATTGTATATGTCACAAATTAATGATGAATGATTGAGATTTAGGAAGCTCTAAGAGTTAAAAAAAAAGTTTATTACGGCACAATATACTTAAAACCTAATGAAACTAACAGTAATGTTTGAAATCAATACGCACCTTGAGAATTCAAAGTTTTTTTGATATATGATTTCGTTTCTTCCGAAGTTGAAAACATTTTTTACCTATAATTTTTTTATTATTATTGTGTTTTTTTTTAAAGAATAATTTTGTATTAAAAGGATAACATATTTATTAATTTTATTAGCATATATCTGCTTTGATGGTGATTACTTTATTTTATTATATATATATATATATATATATATATATATATATATATATATATATATATATATATATATATATATTTATTTTATTTTTTTTTTATGGGTCTAGCACACGTGCTACAGGGAAGTCTCTAAAGCTCTCCAGGTGTGGTATGTGCGCGGAAAAAGCGATTCACGCTGTTCTTAAATCGCCGCCCTGGACAAATTATTCCAAAGGGATGATGTTCTCCATATCATGGACTGCTTGAAAAGCGTTGTACGCGGAGTAACAAGCTGACCCTCATACGGATGTGAAGCATTAGAGCGACGTGTATTTCTAACATGCATCGCTCTGGGAGGAATTAAGCGAACACTTTTTATGAAAATATATAAACATATATATATATATATATATATATATATATATATATATATATGTATATATATATATATATATATATATATATATATATATATATATATTTATTTATTTTTTTTTTTTTATGGGTCTACCACACGTGCTACAGGAAAGTCCCTAAAGCGCTCTAGGAGCGGCATGTGCGCTGTTCTTAAATCACTGTAAATTGTACTCGGTGGGAAACACAGCCCTGGGCCAAATTATTTCAAAGGGATGATGTTCTCCATATAAAAGACTGCTTGAAAAGCATTGTACGCGGAGTAACAAGCTGAACCTCATACGGATGTGAAGCATTAGGGCGACGCACAGTGGGAAGAAACGAAAAATCGTGTTTCAAAATTGTCTAGAGCCTTCAATTTTTGGTTGGATTTGGACGATTTTCTTTTTTAAATTGAAGCTTATTAAATTCCGAACAAAGTTGTCGGAGCCGATTTTTCAATTAAACTTTTGTTTCAAAATGGCGGACGTTGGTTTCTGATTATATAGCGACTGAGACACAGAAAACGCTTACAGTTTCAAACCAAGTTGTGCTAAAATGCGTGTATGTATGTTTTTTTATGTCGCACATAATATATCTAATATCACAGTTACAAGATTAATAATAATGAACCCAAAATGGCTGCCATGAACAATAAAAGTATTATAAATATGAATAAACGTACCATTATTATTTTATATCCATAACATTTGCATAAATAATTTCTTTAAGGTTGTTAATTATAAATATGTTTCAACAATTGACTTAAAATGACAAATCGAGTATGGCGGATGCCAAAATTGAATCGAGCAAGAAAGTTTCTCTGTGGCATTTAGACTGTGGCAGTCAGATCATTCAAGTTATTCAAGTTTAGTTGCGGGATTTAAATTTTCATGCAGTTATTGCTAGAATATTGCTGCTGTAAATTTTCTAGCAGATACAAAAAACAGGTGTATCGCTGCAGAAAAGGACAGCTCACACAGCTAGAAAATGGCCAGGATTGGTGAAATAACACTTCCCATTGGGACGCCAATTTTTTGTCTGTAGAATGTACTATTGAAGGAGAAAAATGTATTTTCATATAAAAAAGTAATGATTAGTAGAAACTGTTCTTTAGGAATATTACATATTTCTTCTATTAATGTGAAATGTTCATTTAATATTGATATAATAAGGTCTAGAGAAATGTTAGTAAACAGTGAAACTACATCGAAAGAAGCAAGTACAAAACCCTCTGGCAAAATAAAGCCATTAACCTTCTCTGCAAATTCGAAGGTATTTTTAATTCTGAATTTATTGAAAGTTGAAAAAGCTGTTTCTAAGATAGAGGCTATATATTTAGCAAGTGGTTGTGTAGATGCTCCTACACAGGAAACTATTGGTCTTAGAGGTATATCTGGTTTATGTATTTTTTGGTAGACCATAATATTTGGGACAAATCCCATTATAAGTTGCCAGCTAAAACGTTTTGTTAAAATAGGGACAGCTAAATATTTTGCTGCACTAGCCACATTGTTTCCTGTTATAGCAAAAAAGTGGCTGCTGTTGCTAAACAGTGGCTAATGCAGCAAAATATTTAACTATCGTGTTTTCTGTGTCTCAGTCGCTATATAATCAGAAACCGCCATTTTGAAGACGTTCGCCATTTTGAAACAAAAGTTTAATTGCAAAATCGGCTCCGACAACTTTGTTCGGAATTTAATAAGTTTCAATTTAAAAAAAAATCGTCCAAATCGAACCAAAATTGAAGGCTCTAGACAATTTTGAAACACGATTTTTCGTTTTTCCCCACTGTGCGACGTGTATTTCTAACATGCATCGCTCTGGGAGGAATTAAGCGGGCTACATTCTTAGAACACTTTCCACGAATATATATATATATATATATATATATATATATATATATATATATATATATATATATATTCGGCCCTAATATATATATATATATATATATATATATATATATATATATATATATATATATATATATATATATATATATATATATTAGGGCCGCCTTTTAAATTTTTACAAACGACCACTAGATGGCGCTATTGAGATATGACAATACCATTGTTGTAAAATTATACATTTGTTATTGTTAAAACAGTGGCACTTCTTAAATTGGCCGAGTAGTTTGTTTACAGTGAGCCTTTAAAAAAAAACAGTTCTGTGAACAAATGGAAATTTCACGTGACGGTATTCGTTGGATGATTTTTTTACGATTTTAGTAAAGGCCTAACTCAACAATAGTGCCCCGAATAGCTTCGGTCAAGTTTTGGTAATGAATCGCCATCAGAAAAGTCTATTTAAAATTGATTTGCAGAATTTTGCCATGGTCGTGCTTCCGTCAGCGATTAATTTCGTGAAGGTCGACCAAAATCGGTTGTAGTTCCAGAAAACATCGATGCTGTGCGCAACATGATTGAAGCGGATCGGCATGTGACTTACCGTGAAATAGAGGCATCCTTAGGCATATCAAAGACTGAAGTACATTCGATTTTGCATCAACATTTAGCTGTTTCTGATTGATTTCGCATCATTTGACCGAAATTCAAAAACAAGCTCGTGACAATTAGTGTAAGGAGTAGGCATGTTGATTCATTTTAAAAATAATCAATCTTCGATTCGATTCGAATCGAACGCACTAGAATCGATTCTCGATCAAATCGAGCATTAAAAGATCGATTCTCGATTAATCAAATCGTAAGTCGATTTTTTTGAATGTGCTTACTAGACAGAAATAATATAAAATTCTGTGGGGCAGTTTGCTGTACAAACTTGCAATCAAGAAATAAAATAATAGACAAATTATATTGGATTAAATGAATAAATTATTACATTTCCCAATATTTCAAAGCAAGGCGTCTTCTTTCGTCAGTCGCAACATTTTCTGCAGCAGAAAAAAGTCTCTCACAAGGAACGGATCTTTCAACTATACAAAAATATTTATTAGCAATCGGCCTTATTGAGCTATACAGAGAATTTTTTTGATGATGCCAGTAGGTGATGGGATTCATTGTTTTGAAGTCGATATTGTGGATTGCCACTTTTTTATTATTATAACGTGAATCGGTCCGATTCGAGGGGTTTTTGAATCGATTCACTGAATCGATTCAGTGTTTCAGATCGATCCAAAAAATCGATTATATCACTCGAAAAAATCGATTTTTCGATTAATTAATTTTATATCGACATGCCTAGTAAGGAGATGCCCAAAAAATTCGACCGAGGACCGTATATATCATCGTAAGAGGAGACGAAACTTGGATATATTCGTACGGCTGGAAACTAAGCAACAGTCAACTGTTTGGGTGATCCAAGATGAACCGAATCCAACAGAAGAGGTTAGCTAGCGAAGCACTTCTAAGAAAATGATCGCTTGTTTCTTTGGTTATATTAGACATGTTGTAACAACTTCTTTAGAGGATCGAAGAACAGTTAATGCTGAATGGTATACAACAATTTGTTTGCCAGAAGTCAAACAACCGAAAATGTCGATCATTCTTCATCATGACAATGCCAGCTCTCACATAGCACCTCAAACAATGGATTATTTGACAGAGAAAAACATCGAATTAATGTCGTTATTGCCCGTATTCACCTGATTTATCGCCAAACGACTTCTTTTTGTTCCCGAATGCCAAAAAAATGCGTGAACAGCGATTTTCATCACCTCAAGAAGCTGTTGAATCCTTGCAAAACAATGAGGTACCAACTTCAGAATGGAAAAAATGTTTCGAGAATTAGTTCGAACGCATGCAAAAGTGTATAAGGCGAATAATTTGAAATACAATAAAACGATTTGGACCAATTTTTTTTTTCTTTCATTGTTTTTATAAAAATTGAAAAGGGAGCCCTCTTATATGATTAATTCTTCCTATGCCACTTCTGCTGTTTACCGCATTTTTTTTTTTTTTTTTTTTTTTTTAATTTCGATCATCTCTTTTATAGACAGCCTGAAATAATTTCGAACTTTATTTATAATTTTAGTTTTAATATAACCGAAATCCTGTTTTAGGTCCACTATATGTTTGTTGAGGGCTGTAGATGATTTTTTGCCACTTCTGTTGTTTACCGCATTTTTTTTTTTAATTTCGATCATCTCTTTTATAGACAGCCTGAAATAATTTCGAACTTTATTTATAATTTTAGTTTTTAATATAACCGAAATCCTGTTTTAAGTCCACTATATGTTTGTTGAGGGCTGTAGATGATTTTTTGCATATATGTATAATCTGTTTTTTAATAATTGACTTGTCTTTCCGATGTATTTTTTTGACAATGTGAGCAAGGTATTGAATATACATTTATTTAATAGATATATCCTCTTAAAATTAACAAATATGATATTCTTTTAATACCAGATTATTCGTAAAAAAAAGCACAATAATAATAAAAAATACGGATAAAAAATACTTCCAACTTTAGAAGGAAATAACATCAGGCATCTTTGAATTCGCAAGGCATTATTTTAAAAAAATATTTGTTAAGTTTTAAATACATTGTGATATATTAAAAGTTGCAATTGTTTTACAGCTTTAAATGTAATTTCGCAAAATTGTTATGTACATTGTTTTTCTAGAGTTGAAAATGTCAAATAAAATTTAAAATCAACAGTATATCTTTAAAGTTAACTTGCGAACCTCTGGTCTCCAACAAGATGGTCCGACCAAGTAAGATTTCTTCTGGGTATGGGTATACACGAGTTAAGTCCGGTCGTGCAGGATCGAGATTTTTGTTAATTTCAAGAAATGTACTATGGTAAGGAACAAATGCCCACTTACATCGTGTTCAGCGACCCGAAAATACATCTGACATCACCTGAAAAGTAAGGTTTGTGCCTATAAAATTTGACTACTTCGAATTTTAACCCGGTGTTTTGAAACAGATAAAGTTGAAAACAAATAAATATTTAAGGACCATTGTACATTTTTCTCTTTAAAAATCGAACTGGAGTGTGTTTCTGTGATACACATATATTACTTTTTTATTGAATTACTTTTATGTATACATACATACATATATATATATATATATATATATATATATATATATATATATATATATATATATATATATACATTAGGGTGACCGCAAAAAATCGATGTCGGAATTTTGTTCGTCTGGACCCCACAAAACGATTCCTCTTTCCAGATATTGAGATAGCCAAAATTTGAGCTCGATTAAACGACGTTAACCCGTGCCGCTCGTCGCTCAAAGTTTGAAAAAATCCAAATTTTTGGACAAAAAGCTGACATATGGAGCCATAACTCCAGAACGGTAAATAATAGAAACACGCTTAATATCTCAAAAGAAAGCTAATGTTGTTCTTCAAAATTTATATTCCATACATAATTGTTGTTATTTTAAGTCAAACCGAGTTACAACAGCCTTTAGCCCCAAAAACGTGACCTGGTACCAGTAGAAGCCAGTTTGGGAGTATTCTAAGAATTTTACGGGTTTTTACATAATGTGTCTCGGAATTAACATTTTTTTGTTAAAAAGTATTTTGGAACTCAATTTTCAAACATAAAGAGCCTTTTGTTCAAATTTAATCTTTTATTATATGGGGATTACCTGACTACTTTACCAAAGAAAGACCCGTTTGACAGGTAAAAAGGAGGGTGAATCTAATTTCTATTTTAGGAATGGTGATTTTACTTCAGCGTACAGCCGACCTTTTATTTATTCAGTTTAGTTTCTAAAGTGCCTTTGAGCTGGTTAGATCGAACAATTATCTAGTGAAGATATTTTAACGTTTTTTTTTTTTTTTTAATTTTTCAAGTGTGTGTGTTATTGTTTTTATAACTATTATAGTATTATTTTAAAAGACATTTGAAAACATTTTATTGAAATTAAAGTTTGCAATATATTTTGTTTTGGCCTCTGAAATTGCATCTACATCAGGTGTACAAAGCCGGACCAAGGATAAAATATTTCTTGTGGGCTATCCCATTCACCAGATCACCGGTTGTAAACTACCCTCAAATCGTCAAGTTTTGTGTGCTTGCCGTCACCATATCTTGGAAATTCTGTTAAGAGGCGTATTCGACACAAAAATGGGCATCAACCACTGGACCTCATCCAGACATTTTCAAGAGATTCCTCACTGCGTGGCCCAAGAGAGACAAAGAAAAATACGACACAGGTATCAGTGACAATCTAACACAAAAGCAGCTAACTCCAGAAGTAATTGCAAATGTTACTGATGAATTCGAGACCAAATTAACTGAGAGCCACCCCAGAGATGACTACAAGGAGCTATTGCAGTTGGTTCTCGTATTTGTTGGATCACTAGACGGCAATGTTGTGGGTTTTAGAACTCCAGGAGCCATTCATCACGCTAGGTGGATGGCAAAGGCTATTTACTGCTTAAAAATGTTCATTTTTCGTCGTCAATTTAAGATGTCTAAAGAAGAAGAAAGTTCTGTGCGTGCCATTTCTGTTTTCCTAGTTAAAATTTATTGTAAAGCTTGGTTCAATGCTCCAAAAGCTCATCTTGCACCAAAGCAAGATTTAGGTATTTTGCATAGTCTGTTAGACTATAAAGAATGTGACAACCACATTGCAGAAATAGCCCTGACCAAATTTTCGAACCATTTGTGGTATTTGAATGCAAAGTTGGTGGGATTATCGTTTTTTGATCCCACCATTACAGACGATGAAAAGTTGTTAATGGCTAATAAATTGCTCAGTAGCACAGATGAACCATCACAGCACGCTAGGGTTGTAAATCCAAAAGTTAGGAAAGAAAACTTAAAAGAGGTAGTTGATGGAGGATTGGTAAATTTACTTACCAAAGAAACCTAACCTAATTTTTATATTTTAAAATAAAAAATGTCATTAGACTTATCAGTATTACTTGTTTTTTTATTTATATTTCTACTTTAAACTCAAAAATATACCAAAAAAAGCAAAATTTATCACTTAATAACAAAATATACGAAGTATGCTCCTAGTGGTACCAGGTCACGTTTTTGGGGCTAAAGGCTGTTGTAACTCGGTTTGACTTAAAATAACAACAATTATGTATAGAATATAAATTTTGAAGAACAACATTAGCTTTCTTTTGAGATATTAAGCGTGTTTCTATTATTTACCGTTCTGGAGTTATGGCTCCATATGTCAGCTTTTTGGCCAAAAATTTGAATTTTTTCAAACTTTGAGCGACGAGCGGCACGGGTTAACGTCGTTTAATCGAGCTCAAATTTCGGCTATCTCAATATCTGGAAAGGGGAATCGTTTTGTGGGGTCTAGACGAACAAGATTCCGACATTTTTTTTCCCCCTCTATGAGATCCGGCCACTCTAATATATATAACAAAGGCTAATGGGATATAATAATGTTACAACTACTAGGCCTTACTACTCACGGCTTCGGCCACTGGTCGTCCCTTTTTTTTAAACCTGTAAGCAATTATTATATTCAAGTAACAGAAAAACGATTGAGGACGAATCCAGCTCGTCAACTAACGCAATATCAAGTTGCAAGTTTATTTGCAGACATTTACTGAAGAGCTGCTATTATTGGCACCATTGTGAACAGATTTAAAGCGGTTAGAGTTGGGCTCGTGGACAAAAACTTCTTTCCCGAACATTTGTTTAAAACCGCTGAAAATATAAATGTTCTTTCTCTCAAACAAACTAAAGTAATGAAAGCACATCGTTCTCACAAGACGCTTCTATTATTATCAATAACGAAAACAAGCAAATTACTCAGCAACTTAATGTCTCCGAATAGACCGCCACATTTAAACAGTGAACTGTCTATTTCGAGATTTAACGCTAAAACTTTAAAAAAAAATGAAATCTTTATGCCCAATACCACAAACAATACTGTATAAAAAACTGTGGACATTATATCAAGTCCTTAAAAAAGGTAAAAACATCAATAAACAAAAGAAAGAATAAAAAAAAGAGACACCCATAATAACAAACATAATACGATATACCTAAGCCTTTCCTATAAACCTCAAATAAAAAGCCACACTCAGCCAGGGCCCAAAAAAAATTCTTTGATTAGTGAATTAAAAGTGTTAAAATTTTTGTTTATTAGGAATAAAATATTACAATATAAAACTTATGTAATTAATATCAGGAAATAATTATTTTAAAAAGTAACAATTTTTAGAATAGTTTCTTGTTATTAAATTTGTTTAGAAAACCTGTTCAAATGTGTAGTAATGTGTTTAGTAACCTTACATTCTGGTTCAAGCCTTACATTAAATGTTTTTGGCGGCAGACTAAATTAAAAAGTTACTCTAATTTCAATAACTATAGCCAAAGTACCTTCACAAAAAACATAAATAATAATAATAGTTAGATTATGTGGTACATAGGGACTGGTATACCAACTATGCAGAACACTAGCAAGCGGCAAGGCCTTACACTGAATGAATGTACTAAAAAGAACACTGTATTCACTGAACTCAAAAACTGTAAACTAACCTTGCAAATTTTACTGAGTATTAATAAAGCTTTTTTAAATTTTAATTTGACGTTTTGGTTCACGCTCCGCGATAATGTGCAGTTATGTGGTATAACAATGGCGGCATGAAAAAAATATTCATGACGTTCATGACGTCACTTCTTTAGAGTCGATTTTTTTCTTTATTATTGAGATCCGCGATTTAAGGTGAATTTTCTGCAATTGATCTTGCTACAAGGAGGCACCAGTTCCAATATATACAGTGAATTTCATAACACCCTATATATATATATATATATATATATATATATATATATATATATATATATATATATATATATATATATATATATATATTCTTGGTTGTTTATGCTTGGGTATAGGTTTATTCGTGATTATTTTTATATTATGAAAATATAGATTTTAAATACATTTTACCCTTTGTATTGGGCGTTATCGCACGTTATTTTTATCTTTGGGTTACTACCAATTAAAATATGATGAAAAAGTAAAATAAAATTAATATTTTATAAGTAATTTACACCTAATAATAAACAATGTATTTTATTTAATAAAATTTGAACAAAACATAAGTTTACAGATCTCGAGCCCATGTTGTTACTTAAAAATACCTACCCGTACTAAAAAGGGAAAATAGAAAGTGTTTGGGTTTTAGGGTTGTAAACTTTTATTGGTATAATTGATAAAGAAGTGAAATTAGATAGAGTTGTATTAAGGTTTATTTCTTTACTGTGCAATTTTTATTATTGTATTAAATTATAATAAATCTGACTTAAACTGTTAATACCTTCTTTTTCAATACAAATTATTTCTTTTACTAGATATTTTTTTTCTGAGAGAATAAAAAAATTAGAATTTTGCTGGATATAATGTATTGAGGTCAATGGAAATTATGTTGAAAAATAATTTGTTTGGAAAAAAAAATGTTATTTACCTTGTTTTTATAGGCCTGTTCAATCCACTTATATATATATATATATATATATATATATATATATATATATATATATATATATATATATATATATTATATTATATTATATTTATTATTGTCTTTGGTACAAATCTAGTTCATTCTTCTAATTATTATACATTCCATTTATTCCCTACCTACGCTACTGTTATCTTCCTCCAAACAATGACATTTTAGTAGAAAAAAGTTTCAGTTTTTAAACCATAAATATTAAATTAGTACTAACGATTTATTATTGTTGGAAATTATTAATGTTTCTTGCCGCTTTATTTAAAAGTTTCCGAGACAAAATATATCAATAAAGTAATTTTCTTGTTAGCTGCCGCGACATTTTCCGTAAAACAGCTGGGACCTCGACTATTCATGATATAGGAAAATAGAGTGCATATTAAAGGCAATTAATTTGAAAGAGAAAAATTGATGTTCTACTATAACTAAGTGAGCATAAAGTTTGCTAGTAAGTTAGTTAAATTATATTATAGTATCATCAATTTTAATCATAATTTTTAATAAAAACTAACTTAATCAACGACAAACTCGTGGATATGCAATATAACTATATGAGAACGTTGTATAATATCAAGAGACTATATAGAATTGGGTGCGACCCAAATCTATGGATGAAGGTAAAGACCCCGACTTGGGCAACGGATCTCGTCCATTACACAGATGGATCAAAAACGAGCAGAGTAGGCCCTGGCAGATACCCAGAAAAGTCCTGGTGGAGCTTTAGGGTTCCACTAGGGACAAATACAACAATATTCCATACAGAAATTCACGCAATACAAGCATTTGTTCAGGAGCTCCAGAAGAAGACACAGTGTGTCGAAACAATTGTCAGCAATAATATAATAAACATAAGTGGTGATCTTAAACAGTTGTTTTGGATTGTTGTAGCTTCTACTTGATGGAAATTCATTATAAATATATACTAAAAGACTGTTTTTAGTCAATTTCCACTGGTTTATTTAAATTGCGATGACGCGTTTCGCTGTCGATGCAGCTTCTTCAGATCTACATTTTACACTGTCAAGTTAGGTTTAATATTCACAGTTTTATATAATTTGTTAATTGTAATATTATACATAATTAAATTACATTGATAGTATTGGAAAATCGTCACAGATTTGGAGTTAGGAGAATAAATTCAATAATGGTGAATTGCTTAAATCTACCTGGTCATTGAGTAAAGTACCTGTAGTCCTTAATCGATTTATGTTATTTGCAATGTCTCTAAAAGGTTTAGCTTTAAACCTTTTTATTGGGTGTGTAAAATTTTGAAATTCTTGTTAAATGTGTGATTTTCTGTTAAAAGATGATTAGCATATGTCGTCGAATTAGATTTTCTATGGATGAAACTTTTTCGTGTTCTGTAATTCTTTGTTTAAATGTACGTCCAGTTTGTCCGATGTATGTTTTAGGACATGACCCACATGTTAATTGATAAACCTTTGATTTATTGTCTTTATTGATTTGTGGTTTGTAGTTTTTAAGATATTTCCCTATAGTATTGTTAGTCTTGTAAGCTATGTTGATATTTTTTTGATTTAAAAATTTCCCCAGTTTTTCCGTTGGTTTGCCGAAATAGGTTAAGCATTTAAAAGTGGTATTTCTGTCCTTAAAACGTGGGTATATTTCTGAGATTGCCTTGTTTCTAAGTTTTTTCTTAACGATCCTATTGATTAAAGTAACCGAATAACCGTTGTTAACGGCTACTTGTTTTATGTAGTTTAATTCTTTAGTAAAATTTTCTTCTGATAAGGGGATATTAGTTAGTCTATGTATAAAACTATGATAAGCTGCAAGTTTATGATGGTTAGGGTGATGAGAACTATTGTGAATTGTGGTATCTGTATGACAAGGTTTGTGATATATTGCTAATTCATGTTTTTTAATGGCTTTACTGATTATTAAGTCTAGGAAATTGATTTTCCCTTCGACTTCTTCTTACATTGTAAAACTGATATTTCTATGTAAAGAATTAATATACTGTAAAAAGTGAGTTAATTGTCTGTCCGTACCTGTAAAGCATACAATTATATCGTCTACGTATCGATACCAGTATAGACAATTATTACTATTGTTATTATGGTTGTTAAATATCATTGTTTCAATACTGTCCATGAAAATTTCGGCAAGTAATGGACTTAATGGACTCCCCATAATTAACCCTTTCTTACTATTGTAGAATGTATTGTTAAATGAAAAAATAATTTTGTCTTAGGCAAGTTCTTAATAAATTAATTATGTCCAAACTTCATTTACTTTGTTTTTTGTTAATAGGTTCTCTATTAAAATTATTGTTTCGTCTGGAGAAACACTTGGAAATAAGTTTTTGACATCGAAAGAGACTAATTTAGAATTATCTGGTATTGTCATATTCTTAACTTTATTCACGAGTTCGTATGAGTTTTTGATACTATATTTAGGTTCAAATTTGGTATGATATTTGATTAAATCAATTAAAAAGGATGACGTCTTATATGCTGGAGCAGATATGTAGGAAACAACTGGTATGATTGGGTGGTCAAGTTTGTGTAGTTTTATGAGTGAATAAAGTTGTGGGATTTGGGGATTCATATTTATCAATTTAATTTTATCTTTATCGGGAATGATACTTTTAGCCTGTTCAATTTGTTGTTTTGTTTCTTTCCCACAACTTTATTCACTCATAAAACTACACACACTTGACCATCCAATCAGACCAGTTGTTTCCTACATGTCTGTTCCAGCATATAAGACGTCATCCTTTTTAATTGATTTAATCAAATATCATACCAAATTTGAACCTAAATATAGTATCAAAAACTCATACGAACTCGTGAATAAAGTTAAGAATATAACAATACCAGATAATTCTAAATTAGTCTCTTTCAATGTCAAAAACTTATTTCCAAGTGTTACTCCAGACGAAAACAATAATTTTAATAAAAAACCTATTACCAAAAAACAAAGTAAATGTAGTTATAAAAATGGACATAATTAATTTATTAAGAACTTGCCTAAGACAAAATTATTTTTCATTTAACAATACATTCTACAATAGTAAGGAAGGGTTAATTATGGAGAGTCCATTAAGTCCATTACTTGCCGAAATTTTTATGGACAATATTGAAACAATAATATTTAACAACCATAATAACAATAGTAATAATTGTCTATACTGGTATCGAAACGTAGACGATATAATTGTATGCTTTACAGGTACGGACAGACAATTAACTCACTTTTTACAGTATATTAATTCTTCACATAGAAATATCAGTTTTACAATGGAAGAAGTCGAAGGGAAAATCAATTTCCTAGACTTAACAATCAGTAAAGCCATGAAAAAACATGAATTTGCAATATATCACAAACCTTGTCATACAGATACACAATTCACAATAGTTCTCACCACCCTAACCATCATAAACTTGCAGCTTATCATAGTTTTATACATAGACTAACTAATATCCCCTTATCAGAAGAAAATTTTAATAAAGAATTAAACTACATAAAACAAGTAGCCGTTAACAACGGTTATTCGGTTACTTTAATCAATAGTATCGTTAAGAAAAAACTTAGAAACAAGGCAATCTCCGAAATATACCCACGTTTTTAAGGACAGAAATACCACTTTTAAATGCGTAACCTATTTCGGGAAACCAACGGAAAAACTAGGGAAATTTTTAAATCAAAAAAATATCAACATAGCTTACAAGACTAACAATACTATAGGGAAATATCTTAATAACTACAAACCACAAATCAATAAATCAAGGGTTTATCAACTAACATGTGGGTCATGTCCTAAAATATACATCGGACAAACTGGACGTACATTTAGACAAAGAATTACAGAACACGAAAAAAGTTTCATCCATAGAAAATCTAATTCAACATATGCTAATCATCTCATAACAGAAAATCACACCTTTAACAAGAATTTCAAAATTTTACACACCCAACAAAAAGGTTTAAAAACTAAACCTTTTAGGGACAATGCAAATAAATCGATTAAGAACTACACGTACTTTACACAATGACCAGGTAGATTTAAGCAAATCACCATTATTGAATTTATTCTCCTAACTCCAAATCTGTGTGGATTTTCCAATACTATCAATGTAATTTAATTAGGTGTAATATTACAATTAAGAAATTATATAAAACTGTGAATATTAAACCTAACTTGACAGTGTAAAATGTAGATCTGAAGAAGCTGCATCGACAGCGAAACGCGTCATCGCAATTTAAATAAACCAGTGGAAATTGACTAAAAACAGTCTTTTATTATATGTTTAAACAGTTGTTTAAATTTTTATTCCTAGTTTGATATATGCTGCTTCTGGACCCTGGATGATTTTGTAGCTTCGAATCTTGCTAATTCGTCTGTTTTTTCATTACTTTTTATAGCCAAATGACCTGGAACTCAAAGCAGTTGAATACTGTTGTTTCTGGAGAATAGTTTTAAACAGATCACCTTTATACATCATGATCTTGAAGTTGGTCTGATACACGTCTAAAGCATTTAGAGTAGCTTGACTGTCTGAAAGAATATATATTTCTTTGTAACGGTAGTCTCATATAATATTCTCGTGAACAATTAACATAAGTGGTGATCTTAAACAGTTGTTTAAATTTTTATTCCTAGTTATTATGCATCTCCATCAAGTAACGGCTAAATCAGTGCAGCATATATCAAAACAGGTGGCGGCCCCTAGCTCCGTGATTATCGTGCCGGCATATAGTAAAGGCCGGTTTTCCATTCCGGCAGGTCAGTGTACTTATTTATTAACTTATTTAAGTATATTTGGCTTGGCCAGACACGTAGGTGGTACGTAGTTATTGCAGACCAAACTAGTGGTGAAACTGACCACTGTCACTTCAGGAAACATTTACAGAAATGGAGTATCCACAATGGTCCTCTTTGCACATCCTATATGAATGTACGGCTTGAACTCGGAATAGACATAAACTGTTCGGAGTTCTTCATCGTGGCGATAAATTACCACATAAAGGGCTTGGAAGGAAGCTAATAAACCTTCTTAAAGGGACGACGTTTATGTAGCCAATAGAGGGGAGCATAATAAGCACAAACAGGCCGTCCACGTCTACAAACCAACATAAGCTGGCTAACTATTAAAAGGAATATAAAAAATTTTAGCGTCAATTTTATAGCCCAATATTCCTAGATATAAAAGACTTTTACGATCTATCAAAAAATACAAATTTTGGGTTAACGACCGTTTGAATCCAAAATTGCCGGATTTCCGTTTTAATAAGGAATGAATCGGAAAGTGCTCTCTTGGATAAGGCAAAAAAGCATGTAGGTTCAATAGAGCATCCATCATCTTGCTAGGAACTGCTCTCATAGCAGCCTTTACGCGAAGGGAGCTTGAGCTTAACCCAAATTCTCTCAGTTATGGGTAACCGTGTAACAAAATTTTAATCGGACTTAAGCTTAGTCCCTCATTTTGACATCATCTCCAAAGAACTATGTGTATCCCGGAGAGCATTTTTTAAAGAGTGTGTATTTTCTTGATACTGGCTATAGCCAATTGGTTTCATTGTTCAGTGTGATTAGCAATTTGTCAACAACGAGGTAACGTAACAGGGGGGAGGAAACTACCTCTGTAGATACCTTTAATTACCTTTGCCCTTTATGTCTGGCCATTTAATTTAGCAAATATCCGGTCTTCCAGAGCAAGGTCCTTGTCCAGGGTATCACGCAGTTTTCGACCCTTCTTTTTCTGATAGCTCTGCCTAAAGGATACATTACTAAACATGTCAATGAAAGCACAACAGCCAACATTTGTGAGCTAATAAACAACTTTTGTTGTAACGTTTACGTATGGAGTTTTTTCGCAGACTACTTTAAGGAATTACATACACCTGAACGCGGCAAAGAGTATTTAAGAACAATATTTTAGAGATTATACTATTAATAATACAAGAGAATGGTGATTACATATTTTTATTTTACTTTAAATTACCACCGAACCACGGCAAATGAGACAAATGCACTTATCCTTTACCATACAAAAGAAAAATTCTTCCTCCCAATAAGTTTTACTTTTCTTCGCCGCACTCATTTTGGACTATTTATTAATACACTTTGTATCGATGTATCGCCTTCAAGTTACAACTCAGACCGATTCCTATTCCTGCAGGCGCAACATTTATATCGGCGCGAACGAAGTCTCGAATGTTCCCGTTAAACACGCCGCCCGAAGTTTCTAGAAAAATCGGCGGGAATCAAAAACGCGGCTTTTCTCTGACAAGTACCGCGCGTTCCTTTGATAAAGCCGCCTTTTGCGGCTAGCAGGGGGTTATTACGATAAAAGAAAGTGGTGAGGGGGTTATTCTGGCCTAATTGTGGATCGAATAAATTTTAGTAATTTATTCATTACATTTTGTTTTAATTACCTATCGACTCAAAAAGCACTCGCGATCGACCGTTTGAGCACCCCTGGTTTAGATACAGCAATATTATGATTTTATCCTCTCTGGGGTATCACCAGGAGTATTGTCCTGAGTTTTGGACCTCAAAAAACCTTGTGCTCTTTTGTTTATAAACAACTGAAGTTTTCAAAACGCGTTTTTTGGGCTTAAAATGTGAATACCTCCGATTATATTAGTCGGATCGAGACAAACAAAAAACTAAACTCTTTGTAATGAAATATCTAACAAATCTTCGTTAGTTCAGATTTAAATCGCTCAAATGTGTGCACAACCCACAAAATTGAAAAAACATTTTTTTTTTCATTTTATTGTACAGGTCGACTAAGGGAATCGTTCCGATTAAAACTTTCAGAAAATATTCTTTTGTTACAGCAAAAATACACTGAAATTTTGGTACAAAAATATTGAACCAAATGGAAACAATTGAATTTATTATTTAAAAATTAAATTGCCCGCCATTTTATTTTTCAAAATTTAGGTCTCGATGACAGCTTCCCGATGCCTTTAAACAAATTTTTTTGTAGTCATATTTACCGTTTTTTACATTTGTTTATTAATCAAATAGCAATCAAAATGTCAATTATTTTGAAGAAAAAAATAAAATTGTTAACGAAAATGATTTTTTTTTTAAATAAAGGCTTCAGGAATTTCAAAATAACCGAAAAAAAAAAACGCATTTGTTTTTACTGGATTAATAAACAAATGTAAAAAAAAACGGTTAAAATGACTCCACAAAGAAATTCTTTTAATGGAAATTTTGAAATTCCTGAAATCTTCATTTAAAAAAAAATCATTTTCGTTAACAATTTTTTTTTTAAATAATTGACATTTTAATTGCTATTTCATTAATAATCAAATGTAAAAAAACGGTAAAAATGACTCAAAAAAAAATTGTTTAATGACATCGGAAAGCTGTCGTCGAGACCTAAATCTTGAAAAAAAAAGATCCAGTTTGGACCAAATCGCATAAAATGACGGGCAATTCAAATTTTAAATAACAAATTCAGTTGTGCCCACTGGGTTCAATATTTTTGAACCAAAATTTCAGGGTATTTTTGCTATAACAAAAGGCATATTTTTTGAAAGTTTAAAGCCGATCGGTTCACTTAGTTGGCCTGTACAATAAAACAATTTTGTAGGTTATGTACACATTTAAGAGATTTGAAGCTAACGAGGATTTGTTAGAAATTTCATTACGAAGAGTTTGGTTATAATCGGAGTTAGTCGCATATTAAGAAGGTTGAGGCGTTAAACGTAAAATATGAAAACTATTTTGTATAGTTTTATTTCGATAGATTAATTAGTTTGAAAATTTTCTATGAAAAATTTAAGGTGTTTAGGAAACTTATTTAAATAAAAATCGAAATTAACAAAACATATAGTCTTATGGAGAATACGTCAATTTGATATAAAAATGACACTTTTTTGGTTATAACAAATGAAAAAAAAAAAAACCGGTCAAGTGCAAGTTGAACTTGCACAATTAGTGTTCCGTACGTTGATTGGTTTTAAAATAAAAATTTTTGTTAGGGTGGTATAAAATGATCAGTGACTTCCCAAAACACACCCTAAATGAGTTTTCAACAAAGTTTGTTTCCAATCTTTACTGAAAACTGGTGACCTTGAAATTTTTTTTTTATATATCAAATAAATTATTAAAGGTAATGAATGCACTCGTGATAATTTTCGTTCAATCTATACCCCGTGGACAATATTCCAGAATTTTTTAAAAATTTTTTGATCAGTACTTTTCGAGATAAGGTAAAGGACAGCGATTTTTCGCGATTTTTTAAAAGTAATACGAAGAAAAGTGTGCGCAAGTAATACATTCTAAATATATTTTTTTACTCGTGTTTTCACAAGCTTTCATTTGACATCACACTCGATGACCTAGTAAAAAAATTTTTTTTTCACTTCCGATTTCACCTCCCAAAACGAACCCCTTAAGTCAAAATTTATGTTACGGTGGTATAAAATGATCAGTCACTTCACAAAACACACCCCAAATGAGTTTTCAACAAAGTTTGTTTCCAATTTTTACTGAAATCTGATGACCTTGAAATTTTTGTTTTTTTTTTTAAATACCAGATAAATTATTAAAGGTAATGCACTCGTGATAATTTTCGTTCAATCTACCCCCCGTGGAGAATATTCCAGGATTTTTTCAAAATTTTTTGATAAGTACTTTTCGAGATAAGGCGCGGGACAGCGATTTTTCGCGACTTTTTGAAAATAATACAAAGAAAAGTGCGCGCAAGTATTACATTATATATATGTTTTTTACTCGTGTTTTCACAACCTTTCATTTGACACCACACTCGATGACCTAGTAAAAAATTTTTTTTTCACTTCCGATTTCACCCTCTAAAATTAACCCCTGAAGTCAAAATTTAACTTTCAAAACTACATGGTTCTGATGAAGCCATCAATTCCTATATTATTACCAAATTTCAAGTTTCTATGACAAATAGTTTTGGAGAAAATCGGGTGTGACAGACAGACAGACAGACAGTAGTGTAGAAACAACGGAAATTAACAAACATAAAAACATAGGTTATGTACTAAATGAACAAATTGATCTAAACAGTTTCCCATTGTTAAACTTAAATTAATTTATGGTATCAATTATAGTAATCCATTTAGGCACCATAATGGTAGTTTAGGTACAAACTAGAGTTTGATTATGTAATACTTAAGGTATATATGACATTATACATTTGATTTGTTAGTTACCGATGATCTGACGAAGGTACTGTGTACCGAAATACTTGTCATAAGAGGCAAAATATAGTGGAAATTAAGAACTAACATAAATATATATATATATATATATATATATATATATATATATATATATATCTATATATATATATATATATATATATATATATATATATATATATATATATATATATATTTAACTTATGTTTTCACAAGCTTTCATTTGACACCACACTCGATGACCTAGTAAATTTGTTTTTCCCTTCCGATTTCACCCCCCAAAACTAACCACTTAAGTCAAAATTTAATTCTCAAAAAACTACATGGCTCTGATGAGGCCATCAATTCTTATATTATTACCTAATTTCAACTTTCTATGTCAAATAGTTTCGGAGAAAATCGGGCATGACAGACAGACAGACAGACAGACAGACAGACAGACACCGAAGTGATCTTATAAGTGTTCCGTACGGAACACTAAAAATGCCATCAATAGGAAATTTAACTATGTTAGACATCGAAATTTCACGATTATTTTAAACACTTTTCAAATTTAATTAGAAAGTTTTAACTTTATGAAAAATAACAATTATTGGAGGTACTTATAAATGATTTACCTTTTATCTCTGAAATAGCGGCAACATTGTTGTTTAGAAAACTTATTTAAATAAAAATCGAAATTAACAATACATATAGTCTTATGGAGAATACGTCAATTTGATATATGCCCTCAATAGGAAATTTAACTATGTTAGACATCGAAATTTCACGATTATTTTAAACACTTTTCAAATTTAATTAGAAAGTTTTAACTTTATGAAAAATAACAATTATTGGAGGTACTTATAAATGATTTACCTTTTATCTCTGAAATAGCGGCAACATTGTTGTTTAGAAAACTTATTTAAATAAAAATCGAAATTAACAATACATATAGTCTTATGGAGAATACGTCAATTTGATATAAAAATGACACATTTTTTGTTACAACAAATGAAAAAAAAATGCCATCAATAGGAAATTTAACTATGTTAGACATTGAAATTTCACGATTATTTTAAACACTTTCTAAATTTAATTAGAAAGCTTTAACTTTATGAAAAATAACAATTATTGGAGGTACTTATGAATGATTTACCTTTTATCTCTGAATAGCGGCAACATTGCATTTAGTAGTAATGGCGATAAATTTAAATATTTTAAATTGTATAGTACAAGTTTATATAATTAAAAAAACATATGGTACAAGTAAATAATATTAAGTTTAACTAATAATAAATTTGCAATGGGTATTAGTTTTTATAACTAAAATAAAAATAAATAATTTAAAACATTTGTTTTAATTATTTAATTAATTTACTTGTTTAACTTATAATTACCTAGTGCAGCTTCAGTGTTAACAATATAATGTTCTTTATTGTCCTTAGATATATGTGTACTGTCTGTTGATATTGTGTTGTACGTTAGACATTTATCACACTTTATGGTTAGTAGTGATGCTAGACCACAGCGTTTTTCAATAGTAATATATGAAAGTGTTTTATTACATGAAGAACATTTTAAGTATTCTCCAAGTGATCGCATGTCAACAATTCGACGACTACTGTTACAGAGGTTCGGAGACACTTGATTTTCTGTTCCATTTACCAACACTTTGTTGGCTTAATCTTTGATTGTATACAGCCTCAATAACGCGTTTTCGCTCCTACATAATTTTTTTTTAAGATTTTTATCAATATTTGTTGATTTTTTATTATTATCCATTTTTTTTTATTTGTTTACAACAGCTGTTCACAATAAACACAAAATTCAATATACGAGGCTGGTTTGAAAAGTCCATGCAAAGTCCGAGAGATGGCACCACCGGCGCGTATCGAGGTCATGTTTAGTTAGTAGCATCTCTTGAATGAACGCACACCAAGTTTCAGCCATATTGGTCTATTTCTTTGTGTTTGGCATTCGTGTGAATCAAGGAAGTCGAGTGATTTTCAAGAAATGGACGAAAAAGAATTTCGTGTGGTGACATTACTTTATAAAAGGCAAAACGCCTCAGGAGACTAAAGAGAAGCTTGATAAATATTATGGTGACTCTGCACCTTCGATTAGAACAGTTTATAAGTGGTTTCAAAATTTTCGGACTGGCCATATGGGCACAAGTGACGCTGAACGTTCTGGACGGCCTGTGGAGGTTACGACTCCAGAAATCATTGATCAAATCCATGATATGGTGATGGATGACAGAAGAGTTAAGGTGCGTGAGATTGCTAGTGCTGTGGGCATCTCGACTGAACGGGTACATAATATTTTGCATAAACATTTGGACATGAGAAAGCTATCCGCAAGATGGGTGCCGCGATTGCTCACGCTTGACCAAAAACGGAATCGTGTGAAGTGTTGCAAGGATGGTTTGCAGCTATTCCAGAAGAATCCGGAGGACTTTAAGCGCCGTTTCGTTACTGTGGATGAAACATGGATACATTACTATACTCCTGAGACCAAACAATGGGTTACCAAGGGGGAATCTGCACCAAAAAAGGCGAAGACCGTTCCTTCGGCCGGAAAGGTTATGGCGACTGTCTTTTGGGATTCGCAAGGGATAATCCTCATCGACTATCTGGAAAAGGGTAAAACTATTACAGATGAATATTATTCATCGTTATTGGACCGTTTGAAAATCGAGCTGCAAGAAAAACGCCCGCGATTGGCCCACAAGAAAGTCCTTTTCCATCACGACAACACACCAGCACACACCTCAGCAGTTGTGGTCGCAAAATTAATGGAAATAGGATTCCAACTCGTTTCACATCCCCCCTATTCTCCAGACTTGGCTCCCTCGGACTACTATTTGTTCCCCAATATGAAGAAATGGCTGGCGGGACAAAGATTTTATTCAAACGAGGAGGTGATTGCAGACACTAATGGATATTTTGCAGACTTGGACATATCCTATTATTCGAAAGGGATCAACAAACTAGAACATCGTTGGACGAAGTGTATAAGCCTAAAAGGAGACTATGTCGAAAAATAAAAAAGGTTTACCCCAAACACATAAGTAGTTTTTATTTTTGCACGGACTTTTCAAACCAGCCTCGTATCTATATACAAGCACATCAGAATAGCCAACAGTAAATAACTTTACAGCGTTGCCGCTTCGAAACACAGGAATTTTAAGATTTTTATTTATCATTTTTTATTAATTACCTATTTTTTTAACTATTAAAATATTTTTTTTTGTTTTTTTATTTTTTAATATTATATGCTTTGAAAATTTTTTCATAAATTATAAAATATAATTAATTTTTATTTTCCACATTTTTTTTCTATGAGTTTGTACAAAACATCCAAAAGTTAATTCATTCATGTTAAATTATTTAATAAAATAAATAAACAATATATTGACTTAAAATCTTTCGATAATGAATTTATTATCATAATAATAACCATCGTTAGTCTTATAAAAATTTTTAATTATTTAATACAAAGCATTTCTAAATGACAACATTCAAAATTTTTGGTTGAGACTATCCCACCTCAACCTCCTTAAGCTCAAAAAAACGCATTTTGAAAACTTCAATTGTTAATAAACAAAAGAGCACAAGTTTTTCGATGTCTAAACCTCAGGACAATACTCCTGGTGATATACCAGACAGAATAAAATCATAATATTGCTGTATCTAAACTGCGTAATTTTAAATGCTTTTTTTACTGCACTAATTAGAAAAATTAAAAAAAAAAAAACATTTTGGAGAAATGAAATTTTAAGATTTAAAAAAAAAGTTAAAAAATAGTAAAAAATTGACTGAACAATATTATTCAGACAGTGTCTGAAAACAGGTAGCGGTCCCAATCCGACGCCAGGTCACAGTTAATGCTATAACTTTGTAATGGAATGGAATTTTCTTAAATTTTCTTTTGAATAATCCTTGGACCTATAAAGAATAAAAATCCGTGAAAAAAATCGAATTTTTGAAAATTCGAGGAATATGTAACCCCTTAAAAAAAAAATCATTTGCATTTTCAGAGATCTTAGCCTCTTAACTTTTACCTATACTCTATTTATTTGAAAGTGGTAGCAATAAATCATCTAGAATTATGCAAATTAGCATCAAGCAGTAGTAAAGGCCCCAGAGTTGTATCTAAATTTTACCTGTAATGTAGCAGAGCAGTTCAACAACTCTGTTGGAATACCATCTGGCATCGGTCTAATATTCGCAATCTGTCATGTTTGAATACAATAGTTGTTTGGGGCTAAATAGTCTGAAATAGTTAAGGCCGGTGGTGGTGCGCCTGGACGTATACGTATTATTTGCGAATAGTATGAATGAAACAGTTTTATAATGTTTAAACATTTATTAGAGTAAACTAAGATTATAATGAACCATTATTAATTAAAAAATATACAAATGAGAAAGTCAAACAAAAATGAAAAAAGTATTACCAATCTTCTGTCTCCGACATGCTTGAAAAACTATCATTGTTCGACTTATTTGAATTTACATATTTAATTAAGGGTTCAACAATGGCATCCACTGCCAGGTCCACAGTCCACATTTTATCTTCCATCCTCAATACATGCTCGACTCATTTTCGCCAATTTTCAGTGGACACATTAGATTTGGCATTCTGAAAAAGGTTTTGTACGACTGGCGACTTCACCTTTAACCTGAACCAGGCCAGTGGCAGGTGATAAACAGTAATATTACGTTTTTTTGCGATTGCCACGATGACGAAACCTGAGCAATTGTCTTTATTTCTGAGAACTTCAAGCTTTACAAGTTCTAATAATTCTCTCTCTACGTTGTCGTTTGGAAATGAAATGTTGTTCTTGGTCATCCAAGATTGGATGTCCTTTTTCAGCTAACCCAAGGTTGGGACTAGTTCTAATTTTTTAGAATGATAGCTTGCGTTATCCATTACAATAACAGAACCGTTTGGTATTAAGTCTATCACCTGTGAAAACCAATCTTCAAATACATTGGAATTTATATCTGCGTGATAATCTCCTGTTTTCTTGGATACGAATGATAAAAGACCTCCGTCTACAAAACTACTTTCGCTTCCAGTATGCATAAAAATTAACCTACGTTCCTTACCAGATGGCGGTTTAAGACCAGTAGAGAACCCTTCATTTACTGCTTGGCGAGCATTTTTGATATTCTCATCTTGCCAAAATTTCTTGGCTGTGTACCTTTCATTTATCCACGTCTGATCTAAGTAATAAATCCTTTTTTCTTCAAAGCGAGCTTTCCTAACTTTCCTTAAATAGTCTCTTTTCCAGTGTGCAATTTTTTCACTTTCTATTAATAAAGATTTTCTTTCATACTTTTTCCAATAAAAATGCATACCTTTTAAAACACTCCATAGTTTTACTCTACTCATTTTCGGTATTTCTGGGCTGTTTGTAGCAGCCTGCAGGATCATATCCAAAGTTGGAATTCTTTTTTCCACAAAAAAGTCATGAACAATACGCCTTACTGCTTGTTTTGTGTTGTCTGTCACCTTCTGTCTGTTCTTTTCTGCCTGGTCTATTTTTTGGAGAGTCTATACTCCTCTTCTTTTCTTCTCTTAAAATTCTGTTAACTGTGGCTTTACCAACTCCGGTTATTAAGGAACATTTTGTCACACAATCGTCCACACTTAAATCACAATTTTGATCGATTTTAACGTCGTCAAATACATTTTCGCTTTTCATTATGGGCTAGCTGCCCAAACTTTTGACGTTTCGCTGGAGAAGACATTTTGTTAACACACTCACTGACTTGCCACTAACTGAGCATGCTGCTCTAAATATTTATTTATAGTTGGAGCAACAGGAAGGTATGTAAATAAAATGATTAAATCGGCAATAAAACTTCGTTACAAAGGAGTATTACCTGAAAAATACCTGGAAATAGATAGCACGCCTCTGTTATAGGACCGCCGGTCAGTCCAGTGGCATTTGTGTTACTATCAGTGTCAAATAAATAGAGTATAGGTAACTTAATGCCTGAAAATGCTATGTATAGCGAAAAGTTTATTGTCCATGAAATTTTAATTTCAAAGGTAGATAACGTAGTTATGCCACTAACTTAAACGAACAAACAAAATTAAAATGTATATGCATAGGCCATTAAAATAAAGTGTATACTATTATAGCTGTTTAGAGGTTTATGTTCACAAAGTAAATCTAATTAAAAACTATCAAACAATATTACAAGTGCACGAGAAGTTGGTAAATAAATTACGTCGAGTTCAAATTAGATGAAATAAGTACAGATGGTGGTTTGTTACAAGATTTAAAGAGTCGATGAGAATGTTACTAGAGAGTACATCATACGAAACGAACAGGTTCCGTCAAAGACGCGGATTTATTTAATGATATTCTTTATGAATAAATAATTAATTCAACAGGATGAAATTGATTTTTCCAATATACCGAACTACCTTCTTATAATTCAGTTTTTTGTCATATTTTTTTATTAATCGCTCTTTAAAGTTACAACGACGGATATACTTTTTTTTTAAATGAGTTTTGCTTTCTGAGTAAGGAATGTTTTTTTAAGGGTAAGCAGTTACATATTTTAAATCGACTTCAAGAAAGCCGTCACTTAATTCAATATAATTTAATACATATAGTATAATATTATCCAAAAATCATATTTGTGTATGTTATTTATTTACGCTTTCGTAATGATATATAAATTTGTGCGAATGTATGTATATATATATATGTTTACCCTCAAATATCTACAAAGCTGCTCCATCGATTTTAATGATATTTTTTCATTTAACGGACTGTTCTTAGTTCGTAGTGAAAGAATTATTCAAATAGGTTTTGCAGTTCACAAGTTATCGTTATAAAATTAATTACAAACTACAAAGGGCCTATCTTTATATGTGATTTGCGCCAAAAATTGTACGATCATGTGGAAATATTTAATGCTCTTAGATACATAGGGACATAAAGGACAAAAACGCTGTATTGTGATAATTGTGCAGGCCAGCAGAAAAACTCAGCTATGCTTGTACTGCTGACAGAGTTTGTAAAGCAGTCTAAAGCTGTTAAAAATATTTCATTAAATTTTTTGAGTCTAGGCCACTCAGTGATGATTGTTGAGTCAGTATAGGGAGTTCTAGAGGTAACGGTGAAGGAAAAAACCGTATACGCTCCGAATAAGTGGCCTACTATAGTAACTAATGCCCTCAATAATCCCTTCTTTTATGAAGTAACAGTAGTTAAAAGAAATGGGTTTAGAGACTGAATGATCTTTTCAGAGAAGTTTAAAATTAAGTCTGAGGATGGTGAGAAATTAAAAATTTCATCAGGATAATGGTCCAAAAAGGCTGTCGTACAAATGGAACAATGGAGGTGTTTCGAAAAGCTTTAGATGAGACCCCAACTTTATATTTTCTGCAGGAAATACAGAAACGGAGATGTACAAAAAATAAAGAAGGAAAGAGATAAAAAGGGCAGAATAAAAAAGGAAAGAAAGAGAAGGGATCAAAACAATTGTGCTGGGACTTAACTGAGGCCCCGTTAGCCTACCTGAAAGATTTGCCTCTGGCAAACAAAAAAAAATGACTTAATAAATCCAAAGGTGCTAGTCTCGAACGCTATTATAAAGAGTACTTTGCAGTTGGCAGATGTCCTGATTGAGACCGATTAGGAAGACGCTTAATAGCAAAGTGAAAAATTTAAAGTTTTAATTTTTTTTAACGTCTCTTATTGTAATTTTTTTTATTGTACTAGCAATTCCATAATAATAATTAAAAAATCTTTGAAAGATGTTGGTTATTATTATAATTCCTTTTACGAATAAAAATAATAGAAAAAAAAGTATCAGTAATTTGGCATTACATACTGCATGTTGAAAAAAAAATATCAATTTTGGGAAATTATTAATTACACAGCCAAACATAAAAAAAGCTCATTACCACGAACTAAAATAGATGATTCTAGTGTATTTTTCGACCCTGCATTCGAATCAGTAATGAAAAAAAGATTTAAATTCTCATTTTTTTTTATGGCTTGAAATAAGGTAAAATTATAGTAATAATGTACTGATTCTTAATGAAATGTGAAAAATGGTAGATATTTTATACTTTAGAGAAGAGAATATGTACTCAAACTACAGTTATTTCTATTGATTAAATCAAAATTCACCATTGTAAGGGATATATATATATATATATATATATATATATATATATATATATATATATATATATATATATATCATATTATGTAACCCAAACGTAACAAATGTTGTCAGTTATTATTCGCGCTTCATATCAAATCTATTTTCTTTTCTGCGCTACTGTAATATGCGCATATCTTTCTCTTTTTTCCGACTCCGTGCCACAAACATTTCTAACTTCTTAATTTTTTTTTTTACTTAATAAAAATAAAATAACTGTAAGTACCTCACTTACCGTTCTTTGCTGGAAACAAATAAATAAAACTAAATTAAAAAAAAAATAAAATAAACCGACTTCAAGAAATTGACAAAAAGATTTAAATAATAGCTTCTCTTAATCTTATATTAGTAATCACCTGCTTAGAAACGAAAACTGAATTAATGAAAAACGCATGAAATATGTAACTAAAACCTAATACACCAAAAATAATTCGTAAACATCTAATATTAAATAAAATTTTGAAGTTGGCCCAAGTCTTGAAGAAACTTATTAAATAAAATGAATTAATTAATATTCCTAAACTGACTATGAAAGTATTTAACAAAAAATATCTTAGGTACTATCTTTCAAAATGTATGTCTGTATATATATACATATATATATATATATATATTTATATATATATATATATATATATATATATATATATATATATATACATATATATATATATATATATATATATATATATATATACATATATATATATATATATATATATATATATATATATATATATATATATATATATAATAAAAGACTGTTTTTAGTCAATTTCCACTGGTTTATTTAAATTGCGATGACGCGTTTCGCTGCCGATGCAGCTTCTTCAGATCTACATTTTACACTGTGTAAAATGTAGCTCTGAAGAAGCTGCATCGACAGCGAAACGCGTCATCGCAATTTAAATAAACCAGTGGAAATTGACTAAAAACAGTCTTTTATTATATATTTATAATGAATTTCCAGCAAGTAAAAGCTACAACCATCCAAATATATATATATATATATATATATATATATATATATATATATATATATATATATATACGAGGCTGGTTTAAAAATTCCGTGCAAAGTCCGAGAGATGGCACCACCGGTGCGTATCGAGGTCATGTTTAGTTAGTAGCATCTCTTGAATGAACGCACACCAAGTTTCAGCCATATTGGTCTATTTATTTGTGTTTGGCATTCGTGTGAATCAAGGAAGTCGAGTGATTTTCAAGAAATGAACGAAACAGAATTTCGTGTGGTGATTAAACATTACTTTATGAAAGGCAAAACGCCTCAGGAGACTAAAGAGAAGCTTGATAAACATTATGGCGACTCTGCACCTTCGATTAGAACAGTTTATAAGTGGTTTCAAAATTTTCGGACTGGCTATATGGGCACAAGTGACGCTGAACGTTCTGGACGGCCTGTGGAGGTTACGACTCCAGAAATCATTGATCAAATCCATGATATGGTGATGGGTGACAGAAGAGTTAAGGTGCGTGAGATTGCTAGTGCTGTGGGCATCTCGACTGAACGGGTACATAATATTTTGCATAAACATTTGGACATGAGAAAGCTATCCGCAAGATGGGTGCCGCGATTGCTCACGCTTGACCAAAAACAGAATCGTGTGAAGTGTTGCAAGGATGGTTTGCAGCTATTCCAGAAGAATCCGGAGGACTTTAAGCGTCGTTTCGTCACTGTAGATGAAACATGGATACATTACTATACTCCTGAGACCAAACAACAATCTAGACAATGGGTTACCAAGGGGGTATCTGCACCAAAAAAGGTGAAGACCGTTCCTTAGGCCGGAAAGGTTATGGCGACTGTCTTTTGGGATTCGCAAGGCATTATCCTCATCGACTATCTGGAAAAGGGTAAAACTAGTACAGGTGAATATTATTCATCGTTATTGGACCGTTTGAAAACCGAGCTGCAAGAAAAACGCCCGCGATTGGCCCACAAGAAAGTCCTTTTTTCCATCACGACAACGCACCAGCACACACACTCAGCAGTTGTGGTCGCAAAATTAATGGAAATAGGATTCCAATTCGTTTCACATCCCCCCTATTCTCCAGACTTGGCTCCCTCGGACTACTATTTGTTCCCCAATTTGAAGAAATGGCTGGCGGTACAAAGATTTTATTCAAACGAGGAGGTGATTGCAGATACTGATGGATATTTTGCAGACTTGGACAAATCCTATTATTCGGAAGGGATCAACAAACTAGAACATCGTTGGACGAAGTGTATAAGCCTAAAAGGAGACTATGTCGAAAAATAAAAAAGGTTTACCCCAAACATATAAGTAGTTTTTATTTTTGCGCGGACTTTTCAAACCAGCCTCGTATATACATATATACATATATATATATATATATATATATATATATATATATATATACATATATGTATATATATATATATATATATATATATATATATATATATATATATATATATATATATATATATATATATATATATATATATATATATATATATATATATATATATATATATATATATATATATTTATATATATATTTATTGCAAGATTAATACAAATAAGTTCGTCCAAAATTACAAGTAAATAAATAAACTCAGGCAACTTGAAAATGGTGCTTAATTTTTTAGGGAAAAACCATCAACGGCGAATATTATATAAAGTTATTGGTGCGTTTGAAGGCAGAAATCGCAAAAAAGGCCCCAAATGGACAAGAAAAAAGTGCTCTTTCATCAAGACACTGCACCGTGACACAAGTCAATGGTTCCAATTGCAAAATTACATGAATTGAAGTTCGAATTGATTCCTAATCCACCGTATTCTCCAGATTTGGCCCCCAGCGACTATTATTTATTCGCAGACCTTAAAAAAATGCTGATCCTCGAAACTGAGGCCTATTTTTAAGACAAAGACAAATTCTTCTACAAGAAAGGTATACAAATGTTAGAAAAGCATTGGACTAAATATATCACTCTTGGCGGAGACTATGTTGATGAATAAAGTCGAATTTTGCAGTAGCTGGATCAAAAACTTTTCAGCCTACGTATTATATATAAATACAAATATATATATATATATATATATATATATATATATATATATATATATATATATATATACATCTATTATAAAAAAATTATTTTATAATAAATATCCAACATTCCATTTAATAACCAGGAATTCTCATAAAACTATTGAAATGATACAGTGACCAGCACCCCTTTCTTGATTGAAAGAACCCCAAGAACGTCCCATAACCCGATGAATACGAAGTCACTATTTTATCTCTCTACTCCAGCCCTTTGATCCCTTACTTATTTTATTATAAATGGTTTTGACTAAAATTTGCAGATTTTTTCATATTTCGTAAATCAAAATTTTTTCAAAAATACTAATGAAATCGAATATCACTTTGATCCCCTTCCCCTATTAAAATTGAAACTAAAGCAGCAAAATAACTTAACTTTCATATTTAATCATTCCAAGAACACTGAAAATAACTTATAGAGCAATATATTTGAAGCAACCTCTCCAACCCCTATACTCGACCATACCACCCCTTCTGTATTTTACTAAAAATAATATGCTTTGAATTACGTCAAGAACTTTAAAAAATTCTCAAAATACTACTGGAACAATATTTAACTAGTCCCACCCCATCTCGGAATAAAATTGAAAACAATGAAAATATAACCCAATTTTTGAATTTTTCGACTTCAGAAACTGAAAAGGACATATACGAAATAACTCCTCTAATTTCCTCCCACACTTTTTTCACCCCTTTTGTGTTTTACTATAAATAATTATGCATAATATTTGTCTATTGTCTCAACAAAAAAACCAGAAAAAATTACAATATTACTATTAAATCTATATAAAATTTTTTGATCCACACCTCTTTCACCTATTTGATCTACAGCGATAT
This sequence comes from Pachyrhynchus sulphureomaculatus, assembly GCA_019049505.1. Classification (NCBI taxonomy): domain Eukaryota; kingdom Metazoa; phylum Arthropoda; class Insecta; order Coleoptera; family Curculionidae; genus Pachyrhynchus; species Pachyrhynchus sulphureomaculatus. The sequence goes on along the minus strand of CM032454.1, from coordinate 167,669,103 downwards.
CGCCTAAAATTTATAGAATTCATACTCGTTTAATCCCTAATTTATTTTACTACAAATTATAAGCTTAAAATTTGTTTATTATGTCGACCAAAAAGTCTAGAAAAATTCTCACAATTGTATAGAAACTATACAATATTTAACGACCCCCACCAATTTCACGTCCTTCCTAAGCTAGAATTAAAAAGGACATATATTTATGTAGTATATTTTGTGTATTAAGTATTAATTACTCATTGCTTACTTTTCTCGCGTTCTTTGTTTAGAGTGACAACAGCACAAATCTTCTTTTTGCTAATTATATTTTATTTTATGGGCAGGCAAGTACTATTTAAGGTTAAAAGAAGATGTTATTTTGTAATTTCTATCACTTTTTTGAGGTTGATTTATTTTACTGTTTTTTCCTTTTATTTATTTTCGTTTTATTTTAAGCAAGCTTAAGGTATTTCTTATCCGTAACTGTTAAAAGTAGTTTTGCTTGAAATTTTAAGAAATAATAGATTTTAGCATCAAGCATTCACTGCTTCTATATAAAGACGGTTTACCACGCCGTATTGCCATAATTAAATGTAAAAGTTTCAGGTATTTAACACGTAAAAGATGGGAATCTATATTTTTTTTTTCGTTCAAAAGCACGCGTTTTTAACAATTTTTGTTGCCGTATGTGTATTAAAAAGTAAAAAGTCACAAAACAAATACATATACATAAAAAAACTACTTTGCTTACGTTTGTTAAAATATGAAGGCAGTTTACCTCCTAGTTGTTGCAAAAATATTAGATAAATATTACTTTTTAATGTATTTTATGAAGTGAATTTTCGCTATGGCAACGTAGCTTCAAGAAAACACCGCTTGCGGACTCGGGCGTTCTTTCAAATTTCGCATATAGGTATTGCACTGATCGGATTTTCTTTTAAAAGATATTAGAATAAATGCATGCCTCGCAAGCCCATTTATTCAGTTATCAATCCTTAATAATTGACATATTTTTAATAAATAATCCAAAGTATCATTTTAATTAATTAATATACATCGATACTAAATAAAAATAAATAACACGTGATTGCGTATGGCGGGAAGCAAGCGAGAAGCTACGTTGCCACATTCATTATACCCTGAAAACCAAATTATTTCGCGTCGTTCTCTAACATAATCTTCTCTGTGTTTTCGTAAACAACTAGGTATTTATATTTAAAAAATCCGGTAAATTGTTTTATGCAGGACTTCCCTCACAAACATTCCTTTTTAAAATCAATACTGAGTTTCTTTTGACAACTCAGTATTTTAAATGATAGGCACATTATCGTGAAATAATAATTATAAAAAAGAGTTGAATAAAGGAAGTGCTTCAGATCTATTTAAATCTGAAAGATGATATATCTTCCAATCTACTACTAAAAATGTTACTAAATTTCTAAGAAAAAATGGAAGTAAAAAAACAGTAACATAATTTTCAAATTACTAGACCCTTAAGGAATCTGAAAAAAACGTGTTACACGATATCTACAAACTAATCACACCCGCGTAAATTTGATTCCTTACATGTTATAGTAAAAATAATTTGTATTTGTAAAATTTGTTTGTTACCTCTACCAAGAACCAAACAGATAGAAATGTTTTTAATTATCTACAGACTCTCAGAGGGTAATTTCTTAACAAGTAAAATGTATATTTTCAGAAATTATAATTCTACAAATTCCCCGGTAAAAGTCATATTGTAAGTCCTGTGAACTTTTATATAATGAGAGAAGTAATTAGAATTTTGTTCCAAACTATTTCTTAAATTCATGCTGCAATGCTGCCTAGTTTAAATTAAAATAAAAGTAATAAAGATGGATTGCGACTAATCGTTGACCCGGGTCTACGCTAGAGACCAAAGAAAATAGATTAGTCTTGATCGTCCAGCTGATTGTGGTTGTGTTGGCATTTTTAATGTTGCTTCTATATTTGAAATTTCTCTTTTTCTGTCATAAAATCCTTGGTAAATTCTATTACTATCCACAATTATCGATAAACAACTAGTTTGACTAGAGCTAGAAGTCGTTTGATAGAGGGAAATTTAGGAGCTCCTTCGCTTAAATAATCGGACTGAGCGAGTCGATATGACAGGCCAATTGGGGGTATGTTTTCAATAATTTGTTGACGTAAGCCAGAGATGGAAATTGTTTTATCTCACCGTTACAACCCGCGAATACGGTAATAAAGTTTTTATTGTCGCCCTCCCCCTGTGGATTTCAGTTTGGCTATGACGAAACGAAGGTCCCCGAAATGGTTATGCAGATTTGAGAACAATAAATAATTGTTAAAGAATAAATATCTTCAATTTCTGAAGTTACAAATAATTTTGAGCTTTATATTAATAACTATTAATGGGTTATCGGTCACAATTTAATGTTTGATCAAACGAAAGTGGTTATGCATAAATCATTACTTTAAAAGCTTCTTACGATATTAACAATTAACAAGAAGCTTTCAATTAAAACTTTGTCAAACAATATCTAAAGTGCATTGTAAGTAGTTAATAATTCATAATGGCAAGACAAATTGATTAAAATTAAAATTTTTCATGATAGCGTATTGTCTTGCTCTCTGTAGCAAGTAAGATGTCTCTAATTGTCACCCCAGTGAGAAAGGAATACATAACTTTTAACTAAAAGCTTTGATTTATTTATTATTTAGGTAAATGAAACATTTCTAAAACTCTCTCTTTCTCTCTCTTTGTGAAATATATATATATATATATATATATATATATATATATATATATATATATATATATATATATATACACACCAGGTGTCCAGTGTACGGATTTCAGACAACAGATGGTAAACCAATGCAGTTTGTGTTATAAAGATTTGATACTGCGCCATTTTATTGTGTCATCAACAAGTTTCAGACGCGCATGAGTGATAAATTGGAAAAGTGTGTGCATATTATTGTGTTTTTGTGCCATATATCGAAATTTATACCGAACAAAGAGCATTCGCGGACAGCATTAATTTTTTGTTTTCATTTGAAGAGAACTGCTGTTGAATCATACCAATTAGTTCGAGAAGGTTATGGTGAACATGCTCCATCGCAAGATACGTGTGAATAATGGTTTTGGCGTTTCAAAAGTGGCGACTTCGATGTTGCAGACAAGAAACGTGGAAAACCGTCAAAAAATTACGAAGATGTAGAATTGCAAGCATTGTTGGACGAAGATGATTCGCAAACACAAAAACAACTTGCCGAGCAATTGAGCGTTAGTCAACAAGCTGTTTTCAATCGGCTACGAGAGATGAGAAAGATTCAGAAGATCGGTAGATGGGTACCACATGAGTTGAACGACAGGCAAATGGAAAAGCGCAAAAACACGTGTGACATTTTGCTCGTTCGGAACAAAAGGAAGTCGTTTTTGCATCGTATAGTTACAGGGAATGAAAAGTGGATTTATTTTGAGAATCCCAAGCGCAAAAAATCATGGGTAGACCCAGGCGCACCATCCATATCGACCGCAAGACCGAATTGCTTTGGCAGAGCAGAGGGACCAAAGGGGCGTGGTCTATTATGAGCTGTTAAAACCTGGGAAAACGGTTAATACTAAACGTTACCAACAACAATTGACCGATTTGAACCGTTCGCTGCTTGAAAAAAGGCCAGAATACCGAAAGAGGCAACACAAAGTCATTTTTCTTCATGACAATGCTCCATCACATACGGCAAAACCAGTTCGTGACACGTTGGAAGCACTCAGCAGGGAAGTTCTACCCCATGCAGCATACTCACCAGACTTGGCTCCTTCCGATTACCACTTGTTTGCATCGATGGGTCACGCACTTGCTGAGCAGCGCTTTGCTTCGTACGAAGATGTGAAAAAATGGCTCGATGAATGGTTCGCAGCAAAAGGGGAAGATTTTTACTGGTGTGGTATTCACAAATTGTTCGAAAGATGGGAAAAATGTATAACAAGCGATGGAGCATACTTTGAATAAAGCACTTTTTATCATTCTTCCGAATTTAACAGGTTTTTTTAGAAAAGAAATCCGCATTTCATACTTGTACACCTGGTATATATTACTGAAACTGGATAAAGTCCATATTTCAGCAGTCCACCCACTGTTCTCTCATTTGTCAATCCATTTCGAGGTGCGTGTCGCCATATCACGGTTCATCAGTTGAGCTAGGATTGACAAGCAAGACATACGAGTACTGGTGGAACATCGTGATAAGATACAATAAATTGGATCTAAAATGGAAACAACTCTTATTGAGGGCAAGTATATGGATATTTATAGAAGCTTTAGAAAGGACATTAAAGGGTGCTCATAGAGGGGACAACAATCGACAACCGGGAGTACAGCAACCTGAAAAAAAACACTCTTCTGTATTAAAACTCTAAAAATTCTTCTCCAACACAGTAAACGAAAAATCGACGACTGGAAGAACAGGAGAATATTTGTAAACTGAGACACATTATATGGGTCAAAAGAAGTTAAGCTGGTATGTAATGTAATGGATAGGTATCTACTTTTACTAAGTGCAGTGTTAACGAAGAAGTCCTAATAACTAGGCTAAAGTAAATGTGTATGCATCAGCTTTATCACAACTAGGATATTACAGAAATGAAAAATGATTTACTTAGAATATTCAAAAAACATTCCCCGTCATTATGTTATGAACCTTTCCAACAAGCCAATCTCATGTGACAAACTTCTAAACAAATAACCGTATGTCTTTATTAAGCGCGAAATTTATTGGTAAGGGAAAATTTGGATATTTATTTCATGAGGCAAATTTTATATATGCCTCGGTGTTAATGTGATAACCTAAATAACTTAAGACAATGAATATACCTCTTTTAATAAAGCTTCTACAGACTTTTTCTCAGAGAATTAGTTATCTCTCTAAAGAGCCAGATTATTGAAAATCACAATATTTGAAATATACAAGTATTTAATAAACTCCTAAATATTTGTAATAGGCAGTTCTAAAATATTTTTTTAATATTACTTTGATTCTAGCCTTTACTATTATTTTGCTGGACTTTTAGTGGTCCTATTTGTGTATAACTAAAGATATGTAATTGATTTTTTTTTTATGGGTCTAGCACGCATGCTGCAGGGAAGAAGTCCGCTACAGGAGCGACACGTGTGCGGAAAAAGCGATTCACGTTGTTCTTGAATCGCTGTAAATTGTACTCGGTGGGAAACACAGTCCTGGGCAAATTATTCCAAAGGGATGATGTTCTCCGTATAAAAGACTGCCTGAAACGCGTTGTACGAGGAGTAACAAGCTGAACCTCATACGGATGTGAAGTATTAGCGCGACGTGTACTTCTAACATGCACCGCTCTAGGAGGAATTAAGCGGGCCACATCCTTCGAACACTTTCCATGAAAATACTAGAATGGGCTCAAGTCGCCAACCGTTCTTCGATGTTCCAGCGAATCAAGGCCGCCGGTCATTTCAGGGTTTTCAATCAGACGAACAGTTCTTCTCTGAATAAAATCCAACAAATGCAGTGTATGTTTGGGAGCGGAGCCCCAAACATGGGAGCAGTATTCCATAGTTGGTCGAATTTGAGCTTTGTAAAGAATTAACAGTTGTTGTGGAGTGTAAAGCTTTCTGGTTCGAAATAATATTCCCAACTTTTGAGAAGCTCTCCTTGCTATGCCTGCAACATGTTCATGCCAGGACATATTTGCTCCCAAATTAACGCCCAACAAATTGAGTGACGTTGTTAGAGGAATCGAGTGCCCCGACATAACTATGTCGGGTTCAGTAACGTTAACTTTTTTAGAAAAAAACTGTCGCCTGGGTTTTTGTAGCGTTAAATTCCACTTGGTTACTGTCACCCCAAGATAAAATTTCTTCCAGGTCTTTGTTAAGTTTAATGACTTCCTGCTGTCTGCGGATATTCGTCTGAGTAGCCGATGTCCGAGCGTTCAAAGTGAATGAAGAGATAAGCGTACTGTCATCTGCAAAGCTGTAGATTGGATTCTCGGTCTTTTCCAGCAGATCGTTAATTTAAATCAGAAAGAGAGTAGGAGACAGTATGGAGCCTTGAGGTCCACCGACGTTGATAGTGAAGGTGTCAGAAAGAAAACCGTCGACTGCCACTCGTAAAGAATGCTCTCTGAGGAAACATGAGAGCCAAAAACAAAACTTTTCAGACATACCATAAGAGCGTAGCTTAGCCAACAGCCCATCCTGCCAAACATGGTCGAATGCCTTGGATATGTCAAGAGCAACCGCTCGAGATTCTCCAAAGTGTTCAATTGCGTTGTTGCAAACGTGTGTTACATAAGTCAGAAGATCTTCTGTTGATCTATTTTTACGAAAGCCATATTGATGATCGCTAATAATATTGAATCCTTCAATATCTTTTAGAATATGCTGATTGATAGCCTTTTCCATGAGTTTCGATATTATTGAAAGCAGAGCGATTGGTCGGTAGTTATTTAGCAAGATCTTCTTGCCTTTTTTAGGTATCGGCTGAACTGTGGCACATTTTCAGCAGGAAGGAAATATTCCCTTTCTGTAGGATAGGTTGAAAAGTCTACAGCAAACTGGTGTTAGTTCCCTCGCACAGTTTTTGAGAACTATGGCAAGTATTCCGTCTGCGCCAGAAGCTTTTTTGGCTTAATTAAAATACGTTTTATGATACGCTGTCTGAAGACAATATCGGGCATCCTTGACTGCACTATGGGAATAGTAGGTGGTGTTTTTCCTTAGAAATCGACAGTAGAATGTGAAGCAAGGAGTTCAGCCAACAAGTTCGCTTTTTCAACAGGTGTCTTTGCAATAGAATTATTTGGCCGTGTGAGTGGTGGTATGGTGGATTTGGTGAAATTTTGACTGACCAAAAGGACCTGGAATTGTTGGGACAAGCGAGAAGTTTGTTTCTAATTCCTTGATTGTGTGCCTCCTAGGTTTCGTCGGTTATTTCACTTTATATTATAAATAATACACAAACCACTTAGTATGGTTTTTATGTAATTAATTTATTTCACTTTATATTATAAATAATCCACAAACCATTTAGTACGGTTTTCTTTCATTTGTTATTATAGTTTGAAAATAAATATGAATTAAGTTTTTATAGTGACCGTATGCAAAACGGGGAAACTTAGTAGCCCAGTAAGAAAAAACAATATTTAATTTTTTAGTGTTCCGTACGGAACACTTATAAGATCACTTCGGTGTCTGTGCGTCTGTCTGTCCGTCTGTCCGTCTGTCTGTCCGTCCGTCTGTCACACCCTATTTTCTATGAAACTATTTGTCATAGAAAGTTGAAAATTTGGTAGTAATATAGGAATTGATGGCCTCATCAGAGCCATGTAGTTTTGAAAGTTAAATTTTGACTTAAGGGGTTAGTTTTGGGGGGTGAAATCGGAAGTGAAAAAAAAAATTTTTTTACTAGGTAATCGAGTGTGGTGTCAAATGAAAGCTTGTGAAAACACGAGTAAAATATATATATATATGATGTAATACTTGCACGCACTTTTCTTTGTATTATTTTTAAAAAATCGCGAAAAATCGCTGTCCACCCGCCTTATCTCGGAAAGTACTTATCAAAAAATTTTGAAAAAAAATTCTGGAATCTTCTCTACTGGGTGTAGATTGAACGAAAATTATCACTAGTGCATTATCTGTAATAATTTATCTGGTATATAGAAAAACAGAAATTTCAAGGTCATCAATTTTCAGTAAAGATTGGAAATAAACTTTGTTGAAAACTTATTTGGGGTGTGTTTTGTGAAGTCACTGATTATTTTACATCACCGTAACATAAATTTTGACTTAAGGGATTCGTTTTGAGGGGTGAAATCGGAAGTGAAAAAATTTTTTTTACTAGGTCATCGAGTGTAGTGTCAAATGAAAGCTTGCGAAAACACGAGTAAAAAATATATATATAATGTAATACTTGCGCACACGTTTCTTCGTATTACTTTTAAAAAAATCGTGAAAAAATCGCTGTCCCCTACCTTATCTCGAAACGTACTGATCAAAAAATTTTGAAAAAATCCTGGAATATTCTCCACGGGGTATAGATTGATCGAAAATTATCATTACCTTCAATAATTTATCTGGTATAGAAAAAAACCAAAATTTCAATGTCACCAGTTTTCAGTAAAGATTGGAAGCAAACTTTATTGAAAACTCATTTGGGGTATGTTTTGTGAAGTCACTGATCATTTTATACCACCCTAACAAAATTTTCTATTTTAAAAACAATCGTACGGAACACTAATTGTGCAAGTTCAACTTGCACTTGACCGGTTTTTTTCTAAAAATAAAATACATTATCAAAAATTACTAGTACAACGATCTGAATCTGTAATGTTTCTAAAATCGACAAAGTCTACATGTAAATACTTAAATACCATCAGAAATATATTCTTTTCCCAAATTTTCTTGCTGCTACGTGGCTTTCAGTGTTAAATGTTTTGTAATGACTTGAAGTTTAGTTAGACAAGAAAATGCGTGTAACACTCGAACGCTAGAAAACACTCGAAAGAACTTAATGTAGGTGTAGTTTGGGAAGTTTCTAACTCACAACTTGAGAAGAATGTCGTAAGGTAACTCAGTTCGACGAACAAAAAAATCCTGACTTTGAAGCCGTCTTGTCTAAGTTTATTTGGTATTTCTCCATTACCGTTACTGTTCTTACTTTTACTTTTCATTCTAGAAAAAGAAAAATTCATTTTATTATACAGTTAACAGTGACTAGGTCGCATCTTAGGTAGTTGGGCTCTTCTTTGCAGGAAGGAGGGTGATTGTGTTAAAAAAATGTACTTAAAATACTTAAATTTTAATTTTAGGAGGTTTTTACCAAATTATTGTTTTATAAAGTAATAATTGTAGTAAGGATGGTAACTTAGAAATTAAAAATAAAAAAAAGAGTCAGTCAGTACAGGTCTAATTATGGTCTGGTAAATTACACAACTCTACGAAAATTTTTTTTGTTTTTGTCCTAAAATTTATTTTATGATTTTTCTTTTTATTATGCTCCAAAATAAAGGAAAAGTACCCATATTCCATATAAAGTTTGCTTTTATGGTAGTTATGATAATAATATATTTTTTTGAGTTATCGTAGAAATATTAAATAGTTCTGGTATATTTAAAAATACCACGAAAAAATAAAGGGGTCGTAACTTTCACACAGTGTCTACAGATGTCATTTAAGTGATAAACAATTGACTGTTTTGTAGAAGACTTAAAGAGGTTAAAACGTCGTCGAGAAAGTGTAAATATGATGCTGATGCATTTTGTTATATACGAGGCTGGTTTGAAAAGTCCGTGCAAAGTCCGAGAGATGGCACCACCGGCGCGCATAGAGGTCATGTTTAGTTAGTAGCATCTCTTGAATGAACGCACACCAAGTTTCAGCCATATTGGTCTATTTCTTTGTGTTTGGCATTCGTGTGAATCAAGGAAGTCGAGTGATTTTCAGGAAATGGACGAAAAAGAATTTCGTGTGGTGATTAAACATTACTTTATGAAAGGCAAAACGCCTCAGGAGACTAAAGAGAAGCTTGATAAACATTATGGTGACCTGCACCTTCGATTAGAACAGTTTATAAGTGGTTTCAAAATTTTCTGACGGACTGGCCATATGGGCACAAGTGACGCTGAACGTTCTGGACGGCCTGTGGAGGTTACTACTCCAGAAATCATTGATCAAATCCATGGTATGGTGATGGATGACAGAAGAGTTAAGGTGCGTGAGATTGCTAGTGCATAAACATTTGGACATGAGAAAGCTATCCGCAAGATGGGTGCCGCGATTGCTCACGCTTGACCAAAAACGGAATCGTGTGAAGTGTTGCAAGGATGGTTTGCAGCTGTTCCAGAAGAATCCGGAGGACTTTAAGCGTCGTTTCGTTACTGTGGATGAAACATGGATACATTACTATACTCCTGAGACCAAACAACAATCTAAACAATGGGTTACTAAGGGGGAATCTGCACCAAAAAAGGCGAAGACCGTTCCTTCGGCCGGAAAGGTTATGGCGACTGTCTTTTGGGATTCGCAAGGGATAATCCTCATCGACTATCTGGAAAAGGGTAAAACTATTACAGGTGAATATTATTCATCGTTATTGGATCGTTTGAAAACCGAGCTACAAGAAAAACGCCCGCGATTGGCCCACAAGAAAGTCCTTTTCCATCACGACAACGCACCAGCACACACCTCAGCAGTTGTGGTCGCAAAATTAATGGAAATAGGATTCCAACTCGTTTCACATCCCCCCTATTCTCCAGACTTGGCTCCCTCGGACTACTATTTGTTCCCCAATTTGAAGAAATGGAAAGGAGGTGATTGCAGACACTAATGGATATTTTGCAGACTTGGACAAATCTTATTATTCGGAAGGGATCAACAAACTAGAACATCGTTGGACGAAGTGTATAAGCCTAAAAGGAGACTATGTCGAAAAATAAAAAAGGTTTACCCCAAACACATAAGTAGTTTTTATTTTTGCACGGACTTTTCAAACCAGCCTCGTATGTGCTATAAGTACGAGATATAAAATTTTATTTAAATGCATGTGAAAAGCTTTGTGAAGCCTACAAAGCCTATTTCAACTGCCCTTTTCGGAATCTAGACAAGCCCTGGGCTCCACATGTTGCTTGTAATAATTGCAAAAGATGTTTAGAAGGTAAACAATTTTTAGTAAAAAAAAATATAAATATGCTTATTTTTATCTTTATTTATTTCAGGTTGGTATCGAGGTGAGAAACGGAGAATGAAATTCGCAGTACCGAGAATTTGACGAGAGCCAAGAGGCCACGTTAATGACTGTTATTTTTGCGTAGTAAATCTAGATAAAAGACGTAGAGGCAAAAATGCGAACCCCATCGAATATCTTGACCTTGCTTCATCTTCTGCTCCAATCTCACATAGCCTACAACTTCCAGTACCTGAACCTCCTAAAAAATTGTCTCAGTCAAGCTCATCTCAGAGTTCAAATAAGAATAATAAAGATGAAGAATTTGTACTGTCACAGGAACTACCGAAACCCCATTTTCTTACCTCAGAAGACTTTAATGACTTAATAAGAGATTTGAATTTGCTGAAGAGTAAGCGTAGTAAGTAGCTTTAGGGTTCTCGTTTGAAGCAATGGAATTTGCTTATTGATGTCAAAATAACAGATCAACGAAGTCTGCATGAGACATTTGCTATGCTTTTCACCAAAGAAGATGGACTTTGTTATTTTAACGATATAAGAGGTTTGTTTGAAGCAATTGGGATGCCTTGTGTTCCCAGTTTGGAAGCCGTTTATTACATAACGGAAATAAATTTCCATCTCTTCCAGTCGCTCATTCTGTACATCTAAAAGAAAACTATGAAAGTGTTAAAATTTTACTCGAAGCTTTAAAATATCAAGAGTATAAGCAGTTCATTGGAGATTTTAAGATGGTAGGATTTTTAATGGGACTACAGGGTGGATATACAAAATATCTGTGTTATCTCTGTTTGTGGGATAGTAGAGCGGATGCTCAACACTATGTTCAACGATCATGGCCACTAAGAACCGAATTTTTTGTTGGAAAACAAAACGTTAAATGTGAACCTATTGCTGAACCTGAAAAGGTGTTAATGCCGCCTTTACACATCAAGTTAGGGCTTATGAAACAATTCGTAAGAAAGCTAGATGAAAAATCTGAAGCTTTTACATTTTTAAAAAACTTTTTTCCAAAATTGTCACAAGCAAAGGTTAAAGCTGGAATTTTTGTCGGTCCACAAATTAAAAAAAAATTTGCCAGTGAAGAATTTCCAAAATTACTTACTAGAGCTCAAAAAAAGTTGGAATAGTTTTAAAGCAGTAGTCTCTGGATTTTTAGGGAACAACAAAGTTGAAAATTACCAAGAGCTAGTTGAAAAACATGTTAGAAAACTTTAAAACCATGGGTTGCAGCTCATTTAGATAAATTTGAATACAACATGGGAGCGTACTCAGAAGAACAAGGAAAACGTTTCCATCAAGATATTATGAACTTCGAACAACGTTATCAGGGTCAATACAACGAAAATATGACGGGGGGACTACATTTGGGGTTTAGTGAGAGAACGTACTTATGAACATGAAAGAAAAACTAATAGGGTTCACTTTTAAACTTTTTTCCACTATTTTGTAATTTGATATGATAGTAAAAGTTGATAATAATAAATATATTGGTTTCCATTTATCAATAAATAAAAATTTAAACTATGGATTTTCTAAAATACTGTTCAACCGTTCTCCTGGATACAAAAGCAAACGTTTTCAGGCGATATATATTTTTTTCGTCTAACTGTCGATAAATCTATGGAAATTTCGTACCCTCTTATCAAAGTCAAAATTCGTGTTGACCTGTGTTATAGATTCGGTTTCATATCTTAGGTGTTTGTTTCACCATATTGCATCGTTTAAGTGTGTAGCTGCTTTTTTTGCGTCGATATCACCAAAACTCGATATATTTACGCCGAAATGCTTACACTTTTTTTATTTTTGTATAATTTTTGAATCACCAACAAACTTATATCCTAACGGTGTTACTGTGTTTTGGCTGTTCTGTTAAATTGTTAAAGCAACCTCGAAGATCGTTTTGGTTCTTTGATATCCCAGCGGCATCATTATTATAGTATAGTAATTATTATTTCTTTATCTCCATTCTATAAATTTACCGGCTTGTCTAATTACTTCATCTATTATTACATTAATAAAGAGTGGGCTCAAGAGGATTCCTGAGCGAACTCCCTGTTCTACTATTATTGGTACTGTGAGTTCGCTATTTATTTTAGCTATGATGTCATTTTTTAAGTAAAAGGATTGTATGATAAGTACCTGGTCGTAACAAGAAAAAAACATTTTTATGTGTAAAATTTATTTGATCCCCTTTTAGCTCAATATGCTTAGTTCGACGTTTTTGTATCTTTTGTACCCCATCTAAAAAATACGATTTCTCCAACCTTTCAAAATAGGTGTTTGTTTCAGCAATCACTTCATGGTTTGAGCCAAATTTTTTTCGGCCGAGACATTTTTTCATATTCCGGAATAGGAAATAATAGCTGGGACCTACATTTGGCGAATATGGTGGGTGCGGAAGCAATTCGTATCCCAATTCACGGAATTTTCCGTGACGATGACACAAGTGTGCACGTGTGCATTGTCTTGATGAAAGAGAATTTTTTTCATCGCCAAATGTGCACGTTTTTCTTTCACAGCATGGTTGAAATGATCCAATAAGTTGACATAATACTCTCGATTAATCGTTTTGCCCTTCTCAAGGTAATTGACGTGGATTATGGCGTCTGCATCCCAAAACACTGTGGCTATGACTGTTGGTCGATAAAGTTGCATTGGCCTTCTTTGGCGCCGGTTCGTCACGGAAAACCCACTGTTTGGACTGTTCTTTGGTCTCTGGTGTGCTGTGATGAATCCATGCTTCGTCAAAAGTTATGAATCGATGCCAAAAATCGTTCCGATTGCATTTTAACATCGCCAAACATTCTTTTGAAATTGACACACGTGCGTGTTTATTGTCAATTGTGAGCAATCGCGACACACATCTTGCAGGAGACGTTCTCATATCCAAATGAGTTGTTAAAATGTTCTGCACCCGTTCAATTAAAATGCCCACAGTCTCAGTAAACTCACGTACTTTCACTATCTAATCATTTATCACTATATTGTGGATTTTTTCAATCATTTCTGATGTGGTGACCTTATGTGGACGACCTGGATGTTCTTCATTAAAAATGCTTATACGGTCGTGTTTGAATTCAGCTGTTCAATATTTTATGGTCAATAACGAACGTGCAAAGTCTCCATAAACCCCGCTGAGTTTCGTTTTTATCTCATAATTCGTTGTTTTTAAATGGCTGGCACTTAAAAACTTAATCACGCAACGACGTGAAAATTTGACAGGATTCTTGTGAAAGATTACGTTTACGAAAAATATAACTTTTGAAATGGTGGTAGTGCCACCTCTGGCGGAAACCAGACACTTATCATATAACCCTCGTAAATATGTTCTATAATTTGACGATATTGTGTGACACTGGTCTTTTTTAAATAGCGCGTACTACGTCTTATTAAAAATAACAATTTTGGTCTTCTGTATTCTATCGATTTGGATCTCCCTGGTTGGAACTTCTGTTGTTCCTCTGCCAAGTCGTACTTGCTTATTTGTTAGTTATTATTTTGGTTGTTATTTTTAGAGTTACTTTAGAACGTTTATTCCTCTCTTGTTTGTTGGTAACTTATTTTTTTTGGAATAGCAAGATCGTAGTTCTTGACTAGTCCAGAGTTTTATTGTGGGTCAAGAGTGTTGACTAAAGTTGCTAGTAATTAAACCAGTTTCCCTTCACCATTGAGCAGTTCATTAGTAGCTTGGCCTGAATTTTTTAGAGTTGTGAAGCAATATTTCTATATTTTCTTCTTTCATAGAAAGCTCGTTGTTTATGTGGTAATCTCTAGTATTTTTTTCTGTTACTTCCTTTATTTATCTTGAATAGTTCGGCTCAATATTTTATCCGTCTCTCTTCTTTACGTAATTTGCGCTTATTAGTTCTTTATTTTTTTTTACTGCTAATTATACACACTATCTGTTTTTGAACCATTTAAACGCCTCTTTACATCTTCCAGTGCTCGTTTTTTTTTACCTGACTAATATTCTATAATACACGACTCTTATAATTGTGGTATGATTCAACAGTTGAAACCACCAGATAATTTATTTATTATATGTTTGCTAAGTAATTATACTTAAAATTTGTTCGTGATTCAATAAAAAACAAGGATAAATATATTCGTCTGATACTTAAGAAAACGTTATACTCTGTATATATCAATCAATAAACACAAATAAATGCTCTATATAGGGTATAGGATCAATCCTTCGTTATGGTTAGAGGTGAGTTTTCCAGTTCATTTATCATGATCGACGTAAAAGGGATTGTTTAATGGACTACACTTAGTAATAGCTTCCAGGTATATCGCAACCTGGAAATGTTGTATAGACTAAAAGTAAAAATAAAATATAATTTAGATTTAGCATATAATGGGTTAATTAACCATTCTCTTTATGAGTTTGCGTTCACTCAATATTATCTATTTTTGAAGTGCATATTGATTATATATATATATATATATATATATATATATATATATATATATATATATATATATATATATATATATATATATATATATATATATATATATATACATATATATATATATATATATATATATATATATATATATATATATATATATAATATATATAAAAATGCAACGTCTCTCTGTTTGTCTGTCCATTAGTGGGCCTATCACTGAAAAACCACTTATCCGATTTACGTACTTTTTTTTTTAAAACATACATATGTTCTCTGGCCGGGTTATAGGCTATATTTTATTACGATAGGTAGCATAAGGAATGAGCAGTGACGTAAAATAGTGAATGATGTCGGAAATAAGTTTGCCGCTAGCGCGTGCCTTTGCAATACACAGCCTAAACCATTAAATATGGAACAATATTATTTAGCATAGAATATCTGTAATGTATAATCTATAATATACATAAAATGCAATATCTCTCTGTCTGTCTGTCTGTCCATTAGTGCGTTTATATGTATGTATATATATATATATATATATATATATATATATATATATATATATATATATATATATATATAATTTTAGGTCCAGTATTGACAATATAAGCGTTAGTGCTGTAAGTTTATATAAAGTTTTTTTGCAATTTTTATCCCTATGTCAGCTTTTAGAAATTATTTTTGAAGTTTCTTTTTAGGTTCCCGTTTCACTGTGTAACAGAAGACGCTGGAACCAAGTTTATTTAATATTTATTTAAATGCTCTATAATATCTGTATATTTTGTTAATATTTCCATTGCAAGCTGCCAGTAAATTTGTATTGCTTTGCCGAAGAAATTTAAAAAAGTGCCCAATAGGACACTATTATCTAATATAATGCTTCAGTATTGTTATCTATAAACCATTTTGGTCTTTCCTTTTACAAACTATCTCTATTATATATATATATATATATATATATATATATATATATATATATATATATATATATATATATACTAGCCTATATATATACTTGATTCACTACTATCGTCACTGCTTATTCCTTATGTTACCCAACGTAATAAAATATCTCCCATTATTTCTCCTTAACTTTCAATATTTCTCCTTATTTCCCATTATCTCTACATAATT
Organism: Pachyrhynchus sulphureomaculatus; assembly: GCA_019049505.1. Classification (NCBI taxonomy): domain Eukaryota; kingdom Metazoa; phylum Arthropoda; class Insecta; order Coleoptera; family Curculionidae; genus Pachyrhynchus; species Pachyrhynchus sulphureomaculatus. The sequence continues at coordinate 167,652,874 of CM032454.1, read as the reverse complement.
TCCATTATCTAGGCTTATCTCTGCTCATCTCCCATTATTTCTCCTTATCTCCCGTTATTTCTCCTTATCTCCCATTATCTCACCGTATTTCCCATTATCTAGGCTTATCTCGAGTTATCTCCCATTATTTCTCCTTATCTCCCATTATTTCTCTTTATCTCCCATTATCTCACCATAACTCCGATTATCTAGACTTATCTCTGCTTATCTCCCATTATCTCTCCTTATCTCCCATTATTTATACTTATCTCCCATTATCTCACCTTATCTCCCATTATCGAGGCTTATCTCGACTTATCTCCTATTATTTCTCCTTATCTCCCATTATCTCACCTTATCTCCCATTATCTAGGCTTATATCGAATTATATAGAACATATGTATAAATTTATAAAAACACGTAAATCGGATAAGTGGTTCTCGAGTGATAGGCGCACTAACGGACAGACATACAGACAGAGAGACGTTGCATTTTATATATATTGTATTCTTGGCTACATGATATTGTTCCATATTTAATGCTTTAGGGGGTGTATTGCAAGAGAACGCGCTAGCGGCAAACTTTTCTCCGACTTAATTCACTATTATCGTCACTGCTTATTCCTTATGTCACCTAATAAAATATATCCTATAACCTGGCCAGAGAACATACGTATGTTTAAAAAAAAGCACGTAACTCGGATAAGTAGTTCTCCAGTGATAAGCACACTAACGGACAGACAGACAGACAGACGGACTATATATATTATAGATATTCTCTGCTACATAATATTGTTCCATATTTAATGGTTTGGACTGTGTATTGCAAGAGAACGCGCTAGCGGCAAACTTTGTCCGACTTCATTTACTATTATTGTCACTGCTCATTCCTTATGGTACCTATCGTAATAAAATATAGCCTATAACCTGGCAGGAGAACATATGTATGTTTAAAAAAACAAAGTACGAAAATCGGATAAGTAGTTCTCCAGCGATAAGCGCACTAACGGACAGACATACAGACAGAATACTTTGCATTTTATATATATTTTAGATGTAATAAAATATATACCTATAACCTGGTCAGAGAACATATGTATGAATTTAAAAAATCACCTAAATCGGATAAGTGGTTCTCGAGGGATAAGCGCATTAACGGACAGACAGACAGACAGACAAACATTGCATTTTATATATATTATAGATATAGATTATTATTATTATTATATAACCTGGCCAAAGAATATATGCATGAATTTAAAAAAAGACAGGTAAATCGGATAAGTGGTTCCCGCGTGATATATATATATATATATATATATATATATATATATATATATATATATATATATATATATATATATATATATATATATATACATATATATATATATATATATATATATATATATATATATACATATATATATATATATATATATATATATATATATATACATATATACATATATATATCGGACTAATCAGTTCTGTATGTTCGATAACATAAAAATTGATTTTGACATAAATCACGTGAAAGTTGATATGACGGGTATTTTAAGTAAACGGATATGGAATCATGAAAAGACGGATTCATTGACAGAATATTGAAAAAACTTAAAGAGTGTGTAAATTTTATTTAAACCCTATTTACAAAGTGAGTGAGTTGAATATTTACATTAAAAAAATAGAGTAACCATTTTTTAAAAATTTTTCTTTATCTAGCTAAAAACTTTCACGTACGGAACACTATAAGATTACTTCGATGTCTGTCAAAAACGATTTTCTCCGTAACTATTTGACATAGAAAATTGAAATTTGGCACTAATATAGGAATTCATGGCCTCATCAGAGCTGTGTAGTTTTGAAAGTTAAATTTTGACCTAAGGGGTAGTTTGGGGAGTAAAATCGGAAGTGAAATAAAAAAAAAACTGTTCATCGAGTGTGTAATGTAATACTGACGCTCACTTTTTCTTGTATTATTTTTAAAAAATTGTGACAAATCGCTGTCCCCCCCTTATCTCGATAAATACCGATCAAAAAATTTTGAAAAAAAATCTAGAATATTCTCCATAGGGTGTGGATTGAACGAAAATTATCACGAGTGCAATACCTATATAATTAATATGTAATAATTTATCTTGGATATACGAGGATAGATTAAAAAGTTCACGTCCTAGTCAAAAAAATAAAATAAAATACATACAAAAATATTTTAATTTTTCAACGTAATCTCCACTTCTTCCACCTGCTTTCCAAAGCTTCCATATTCCACATCTGTTTGAAAAAAAGATTCCTCAAGGTATTCAAAATACTGGTTAACTGCAACTTCGACTTCTTCATTTGATGAACATTTCTAGCCATTGAGGTGTTTTTTTAGGTTTGGAAACAACAAGCAATTACGAATTTGAGCCACAGACTCGACAGACGTGTGAACGCGATTGTTGTCCTGATGGAACAAAACTTTCTTTCTCAGTATTCCTGGGCGTTTCTCTTTAATTTCTTGCCGCAAAAGGGTGCAATAGTAAGTCGAGTTTATTGTTTCGCCTTTCGGAAGGTAGTTAACCATAATAATACCTTTAACATCCCAAAAAACTGAAGCCATCACTTTTCCAGCCGACAGAATTGCCTTCGCATCTCCAAACAGTCGCGAGAAATCGTGAGTCGATTCCGTTTTTATTCAACTGAAAGCAATCTGGGGATCCACCTAGCGGAAACCTTAGAAAATCCGAGTTTGTTGGCAATGATGTTTTTGTGTTCGTTCATACGAGACGCCTACATTGTCTGCAATCTCCCTAATAGTTAATCTACGGTCTTTCAATATGAGATTACACACTTTGCCGATGTTTTCTTCAATTGTAGACGTCGTGGGCCGGCCGGAGCAAGGGTCATCTTCGGTGCTCTCTCGTCCACGTTTAAATTCTGTATCCCATTTTTTCACAGTGGTATACGACGGAGTAGATTCCCCTAGTGTTGTTTTCATCTCATCGTGAATCTCCCTTGGTGTTATTCTTTTTTTAAACAGGTACTTGATGACCGCACGTTCTTCAATTTTTTCCATTTTTCCAAAAATGCTGCACTTGGTCTCACTAAACTCGTTCTAACCTAAAAACCACAAATTCTACAGCAACAAAATTTTACAATGTGACAACCAAAGAAAGTATGAACTTTTTGAGGGCAGTATAATAAAAATATTATAATTATTTTTTGGTATTTATGTTATTTTTCAGTAAAGATCGGAAAAAAAAACTTTGTTTTTTAGGGTATGTTTTGTGAAGTCATTGATCATTTTATATCTACGTAACAAAAATTTTTAATTCAAAAGTAATCAACGTACGGAACACCAATTGCTCAAGTCCGACTTCCACCTGGCCGGTTATTTTATCTAACTACTTTAATGCTTGCTTTGATTATAATTAAAAATATTCTTTTGTATTTTTGACAACTGGACGAAATAAAATTGTTTTTATGAAAAACGGCCTTTTTTAAATCACGAATATTTGAAACAAGTTATTAGAAACTGTGTAGGCCAAATAATTTCCGAAATACTTAGAAATGTTTCAAGAGAAATGCGATCTCGAACAATGTTATATATGGAGCGAAATGGCCGACATATGGAATTTTAATACGATACCTTTTTAAATTGATTTTGTTGTTTTTGTTATTATTAACCAAAGTGTTTAGTAATTAATACGTATTTTTTCAGAGGATATAATTAAATGTTTTAACAACGAGTTAAAATATTTGTTAAAATAGCTGAGTTTTCACTCTAGCACCTAGGAATATTTTGATTTATAAAATATCGGTAAGGCTATTAAGATACAAATCATTGTGACAGCAATTGCAAAATATATATTTTGAACTTAAAACACTTAAAAACACCTAAATAGCAATTAGATACAAATAATTGCAATAGCTGAAGTTCAAGCGTAAACTCATTTTTAAAATTATTTCTCTCAGTTGTCAAAAAAACAAAAAAATATTTCTAATAGTAATTAAAGTAAAAGAAATTTATCTCAGTTAAACTACTTAGAAAAAAAATTAGAACTTTTTAGCTATATAAAGAAATATTATGAGTGGTGATGGACTATCAACGCCGGTGTGCCCCAAGGCTTTATACTGGCTCCTACTCCCTTTCTCATTTACATTAACGGTCTGCTGGAAAGCACCAGAATCCAATCTTACTTTTTACAGATGAGAGTACGCTTATTTCTTCACTCACTTTGAACGCGCGAACATCGGCTATTTATGCAAATATACGCATACAATATACGCATACAATATATGTATATATATATATATATATATATATATATATATATATATATATATATATACATATATACATACATACATATACATATAAATATATATATATATATATATATATATATATATATATATATATATATATATAATATATATATATATATATATATATATATATATATATATATATATATATATATATATATATATATATGTACATAGGGTGTCCCAAAAACCAACGTATTCCAGGCTGACACACCATCTCATAACTCATCAGAATATGTAAATATGACCTTAGTAAAAAATCGTTAAATTTCGAAATATTGATACTTTTTGTGGGTTTCGTGAAAATCTACATCTTAAATTAAATCGAGTGTTCTGATTATTGTGACGTAATCCTGAATAACCCTGCTGTTGACCATAGTTCAAAATAAAACTAATTGTGCTAGTATTTTTGCAAGTATCATAAGTAAAAACTAAAAAAAAACTAAATTTAATGATTTGTCACTAAGGTCATACTTACATATTTTGATGAGTTATGAGTTGGCCTATCAGCCCTTGAAGAGAATAAGTTTGATATATATATATATATATATATATATATATATATATATATATATATATATATATATACATATACATATGAAGTGTTGGCAGTCTGCTAATCACTTTGTCGGCATGTATGGCTGCAGCGAGTCAGCTTCCGATGGAGTACCAACTACGAGGTATGCGTTATATCTTACCATTATTAGAGGTTAGTACTGGCTTAAGTACTAGAAAATTCTGTTCTCTTAGTTTGTCGTTCCTAGTCTGACTGATGAGCCGTGATACGGCACGGTCTCGGGATGGATTTGACGAATAAAAGAACAGTGGTTAGATTGCTGAAATATAGGCCTACGTCCGCTTTCAGTTGTTTTACTATATATATATATATATATATATATATATATATATATATATATATATATATATATATATATATAATATATATATATATATATATATATATATATATATATATATAAAGGGTGATTCATTTAGAGGTATTTTTTGTGATGGGGATTTAATTGCAGATTGCGCATGCGTCGTGTCAACTGAAGTGGCATTCCTGTTCAGTAGTGTTTGACAATTCATAATGGAAAGACTTAGCCCGGCACAGCGTCTACAAATTGTTCAACTTTATTACGAAAATGGGCGTTCTACGAGGAATGTGTATTGGGCGCTTAGAGCAACTTATGGTCCACATAATCGGCCTACCGAACGCACAATTCGCTCTACCATCAATAAGTTTGAGACCCAATTTTCATTATTGGATAATGCTCGACCGAATAGACCACATCCAGCACGTAGTGAAGAAAATATAGGGGCGGTAGCGGAGAGTGTACGCGAAGACCGTGAAGTGTCGATTCGTTGCCGTTCTCAACAGCTTGGCCTGTCATATTCAACAACTTGGCGTATTTTACGTAAGGATCTTTCTTTAAAAGCATACAAAATTCAACTAGTGCAACAACTGAAGCCGACCGACCTTCCGAATCGTTTCCGTTTTAGTCGTTGGGCTCTTGACAAGCTTGCAGAAGATCCACTGTTTTCGAGAAAAATTTTGTTCACCGATGAGGCCCATTTTTGGCTTAATGGGTTCGTGAATAAACAAAATGTCCGTATTTGGGGTGACGAATAACCTGAAGAGGTTCAAGAGCTGCCATTAAATCCAGAAAAAAACAACTGTTTGGTGTGGTTTATGGGCCGGTGGAATAATCGGTCCATATTTCTTCAAAACAGAGGCCGGCCGGAATGTTACTGTGAATGGTGACCGTTATCGCGCCATGATAACAGACTATTTGATGCCAGAAATTGAAGCCCGTGGTCTCGACGAAATTTGGTTCCAACAAGATGGCGCCACTTGCCATACAGCCCGTGAAACCATGGCTTTACTGCGAGAGCAATTCGGCGAACAGATCATTTCACGCTTTGGATCAGTGAATTGGCCGGCTAGATCATGAGACATCACACCTCTTGACTTTTTCCTTTGGGGCTATGTAAAGTCCAAAGTCTACATGGATAAGCCAGCTACAATTGAGACATTGGAGGCCAATATTACTCGAGTCATTGGCCAAATACCACTCGAAATACTCACACGCGTCATTGAAAATTGGAACTTCAGAATGGACGTTGTTAACCGTAGTCGCGGACAACATTTGAAAGAAATTATCTTTAAGAAATAATTGTAAAGAATGGTTCTTTTATATGATAATAAAGATTATAAAATAAAATTCTTTTTATTCATTTTTTTTTATTTAAAAAAAAGTACCTCTGAATGAATCACCCTTTATATATATATATATATATATATATATATATATATATATACGTAGATTTATATATATTCTCACGGGTGTGATATGTAGTAGTTGTTTTTCGGGTATCTCGTGTTAGCTTACAGTCCCTTGATGGACGGTTTCGGTGACGTTTCGATGGAATCTCATGCATCTTTCTCAAAGCGTTGATCACTAGACGATGTCTCGGCGTTGAATTCAACGCCAATATATATATATATATATATATATATATATATATATATATATATATATATATATATACATATATATATATATATATATATATATATATATATATTATATATATATACATATGTAAAAATGTTTAAATAAAAGTTCCCCTGGTGTTATACGGCACACATGCTGACGTTGACAATAAAATATTTTCAACTGTCAGTTCGAAGAAATTAAGCTATCTTAAATTTTTTGAAATGGAAAGCCCCGTATATTATTTTATTTTTGAGTTCTACTAAAAATTCACACAATATATGGGACATATGATATGTTAGACAAATATATTAATTGTCCAACATATCGTATGTCTAAATTGAACTGTTTTGGAAGTATCGATATTTCAAATTAGGGATATCAAATTAAAAAGAAAATTAAGCTGACATGTGTCAAACATTTACTGTCAGGTAACGACTTAACGCGTCAAAAAAATGATTTAGTGACGAAAACGTTTATTGCTGCATTTTGTGAAGCTGCAATTTGAGCGTAATATCATAATGGTACATTTAACAGAAACTGAAAGAATCACTTTGTTAATGATGGTTGGTTACGGAGACTATACGAGAACACAACAGGAGGTGTGTGATCTTTTTAACGCAGAATATCCGAATCGGGAACATATTACCCGATCCGTAGTTAGCAAAACATTAAAACGATTTAGACAATCAGGTCTTGTTAAGGATCGTTCTAAATCTGGACCTCCACAAGTTAAAACAAGCGATGATAAAAAGTGAGATGTTTTATTGGAAATTACAGAAAATCCCCATACGGCTCGTCAGCTTTGCCTAGACCACAACATAGAGAAAGGTACTTTAAGTTGTATACTGAATGAAAAAAAATCGCATCGATACCAACCCATTCTATTACAAGAATTATCTGAAGATGAGTTTGATAGACGCGTTGAATCTTGCGAGGCCATGATGGAACGAATCAATAATGATCCCAACCTAATTCATAAGGTTTTTTCTGACGCGGCCACATTTTATCTTAACGGAAAAGTTAACAGGCATAACTGCCAGTACTGGTCTTCTGAGAATTCCCATTGGATAATCGACAGTCATTCTCAAAGACCACGAAAGATACGTGTGGGCAGGGATTTATGGACGACAGATCACTAGTCTCTTTTTTATCGATGGAAATCTTACAGGACAGCGTTATTTACAGTTACTCCAAGAGGAAGTTATTCCAACTTGCGCAAGCCTTTTTCCCGATGAAAATAATTTGAATACCCCTAACAGGAATCTGCAGTATCAACAGGACGGAGCACCTCCTCACTATGAAATTAATGTTCATAGATATTTGGATGCAATTTTTCCTAGTCGATGGATAGGCAGAAGAGATGCTGTAGCATAGCCTGCAAGGAGTTCCGACCTTCCGCCACTCGATTTTTTTTATGGGGTTATTTGAAAACCAAAGTTTACCGAAGTCGACCTGAAACTGTAGAAGATTTAGAACAATATGAAGTAGCACAGATCACCCCGGATTCTCTGCAAATCTCTGTTCAGGCTGTTTATGACAGATTGAGTCATAGCCTCGTTGTTAACAGTAGACATTTTGAGCAATTGTTACCTTAAAAATAAACCTAGAGAATTTATTAATAGTTTTATTGTCTTTTTTTTATTTTAAATTTTAAATGACAATAATTCCAAAACAGTTCAGTTTAGGCATATGGTATGTTAGAAAAATAATATCTAGAATTTATTGTAGGACTCAAAAATAAAATAATATACAGGGGTTTCCATTTAAAAAAAAATCAAGATGGCGTAATTTTTTTGAACTGACATGACAGTTCAAAACATTTTATTGTCAACGTCAGCATATGTGCCGTTTAACATCCTATAACTTTTATTTAAATATTTTTTTGGTACACTGATTAATACATGCTGTGGAATCATTATTCCATACATATAGGGCACTATATATATATATATATATATATATATATATATATATATATATATATATATATATATATATATATATATATATATATATATATACAGTCCCTGGCCAAATTATTAGACGCACTGTATTTTTTTTAGTAATTTTATGTTTCTTTAGAGTTTTATGCAATAATGATATATTTAAACTACAATATTATTGATTTTTATTTAAAAGAATTATTGTAGACTACATATTTGTATTTATTTTTCACATATGGCAACACTGTGTTGACAAAGTGATACATGAACGTAAACAAGTACAAACCTGTATCAGTCGCGATCGGAATCGAGTCAGGTACGGACGTGTTTCTGTGGCTTTATGGACTGTGATTGTTTGTTTAACAGTTTTATACTACTCAGTTATTAGTTTATTTTGTATGCAGTGTTTTAAAAAAGTAATTGGACTATTTTCATTATGGGTAGAAAAGGCGATCTTTCACCACGTAAAAAAGCTGAAGTGAAGGCCCTTGTGATTGCGAAAACATTTACAAACCGAGAAATATCACGAAGATTGGAGGTTTCTGAAGCTAGTGTACGACGCATAAAAAAGAAAATTGAGTTAGGGAAGGAATTAAGCCCGAAAAGAAAGAAAAGATGCGGTAGAAAACCAATTTTCACTCCACGGTCAGAGAGATGTTTGAAGAAAATTTGTGTAGAAAACAGATTTGCTACCACAAAGGTAATAAAATCACAACTCCAGGATGCTAGCGTAAATGCTTCTGAGCACACTGTTCGAAGAAAATTGAAAGAATTAGATTTTAAGGCCTGTCGCCCCGCCAGGAAGCCCAAGTTAACAGCTGCAATGAAAGCAAAGCGCCTGAAGTGGGCCAAACAATGGCAAGACAAAGATGTGGACTTCTGGAGATCGGTAAGATACAGCAATTTAATCAACGATTGATACATTATTATCATTTTCAGTTAAATAAAGCAAATAAACATGGAAGTTTATATATTTTTCCTATTTTTGACAGGTCTGCTTCAGTGACGAAAGTACATTCGAAATTTTGCAGAATAAAGCTCAGTATGTGCGTCGTCGTCATGGAGAAAAGTTTCATCCTGATTGTGTCGTCCCGACGGTTAAACATCCCACCAAAGTGATGATTTGGTCAGTCATCAGCGGCAAGGGCACTGGACGTCTGTACGTCGTCAAAGGAATAATGAGGCAAGATCAGTACAAAGAAGTATTACAAAATCGGTTGATTCCGCAGCTCAGAGAATGGTTTCCAAATGGGGAACCATTCACTTTCATGCAAGATGGAGCTCCCTGCCACACTGCTCGGTCTGTTAAAGCTTTTTTGGCAGAAAAAAAATATCCCTCTGTTGGATTGGCCGGGTAATAGCCCTGATATGAACCCCATTGAAAATGTGTGGGAGCTGATGAAAAGAGAAGTGGCTAAAGATGTGATTACCAACAAAACCTAGCTCCTAGAAAAGATTATTCATGTGTGGAATCATCATCCTCAAATGCAGGAGACAGTACAATCTTGCATTGATAGCATGCCGCGCAGAATTAAAGCTTTGATAGCGGCTAAAGGTGGCTCAACTAAATATTGACTTTTACTAACATTAATTTCACTTTTCTTTAAAACTTAATTAACTTATGCTTTTCTAAATTAATGCTGTTTTATTTATGTCAAATAAATAGGTAATTGATTGGATAATATAAAAATAAAAAAACCGGTCAAGTGCAAGTTGAACTTGCACAATTAGTGTTCCGTACGTTGATTGTTTTTAAAATAAAAATTTTTGTTAGGGTGGTATAAAATGATCAGTGACTTCGCAAAACACACTCCAAATGAGTTTTCAACAAAGTTTGTTTCCAATCTTTACTGAAAACTGGTGACCTTGAATTTTTTATTTATTTTTTTTTTTTATATACCAAATAAATTATTAAAGGTAATGCACTCGTGATAATTTTAGTTCAATCTATACCCCGTGAAGAATATTCCAGAATTTTTTTCAAAATTTTTTGATCAGTACTTTTCGAGATAAGGTAGGGGACAGCGATTTTTTAAAAGTAATACGAAGAAAGTGTGCGCAAGTATTACATTATATATATATTTTTTACTCGTGTTTTCACAAGCTTTCATTTCACACCACACTCGATGACCTAGTAAAAAAAATTTTTTTCCACTTCCGATTTCACCCCCTCAAAACGAACCCCTTAAGTCAAAATTTATGTTAAGGTGGTACAAAATGATTAGTGACTTCACAAAACACACCCCAAATGAGTTTTCAACAAAGTTTGTTTCCAATCTTTACTGAAATCTGATGACCTTGAATTTTTTGTTTTTTTTATATACCATATAAATTATTAAAGGTAATGCACTAGTGATAATTTTCGTTCAATCTACACCCCGTGAAGAATATTTCAGAATTTTTTCAAAATTTTTTGATAAGTACTTTTCGAGATAAGGCCCGGGACAGCGATTTTTCGCGAATTTTTAAAAATAATACAAAGAAAAGTGCGCGGAAGTATAATATTATATATATATTTTTTACTCGTGTTTTCACAAGCTTTCATTTGACACGACACTCGATGACCTAGTAAAAAATTTTTTTTTTCAATTCCGACTTCACTCCCCAAAACTAACCCCTTAAGTCAAAATTTAATTCTGAAAACTACATGGCTCTGATGAGGCCATCAATTCCTATATTATTACCAAATTTCACCTTTCTATGTCAAATAGTTTCGGAGAAAATCGGGTGTGACAGACAGACAGACAGACACCGAAGTGATCTTATAAGTGTTCCGTACGGAACACTAAAAACAAATCAATTTAAAATAATAAAACGGTACAATATCACTCGGTAATTAATATTTTACATGAAATCTTGCAGTGCGTCTAATAATTTGGCAAGGGACTGTATATATATATATATATATATATATATATATATATATATATATATATATATATATATATATATATATATATATATTTCGTATGAAAATATAATATTTATAACATATAACAAATATAGCGCAAGGCTACATTAGACGGTAATGTTCAGAGTAGAGAGCCACTGAAAGCCGAGAGGCAGTTCAGGCCTCCCGAAACCTTTCCAGAGGATTGTCATTAATAATGTAGGTCATGGTTTGTCGAGCCCCACCGCACTCGCTGCTTGGGTCACTTTTACAGATAATATTTGTTAATCATTAAAATCACTTTTTTAATCAAAGTAATTTATTAAATAGTTTCTTAGCTATCATGCAAATTCTAGACTCCCCGCATCAAATACTCTGTGCTAAATTTATAATATTTATTCTTTAAAGTTGACTAAAACATTGATAAACGAGACGAGCAAATAAGATAATATTAAATTTTCTCTTGACAATAAAGTAAAATGAACAAACCTTTGTTCGAATCAATCATTGGTTTAAAGGGATCTTTCCAGCTCATTTGCTGGTAATCTGCATTGGTTGACATGAAAGGTATTTGTTTCTCATAATGGATTACATTTGGTAATCACTCAGGTAATAGTTGTGATACTGGTTGCCTATAATTTATTTAATACGTAGACAATGGCGAAGGTAGATTAAATGATAAATACCGTTTTAGTGGCTAATATGTTAATTAAATATGCTGCTTTTACTTTAGGCCTTTGGCCACTGTAGAAGTATGAAAATGAATTAACTCTTAAACATTTTTTTCGAAATGCAAAAATTTTTTATTCCAGAATTGAACTAACCACATGGTTACATATATGCTGAGGTGCAAAAGTATACTTTTTGATATAATATATTTTACAAAATGGCGGAAAAGTGCAGCTTTTTAGAAAACATCTTTTTAAAAAAGGGCTCCGAAGCTTGCAGCATATCTTGAGTAAATTTGATCGTGTAACAAAAAAAAACATTCTGCTTAATCTACAGGTAAATAGCTAGAGAAGTAGGTAGGATAATTTTAAAATATTGATTTTTCAAAAAATGATAAGCTTTTGAAAAAAATCTCTATTTTCGCGGAAAAAATTAACAGAAATTTGTTAATAACTTTTATAATTTTTAATATTTCGTAAAAATCCTGCGTACTTTAGATCTCAGAGTCTAATACAGAAGCTACAGTTAAAATTTGAAGTCAATCGGATAAAAATTGTTTGAGATATGTAACAAGCCAATTTGAAAAACATAGTTTTGAAATAAACACGCTTAAAGTTTTAACTACTGATTTTTAGCTTTTAAAATTGAAAATTGCTATAATAAAAAAATGATTACCATTAGTCTGCGATCCAGGCACCATATGATTTTTTTTTAAACCTTTTTTACCTTCTAAACTGGTATTATCTTCGTTCTCTATCCTTTTGGATTTGGAGGCCGAGCGCGCCTGTTTCGCAGCATTAGACAACGACAACTCGGTTTGGCTTGGAAAATCCTCGCCGCATTAGCTTCCATTCAAAAATTGTAACAATTCAGCCCTATCGGCAACTGTAAGACCCCATTATCTTCATAATACTAGATAACACAGGCCAACAAAAAAAATATTTATAAAAACTTTTTAAACCAATACATCAGTGTTATGTATTTTTGGGTGCTGAAACCGTATCTGGCATCAGTTTTTTTGTATCACCCACAGTTCTCTCACAATATGATATCGATTAAATGTCAAAATAGAGGAAAAAAAATCCTCTTCCTGCTTGAAAAACTGAGCAAACTGTTGATCTCTTGTTCTATAATGGTAAATAGATGTTCCAGATTCCAATAAATGTTTTTCTTTCAGTCTAGAACCAAGCAATTCTGCTTTTTCCTTAGTTAAACCCAAATCTCTCACTGAATTATTTAACTCAGCTTGTGTAAACAACTGTGGTTTTAAATTTTCTAGAGAACATTGAAACCCATCATCATTCGGTCGATTTTTATTAAATTCGAGACTGGACTGTCAAACGTCATCAATAGACTGAAGTGGCTCAGGGACAGGAAGTCCCGGTCAATGTCCTTCCGGCCGATTAGCTGAAGTAAAGTTAGGATAGACAATTACTTTCTTACTTCTGGAGTTATATCCAGAAACATCAACGCTGCAAAACTAACAATCATTTGAATGATTTTCTTGCTCTCTTCATACCATGGGTACTGCAAATCTAAAGGCTTTCTTTTCTTCCTTATACTATTTCCTAAGATGCTCGGTACAAACATAACTTACTTTGTGAGGAGCCCAACATTTTTCTTGATTACCGCTTTCTACACCAAAATATGCAAAGTATACTTTTTTTACAAAGTCAGTAATGTTTCTTTGATGTTTTTTAACTAGAAACTCACCATATGTATAACAAAAAGTGTTGAGAGAATTTTTACAACCACGATTAGCCATACTTTGAATGTGAATTAAAGCACATGGGTTAAACACTGCAATGCGAGGTTATATTAACTGGAAGAAAACAAACAGCTGTGATATTTACCGGAACTGCCAACCTAATAACATTTGATTTTACTACCAATCTTATAAAATTCTGATTTTATTGCCAACCTAATAACATTCGAATATTAAAAAATAAACTTTTCACATTTTTTAATATTAAAATGTGAAAAATTGTTGGGTGATACGACTTTTTTGTTATTACCATATTTTCGGACTCAGAACACCAAAAAAAATATAGGAATCAGGTAAAATTATTAAAAAAGTTTTTTCATCGTTGGCATGTGTAATCCATCATTAAATACGCATACAGACAAATCCGTTGCGATGTCAAGCATTTTTTTATTACTCATACTTGCAGCGCGTGCGTCGAACATATTGTAAATCGCGTGCTTTCAACGGTTGTACCAACACTACGGTGAAAAACTAAAATCTAGGATAATTACTGGCGCCCTCTATTGTCACGTTCCAAAAGCACATCGTAAATATAGGTCTCATTTTTGCTATGATAGTAAAAAATCCGAAGAGCGCGAAATACATAATTTCATACATTCCGATACGGCATGACTTTCTTGACTTAGAGTCTTTAAACATATTTTTAAAAATTTGTGTTTAGTATAAAATGATGTCTATTATATTTTTAAGATGCTACAGCATCGATTAAGCAAATAAAAAAAAATCAAAAAATTACCGTGGTCTAAGGCCATTATTTTTGGTTATTATTATTTTTGAAGGTAACAATACAAAATTCTCTACCACCCAAAATTAGGTCGTATAAATAAAAATCTTGATTGTCAAATTACTGTTGCTGTTTTAAAGTAATTTGACGAATTTTTTTGCAAATTTTGCAATTTTGTCTATCTTTTTTCTTCCAAAAAATGAGTGATAATAATTCTCACTAAATAGGAGAATGATAAAAAAGTTACTTATAAAAGAATGTCCTAGGTATCCGACAATGACGTTCCATTTTATTTTCAAGTAAGATTTTGGTCTAATCAGTTTCGACGGTTCCAATGGCTCAAATTGAGGAACTCGCCATGCTTGACTGCTGGGGATCCAAAACTATAGTTTTCAAAGTTGTACGCCACAATTTAGGGACGAAAAAAACTCTCTGTACCATGGATCTCTAAACTCTTTATAACAGAGCAGAAACGGGAGAGAAAAGAGATTTGGCCGCACCACGAAGCGTAAGTCGATGGTTGGGTTCATAATTCAAAACTCTTCCTGAGAAGATGATTTGAAAGCATCTATAGCATTGGTTTTTGAGGCACAAATAAAACAGTTTTTTTTGTGGGATGAAACAACTCAAGAAACTAAACTTTTATAACTATTTAAATAATTTAAAAATTTATACGGGTTTTACAGATTAAGTGTAGTTATTGAACTGCAAGAAATTAATGTTTCAACTTTTTTTTTCTGTATCTGTTTAACAATATTTTGCGACACACTTATTATAAACAATAAAAAATTGTAATCGTTTCATTTTCGGGAGAAATTGGTAATGAAGTGAAGGTATCATGACGTCAGCATATGAGCGTCATAATTTTACAACACGATTTGAAAAATACAAGAATATACTTCGGTTGATAGTGGTAAAGCTTCGCCTTCGGTCAACACCAACCAAAATCTTAAAGCATATCTTGCTTAACTAGGTTGCATGCGGCAGCTCTTGTGTCGGAGAGAGAGAGTTTCAGCTAGTATAAACACTGTTGAGTGTGTTTTTCAAAATTTTTAGCATTACCTGTTTGACCCTACCTATGGATACGAACCTAGTGTAAAAACAGAACATTTGTTGGGAATGATATAAATGGGTTAGATATTATATTTACGATTATTTGTACAAAAACAGTGTAGAGTTATGTAATCTGTGAATATCATAAAAATAATCGCTACAATATATCCATAAAAACACTTGCAACGGTTATGATTTTTTTTGTGCTGGAAAATTCGAAAACAACAATAATAAGTGACTTAAAGTTTGATAAATTTCAACACAAAAGGATTTTCGTGTGTAAATGCGAATTTTCCATACACGTATGTAAATTCATAATAAGATCAGGTTCATAAAGTTAGGAAAATTGTTTTAATAAGACTCGGTTTTTCCTAAAGTAAAGGAAAACACCTTAAGATTAAATCGTTATTATAGTCTAACCAGAGAACTTTTCGGCTTTTGACTTAGAAAATTAATAAGCCATAAAGTTTCGAAAGGATGAAGGTCATGAATAATTTTAAGACGTTCCACGTTAATTTAATAAAAAAACGAACTAGCGCTGTGGAAATTGTGTGAACTACAAAAAGTTATAAACGGCAAATACCCAAGTATCACATCTACAAGTTGCTACGAAGATGATTTATTATATATTTTGGTTCTTAGTTCAGTTAGTAGTGCTGGTCAAATAACTCAGTTTTCGATAACCTATCCAACTTCTTATTCTTTTTTTAATCTTGGCTACCTTTTTAAGTGTAATTAACTATCATAAAGTATCATCTTAAATATTGATAATGGGTGGATATGAACTTTTTAAAGCGATATGGATATTACTCAACGAATGCATCGAAGAACAAGAAATACCAGTACACTAGCAAGACAATAAGGTCATGCGTTTGTTCAAGAAAGGGGATTACGAATATCTTGAGAACTATTGCCTCATCAGCTTGTTATCGCAGTTGTATAAGTTCTTACTAAAATTATTACAAACCATCTAATAAACTAATTCGACAAATACCAACCAGTCAAACAGGCGAGCTTTCGCAAGAGATTCAGAACAACAGATCATATCCAGACGCTCAGCCTTTTAGCAACCAAGTATAATATTAACGTCCACTTAGCATTCATCGATTATAAGAGGGCCTTCGGGTCCCTGAAACACTGGGCAATTATGCAGTCTTTGCTCATGCTAGAATAGAATCAAGATATACCAAGTCCCTCAAATTCATATATGAAAATGCGCCCTTAACGGCTAAATTAGATGAAGATCAAAAAACAGAACCCACAAAGATCAACAAAGGTGTTAGGCAGGACGATACAATTTCATCAAAATTATTAACCCTGGCATTGGAGACGTGTTTAAAAGTCTTGAGTGGGAGAAGGAAGGAATTAAAATCGATGGCACATATCTACATCATTTGCGATTCGCAGATGATTAGCGAAGATCTAGAAGAACTTAATCAAGCTTCACAAAAAGTAGGACTCGAGATGAACATCAAGAAAACAAAACTTATAAGATCACAAAACACAAAAATTAAATCAGTATGGAAGAAATCGAGAGAGTGGATGAATTATTTTTTTTAGATTATTTAAACCACATGAATTCTTAATTTTTTTAAAAGAATATTTCACCACAAAGTGGATTAAATTTACTTATTCTTTAGCGTGAGATAGTCAAATTTGTTATTTGGGTTAGAACTGCATGTTTGCAAGAAAAGTAAAGTGGGTAAATCATTTTATCAATTTTTTCTTCTTGTCTAGCCATATGCTTCCCTTACTCCTGGAATTTATCTAAACCGGTGATATAAATATATCTGTATTTTATTTGTTAGTGTTCCGTACGGAACACTTATAAGATGACTTCGGTGTCTGTCTGTCACACCCGATTTTCTCCGAAACTATTTGTCATAGAAAGTTGAAATTTGGTAATAATATAGGAACTGATGGCCGCATCAGAGCTGTGTAGTTTTGAAAGTAAAATTTTGACTTAAGGGGTTAGTTTTGGGGGGTGAAATCGGAAGTGAAAAAAAAAAATTTTACTAGGTCATCGAGTGTGGTGTCAAATGAAAGCTTGTGAAAACACTAGTAATATATATATATATATATATATATATATATATATATATATATATATATATATATATATATATATATGTATATATATATATATATATATATATATATATATATATATATATAATATAATACTTGCGTACACTTTTCTTTGTATTATTTTTATAAAATCGCGAAAAATTGTTGTCTCCCACCTTATCTCGAAAAAATTCTGGAATATTCTCCACGGGGTGTAGATTGAACGAAAATTTATCTGGTATATAAAAAAAACAAAAATGCTCTAGGTCATCAGTTTTCAGTAAAGACTGGAAACAAACTTTGTTGAAGACTCATTTGAGGTGTGTTTTGTGAAGTCACTGATCATTTTATACCACCGTAACAAAATTCTTTAGTTTAAAAGCAATCAACGTACACTAATTGTGCAAGTTCAACTTGCACTTGACCGGTTATTTTTTAAATACTATTGCTTTTTACTATTTCTAAATTTTTCATATTTTATGTTTTACGGTCCTTAAACTTTTATGTTCTTAAATAATAAGTAATTAATATAAGAAATGTACATAAATAACTACCTATTCCTTCATAAAAGTGACAAATATCAATAAAAGGAGTTTTTAGGCCCTCTGTTAAAATAAAATTTCACTTTTATTGGTTATAAAACACAAGGAGGAAAAAACGCTTTATTTAAGCGTAATTTACATTTAAATGGTATAAAACAATTTTATTGAAAGCAACTATTTTTTTTAAATTTAGAGCTATTGATTCTGGCTCTTTTTCTTAAAGAATCTGAATTAGACATAGATGCCAACACTGAAATTATTTTTAATGACGTATAACTCAACGATATTTTCCATATTTTTGAATTCTACATCTGATTATCGCCGGGATCTTTCTTCAACTGGCCTGAACAAATCTTTTGTCTTACCATGATTATTATTAAATAGTTAGATCTATAATACCTTATCTGATTAAGACTGTCAGTAAATTTCGCCCTTACCTGCGGTACAAGATAACAGACATTCTACACGTACCGTCCACCATTACCCAAACTAGCGTCAAGTTTCGCTAAATTTAGAACTCGTCACCTAGCTTTACATATTTTATCTTTTTATGTCCATGCTCCAGCAGACTGTATGGAAAAGTCCTAAAGTTTCAAATTGAACAAGAATATGGCCCATATGAACTTGAAGAACAAGCCGGATTTAGAGCGGGTCGCTCATGCATCGATAACATATTTCCAATATCTCAAATCATCGAGAAAAGACGGCGACACACAACAGTCGGATTTATCTCTTGTTTGTGGACCTTACGGGGGCTTATGACACAGTACCAATTAAAAAAAAGTGGGAAGTGCTTGAGAAAAGTCCAATAGATATAACTTTGATAAAAGCCGTACAACAATTGTACAACGGATGTTCCTCAAAAATTAAAGTTGGCCAGATACTCTCCGAACAATCTGACGTATCAAAAGGCCTCAAACAAGGAGGTAGCTTGCCTTCAACCCTTTTTAAAATATATCTAGCACATGTACTGAGAAACTGGCGAAGAAAGTGTTCAAAATGTATCAATGACAATCTTACACTATACACATTACACTTCGCAGACGATCAGATAGTAATAGCTCAGGAAAAGGAAGACCTAGAATACATGACCCGAAGAATATGGAAAATGGGGACTTGAGATAAACAAAACCAAAACGAAATATATGTGCCTGGGAGGAGAGCTGGAAGAGTTGGTAGTTGAAAATAACATCAAAATTGAAGCCTGTGAGGAATATACGTACTTAGGGGTAAAAATAACAAGTGAAGGAAGATGTGAGAAAGAAATTGAAGACAGAATCAGCAAAGGAAGGAAAGTAATAGGAGCATTAAACTCTGTGCTTTGGTCTAAGGATATACTGGATAACAGGAAAAGGATACTATATAATACTATCCTTAAAAGCACAATGCTATACGGTTCAGAGGTTTGGCAACTGAGTGAAAGGCAAAAAAAGAAACTCTTGTCAACAGAAATGGACTTCTGGCGAAGATCGGCCCGAATCTCTCGCTTAGACAAAATTAGAAACGAGAGAATAAGAGACAAGATGAAAGCAAATAAGACCATCATTCAGGAAATTCAAGAAAAACAACTACGTTGGTATGGCTACGTACAACGTATGGCCGACGAGAGAATACCGAAGCAAGTAATGCATTGGTCACCTGGGGACCGACGAAAACGAGGCCGACCTAAGTGCACCTGGAACCAAGGAATAGAGAGGGCCACGTCTGAAAGAAACCTGCAGCCAGGAGTCTGGAACGATGGAGGAGAATGGCAACTGGGAATCGTAGGGCGTCGTAGAACGCTATGAAGCGGGTTTATATATATATATATATATATATATATATATATATATATATATATATATATATATATATATATATAAATATATATATAATATAAATATATATATATATATATATATATATATATATATATATATATATATATATATATATATATATATATATATATATATATATATATATATATATATATATATATATATATATATATATATATATATATATATATATATATATATATATATATATATATATATATATATATATATATATATATATATATATATATATATATATATATATATATATATATATATATATATATATATATATATATATATATATATATATATATATATATATATATATATATATATATATATATATATGTCCATGCTCTTTATTTAGTTCGTAATAATTATAATGCATTCCTCACCTTCCTTACATAATTATGTACAATATACAAAAAGAGGCGGCTCTAGCGTTAAGGTGTCTGCCTTCTACATCAGCGATCCGAGTTCGTATCTCGGCTTGGGGAAATAATAATAATAAAAAAAAATAAATAAATAATGAAATAAAAGAAAAATGAAATTTATAACTTGACAGTCGTCTGTCTTAGGAAGGCAATGGCAAACCACCCATAGTATCATACTTAGTAAGGCCCTCTCACTTTGGCCGTTCGGAACCCGCATTAAACTGTAGGTCCCCTTTGCCTGTGGAAATACTTCAAGAACAACTATAGGAAATGAACTTTTTGAAGTGATACGGATATTATACATTGAAGAACAAAGAATACCTCTACAGTGGTAAAATAGTGAGGTTATACTTTTATTCAAGAAGGGCGATCATGAAACCTTTGTGAGCTATCGCACCATAAGTTTGTTATCGCATTTGTACAAGCTTTTTACTAAAATTGTCACAAACCATCTAACAAATAAGTTCGGTGACTATCAACCAGTCGAATAGGCGGACTTTTCCAAGGAATTTGGAACGACAGATCATATCCAGACGCTCCGCCTTTAATAGAAAGAGCGACTGAATATAATATTAAGTTGCACCTAGCTTTCATCGATTATGAGAAGGCTTTCGACTCCCGGAACATTGGACAATTATACAGTCCTTAGCTCATTCCAGAATAGACTTAAAATATACCGAACTTCTAAAATTCATATATGAAAAGGCAACATTAACGGTTAAATTGATGAAGATCGAAAAACGGAACCCATAAAGATCAAGAAAGAGCCACACAATTTGTTGTGACCTTGGAGGATGTATTTAAAAGAGTCTTGAGTGGGAAGGGAAGGGAATTAAAATCGATGACATATATTTACATCACTTATGATTCGCAGATGATGTAGTACTGATTAGCGCAGATCTAGAAAAACTCCAAATCAGAATAGAACAACTTAATCAAGCTTCACAGAAAGTTTGGACTCGAGATAAACATCAAGAAAATAAAACTTCTAAGCCCACAAAATACAAAAATTAAGGTCGGCTCAGAAGAGATCGAGAGAGTGGAACAGTATATATACTTAGGATAAACGATTAGATTGGATAAGGACAACCAAACTAGCATTCATTTTAAAAAACAGACATATCCCCATGACCTTAAAAAGAGAAGTGTGCGAAGAGCTGTATACTTCCGGTAAGTATGTATGCGCTGGAAACCAAGACCCTTACAAAAAATAGTCTTTGTCGACTCCAACGTAATCAACGGGCCATGGCAAGATAGATATCAGTGAAAGAGTGGTAAAATTAAAGTGGCGATAAGCGGGATATGTGTCTAGAACGAATGATGTGAGATTGATAACAAAATTACTTAAATGGAGACCTGGAGAGCAGACGAAGTATCGAAAGCCCAATGAAAAGATGGACTGATGATATCAGGCAGTAGATGGCTCCATCTTGCACAGGATATAGACAATTGGAAGAAACTTGAACTGGCCTATCTCCTGCGGTGGCTTATAAAGAAAAAGAAGAAGATACAACAATATTGTTATCTCATTATTCTACGAACTCTCAGATTAGGACAATCGCAAGAGACAGTAGTGTTGGTCCTAGATAGAGCAAGCATGTTTTCTTATCATTTGTTCACCTAGTGCCTTTTCAGAATCGTAACAGTATAGGCTTCAACAGTGCAGTTATGAGTTATATTTTCGGGTGGAATTTCATGGGGCTTTAAAAGAAAATAATTTGATCTTGATATTGTTTTCCCCAGTCGTCGTTTAGTATATTTAGATATATAAAATATAATATATAATATAAAGAAATTGTATAACAAAAAAAAATTGATCATTAATTCCGTTCGGCAACCACGCCATTCTGTTAATGAAGTCATCATATTATCCTTAAACCGACGAAACAAATCAGGTAGAAATTTCTAAGTAAGACTAATAGATAAGCCTTAAACTTTGGTTTTAGTTTTGTTTTAATAAGCTAAGCTTTAGTTGGACTTGAAAGTTTAGGGCCACGAAATAATCGCGTCAGATAATACCTTCTCAGAAATTCCCGATGAAAACGACGAACCCGATGGTTTAATAGATGTAGACTGACAGGCGAAAATACAATATACTTATATGGGGCTCTCAGTAAAAGTTCTGATTTCACACAAGACTGCGAGTTAAGCTATCTTTACCACTCTTCTGTAAGTACGTGTAAATATTTTATGTTTTAATTTGTGAGAACGACAAAAGGCGTAAGTATATTAAAACTGTGACAGATCGATGATCTTGCTATATATTGTTATAATAAATTACTTGTTATTGAAAACACAGGTATCGACTTTGAAGTAATACCTGACACAAATCAGAATAGAACATAACCTAACACACAAGCCATTGTAAAATAAATCAGCTTACTTCGAAACTCCATAACTGTTTCGCGACGAGTGCAAATTGGAAGAATTCGGAGAAGCCAAATAAAAAACTTACCTAGAGGGATTCGAGGCCCAGCTGATAAAGTATCTAAAGCCTGTCTAAAGCGTACTGAAAGCACGCTACGGTACGCTGACCTAAAGCTAACGAGCGTCGGGTACCTGTGCGGAAGTAAAGTAAACAGCTTAAAAATAAACCACAAAGCAAGAAGAGTAGTAATTGAATGAACATTTTGTAAACATAAACTAACTATTATGTAAATAATGTAATTCTTGTAAAAGTGTAGAAAGTTAATAAAAAGTTTTAAAGAAAGTGCAATAATGCAGTGAATTATGCTAAATAAAAATCATAACTATATATATATATATATATATATATATATATATATATATATATATATATATATATGTAACATTCATTATTTCCTAGATTTTAAATCATGTTGCGTCACTGTTTTTCTCCCTATTTTTATATTTATTGCAGTGTTTACTAACTTTTAAGCAGTGTAGTTCAGTCGAATTTTTGAGCCGTTTATATTACATTGCGGGTTATCTACTGAATTTATTTAATTCGCATCTAATGCGTCGATGGGTTAGAGTTTGTATCCGGCAAGTAGCCATCTTGAAGACGTGATTTTACGGAAGGGAGAAAAATATTTAAGGGTCCAGATGACATGGTTCTTGGTTTTTTCCATCATGTAGCCGTAGTTGGCTTTTTCCCATCATGTAGCCGTATAGCCAGGTTTTTACATCATGTTTTAGCCAGTCCTTTTTTCCCAACCGAGATGAAGTAGGGCAGATATTTTCTGAAGCAATGTAAGGGCTTTTTCTTCAGAAAGCCGCCCAGTAGGCTTTTTTTATCAAGTTTCCGTACTGATATATTAGTGATGTAGTAGTGCAAAAATGGTTTTAGTGTACAAGTTCAAGGCCTTTTTCCTTGAAATATCTTGCTTATTCCCAGACCTTTAGGGGCCAAGAAAAGTTTAGTAGCCCAAAGGGAACTGGGGTAGCCAAGGCAGAGACATCAGTTTTATGAATATCTCACCAGGACAAACTCATAGGAAAACCGTAAGTCATCAGTATATCAATCCGTAGACCTAATTTCCCGCTGACAAGTGCGTTTTACACAACTAGTAACCCGTGTAGTGAATCTCACGAACCTCAACATCGTGTTTAACAAAGCTTTAATCAAAACTCCTGATTTAAAGACTCTCTTTAATAATACCACCTACTAAGCTAAGGGATTTTTTTTTTAGTAATAAGAGTAATAGTAGTACAGCGAAGTTAGAACTTTTAATTTTGTCATTAATAAACTTTTTTTTTCTTTAATTAAGGCTAGCGTTTCACTGAATCACCTGTTTTATCTTTCAGGACGCAAAGGGTGTACCATGTCAAAATCATTTTTAACAACTACATAACCCTTCAGTATTTTTTAATTTTTTTAGCTGAAGTTAGATTCTTTTTATTTTAAAATGAATGGTGCCCAAAATCTGTACAACCAAATATTTCAAACAACTATAGAGACTATTTTCAAAAGACGTACAAAAATTATCTCTTACCCATATTACTCTACCAAAAAAAAACTGAGCTAGTGTAGTTTAATTTCTTAGTTCTTTTAGTATTAATATCCACTCAATCCAACGCTACAAATGACGCCGTCAACGAGGGGCGTTATAAAAAGCCACGTCTAAAACGTTACAAATAGCGCCTCAACGCGGGCGGATATTTTAAAAAGTTACAATATATATATATATATATATATATATATATATATATATATATATATATATATATATATACACATATATAAGATCTATAAATATGTATATAACAAGTTGTAAAACATAATACATTTTGTTAATGGTCAACGCATATTAGTTGAAAGAAAGATCAAAAATTTGTTTAAAAACACTTTTACATAAATAGAATATGAGAGTTTTATAATCTCAAATTTGTAATCTATTTTTTTATGTTTAACTCATCGCTACTCAGTATACATCACCACTACACCAAACACTTTATTTTTGAACTCTACGCGCGTTTCGCTAATCATGATAGCTTATTAGGAGCGATGATTGACAGTCAATCATCACTCCTGATCCTAACATAGTTAGAGAAACACGTGTCGAGTGCAAAAAAAAAGTGTTTGGTGTATTGGTGATATATACTGAGTAGTGTCACTGTGCCAAAGATTCCATATTTCCAAAAGAGTTTAACTCATCGGTCCTGTGATAATCCAATTATTTAATTACATTACTATTCTAATTTGTGCTGTGCGATAATCCAATTGTTTAAATTCATAATTTTGTGCAATATAATTTGGGTGAATCCAGATCTTGATTCAAATTGCAGGATATTATAAAAATACTTGATTTTTACGACTATCTAAGGGAAAAACAAAAAAAATTACAAAACTACGAGATGAAAACAATATAATAGTAAATAATAAGAATGTTGAATTCTTCTACACAAGATACTACGCATCCCAGTAGACGACAAGAAAACATAAACATTATGAAGGTAGGATCTGAAGAACTCCCACATATCATAGAGGAGGAAATACAAGCTGAACTGAAGCAGATGAAAAATAATAGATGCCTTGGAGAAGGTCAAATGGAGGACAAATTCTAACAAACTGGTGTAAGTCGGAGGTTAAACTTATCTTTAAGAAAGGCGATAATACTAATATTGAAAATTATCAGCCCATATCTCTTCTGACGCACTTATATAACCTCTTCACTAAAATCTTAATAAATCGTTTAACAGCAAAGCTAGATTTCTATCAATCCGTGGAATAGGCTAGCTTCAGAAAGGGATTTAGCACGATCGACCACCTCTATACAATATATACTGTAATATCGAAATTTACAGAATATAAGTTACCAATACATTTGGCCTTTATTGATTTTCATAAGGCCTTTGATAGTGTTGAAATCTGATCCCTCCCAAAATCCCTGGCGAATGAAGGAATAGATTCCAGATATATAAAAATAATGGAGAACATCTATAAAGAAACATCTATACATATTAAAATTGACAAAATAATTGTCACTAATAATATGCCATTAAAAAGAGGAGTGCGACAAGGAGGTAGTATTTCACCTAAATTATTTACGCTGGCCGTTGAAGACGTCTTTAAGGAGTTAAATTGGGATGAGAATGGCATCAACATCAATGGTACTAGAGTGAGTGATCTTAGGTTTGCAGATGACAAGTCGTGATAGCTAATAACACCAGTGAGCTACCGGCAATATTAAACTAGCTGAATGTAGTCTCTGCAAGTGAAGCTCTTAAATTGAATTTAAAAAAAAAACTAAACTACTTAAAGATACTAACATACAGATAGGAAATAAATCCATAGAACGCGTCGACGAATATATCTACTTAGGTCACACTATTAAGATCGGAAAGGAGAACCAGCATTCAGAAATTACCAGGCGAATAAGGCTAGCATTAGCAGCTGTTGCGAAATTAGAACATATCTTTAAAAAATACTACAATATCCAAAAACATAAAAACTAAAGTCTGCAATACCTGTGCCCTACCTGTCAGCATTTATGGACTGAAAACGATGCGCCTTACTAAAGCATTTGCTAAAAAGCTCGTAACTTCACAGAAAACTATGGGTATATAGGGTCACAGTATGGAGACCCAGAAAACAGGAAGAGATATGTACGTCCACAGAAACGAAAGGTCGATGATATAAAAGTAGTGGCAGGCAAGCGGTGGTTAAAGTTGGCAAAAGGTAGGGAAGGATAGAGAAGTTTAGAAGAGAACTTCGTCCAGGAGTGGACAAATTTAGGTTAACAAGAACAAGAGGAAGACTTGATTTTCTTGAAATAAGTCAATTTTTATATAAAATAAACAGAGAAAAAATCTTTTTACAAGATGCTTCTCAGTGGTAAGTAAACTTCATTCAAAAACCGTCAGACCTTCTCGATTTTAATAATCAGTTAACTAGAGAGTAAAGACAATAGGTTTTTGAAATTAGAAAGTTCTACTAAAAAATACCTTAAATAAAAAATATATACATATACCAAAAATTATGATCTTTTTATATAGATATTCATGGTTTATCGCCCGATCGAGAGCTCAACACAACTTCTCAGATACTCGAACTACTTTTTGGGTTGTATCGTTAAAACGGAGTTTTATTTACGACAATGCAGGCCCTCCGTACTCCATGTATATATATGTATGTATATATATATATATATATATATATATATATATATATATATATATATATATATATATATACTCGTATATAACACGTAGGTTGAAAAGTTTTTGGTCTAGCTACTTAAAATACATTTTTTTTTCAAAATTCGACTTTATTCATCAACGTAGTCTCCTTCAAGAGCGATACGATCAGTCTAGCGCTTTTTCTAACATTTCTATACCTTTTTTGTAGAAGGATGTGTCTTTGCCTTCAAAATAGGCCTCAGTTTCTGCGATAATTTCTTCATTGGAGCCAACTCTATCCCGCGAGCATTTTTTTGAGGTCTGTGAATAGATAATAGTCGCTTGAGACCAAACTCGGAGAATAAGGTGGATGAGGAAGCAATTCGAACTTCAATTCATGCAATTTTTGCTGTCTTAACCATTGACTTGTGACACGGTGCAGTGTGTGCAGATGAAAGAGCACTTTTTTCTTGTTCATTTGGGGCTGTTTTTTTGCGATTTCTGCCTTCAAACGCACCAATAACTTTATATAATATTCGCTATTGATGGTTTTTCCCTTCTCAGCAAAGTCGATGAAAATTATTCCATGCGTATCCTAAAATATAGAGACCAAAACTTTCCCAGCCGACCGTTGTGTCTTTGGTCACTTCGGGCGACTTTCACTGGTTGGTTGCCGATTTGATTCCGGTGTGTAGTGGTGGATCCATGTTTCATCCATTGTCACATATCGCATGAGAAAATTCTTTTTATTGCGCTTAAGCGGGTCCAAACACCACTCAGAATCGTCAACACGTTGTTGTTTTTGGTCTACTATGAGCAAACGCGGTACCCATTTCGAACAGAGCTTTCTCATGTCCAAGTGTTCCATGCAAAATATGACCAACACGTTCTTTTGATATCTCTAGGGTGTCAGCTATCTCACGCAATTTCACTTCAGGGTTATCGAAAACAATTTTGTGAATTTTTTGATGTTTTCCGGTGTAACCACCTCATTTGGGCGTCTAGAGCGTTCAACATCACTTGTGTTTGTACGACCGCGTTTAAATACAGCATACTAGTAAATGATGAGTGGTTTTCTAGGGGCAGAGTCAACGTAACACTTATCAAGCCATTGTTTTGCTTGAATGGTATTTTTTCCCATCAAAAAACAGTGCTTAATCAACACACGAAATTCGATTTTTCCATTGTTTTGAAAATATCAAGAGTAGCGTCAATGAAAGCACTGTAACATTCAAACTAATAGTCGAAATGTCATGAAATGTTGACACGTATCGTTTGAAGTTTGGTACTTCCTAAATATCATATGGATTTTTTGAAAAGGGCGACATCTATATGTCAGACCAAAAACTTTTCTGCTTACCTGTGCCTAAAATACGAAATTTCAGTCGTGTTAAGCCTGTCTTAGAGATTCTATCAACTTGCATGTATAACGTACTATTCATTTATATATATTTCATCAATATTAATTATCTATCATAGCCTAGCTTTGAGGTTTTGCTCCTAAACGTGCTTTGCGTTTATTAGATTCTATCCAGAAAAGAGCTGTTCTCCTGATTGGGTACCCAGAGCTCACTAGAAACGTTGATTCTATAGAACATCAAATAAAAGTTGGCAACTTGAGTCTATTCTAAAAATATATGGAACGTGTTCGATGGATGTTGCCCGCTTGATTTCTTCAGGAGGTGTGCCTGGTAGGGATAAACCAATTCCTTACACCCGTAAGAGGTTCAGCTGATCACTTGTTTCGTCACCCTCTTTAAGAGTTTTTTTTTAATACGGAGGACGTCATCTTTTGGAATAAATTTGCGCTTACCACCGAGTAGATCTATTCGAGACCAACTTGACTTATTTCTTTTGCTTTCTTGTAACGATTTCAACGCAGCCTATGTGCCTTGCTCATTTAAAAGTGAATAGAAATAAACGCGCCAAAATTTATTTAATTTTTTTTACTAATATCATCGCATAACACAAATATTTTTAAATTCAGTTTACTTACTTTTTTACCGATTTAAACAGTCTTGCATCTACCTCATTCTTTGGAATAGACTGTTTTTAATTGTTGCATTTGCATGTTATTGTAAACTACAAAAATATATAACAGTCTTGCAGTCCGTCTAACAATGAATTTGCACGGCGTTTCGCCAAAATCTCATTTGGCATTCTCAAGTGCTCCCGCTGCTGCTGCTGCTGCTACTCGATACTGTGATCTTGCTGCTGCTGCCGCTCGAAGCTAACTGAGTTAGCCAGCCGCACAGTAAGATCACAGTATCGAGTAGCAGCAGCAGGAGCACTTGAAAATGCCAAATGAGATTTTGGAGAAACGTCGTGCAAATTCGTTGTTAGACGAACGGATTGAAACTCGGAATTTTAATGTATTACATTCCACCATCCGTTAAAACCTCTATAGTAATATATATATATATATATATATATATATATATATATATATATATATATATATATATATATATATATATATATATGAAGCTTATGTAACATGTGAAAGGCTTGGAGAGTCCCACAAGAAAGTAAAACGCAAATTGCCTCCTTCTACGGCCTCCACAAAATTTAAAACAACTCTTTTAATATATTAATCTATTTTCATAACAACTTGTAAATTAGGTTGCTCTTGCTGGAGAGCATTGTAGGTCGCAAACTTTCGAATACTTATTTACTGCGCCGGCCTGCCTCATCTTTAATGACAAAGTTTTTAATGCTTATTATCGTTTTTGTAACACACTCTATACGTACGTCATACATGGGAAGATTATATGACCGATTTGTTTTATTTAACTTAGTATTGTAAGGCACCATTAATACTTTTACCACCATATTTTAGTGTTTTTTACTTTCCAATAAAAAAGACAAACATCAATAAAAGGACCATGAATAGGTCTCCTTGGGATTCTGTCAAAATCAATTTCCACTTTCGAAGGACCATAAAACTCAAATGACAGAGGGTGTAAAGAAGTTAAACAGGTGTAAATAAAAATTAAGTATGTCCTTAAATATACAGGGTACATTCTTAAAAATGAGTTTGCAATTTAAAAAAGAAAGAAGTTGAGAAACTGTAAAATTAAATAAATATATTTGATACCATATTGACAAAGCAGAAAACATTAACGAGGTAAAAATTTAATACATGGGTAAGTATGGCAAGCTTACGAAATTCTAATATATTATATATATTACAATCAATAGTAAGCCAATTCGGCTTATCACTGGTTTGGTGATGCCGAAGGAGCATTGTTCTTTCAAAATTATTTCGAGGGTGGTATTTTTGTGCCTCGGTGAAGAATAATCTAATTTTTCTACGCAAGTTTTCTCATCATGGAAGAAGAGGCTCAGTCAATTTCTTAGACTTAAAAATTACCAGGATATCCAACAAGCACACTTTCTCCATATACCATAAACCATCTCACACAGACACAATTCATAATATATCAACACACCCCAACAACATAAACTAGCAGCTTACCATAGTTTTACCCATAGGTTGACTACAGTTCCTTTATCAGAAACTGATTTTAATAACGAATTAAATATTATCAAACAAATAGCTGTTAATATATATTCACCGCTACTCATAGATAACATGGTAAATAAAAAACTCCAAAATCAAGCTATTTAAGAAATTTTTCCCAATAACGAAAGATAAGTTACCTATAGCATTCAAAACAGGTACACTCAGTAAAAAATAAGAAAAATTTTTCTTCAAAATAAAAAAAAAATTATAAAAAACAAACCGAAAAAAAAAAAATCAGGTGTTTATGAAGTAACCTGCGGCATTTGTCTTAAAATATACATAGGGCAAACAGTTAGAACATTTAAGACACGTATTAATGAACACTATAGAAGTTTTATGAATCGGAAAAATAACTCAATATATGCAAATCATTTGAAAATCACTATTTTGATCCAAATTTCAAAATACTACACCAAAAAAATAAAGGTTATAAACTAGACCTGATGGAGGCCTTAGAAATAAAACCATATGAAAAATACAGATATTTTATTAAACGAACAAACAGAAACAAATAGATCACCTCTTTTAAATTTATTCACATAATTGGTCCGTTGGAAATATCTATCATTGAGACAAATAATTTTTTCAAAGTATTTACTTAATAGAGTGTGTAAATGTGTGTATACCTATCGTAAAATTTGTTCATCATTTTGTACCTACTTTAGTGTATATATACCTAATAATTTTGTGTATTATTTATACTTGACAAAGCTGCATTGTTAGCGAAACGCGTTGTAATGAAAAATAAAAATATTGTGGAAACTTTGTGTTTAAATAACCAATTTTTTGTTGTATACTTATGGATTACGTTTTCGTGCGATGGTGCCTATTTCCGTGCAAGATGGACAAATAATGTTACTTTTATCGACGAATCCAAGGAGGCACACAATCAACGAATTAGAAAGAAACTTCTCGATTGTCCCAATAATTCCAGGTCCTTTTGGGCAGTCGCTAAAGCAGTTAGTCAAAATTGTACCAAATCCACTATACCACCACTGACATGGCCAGAAAATTCCATTGCAACCACACCTGTTGAGGGAGAGAACTTGTTGGCTGAACTCTTTGCTTCACATTCTACTCTCGATTTCCAAGGAAAAACACCACCTACTATTCCCAAAGTGCAGCCAAGGATGCTCGATGTTGTCTTCACACAGCGTATCATAAAGCGTATTTTAATGAAGCTAGACACCAAAAAGGCTTCTGGCGCTGACGGAATACCTGCCATAGTTCTCAAAAACTGTGCGAGGGAATTAACACCAGTTTTCCGGTGGAAAGGGAATATTTCCTTCCTGCTGGAAATGTACCACGGTTTAGCCGATACCTAAAAAAGGCAAGAAGACCTCGCCAAATAACTACCGACAGTCGCACTGCTTTCAATAATATCGAAAGTCATGGAAAGGTCACCAGAATCTTTTAAAATATCTTGAAGGATTCAACATTATTAGCGATAACCAATATGGTTTTCGTAAACATAGATCAACAGGAGATCTTCTGGCTTATGTAACACATTGTTTGAAACAACGCAATTGAACACTTTGGAGAATCTCGAGCGGTTGCTCTTGACATATCCAAGGCATTCAACCGTGTTTGGACGATGGACTGTTGACTAAGCTACGCTCTTGTGGTATGTCCGAAAAGTTCTGTTTGTGGCTTTCATGTTTCCTCAGAGAGCGTTCTTTACGAGTGGGGGTCGACGGATTTCTTCCTAACACCTTCACAATCAACGCCGGTGTGCCCCAAGGCTCCATACTGTCTCCTACTCTCTTTCTCATTTACATTAACGATCTGCTGGAAAAGACCGGAAATCTAATCTACAGCTTTGCAGACGACAGTACGCTTGTCTCTTCATTCACTTTGAACGCTCGGACATTGGCTGGTCAGGCGAATATCCGCAGACAGCAGAGGGTTCAAGCAAAGACTCTATTCCCCTAGCAGTAACGTCAAGTGCTCAATTTGTTGGGCGTTAAAAAAGTTTTGCTGAACCCGAGCAAATATGTCCTGACATGAACATGTTGCAGGCATAGCAAGGAGAGCTTCTCAAAAGTTAGGAATAATTTTTCGAATCAGAAAGCTTTACACTCTACAACAACTGTTAATTCTTTACAAAGTTCATATTCGACCAACTATGGAATACTGCTCCACATATTTGGGGCTCCGCTCCCAAACATACACTGCATTTGTTGGATTCTGTTCAGAGAAGAGCTGTTCATCTGATTGGAGATCCGGAACTGACCGGCGGCCTTGATTCGCTAGTACATCGAAGAACGGTTGGCGACTTGAGTCTGTTCTACAAGTATTTTCGTGGAAAGTGTTCGAAGAATGTAGCCCGCTTAATTCCTCCCAAAGCGGTGCATGTTAGAAATACACGTCGCGCTGGTGCTTAACATCCGTATGAGGTTCAGCTTGTTACAGCGCGTATAACGCTTTTCAAGCAGTCTTTTATATGGAGAACATCATCCCTTTGGAATAATTTGCCCAGCGCTGTGTTTCCAACTGAGTACAATTTACAGCGATTCAAGAATAACGTGAATCGCTTTTTCCGTATACATGCCGCTCCTGGGGCGCTTTAGGAACTTCCCTACAGCACGTGTGCTAGATCCCATAAAAAAAAAACTTCACTAGAAATCACAACGTTTCGATTATCTGATAAAATCTGGCTTTGATATTTTTAAGAATTGTTTGATAAACCTGAGAGGATTGAACTGTCAATATTGTAGCAGATTGTGTGATCAGCAATCATAATTATTGTGTACGGTTTATTCACTTGTACATATTTATCATTTAAATCTGGGGGTTCAGTTATATTGTTTGATTTGTCATGTCTACCATTGTTACGCTATACTGACTGTCAATTTATTGTGCATTTGAACTACCCCTGATGACGAGGATGTATTTTATATATTACTGTTTCATCATTTTTCCAGCGTATTGGGCTTTGTTTGTTAACATTCTCTTTTTAATTTCTGTTCGTACAATAATTTGTTGTAATGGCTGTTGGCTTCATACCGTGCTGCTAGTTCCAACGACACTATTTTTCCATTAAACAAAACCTTTTTTAAGCTTCCGGAAAGTTAATTATGTACTAATGGTCTCATCTCGTGACTCTTTCTTATTTATTTCTTTTACTGTTTTCCGTTGTTTCTTATTGTATGTTTTTTGGTTTATATTGTACAGTACACATTGTATCACAAAAAATATATTAGATTAAGTGATAATTCTTTCTTAGAGCCGTCAATTCTTGGCTAGAATTATGGTATACGGGGTGATCTAAAACAAAGATGCCATGTCATTGAATATTTCTTCAACGGAAACACATTTAATATAGGATACCCTTTACTTAAAGTAATGAGTTTATAAGATATCGTCATGTTCTGCTGCCTTAGGAAGATATGGGGTAAAAAGTGAAAGAAATCGAACTTTCTTTCTGAAAATAGTTACAACTATATTTACCATCGAATCCATAAAATGGACCTCAATGTTTAGGTTATAGACCAAGAGGGCGATCCGAAATTTTGTCCTGTCGACTAACCGTCTCACAGAAGAAAATTATCCCGAAAAGCTGGCCAAAATATGAACGTACAAAACTCGGTATATTGAGATTTTCGAGACCGTTGTTCACGAATATGAAGTCAAATTTTGAAAAAACAAAATGGCGGCTCCAAAATGGCAGACTATTTTTGAAAAAACGTGAGTTATTTTTATGAAACTCTGTATACATGGGTTTTTGGGGTCGCTAATTACGAATATGAAGTTTAAATTTCAAAAAAACAAAATGGCGGCTCTGAAATGGCGAACTATTTTTGGAAAAACTTGAGTTATTTTTATGAAACTCTGTATGCGTGGGTTTTTGGGGTCGCTGATTACGAATATGAAGTTTAAATTTCAAAGATATAAAATGGCTGCTCCAAAATGGCGAACTATTTTTGGAAAAAACGTGATTTATTTTTATAAAACTTCCGCAAAACTGTACGTATCGGTATTTTGAAGGGTGCTGATCACGAATGAAACAAGTAAAATATATCGAGTCTAATTTTTATTACAAAATTATGGAAAATGATTATTACGATATACAATTTTATTTTAATTTACAATTCTTACTCACTATCAGTTTCATATAAATATGACATTCCTGAAACACAATCAACTTGTACTCACCTTCAAGGATAGAATTCATTTTACACAATTAAAATTCGTTCACTTTTGCACTTTCTATAATAGTTTAAACTTGATGACGTCTAGACATACTGCGTGCCACTCGACGCTTCGAAATGAAATAAAAGTTAACAGAAAAGTGCAAGCGAAAGATGCACCTGAGTGATTGTAAATCATAGTAAACGAATCGGCAGAACTATTCAAACAGGTAAAAATCCCTAAATAGTACTTATGACCAGGTTTTCGGGTTTTCGGACGACTGTGCGTCTGCCTAGTTGTTCATTCTATAGGGCGAGTCAAATAAAAGTCTTTAACGCTAATTTTGCGGCCACCGTGCCCCGGAATGCCCAGATAAGGCTCAAAATGCTACACTGAATCAATTACCATAAATCTTTTGTTGAGACTAAAAAAGTCGTGCTCTTTAAAGGGCAGGCTCCCGGTGAGACTGGATCCAGCTTTAGGGCCAAAAAAAACGTCATTTAACTATATAAAATCAATAAATTTAGTGTGTTCTTGATAAAACAATAGGGAATCCGTAAAAGGCAGATGCCGTCAATACCGGAGGACGAAGCTGGACCCGCTTTTTCCAGCTAAAAATGGTCGTTTTTTGAGTTTTTGAATAACTAAGACCGTAAGTCCCAAGTTTTGGGTCCTACGTATCTGCCCCAGTTATTTTTGGAAAATTTAGGCATTAATTAGCTACACTGTAAAAAACTTTAGATGAGTTTTAAAGTATTTACTACATAAAATTAAGATATTTGCTAGATTTTGAAGCGTTTACTAGAAATTTCAAATAAAATGCTTTTAAGTTCTAGTATAAATTCAAAAAAATCAAGGAAATTAATACTTGAAAAACCAAGTAAATAATTTAGAAAAAACTGAATTTTAAGTAAATGCTTTAAAACTCATCTAATAGCGTCTATACCAGGGGTCGGCAACCTATAGCACGCGTGCTATCTCTGGCACGCCAAGCCATTTTGAATGGCACGCGTACCTATTCAAAGTTTACACATTAATTCTGTAACCTGTGACATGTTTCGAAATTAAGTAAATAATCGAAGACAGTATTACTTTAACGATACAAACAAAAACGATACATTATATAGGTCAATAGGTATTATTACCAAAAACTACAAAATATATATTTTGTAATTTATAATTTTACTGAATGCATTGGTTTGACTTTAATTTCGGCAAGTACTAAAGACGGCAAGCCTAGGCAAAAACAAAAATAAACGTCCTCAATTCAGATCAAAAGAGCCGCTATAAGGCGGTTTTTGTTTGACTTGACTTCAATCGTTCCGACGCGCGCCGCAACTCTTTTTATATTGCCGAACTTTAGTTTTTGTTAGATTTAACTTCTAGGTGGCCCTTTGATTGTAATGGGCGCGTTGTAGATAATAATTTTTTGTTCTAAGAAATTTAATAGACGTAATTATTGGAATTTTCTGGAAACATTATTTTTCTATATATAGCAAGCGGCTACACGTTTGGATCATTTAGTATAGAAGTAACATCCGTTCCCGTCAATAGTCGTCGAAAAGTTTAAAAATTCAAATTACGTTGCGTTATGGCCGCGAAGAAACAGAAGGTAGACGTTCGATCATTTCAAACTTCATGGACAACAGATTACGGTTTTGTACAGCAAAAACGATCGGGCCATTTGTGTCCTATATCGGGAAAGCGTAGTTTTCTGGACATCTAGTGTTCAACGACATTCCTAGATAAAACATGAATCGTCATTTAAAGATAACGCTGATAAAAGGGAGGCAATACAAAGAGCAAGTAAACAATACGAGAAACAGTCAACATTCTTTAGCAAAGTTTTCCAAGGAAAAAATCAGGTAACTGAATGTAGTTTCAAATTGCACAATCGTTGGCACAAAAGGGTAGGCCGTTCACTGACGGAGAATTTATGAAGCAAACGATTTTGAGTACTGGCGAGATTTTATTCGACGACTTGCCCAATAAGGATACAATATTGGCCAGGATTCGGGATATACCGGCATCAGCGCGAACCATCGAGAGACGAATTACCGAAATGACATAAAATGTCCAAAAACAGCAGAGAGACGCTACGGAGTTTTGTGTTTAGTGTAGCATTGGATGAAAGTCTCGATATTAATGACATTGCCCGTCTGGCAATCGTTGCGCGATACTTCGATGATGGCAGTGTGTATAAAGAGCTGATTTGTCTGCTCCCATTGCAAGGAACTACAAGAGGAGAGGATATATTTTCAGAATTTGTTAAACATTTTGAAAAGCGGAACATTGATTTAAATAAAATTTTTTGCGTAACGACAGATGGCGCTCCTGCTATGATTGGGAGACATAAAGGATTTGTTTCCTTCTTATTGAACGCATGGGTCGATCAGTTTTGAATTTTCATTGCATAATTCACCAAGAGAGTTTGTGCGCTAAAATATCCGCTGGAAGTTTAAAATCCGTGATGGATAGGGTGGTTAAAATAGTTAACTACATTGTCGGTCGTTCTTCACTGATCCATAGACAATTTAAGGCGTTTCTGCAAGAATTAGAAAGTGCATATTCAGATATACCATTGCACAATAATGAGCGCTGGCTCAGCCGTGGTAAAGTGCTCTCGAGATTTGTGCAATGTCTGGGCGAAATTAAATCGTTCTTGTTGGAAAAAAATCAAGTGAATGCTTCTCCTGAACTAGAAGATAAGAACTGAATCTGTATGTTAATGTTTCTTACTGATATTACAAACCATCTCAGTGAACTCAACTTAAAGTTACAAGGTTCAGGCAAAACAGTTCTGGATATATACGAATCCTGCAAATCATTCAAATTAAAAATAGATTTATTTATCAGCGATATTACTACAAACACATATAAATATTTTCCAAATTTAAAAACTTATATATCCAGTGTCGACGATAGTGCACAAATAGACGAAATTCTTAAATATATGACTAATTTAAAAGAGGAGTTTATCGAGAGGGGTCAAACCAGATTTAATGGATTTTTCCAGCAGTTGCTTTGACATATCTCTTTTCTCATGGATGGACATTAATGATTTTGATCTTCAATACATTGAATTTAAAAGCTCCGAGTTATGGAACATGAAATTTGTAGAATTAAGAAGGGTATTAGAAGGTGACTGCCAGAAGCATTCAAACGAGATACTTAGTTGTTGGATGAGTTTACCAGAGAAATTTATTTGTCTTAAGAAAGTAGCGTTTGCCATGCTTACAGCTTTCGGATCATCCTATATCTGTGAACAACTTTTTTGCCATATGAGAGTGATTTTAAACCCGTACCGAAGCAGGCTGACAACAGACAAGTCGGAAGCATGTGTGACACTGAAAATAACCAGACATGAACCGGATATAAGAAAACTCTCTAAAGAACTTCAAGCACAGGTTTTACACTAGGTCCTAGGATTATTATAATAAAATTATTTTTTAAATATTAAAATTTTTTTGTAATTAAACCTTCTAAAAGCAATATTTTAAGTTAATTTTTGTTAATTTTAGTTGTAGTAGGTACCTATGTCGGCACGCAAAATGTTGTATGGATGGAAAACTGGCACCCCTTAGTTAAAAGGTTGCCGACCCCTGGTCTATACTATCAGAATTTCGACTTTGAAAATGCTTTGGCTTATTCAGGTGCAAGCGAGGCGTCTGCCCTCGTGATATTTTATTAATTAAGTCCCAAATCTTCCAAAAATAACTTGGGCAGACGCGTAGTATCCAAAACTTGGGACTTACAGTATGTTAGTCTATTAGCTTAACTACCCTACTAAAATGATTTAACTGCTAAGTAATGGATTGAAATTACAAGATTCACTTACATTAAAAACATCTTCAAGCTCAAAGAGAACTACCATGTATTGTATTTTGCTTATTACTCATTTCAAAGCACCTAAACTTCACTTTTCTTCGATGGAATCACAATCTCTTCAGACTTGGCCGAGTCAGCCGATATTAAGTTCACTAATATTCGGTTTTCGGACTCGGAATGCTGTTAATTTGTTAACAATTGCTCTTTAATTAAAGATTTTTCCTGTTTTACTAAGGTAGTTATGTTAATAAAATAAAATGACAAATTGATGTTTCAAACCAAGAGAATTTATTAATTAAAGTAACATAACTACATAATTCTAAAACATTCGAACAAAAAACTAACACTTACGAAGAAAAAAGCAACCTTAGACGGTTGACGAGGGTTGCGAAAGTATAAACCAAATTATTTTCGTACACTAAAAAGTCGCTGACTGACTGGGAGTTGTGGCTTTGATCGAAGACAGGGCAATTAGTGGCCGAGTTGGAATGAGAGAAGAATTTCTCGCGTGCCGTACTCCAGTCAGAGTGAATGTATTTTTCTTTCTTGCATTTGTAATATTTTATTGTAACGTAAACTAAGACAAATAGGGCAGTTTAGGTTTAGGTTCATTAGTAAGTTTGTAGTGAATATATTGGTGCTTTCGATTTTATCTTTTATTCGTATCTGACTTTCCTCGTCGTAGATTTCAGGTCTCTCCGACTAAACAGGGCGTGATAATAGTAAAAAGCCGTTTACAGAGTGTCTATGAAGACTTGCAAGATTTGGTGTATGATAGTGTTCCTTGTCAAACGCAATCATATGACTAACATCTTGCAATATATCAAATATTTAATTTTTCTTTGCGTTTAAGCTTTCCTTTTCTTCAACAAAGCTTATATTTTTTCGTTTTTCTTTATGATCTGGGCACATCACTTTTACTCTACCTTTACGAGGAACATTGACTCTACCTAAGTATTCTTAAATATTACAAGACTGAGTTTTAGGGCAGCTATTTCCATGTTATCGGGTCTTGGAAAACGTGGTTCCTATGCGGTAGCATTATTGCTGGCATCCACATCGTCTCATATAAATACTTATTAAGGTTCAGAAGCTTGATGTTTTTCATGTAATTTTTCTGATGTTACGACAGTTAGTTAGATTCTGTTTATTTCTCGTTCGTTGCTTCCCTGTTTGTACTTTCATATCCTTGTATTTTGAAATATACTTACCACATTTCCCTCATAGATTTGTAACTCTACTAACATGGGGTGAAAATTCCCGAGATTTTCCGAGAGATGGCAGCACAAACAAAAAAAACATATGATTTTATGTTAGTGTTAATTCTCAGAAGATTCGTGTAAAATTTTTATAACATTTTGTCTATTGACTTTCGAGTTACAGCTGTTTGAGCGATGCTACTTTTGATTTTTGCAAAACGATGGTACAAAAAGAATTTCGCGTGTGGATCAAACATTACTTTTCGTTGGAAAAAAAAAATACAGCGAGAACCCAAGAATGGCAACACTACGTTGATGGTTTAGTGAACTTAAATGCGGTCATACAAGCACCGATGACGCCCTACGTTCCAGATGGCCAAACGAGGCAGTCACTCCAAAAAACACAAAATAAATTCTCCATGTTGTTCTGAATGACCGCCATGTAAAAGTGAGAGAGATAGTTGCCATCGTGAAGATATCATCAGAACGCATGAGGTATATTTTGCATGAATATTTGTATACGAAAAAGCTATGTGCCAAATGGGTGCTGCGCACTCTCACGACTGATCAAAAATAGCAATGTGTCGAAAATTTAGGATGCTGTTTGGCACTGTTTCCGTGTAATCCAAAGGAAATTTTCCGTCGATTCGTAACAATGGACGAAACATGGATCCACCACTAAACGCGTGAGTTCAACAGGCAGTCCGCAGAGTAGCTGGAACCGCATAAAAGTGGACGAAAGCGTCCAAAAACACAAACATCAGCTGGTATAGTCTAATTCAAGTTGGTTTTCTAAAAAAGTTAACGTTGCTGCACTCGACGTAGTTATGTCGGGACACTCCATTTCTCTAGCGTTGTTACTCAATTTCTTGGACGTTAATTTGGATGCAAATATGTTTTTGCATTAATATGTTGCATACATAGCAAAGCGGGGGATATTATTTCGAACTACACAGCTTTACACTTTAAAACAACAGTTAATTTTGAACCAAGCTCAAATTCGACCCCGTGTTTGGGGCTCTATTCCCAAACATACACTGCATTTACTGAATCCTATTTAGATTTGAAAGTAGTGCTTAAGATCATTAACCACAGAATACGTAATAAATGCGAACTAGATGTTAGCGAAGAGCAATTCAGATTTAGACAAGGATTTGGAACTCGAGAAGCACTTTTCGGGGTGAGTGTATTTTTAGAGAAATATAGAGATCAAAGACAGGACGTTTACTTGTATTTTATTGACTACGAAAAAGCTTTTGACCGAATCAAGCATCCACAATTAATACAAATGCTTCAAAATATGGGCCTTGACGAAAATGACATCAAATTAATTACTCACCTATATTGGAATCAGGTGGCGACAATACGAGTAAATAGCAGAGAGACTGAGGAAATAGGAATAAAAAGAGGTGTTCGTCAGAGATATGTTCTTTCCTCGCTCCTGTTTAATCTATACTCTGAGAACATATTACAAAAGGCCTTAGAGAATGTCACAGATGGTATCAAAGTTAATGGCAAAATCATTAACAATCTAAGGTACGCTGATGATATCGTTATTATAGCAGATACAGCAGATGGACTTCAGCGTCCTATGAACAATATATCTAAGGAAGGCGATGTTTTGCAAACAGATATTCATGTTTACGATCAATTGATAGAACAAGTAAACAAATTTAAATACCTAGGGTGTTGGGTAACCAATGATTTGAATCCTGAAGTTGAGGTACCAGTACGCATTGAAATGGCTAGAGCGGCTTTTCTCAAAATGAGACACCTACTCACAGACTCAACCTTTTCTTTGGATACTCGTTATCGTTTTGGAAACGTCTATATATACCCAGTACTTTTATATGGAGTTGAGGCCTGGACCTTGGGAGTACGATCAATGAATCGATTGGAGTCTTTCGAATTATGGGTCACGCGCAGAATATTGAAGATCTCTTGGACAGAGCGTGTTACTAATGAAGATGAACTTTGTTGAATGGTTCTTGATGGAAGGGAAAATTGAAGGGAAAAGAAGTGTGGGGCATCGAAAATGTTCCTGGCTGAAAAATATACGAGATTGAACCCATACTTTATTAAAAATTGCCCAGGATAGGGAAGAATTCGCCGTGATTACAGCTCAGCTTCAGTAATGGAGATGGCACTAGAAGAAGGAGATTCAGAAGAGGTCTGTTCGCCTGATTGGAGGAGACCCAGAACTGCAGCAACCTTGATTCCTTAGAACATTCAAGCATGGTTGGCGATTTAAGCTTACTCTACAAGTATTTTCATAAAAAGTGTTCAATGGATTTACTGCCCTTATTCGTTTGCTTGTTGAAACTATTTTCTATAGCCCAGTCGACAAATTCTGACGAAAAGCTTTTATTAAATGTTAATAGGCTGAATTTTGGCATATAGGTAGTTTTTTGGACGTAGAATACGATAAGAAAAGTTTGCTGCTCTGAAGTATACGCTAAGCCTACAAAACGAAAATAAAATGAAAATTCGTTTTTTTTTCCCAAATATCTCGAAAAATAAAAAAAATATCGAAAAACTAATAGCATCACGTGAAAAAACGGGAAAGGCTACAAAAATATAGTATATAGATTATTATTTTTAGTTTTACTGTAATTTAAAAAAAAAAATTAAAATAAAATAGCTGGTTTAACCTTTTCAGTTATAGTAGGAATCATGCTTCCAACCTCATTTATGATTAAATTAATGTTTCTGTATACCGCTAAATATTTTTAAATTGGCTATTAAGGGATTTTTTCGGGGTGCTGATTAAGAATCCGACGACAGA
This sequence comes from Pachyrhynchus sulphureomaculatus, assembly GCA_019049505.1. NCBI lineage: Eukaryota > Metazoa > Arthropoda > Insecta > Coleoptera > Curculionidae > Pachyrhynchus > Pachyrhynchus sulphureomaculatus. Next base: position 167,610,120 of record CM032454.1, on the reverse strand, counting down.
TTTGAGAAATTCAAAATGGCGGATCCAATCTGACGGCCAATTAGTTTCATAGAGTAATTTAGAATTTTTGTGTTTTCAGTAACTATTTTCTTTGTAGTTGGATGTTCAAATTAAATATAAATACTTTATACTTAAACTTTTATCTTCCCATCTTTGATGTCAATTCTTTGTTCCCAAGTGTGCCAATTCCACAAACTTTACAATATCTTGAAGAATTACTTAGAATGAATGACTTTAAGGACGAAATTATTCGTGAATACTTAACATTATCTAAACTTTGTATGGAACAAAATTATTTTCAATATAACAGTCAATTTTATGTTCAGAAAGAAGGAACAGCTATGGGTAATTGCTTATCACCATTCATAGCCAATTTATTCATGAGTAAGTTTGAAACCGAAGCCAGTCAAGAATTCGAATATTTCCCAAGGGCATGGTATAGGTATGTGGATGATATATTCGCGATTTTTGATACCAAGAAAGCAAGTATTAATGATTTTGTTTCTAAATTAAATAGCCGGTATGATTCCATTAAATTCACTTACGAAGTTGAGAACAAAGGACAATTGCCTTTTCTAGATATTTTAATTATTAAAAATAATAATAGATTAGAATTTGATATCTATAGGAAGGACACAGTAACGGATAGATATATTCCTAATGATTCATTTCATTGCAAACAATACAAATTAGCCCCATTACATTTTCTAGTTCATCGTTTGGTCACTTTCCCTCTGAATAGAGTTAACTTTAATAAAGAAAGGAATCGTATTAGAAATATAACTAGAGTTAATAGTGACGATGACTTACTAAATAAGCTAATAAATAGACATAAGTTTAGGTTTAATATTCAGAATTCCACCTTTTTTACACGCGAAGAAAATAACACCAAGTATGTCTCCATACCATATAATCCGAAATATAGCAAGGGACTCAATAAGGTATTTAATAAGGAAGGTCTCACCTTAGTCTACAAGTCATCAGACAATCTGAGGAATATCTTAGGAAATCCCAAAGATAAGATCCCAATTGTGAGAAAAGTGGAATTTATTAAATTAGTTGTAATGATTGTGACAAAAAGTATGTTGGGCAAACCAAAAGGTCAATTAAAACACGATTTAAAGAACATTTAGCACACTTAAAATACAGTAGAACAGAAAAGTCTAGCATTACCGAACATGCCCTTGAAGCTGATCATAGTGTAATATTAAATAATCTCAGATTAATAAAAAATGTATCTGATAGGAGATTGTTGAACGCATACGAAAGTATGGAAATTATAAAATGTAAAAGTAGTTTAAATAAAGACAGTGGGCCTATTCCTTATAGTCCCCCCTACTGGTTACTTGACCGGAACTGATAGCCTTGCCTATGCCATTAGTTCCGTCTGAGTAAATCAAAGGTTAGGCTAAGTATAAAATAGGGTAGATTTGTAGCATCGCTCCTGATGAAGCTAACGTGGTTAGCGAAACGCGCGTCGAGGGCAAAAATAAAGTGTTTGGTGTAGTGGTGATATATACTGAGTAGTATCATTGTGCCAAAGATTCCACATTCCCAACTTAGTTCCCATCTTAAAATATTTTTTTTTATTTTAAGTTAAAGTTAAAGATTAATAATAAGCAAAAAATACGTCTATCATGAACACTTTTTTAAGAGCAAAATTACAAAAAAAGAGAAAGTTTTTTGTAGCGTTTAATGATTTTCTAATATCAAGTATACTTTTAAATGTAAATGTAACTAAAAAAATCGTCCGACTTTTTTTTGACCATTTCGTACTGCCTTGAACGTAAAATTACCGGCTGCGCACTATAACAGTCAAATTTTTATATTTTAAAACTTAATTTTTAAATAACACACAATGTGGGTATTTTTAATTATTCTTATATTGAAACTTAAGGTATAATAATTATATATGTGCAAGCATTTTTTTTTAATATTATATTTTATCAAATACTAGCCGTGCCCGCGGCTCCGCTCGCGTAGACTTGATTCACTACTATCGTCACTGCTTATTCCTTATGTTACCTAACGTAATAAAATATCTGCCATTAGTTCCCCTTAACTCCTATTATTTCTCCTTATCTCCCATTATCTCTACATAATTTCCATTATCTAGGCTTATCTCTGCTCATCTCCGATTATTTCTCCTTATCTCCCATTATTTCTCCTTATCTCCCATTATCTCACCTTATCTCCCATTATCTGGGCTTATCTCTACTTATCTCGCAATATTTCTCCTTACCTCCCATTATTTCTCCTTATCTCCCATTATTTATACTTATCTCCCATTATCTCACCGTATCTCCCATTATCTAGGCTTATATCGAATTATATAAAACATATGTTTAAATTTATAAAAACATGTAAATCGGATAAGGGGTTCTCAAGTTCTCAAGTAATAAGCACTGCTTATTCTTTATGTTACCTAACGCAATAAAATATATCCTATGACATGGCCAGAGAACATATGTATGTTTTAAAAAAAGCACGTAAATCGGATAAGTGGTTCTCCAGTGATAAGCGCTAACGGACAGACAGACAGACATGCAGAGAGACAGGCAAACAGATTTACAGAGAGACGTTGTATTTATATATATTACAGATAAAAGATTTTAGATAACCTGGCCAGAGAACAAATGTATCAATTAAAAAAACAAAACGTAAATCGGATAAGTGGTTCTCGAGTGATAAACGCACTAACGGACAGACAGACAGACACAGAGATGTTGCATTTTATATATATTATATTCTTAGTTACATGATATTGTTCTATATTTAATGCTTTAGGCAGTGTATTGCAAGAGAACGCGCTAGCGGCAAACTTTTCTCCGACTTCATTCACTATTATCATCACTGCTTATTCCTTATGTCACCTAACGTAATAAAATATATCCTATAACCTGGACAGAGAACATATGTATGTTTAAAAAAAAGCACGTAAATCGGATAAATATTTTACAGTGATAAGCGCACTAACGGACAGACAGACAGGCAGAGAGATGTTGCATTTTATATATATTATAGATATTCTTTGCTACATGATATTGTTCCATATTTAATGTTTAGCATGTTTAAAAAAAAAGCACGTAAATCGGATCAGTGGTTCCCCAGTGATAAGTAAACAAACGGACAAACAGACAGAGAGACGTTGCATTTTATATATAATATAGATATGCTTTGCTACATGATATTGTACCATATTTAGTGGTTTAGGCAATGTATTACAGAGATACGTTGCATTTTATATATATTATAGATGTAATAAAATATATATCTATAACCTGGTCAGAGAAAGATATGTATGAATTTAAAAAATCACGTAAATCGGATAAAGGATAAGCGCATTAACGGACAGACAAACAGACAGAGAGATGTTGCATTTTATATATATTATAGATGTAGATTATTATTATTATTATTATATAGATATAGATATAGATTATTATTATTATTATATAACCTGGCCAAAGAATATATGTATGAATTTAAAAAAAGACACGTAAAAAAAAATTGGATAAGTGGTTCTCGCGTGATAAATGCACTAATGGACAGACAGACAGAGAGACATTGCATTTTATATATATTATAGATTATAGATGTTCTCTGCTAAATAATATTGTTCCATATTTAATGGTTTAGGCTGTATATTGCAAGGGAAACGCGCTAGTGGCAAACTTTTTTCCGACTTCATTCGCTATTATCGTCACTGCTCATTCCTTATGCTACCTATCGTAATAAAATATAGCCTATAACCTGGCCAGAGAACATATGTATGTTTTTTTTAAAAAAATACGTAAATCGGATAAGTGGTTCTCCAGTGATAAGCGCATTAACGGACAGACAGACAGACAGACAGATAGAGATACGTTGCATTATAGATTTGTAGGTTTCTGTATGCTCGTTAAAATCATGCAAACAAAAATTTTGTTTAAAGTTTTACAAATTATAAAGCAATAGAAATGAATCTATTAGTATCATCGGAGAGCTGCAAGTTTCCTCTTCAAAAAGCTATCTTTTATTTTTTTTTACACTCTGAAAACAAGTAATATCGATTAATCTTCGAGCGGTGCGCGTAGACTTTCAAATTAGCCTGTTTGGCACATTACCACTTTTAAATCACTTGTCCGAATTTTTAATAAATCCTCACGCTAATAAAAAAAAATCTGGAAAAATCTATATATATTTTTTTTTTAATTTCACGCTCTTTCACATGGTAGTTTTTAGAAAAACCTTTTTATTTTTTGAGATATTACCGAAAAACCGAATTTTTGATTTTATTTTCTATTTTGTGGACTTAGCGTACATCAAACTTTAGCAAACTTCTTTTTTCGTATTCTACGTTCCTGTGTTCCAAAATGCAGCCTTTTAACATTTAATGAGAGCTCAAAACCCCTGGCGGCTGGGCTACTAGGCTTAATATAAAAAAATATGTCAAAATGTAACTCTAAATTAAGCATAAATTAAAATTTATATTGACTTCCGAAAAAGTTGCCGCATTTGTAATAACTTTTAAAAACAAAAACATTACAAGAAAAATCAAAAGTAAAAAATATGTCGGTGGCATTTCTTACAATTTAACGAATCATAAATTTAACAAAGTGAAAAACAAAATGAAATAAGAGTCCTTCTTTATGTTTTCTAATCTGAAACTTGTAATAAATTAAATGACTTTGAGACCTTCCCTTTTTTAGAAAACTCGGCTTGTTACGGTATTTTTTCCAAATGAAAGCAACCAAAGGTTTTAACGTCTTACCTAATAAAATTTAAAAATTAATTCGGAGGTGTAGTTCTTGTTTTAATTAATGTAAAAAATAATTTTCTCCCTAAACATTTCTCTTCTCAAAAAGCCGACTTTAATCTAAAAAGGCATGTTGGGAGGCCACTTGGGACTGGAGAGGGCCGAAGGGCATATTTTTGATGGGGGGTCTCTTGAATCCGAGGGCTGATGAAGAAGAAGTGCCCAAGGTCATAGCCCTTGCTAGGTTCGAAAAAATGACAGCTTATCCAGAACGTTCCAGTAGGATTAGCAAAATCAAAAAGACTTATGGTCTATTTTACTCGGTTATAAGCTTCCGCATCCATATTACTATTACTAGTACTACCTACTCCAAAAAAATATAAAAATTTCTGAGAGTGATTTTTGTTAGATTATATAATATTTCTCTTAGCGAGGAACATGAAACTAATATTAATTATTTAGTTGTAGTGATTAAAAAATATTCTAATTTCTCTGTTCGTGCAATTTTTCATAACATCTACATTATTTATAGTCTTAAGTACATTTTTATTAGCTCTATTATCGTTTCAATTAAAAAAAGTCTTTTGCACCATATGAAGGTAAAAATAACCGGCCAATGGTAAATAGGACTTGCGCAATTAGTGTTCCGTAGGTTGATTGCTATTAAAATGAAAAATGTTGTTACGGAGGTATAAAATGATCAATGACTTCACAAAACACATCCCAAACTAGTTTTCAAGAAAGTTTGTTTCCGATCTTTGTTGAAATCTTAAGACCTTAAAACTTTTGTTTTTCTATACCAGATGGATTCACAGCACCACAAAAAAAAAAAAGTGGGGTATACTTTTGATGCGATATATCAGATCCGTAGTATTTTTGCCCGCTGATCACGAATCTGACGTCAGAATATCGCCATCACATCTCAATTTTTTTCTAACCTCAAAAAATAGGTAAAAATTAGTAAAAATTAAGAAAAATATACTCCTAAAAAATTGATTCAAGCTTTTTCATGAATCCAAAGATGTATTAATATGTATTCGGACACGCTAAGCTAATATTCATCGTTGGATTGAGCCATACAGTTCTGTTTTCTTTCTAACCTCAATAAATCAGACAGATATAGTGCTTCTCGAATGCAAAAAACGAATTCAAATTAAAATTCAAACCGATTCTTACCAAATTTGGTACACGGGGGTTTTTTGGGTTGCTGATCATGAATCTGAGGTCGGATTTGCAAAATTCAAAATGGCGGATCCAAGATGGCGGACAAAATTTTTGAAAACCAACCGATTCCTACCAAATTTGGTATACAGTTGGGGAATCCTCAAACCTGATACTCTTAAACCCTAAACCCTGAAACCTTAGACTCCCACACCCTGTAACCTCAAAAAATAGACCTCAATAACCCTGTAACTTTAAAAATGAGACCCAATAAACTCAAAACCAGGACTTTAAAACCATATACTTTCAAATAGTAGACCCTTAAGCCCTAGAATTGCGAAGGTTAGACCCGCGCCTAACTTTCCTTTTTTTGGCTGTATCTTGTTCTTTTTTCCGCGAATGACCTATTCAAAGGCTTTTGCTGCCCAAACGCTTTTGAGGACTTGTTTCTCTTTTTAGCGACCAGCAATAGTCCGCTAGCATATGGTCATCCCATCGTCCTTGATACCGATTTTCTATGATTTTCAGATCTTGGTGAAAACGTTACCCTTGCTCCTCACTGTAGTCACTAAGATTATCTGGGAAATCATCGATGTGGGAGTCCAGGAAATGTAATTTTAGATTCATTAAGCAACCTAATGTTTGAAAATTTTTTACCATTTTCTCGACTATTTCTTTGTACTTAGGACTTTTATTATTTCCCAAAAAGTTTGTTGCGACTTCTTTAAAACTAAGCCAAGCAGCTTTTTCAACTTTATTCATTTTAGTAACAAATAATGAATCTTGAAACAATTTTCTTATTTGTGGCCCGTCAAATACGCCTGCCTTAATTTTAGCTTCAGAAAATTTCGGAAATTTTTTATGCAAATATTTGAAACATGGGCCGCTTGTATCTAATGCTCTCGTGAATTGCTTCATAAGTCCAAGCTTAATGTGAAGCGGGGGAATAAGAACTTTTCCTGGATCTACCAATGGTGGAAACAATACATTATTTTCACCAGGAGTGAAACGATTCTCTTGTTGGCCAAATTTTTTTCTTATAATGACGTTCCCTGTCTCTGCTATTCCACAGACATTTATAACAGGGATAAAGTGTAAACCCTGACTGTTGGCCAAGCAATATTGTTACAATTTTCAGATCTCCACAAATTTTCCAGTTATGATCAGCATATTTTATTTTTATCAAAAGCTGCTTCATTTTTTTTCATATTGCTCTTCCATAACTGTGGAATGAGCAATCGGAATGGGAGCGTAAACGTTGGTATTATGCAGCAAAACTGCCTTAATGCTCCGTTTAGAAGAATCAATGAACAGTCTCCATTCTTCAGGATCGTATGAGTTATTTTGAAATTCATCCATTAGACCTTTTACATCGGTACAATATGAAAGTGACAATTCCTCGTCCATTGTGAAATATTTTCGAAATTCTTCATCTCTGTTTCTATAATAAGAAATCGTAGCTTCTGGCTTAAGTAAATGTCTTTTCTTTAAAAAGGAAGCAAGATGCTCTGAACCATCTTTGGATAAGCCTAAATCTCTGACTAGATCACTAAGTTCTGACTGTGATACGAGTATTGGTTCTGGTTTACGGTTGTATAGTAGAAATTCTTTATCTGTGTCACTAGTATATGATAGGTTGTCACTAGAACATTCATTAGTAACAGTGTTTGAATCTTTTTTGACAGTCTCAATGTTTTAGGCATGAACTGATAAGGTGAAATCATTTGTTTCCATAACATCAGCATCAAGTGGTTCAGGAGGCGGAATTAGTTTAGTTGGTCTTGTTACTGTCGAAACATCGTTATAAGTAATAGTGCTTTTATTTTTTCGGTTATGCCTAGATACAACATTCATACAAAAGTAGCAATCATTTTCACTGTATGGTCTATTCCATATTGCTGGTCTGGAATATTTAATCGCCTTCTTATTGATGTATAACATTATTTTGCAAGAACTGCAAATGATGTGGGGAACCCAATCTGTATCCTGGTGCTGTATTTCAATGTTAAAACAATCCTTATATAAGGTTTTAATCTTATCCGTTATCGGTGATCCCATTTTACTCAATACGTGTTGACAGCAAATATATCAAAATGAATCACTGTTTTTATCGCACTTATGAAAAGTCCTTGTACCGTGAGACCGTTTTCTTGTAGCATTATACTCTACATGAGCCAAGTCACCCACACATGAAGAGCTACGGTCGCTGGATGACGACGGCTGCGGGCCCGCTTTCCCACCCTGACCAACCGCCGATACTGGGTTTCCGAGTCCCCGCATCGTTATTCTCTTTCTTCTACCTGCCATGACGGCATCTAAGCCGTTATCCAGGGACTCTGCCGGCTAGTGAAGTAGCACCGTTGCCCACCGTCACCACGTGGAGATGCCCTGGATGCAGGTAGAAAAATAAAAATCGACCGATGAATTTTCTCGGCATTCAAAATGGCGCGAAAACATCTGCCATCTTGAATTTTGCAAATCCAACCTCAGATTCGTGATCAGCGACCCAAAAAATCCCCGTGTACCAAATTTGGTAAGGATCGGTTGAATTTTAATTTGAATTCGTTTTTGCATTCGAGAAGCACTATATCTGTCTGATTTATTGAGGTTAGAAAGAAAACAGAACTGTATGGCTTAATCCAACCGATGAATATTAGCTTAGCGTGTCCGAATACATATTAATACATCTTTGGATTCATGAAAAAGCTTGAATCAATTTTTTAGGAGTATATTTTTTAATTAATTTTTACTAATTTTTTACCTATTTTTTGAGGTTAGAAAAAAATTGAGATGTGATGGCGATATTCGTCAGATTCGTGATCAGCGGGTAAAAATACTACGGATCTGATATATCGCATCAAAAGTATACCCCACTTTTTTTTTTTGTGGGGCTGTGTCATTAAAGGTAATACGCTCGTGATAATTTTCTTTCAATCTACAGCCGGAATTCCAGAATTTATTGAAAATTTTTTGAACAGTACTTTTCGAGATAAGAGAGCGACAGCGATTTCTAGCAATTTTTTAAAAATAAGACAAAGAAAAGAGTGCGCAAGTATTACGTTATATATATTTTTGAACTCGTGTTTTCACAAGCTTTAATTTGACACCCCACTCGATAACCTGGTAAAATTTTTTTTTGGGTTTCTGATTTCACCCCTCAAAACTAACCCTTTAAGCCAAAATTTAGCTTTTAAAACTACATGGCTCTGATGGGGCCATCAATTCCTATATTAGTGTCAAATTTCAACTTTCTATGTCAAATAGTTTTGCACAAAATTGGGTGTGACAGACAGACAGAGCGACATACATCGAAGATGAGATCTTATAAATATATACTTAAATACGGGTAAAATATTTTTTTCTATCCGGTACAGAATAATAACTATTTAAATACCTATTTAACATAGATGATGTTCGCAACTATAAAAAATTGGCACTCAGTACTACTCAAAAATGCGAAGTTCACAAATAAATAATGACTATGAGTTCCTTAAATTGAAAAATAACTTAATCTAAGCCCTACGGTTTAAGTGAAAGGATGTTCACATAAAAAAGTTGAGCAGGTAAACGACCTTTGTTAAAAACAATCAAAAAAATAATATATTCGAGATCTCAAAAATCTTGAAAAAAAAGATGACGGGATGTTATAACAAATAGATGCTTTTACTGCACTCTACCGGCGACTTACTAAGTCATTCAAGCAGAGCTGCCAACACGGCTGGCAATTTATTTGCAGAAGCGCACCTTTCTCAAGCTTACTGCTCGAAGGCATAGATGGCGCATTGGTATAACAATTAAAAATAAACGAAAAAATCGTAATTCTTAGAACCTAGCCCAGCTGATGAGCCATGATACGGCGAAACGCGTCTTGGGATGGTTCAGCAAATGCGAAGAACACAACACTTTTTTCGTTTATTTTTAATTTTTATACCAATGCGCCATCTATGCCTTCGAGCAGTAAGCTTGAGAAAGGTGCGCTTCTGCAAATAAATTGCCAGCCGTGTTGGCAGCTCTGCTTGAATGACTTAGTAAGTCGCCGGTTAGAGTGCAGTAAAAGCATCTATTTGTTATAGTTTTCCGTTAGTTACTGGGATAAAGGACTAAAAGTGTGTTCTCGTATTTGCTGAACCTAGCCCAGCTGATGAGCCGTGATACGGCGAAACGCGTCCTGGGATGGCTCAGCAAATGCGAAGAACACAATACTTTGGTAACTTCTAAGAATTACGATTTTTTCGTTTATTTTTAATTGTTATACCAATGCGCCATGACGGGATGTATTCATTTTTATTTTTTGTTATCGTCCCTTATTCAAGTCTTACTGCTTATATGTGATTATAAATGGTATTTTTAAAATGTTTTCAACATGGAAATATCCTCATAATACTTTTGAAACTACATTTTTATTGACCCTCGCTCATTCCGGCCTATTTTCTTAAAGAAATATTGCTTAAAAAACCATAGGTTTCTTTCCTAATTTACTATATTACTATACCTAAAGTATTAAGTGTATTCAATTCAAAAGGGCATCTCATTTATTCGGGAGTTATTGCGCTAACAAACAGTTAGATATGCCAATGAAAATGGAAAATTAATTTTTCGTGATCACAAATTCTTCACAAATACAGTACTTCGCTTTAGCAAGGCAGGTAAGAAGTTTCATCTTTTTGTTGGCTCCCATTTAGAAACAATAACATCAAATTTTTCCTGCGTTGATATTAATTGAAATTACATATTTCTTAATCAGCACAAAAAATTCTGGGAACAGCATTTTAAAGTATTAATAACATGTAGATTTTCCATCCGTCAAATATACGATAATTACCGTTTGTAATTAAAAGGCAAGATGTTGAGAGGGGTCAGAAGTTGGCAGGATTCGTTTTCCATGTTGTTAATCTTCTAGTTTCTATACATATTTTCTCTATGTTTCTTTATTTACAGTGTTGTGAATTGGGTCGTCTATAATTACAAACGAAAAAACGCATGTGTTCACAGATTGTAATATATAATAATTCACAGACTGATTGTTAATAGGTTAGTTGCCTTGTTAGGTTTTGTTTCTATTACATAGATATCACAAATAAAAATTTTTAGGATACTCGTTTAGCATCAGCACTATTGACTAGGAAATAACTACCTAATGGGAAACATATTCGCAAAACAGAAAATAGTTTATAATAAATAATAATAAATGTCTTACTCTTGTACTCCGCAATAGTACTTAAACAGCAACTGCTTTTTGCTTATGTAACTCTACCTATAGCCTACTAAATTATTTTCTAGTTCATGATTATTCTCTTGGTTCATTTGCAGTGAAAAAGGTGTAAGGCAGTCAAAACGCACCTAAATATAGAATCGGAGTCATATTCGTAGAAAAATTTCTTCTAATTTTAGATGCGCATGTAAACGAATCATAAACGTCCCAACATGGGTCCCTGTGGATGTCGAAAATAGCGTCTTTATAGAAACAGTTAGAGGAAGTTTTATCGCGAGACAGTTATATTTTCTGGAAAGTTTCCATCTCTCAGTCACCAGTCTTTAAATTGAGTTAAAATTTTTAAAGTTAGACTACTCCATTGAGTTTTAAATTAAGTGTAAACTTAAGTTCCTTTGTATGACAGGGTACTCTTTTGCAAAAAATTCTCACAGTTCTGGTCATCGATTTTAAGTTTAGTTTAATATCTTAATAAATTTCATTGAATTAAAAATCTTAAATCAATGAAACTTGGAGAAAAGAAACCATAGGCACTTTTCTACATTTATAAATAACAAACGCAAAAAAAAACATTTCTTTTTTCTTAACTTTAAACTCAGAGAATATTTTGTTTCCATTTAAAAAGAACTCATAAAGTTATTTTTAAATTACTTATGCACCGGTGAATCCAATTTATTTCCCTTTTTCATACTTTATAGAGTTTTCGTTCATAATGATATTGTTAGGAACATTATAAAGTTGAGAATCTTTTGGCTTTATTTTTAAAATTGGTGAAAAGTTTACTTTGTTTGATTTATCGATTTATTTAATGTTTATTTAGTCTCCTTCTTTGCCATATCCTTAAAATATAAATTTATTTATTTACTTCTTCTTATTAATTTTTATTTATTGAGATCTACTGGCAACAGAAATTTAAAAAAAAAAAATCCCTGAATACTTAATTTTGGTTAGTAATTAACAAGTACTGTTTGTATGGTACTTGTAAAACAGGATCTATTAAAGTATTTGGTTAGGAAAAATTTTAAACGTGAATTTTAAGATCGAACCAAGAGGCAAAACCATGTTTCAATGCATATAAACATTTTTAGATGCTCCTAGTGGAGCTAAACACTAAAAGTCTCTGTTCCTCATGGCCAATACGTATCATCGTACTGAAAAAATATGCCAGTGTTCTAGTTCCAGTCATCTCCTTATCTGCTCCTTTTATCTTAGCCAGAAAGATATATTTTTCATTGTTTGTCCATTTAAACACTGGCTACCACACACACAGATATAATATATGCATATATATTATTTGTTTACGAAAAAAAAAGAGAACACCAAAAATGAAACAGCATATAAACGAGAGGGCGCCAATCCACAACCGGGGGCAGGGTCTTTTAAACTAAAAAGTATCTTCTCATGAATTGGAACTCCAAAAGCTTATATCTTTCCCCACACAATAAGCTCAAAACCGATAATCGAAGGGGAGACTTTCCCAATAAAATAAAGCCCAGATTCTAAGAGGGTGCTATTTTTTTACAACTGAACAATTATTTGCTATTGTTTCTGTACTGTAATTCTAGTGAAAATTCACAGTTTTGTCCGTTTTTACTCGCAAAGGAAGGTAATTGATTTTTTGGGTTTTATAATATAGTTGATGAGTAGGTTTTTTAGGTATTTGATTCAATTACTATTATATATTTGTACTTACGGACTTTGGACATCACTCGCGACTGCTTACCTGAAAAAAAAAAAACATAGATACAACTTAATAATGTTAAATAAGAGTAATTTATTTAAAGGTTTTAATAATTATAGTCTTCTTCTCTTTCTTCGTCTTCTTGTTAACCCAAATTTGTCCACTCCTGGACGTAGGTCTCCTCTAATCTCTTCCATGCGTTCCTATCTTTTGCCACCATTAAACAATGCTTGCCTGCTACTACTCTTATATCATCAATTCATCGTTTCTGTGGACGTCCCACACGCCTCTTCCTGTTTCTCTGGGTCTTCATACTGTGACCCTATATACCCATCTCTTGAGACGATCGATCTAGCTACATGACCCGCTCATCGCCACCTTATCCTTGCCGCCTCCAGAGTTATGTCATTGACTTTGGTTCGTCTCCTTATCTGCTCGTTATGAGACCGACCGTTTAGCATAGATAAGTTTCAGTAAAAATATGAATGATGGTAAATACAAAGACATTTATTAGAATAGAATGAACTATGGCATTTTACCTTTAATAAAATTATAGTTATGGATACATACTATAAAATTAATTTTAATTAATTATCTGTATGAACTACTTTTCAACGACTATTACAAATCAGTGGATAAAGAACTGCCAGATCTTAATGTTCAACTTATGTCTAGTAAACATAAATGTATTCCAATGGTAGGATACAACGAACTGTATTAAGTACGCATACGTATACTCCATCGAAAGTTAACACAGCAACTTTCAAGCCGACAGAGTGGTTGTCACGGTCAACGCTTAAAAGCATGTAGCGTTTTTTTCGCGGGATTCTCCTCGGGCATATAAATGTAAGATAATTGAAAACGGACGCAGTCCCTATTTCAGCAGTTTACCCACTGTTCTCTTATTCGTCAAATCTACGGTCATAGGTGTGTGTACTTAATACAATCCATTGTATCCTACCATCGTGTTCCGTAACTTCTGGGATAAGTACCAGTAAATTCTATTACATTGTACATCTGTACATGTGAATGGCATTGCTTCGTCTCCCGAGGAGAAGGCGGGTCTATTCGCAGAAATGCTCGAGGATAGGTTTCAACCTAATCCTCATAGTCATCCAAGGTTCGGCAGGGATGCGGTGGTGGCTGAAACCATTCGTATCTTCAATCAAACTCCTTTTCCCTCGGTGCGGACTTTCATGACTCCGCAAACAGTCAAGTCAATCATCCAGTCTCGTCCAGTTAGAAAAGCCCAAGGTCATGACAAAGAGAGAGTTACCCGTGAAACAAATTGCTGAGATCACTAATATCATTAATGGAATTTTCCGTTTAAGTTATTTTCCTGTTTCCTGGAAGAAAGCCGAAATTGTAATGATTCGGAAGCCTGGCTCTCCTTCCCACGAGGCCGACAGCTACCGTCCCATTAGCCTAATATCAACGTTGGGCGAGGTGGCGGAGAAAGTTGTCCTTGAGGAAATCAGAGACAAAAGCACCGAACTCAACGTCATCCCTGACGAACAATTCGGCTTTCAACCTAAACATGGTACGATTCATCATATCGCTAAATTGGCCCAGTTCGTTTCTAGCAATTTCAACCGCGGTTTCCGAGTTGGTGCTGTGTTCCTTGACATCTCCAAGGCATTCGATAAAGTCTGGCATGAAGGTTTAATTCTTAAACTTATCCGCTTCGGCTATCCTCCTCATCTTAGCACATTGGTTCAATCCTTCTTGTCTGGTAGGACTTTCCAAGTCCGCGTCGAACAGTCCCTGTCCGAGGTTAAGAGGATAAGGGCCGGTGTCCCTCAAGGTTCTACCCTGTCTCCACATCTTTTTTCAATATTTCCTCTTCTGATATCCCTAGGGATCGTTTTACAAATCTTCAATTGTATGCCCATGACACGGCAATCACTGCCTCGGCCCCGAGGATTGATTATGTCATTGCCCGATTACAACGTCATCTTGGGCGTCTCTCGGGTTGGTTTGATCGTTGGAGGATTAAGGTCAATCCAGCCAAAACCCTGACTATAATCTTTGAAAAAGGCACCCACACAGCCCCTCCTCCTCTATTCCTGAATGGAACTAGGCTCAGGTGGGCCAATAACATCAAATACCTGGGCCTTCTATACGACAAACGGCTCGTATGGAAAGACCAAGTCCCAATGGTCGTGCGTAAGGCAAATCAGCTTCTTGGGAAGCTGTATCCGCTCCTGAATCGTCGTAGTAAATTGTCAACTAGCAACAAGTTGTTAATTTACGAAATGATAATCAGGGCCGGACTTACGTACGCCTGCCAGACCTGGTGTCAGATGTCTAGATCCCTCCGGGTCAAGGTCCAGGCCGTTCAAAATAAAGTTTTGCGCATTATTGCTGGTGCTCCCTGGTTCGTCCGCAACAATCAGTTGCACAGGGAGTTCGACATGCCGACGATTAAAGAATTCACTCGTGCTTCTCAACTTCGTTTTCTTGAGAAAGCAGCAGCCCATTCTAACCCGGAGATAGCGAACACTTTCAGAGGCAACGTGAATGTCGACATAAGATATTTGCGACCCACAGACATGATACCAGACTAACATTAGACAAACGACTAACTTCGACTTTATCTTAAGGCCGTAGGTTAGTTGAGCCACTCCTTCTGAACCAGTGTAACAATATACACCACACATAATGTAACACAAACACTCCCGACATTGGGGATTAGGTTAGTTTAGTTGTAAGATAGGTTAAGTTAGGTTAGTTCAATTCATTAGTAAATTAACCTTGAGTTAAACCACACAAAACAATCTAAATATTTAACAGCGCGCCAGACATGTAAAAGGAGTAAAGGGTTTTCCCGGCTCACAAGGAGTTTTAGTGGGTATGCCAACCCTTCAGGTTGGAGAGCCCCACATAACTGGAGCACTCTGGGGCACCCTTATGGTGACGCAGGCTGCTCCGGAATCCACAAGGCGGATTTCTCCTTGACGAAAAAAAAAAAATCTCTCGTTTGTAAATCCTAGCCTCACTGACGAGCCGTGATACGACGAAACGGGTCTTAGGATGGATTTGATGAATAAGAGATAGTGGGTTAACTGCTGAAATATGAACTTCGTTCGTTTTCAGTTATTTTACATCTAAAATGTATTCCATTGTTCATACTTATTCTCGTAGGTTTGATTGATTCTCAGAACATAAAAAGTAATAAAAGTGTTTACCGTTTGTAACCAAGCAAAAAGTAGAAAACAATCAACATGCCATGGAATCTAAAACTTTTCGTCAGAAGAAAATTCAGAAGAAAGCTATTGGTCTGATTAAAGACATAAAAGTTTCCAGCAAACTGGATTCCTTAGAACATCGATTAGCGACTTAAATCTACTCTATACATTATTACTTTCATGGGAAGGGTTCGGTGGATATAGTTTGTCTAATTCCTAATACATACAAGTCGCCCTTATACATCTTATCTGTATAAGTTGTCGCTCCTTGTACGTTCAAGAATTCTTTTGTATAGAAAACTTCACTATTGTAGAATAAAGTACCTATAACTGTTTCTCATCGAGAAGAATCTGGAACGATTGAAGACTAATCGCCGTTTTCGTACAGGAATCACGCATGTATTGCTTTTAGAAATTTCCCAGGCACTATTTTTGTTTCAGTTTTCGGAAGTACCGTTTCATTTTTAGGTAGAAGGTTTATAAAAGTTTGTAGTGTTCACAGGATATCAAACTTGTAAGTTATAAAAAAGATTTAAAAAAACTTTATGTTATATCTTAAAAGTATATAGGGGACGAAAAAGTTCTAAATAAAACGATAATGTTTTTCTCAGTTTCACTTTTCAGACCCTTTTAAAAAGTAATTAATTTTGTCCGTTTCAAACCCGATAAAGAAACATAATTTTAACCCGACAGATGTTCTTTAATAAATCTTTTTATTAACTTAATAATTCGGTTAAATAATTGTGTTGGTACATTCTTAAACAAAACTGCAATTAAAATTTCTGATTAAAAAGGGGGTTTGTTCAGATGTTACAAATTATAGACCTAACGCCAGATTACGTTTTTGTCAAGGTTTTCAAGACAGGAATGCTATATTACATCTTCGTCTCTTGTACAACTATGGATCTAGTGGACACTGACTTCTCGAAGGCTTTTTATTATATTGATCATCTAGCATCTGAAAAATAATTTCTTTTCCTTTGTGTGTTGTGCCTTATTTTAAGGTTTTTCAAAAGCTAACTTACTTTTAGGTAATTATTGGTTATAGTGGTTTAGCTCTGAGCCCCTATTTTGTGTGGGTGTGTCGGTCGCATCATATACTCGTTATAGTCTAGTCTGAATACGACCAAAACATGCCAAAAACAGAAATCGTCTCGACGAGTATATTAAGGAAAAAATATTGCGACCGCTGAAAAATTGGGGCAACACCCTCAAAAATGGGAGAATTGACTCTTCGCAAGATAAACTAAAAATTGTGATAGATTTTGATTCTAGATAAAAAAAAAACAAAAAATTTAAGTGGCTCTGGATGTCATTTGAACCTTCTGGTCGGGAGAAATTGGCCGTTCTTGTCGTTTTTTTTTTTTGTCATTTTTTCTGACTATATAGGCGTAATTGCAAACTGTAAGCTAATTTTTTTTTATTTATTTATTTATACAGTGAACACTTACCGAGCAACAACTCCAAATAGTAAAACAGTATTTATAGTTACAAAAAAAAAGAATGCACATATAATAATTACAAAAAGAAGTAATAACAAAGGTAACAGATAAATTGTTACTGTCATTGCTTTAGAGCTACTATATTAATACGTTTACATTTTATTTTGTTTTTTAAATATTGTACTACTATATCTAAACAGATCTAAATCACTAAAGTTTGCATTATAATTACTTAACAGTATATTAGAAAAACTTTGTGTTCCCTGTGTAGTACGATGAAAAGTGATATGAAACAGTTGTTGAGATCTAGTGGTCCTGTTTGGAATCCGAAAATCAACATGGGACAGCGAAGTAACGACAGTTTATCTGACCGTTAAGTAATTTGTACAAAAATAAAGCTGAAGCATTGCGTCTTCGTGTTTCAAGTGTTTCTATACCTACTAATTGAGTACGAGTCAGGTACGGTACATTGTTGTAGGAAAACTTTAGTTTGAATAAAATGAATTTTACAAACTTATTTTGGACAGACTCCAGACGATTAATATGACAGTTATAAACAGGACTCCATATGACACTATTATACTCCAAAACACTCCTAACAAGACAATTATACATAGACCTAATAGCTCCAGTATCACACATATCATAGCGGGTACGGGTAGAACACCTAACATAGTTAGTTAACTCAGTTTTCACTTCTTATAATATTGATAAATTTTACCGATTTACGTTTTTTCTTCTGACGAATTTTTAAACTACTTTTTTTCAGTACCTTACCTAAAATATCAGAAACTAGAGAACTAAGGTAAGTTGGGTTAAAAGGTCATATTTTCGTCCTAGAAATCCACAGTAACCCTATGTACACGGAATACTGGGACATATATATATATATATATATATATATATATATATATATATATATATAGGGGAAGGACAGTAACAGGGCACTGGCAACAAACAATCCTAAGTTTAACTACTGGGAAACGCCCTTATAAGGAGAAGAGATGAGCAATCAAAGATCTAAAGGCTCTAGTATCTGCTTTTTATTTTTGTTATTAAGCTTTCGCTGCCTAATGGTAGCTTCTTCTGGATTCTAAACCAGGTACTGAAAATAAACTGTGATTCAATGAGTTGTAAGATGATAAGAAGTATGTGAAATTACTTACAAAAATTTAGCAGTTAATTCATCTCTGGTGAAGATAATGAAATGTGCATTTTTGTTGGCCAGGTATTAGGTATGATTACACAAACATGATTAAAGGATACTTAGAGAGTTACACAAATATTAAAAATAAAACTTTGTCAATAAACATTAGTCAAAAACACTTTTTGGAGACAGAAACACAACTGCAAGAAACACCATGATGTTGAAATGGTACTCCATGTTAAAATTTTTTGACATCGAGTTTAGTAACTATTTAGTGATATTTGTGTCCGAACCGGATATTGTTGGTAGTCTATGTCGTCATCAGGTCGACAAAAAACCATATATATATATACATATATATATATATATATATATATATATATATATATATATATATATATATATATATATGGTTACGAATATTTTGCACACAGTTTTCCTTTGCATGTAGGTACATCATCTCGTCACTTTATTTGCTATATATGATGTAAATAGGCTAAAAATAAAGCAAATATGGGAAAAATAACTTGAAAGAATTTTATTTTTAAGCCTTCTTACATTGCTATATTTTTTAAGCTATTTGGAAATAAAAGAAAATGCAGAGAAATATTGCGTTGCTACATCTATGGAACTATTTTGAAAATTTATTGACTTCTCCTATGTAGTAAATCAAATATCAAAATGGGTGACAGAATTTTCATAAACGGCAGTTTCGAGGCCGCCGTTGAAAATTCCTAATACAACTTTTATTGTAAATACGTATTTAGTAAAGCTTCAGGACGTTAGCTTGGATTAGTATTAGGAATGGGATTTTTCGATGCAGCTTAATATTCCAATAAAGTAAATCTTGTAAACTATGCAGACGAAGCCTTGGGTACATATTATTTTTTCTGGCAAACATATTTATTTAGACGTATTTCAGATGGTTGTTCCCAGCTGAGAAGTCCTGTATATGTACATATTCTAACTTCTGTAACTTTCATAAAGATTATAAATAAATCAAAGATATCATAAAAGAAAGGGAAAATTGCGTAGTCATATATATTTCTTGGCATGAGATTAGAAAAATAAAATGTTTGCTACTTATTTTTTATGTTGTTCTTTTACTTCGTTAAATTTATGATTCTTTAAATGACAAAGAAAGTTAGTTATCTGTTTTTTTTTTATTATTTTCTTAACGATGTTATTTCTTCGAGATAAGGAAAAAAAAAATTACATGCGTATTTAACGAAATGATTTTAAATTGTTTTCAAATAGATTTGTGACTTAACAAAAAATATTTTTATTTATTTAAGATGGAAGCAAATTTAATTGGCAAAACATGTTAGCGTGCTATCGAGAGGAGCACCTTATGATTTCAAAACGGTGCTTATCTTGACATAAGTACTGTATCTGTGATAATATAGTTGAACTGAACTGAAAAATTTTTGTTACGGAGGTATAAATTGATCGGTGACTTCACAAAACACACCCTAAATGAGTTTCCAACAAAGTTTGTTTCCGGTCTTTACTGAAAACTGATAACCTTGAAATTTTTGTTTTTTTTTATATACCAGATATATTATTAAAGGTAATGTACTCGTGATAATTTTAGTTCAATCTACACCCTCTGGAGAATATTCCAGAAATTCGCGATTTTTTAAAAATAATACAAAGAAAAGTGTGATTGATCTACTCTGTATATATCAACACTACACCAGACACTATATTTTTGCACTCGACGCCCGTTTCGCTAACCATGTCAGCTTCATCAGGAGCGATGATTGACTGGTTCCTGAGTAGTGTCATTGTGCCAAAGATTCCACATTCCCAACTTAGTTAAGATTGATCTAGTTAAAAATTTTTTTTTGATGACCAAGTAAAAAAATTTTTTTTTTCAATTCCGATTTCACTAACCCCTTAAGCCAAAATTTCATTTTCAAAACTACACGGCTCTGATGAGGCCATCAATATTAGTATCAAATTTCAACTTTCTATATCGAATAGTTTCGGAGATAATGGAGTGTGACAGACGGACAAACGGACAGACGGACAGATGGACAGAGGGACCAACAGATCGACGGACAGACGGACAGGCACCGAAGTGATCTTATAAGTGTTCCGTACGAAACACCAATAAGTATTCTTGACCAAATTTAAAGTATCTTTCCATTGGTTTTAGTTTTAATCTCATTTTTTAAGTAGATTAAAAGAAAAAGTCGGACTTGCACAATTAGTGTTCTGTACGGTGGTTGCGTTTAAAATAAAACAATATGCTTACCTAGGCTAACTTAATTAGGTCCCTGAATATATATTTTAAGAGCCAATATATATTTTCACGTTTATTCTTACTCAATAATGTATAATAATTACAGCATCTTAGGTACCTCCTAGCCAATAAATCAATTTAGCTTAATATAGAGTCTCGGAATAAAAGTGTAAAATCAATATTTTCTATCTAAATACTTGTTTAATTATAAACAAATAAAACAAAATTATTTTCTCTCGGTACCCATTTGTGTGTGTATTGAAACGTATATTAATAAAATTTCCACCATATTGTCAAGGAACATAGTTTTTATATTTTTTTTTTTTACCAGATAAATTATCAAACGTAATGCACTCGTGATAATTTTCGCTCATCCACAATTTATGAAAAATATTGCAGAGGTTTTTGATCAGTACTTTTCGAGATAGGGGGGGGGCAGAGGTTTTTGGCCATTTTTTTAAAAATAATGCCAAGAAAAACATGCGCAAGTATTACATCATATATAGTTTTCACCTCGCGTTTTTACAAGGTTTCATTTGACACCCCCTCGATAACCTGAAAAAAAAAAATTTTCACTTCTGATTTCATCACCCCCTAAAACTAAACCCTTAGGTCTAGATTTAACTTTCAAAACTACACGGCTCTGATTTGGCTATCAATTCCTATATTTGTGCCAAATTTCAACTTTCTATGTTAAGTAGTTTCGGAGAAAATCGGGTAGGACTGACGGACACCGAAGTGATCCCCTAAGGCAGAGGTGTCAAACTCAATTTTGCAGAGGGCCATATATTAAATTTAGAATGTGTAGGCGGGCCAGATTCAAATTAAAAAAAATGTACTGAATTATTATAACATTTTATTTATTTAATTATATAGTATATAATATACGGTTGTTAAAAATTATATCAAAGTTATAAAAGAGGGTAATTATTTTGAGCTCGAGGATCCAGATACCTGACTTTTCTTGTTTTTGACAAGTTCATTGATGTCAAGTATCATATTCGTTGTAGTTATTTTAAGAATTGATTGGAGATGTTCATTCGAAAGTCTTGTGCGATGTTTGTTCTTATTTATTTTCATGACGGAAAACATCTGCTCACATAAATAGGTGCTACCAAACATGCAGAGAATGCGTGCTGCATCCAAACTCTTGAAATATTGTGTATAAAATGTAAGAGCGTTAATCTCTTTAAATTTTTCTTTCAAAATACTGTCCGATTGAAGATCTATCAACTCCATTTGCAAATGAACTGGTGCCTGTGAAGCTTCAAAATTGAATGGATTGTTGAAAATTGGGAATTCCATTTCATTCATTTTGTGAAAGTCTTCAAAACGATTGTTGAATTCCGTGATCAAATTTTGCAGAAGTTGAGAATATTGATCCAATTTTTTTTGGTTCACTGTGCCAAATGATTTTAAATGAGGGAAATGATCCAAAGTTTGATTTTTTACCTGATTTTCCCACAGCCTCAACTTTGTTTCAAAGGCTTGAATATATGAATACATTTGAGTGACAATCAGATTTTTACCCTGTAACTTTACATTCAGATCAGTCAAGTGCTTATTCATATCTACCAAAAAGGCACAATCAACCCACCAGTCATTGTCATAATCAATTGGGTTGCCTTTTTCTAACATGAAAGCTTGAATAGGGTCACGTAATGCAAAAAATTTTTCTAAAACTACTCCTCGACTGAGCCAACGAACTTCGGTGAAGTAAGGAACATCAGAAAACTTTTCGTCCAAATCTTGTAAAAACTGCCTGAACTGTCGGTGATTTAGTCCTCTGCTCCTTATAAAATTTACTATTTTAATTATAGGTGGCATGACATGGTCCATTTTTAAATGTTTGGATGCCAATGATTCCTGATGAATTATACAGTGAAATCCCACAAAATTCCCTGATGTTTTCTGTTTTAATTTAGTTACAACGCCCCGAATGTTTGCCAGCCATGGCAGGAGCGCCATCCGTAGTTGTGCTACTAAGTATATTCCAGTCGAGTTCATATTCTGCTATCAAATGTTCAATTGCAGAATAAATATCATTTGCTGTTGTAGTACCTGTCAGTGGAACGCACTTTAATAGTTCTTCAGTTATTTCAAAGTTACTGTTAATACCTTGTATAAAAACAGCAAGTTGAGCTGTATCAACAGTATCAGTGCTCTCGTCAACAGCCAGTGAAAAGTTTGTAAATTCCTTAATTTTCTCCTTCAGTTGAAGAACCAAATTTTGAGATAAATCATTTATTCTTGAAGCAACAGTGTTTCTTGACAGCGAAATATTTTGAATTACCGACTTTTGAAATGGAAATGAAACATCGGCAACTTTCAACATACAGTCTTTAATAAAATCACCATCAGTGAAAGGTTTTGATCTCTTCGCGATTTCTAATGCAATAATAAAACTTGATTTCAGGGCATCTTCGCTCTCAGTATTAGCTTTAGTAAACATCGATTGTTGACTTTGAAGTTTAGATTTTAAAGATGACAATGTGTCCATTCTTATTTTTTCAGTGTAACAATCGAATTTTGATTTATGATTCGTATCATACTGTCTCTTCAAGTTAAACTCCTTACAAACAGTAACTGTTTGATTGCAAATCAAACACAGTGGTTTACCTTTCCATTCTATGAAAAAATATGCAATTTCCCATTTAGACTGAAAAACTCTGCACTCACTATCAACTTTACGTTTTTGTGACATTATGCCAAAATCGTAACAATTATGGAACTCGACACAACAATTATGGATATCGCACGCGCACGACACAAACAAATGCACAATACCCTCACAATCACTACTTCGCAGTACAACTAAAATCCTTCTCCGACCGTGTCGCTTCGATTACTCGACTCACACTCAACTGACTCACGTCGCGCCGACGCACTCCTTTTATAACATCGATAAGGAAGGTTCTAGTCTAGACTCGAAGCGCGTGGAAGATTCTATTGTTCTCAACAAAAATAATAGGGTATTTCCGCTTGTTGCTAAGAGACGGCGTTACTGTCTATCTCTCTCGCTTGTCAAGGCACGCGCTGCCCTTGAAATTACTTATAAATGTAGTGTGCGCATTTTAAAACTTCCGTAGAAGAGTCGAGTGAAGTCTAAAAGCTCTAAAAAACATGATTCTTCTTTTTGTGACACATTGCGCTTGCGGGCCTTATTGATACGTCCCGGGGGACGGATGTGGCCCGCGGGCCGTATCTTTGACATCCCTGCCCTAAGGGTTCCGTGCGAAACACTACCAAAGTGAAGAAAAGTTGCTTTTAATGGATAAAAGTAATAATGAATATTTTTAATAAAGTATCAAATTTTGCATTTTTTTCCAGTTTTTTACTAAACTAAATTTTTTTAATAAAACAGATTTTTAATATAAAAATTGTTTTCACTCACACATGCTTATTCTATGGCAAGCTACGTTGAGGAAATACTAATATCTTGTATTTCTTTTTTCGATTCATTTTAAAAACGCTCCTGAAACGGTCTTAAATTCGATCAGACACATTCTGTTATATCTTTTATTATGTATTGTTGTTACGACATGATGATAATATTTGAATTTTAGAAACTTGAGTCAGTCCTCGCCAAGAAAATAATTTATTACCCTTATTAGAACCCAGTTAATTTTCCTTTTTTTTTCATTTTCATAAATTAAAAAAGTATTCTTTAATCTCTTTCTAAAAGCTAATATTAAATGGATTTCGGCGTAATTAAAAATTATCCATTAGAAGACCACTTTTCAAAAGGAAACCTTGTACTAGTTAGAAAAATGAAGTGAAAATCATTAACAAAAAGAAAAAAGAACTTTTAAGTTCTCTTGACATCGAAAAAATACAAATTTTAACGACGTGAAGTAAAAACTTTTTGGAGAAAAAGTTACCGTCTATTTTACTTGTTTTTTATTTATGAGACAGGTCATGCTGATATAACTAAAAAACACACATATACTTAGTCTAGAACACAAATTGTGTTTTGCGGGAAATATGTTCATTTTTAGTGTTTCGTACGGAACAATTATAAGGTCACTTCGGTGTCTGTCCATCTGTCTGTCCCTCTGTCACATGCGATTGAAATTTGGCACTAATATGGGAATTGATAGCTTTATCAGAGCCGCGTAGTTTTGAAAGATAAATTTTCACTTAAGGGATCAGTTTTGGGGGGTAAAAAATCCGAAGAAAAAAATATTTTTTACCAGGTCATCGAGTGGGGTGTTAAATGAAAGCTTGTAAAAATATATATAATGTAAAACTTGCGCACACCTTTCTTTGTATTATTTTTTAAAAATTGTGAAAAATCGCTGTCCCCCCTTATCTCGAAAAGTACTGATCAAAACATTTTGAAAAAATTCTGGAATATTCTCCACAGGGTGTAGTAGAACGAAATTTATCACGAGTGCATTACCTTTAATAATTTAGCTGGTATATAAAAAAAAACAAAAATTTCATGGTCACCAGTTTTCAGTAAAGATCGGAAAAAAACTTTGTTCAAAACTCATTGTGTTTTGTGAAGTCTTACTTACTTACTTCCTCTTCTGAGTAGGTCACAGACCTGTTCTACTTCGTTACTTAGCCTCTTTTGATTCGCATGTCCAGCTGTCTCTCCATCTCTTTGGTGGTCGTACTTATGGTCTTGTTTCATGTGGTTTTTGGTCATACATATTTTTATCATTCTCGTTTTTTCCATCCTTTGTACATGTTCACGCCACTCTCTTCTTCTCTTTCTTCCCCATCTGACTATATCCTCTACCTTGCATTGTTCTCTTATGGTGTTGTTACTCACTCTGTCTAATAAACTTTTTCCTGTTATTGCTCTCAGTATTTTCATTTCATTTGTTCTTAGTAGCTGTTTGGTTTTGTTTGTGTCTGCCCGTGTTTCTATGCTATACCATAACCCAGTATGGGTCTAACGCAAGTTCTATATATTCTTGTTTTTGCTTCTACACTTAGATTTTTGTTTTTCCAAACTATATCTGTGAGGACCCCCTGATATTGCTGCTGCTTTATTTGTTTGTTATCTCACTTCTTCTGTTATATCTCCGTAGCTAGTAATTAGTACTTCCAGATATGAGAATTTCATTACTTGTTCTATTAATTTTACATTTATTTCTAATTTACACCTTATTGGTTCTTTAGCTATTGTGATGCATTTTGTTTTGTTGGTATTGACTTCCATGTTGTATCTTTCTGCTACTTGTTTGAATTTATATAGCAGTCTTTGTAGGCCGTGTTCCGATTGTGATGTTAGAACAATATCATTTGCATATCCCAGTATCTTTATTTGTTTATCTCCTAGTTCGTATCCATCGTTGACTAGTTTTACTTCCTGAATAATTTTGTCCATTATTATGCAGAATAGTAACGGGCTTAAGCTATCTCTCTGTCTTATTCCTACTTTTATATCTATTTCCTTTGTTAATTCGTTATTACTTCTTATTCTTGTTGTGTTACCGTGATTGAGTTTTTGGATTATTTATGGTATTGGGTATGGAATTAGGTCTTTTATTAATTCCAATGTCGAATGCTTTCCTTAAGTCGATGAAACAAAAAAATTCTGGTGAAGTCATTGATCATTTTATACCTCAGTAACAAAAATTTTAAAAGCAATCTACTTACGGAACATTAATTGCGCAAATCCGACTTGCACTTGACTGGTTATTAATTATCAGTTGATGCCAAATGTAAAATTAGATAGTAAGGCAGTTAAGACAATATTAAATAGGAAATTTAAGTGTAAATTAAATAGGAGGTTTTTCAAAAATTTTAATTTAATGGATTCTTTCAGTATATTTGAATCTCAAAATGACAATTTTTGAAA
Source organism: Pachyrhynchus sulphureomaculatus (assembly GCA_019049505.1). Taxonomy (NCBI): domain Eukaryota; kingdom Metazoa; phylum Arthropoda; class Insecta; order Coleoptera; family Curculionidae; genus Pachyrhynchus; species Pachyrhynchus sulphureomaculatus. The sequence continues at coordinate 167,583,488 of CM032454.1, read as the reverse complement.
TTGTTTGTCTATTTGTTCACATCTTCATCATTAGATCTTAATAGATCTATACGAAATTTGGTAAGGACCTAGATGCTGGATTTAGGTTCTTTCTAATTTATATACGGTGATTTTAAAATAATGAATATTCACTTTTTTAAATGATATGCAATGTATGTTTCTTTCTTAAATTTGACTTAAAATTTTACCAGCACTAAAAGTGAAATAATGTATGTTTAAAATTAATAGTCTGGCATCTAAATTAATGGCGTTTATTTCTCGTGACCGAAAATGCATTACGTGGTAGTTTATATCAAGAAATTGAAGACGTTGCTTCACGTAGTAAATTCCACGGACGCAGGAGTGAAAAATCGTTATTGTATTACTTAATACTTGCAGGAATGTGTGTATACGAGGGGTGGCTAGAAAATAACCGGCCTGAATTTATAAATCTTTTTGTTTTTGAACTTTGATTTTAAAATCCTAATTTTATTTAATATACACTTCTTCTCAATCTCCACACCCGCTCCATACGAAGTTTTCATTGTTGGAAGCAGCGCCACACTACGTCTTGTGACAGGTTTATCGTCACTGCCGCCGCTTTTTTCGTTACTGCGTTAACAGACTCAAAACGGATTCCCTTCAACGCACTTTTTACCTTGAGAAACAAAAAAAGTCACCTTGCTCTAAGTCAGGTGAGTAGGATGAACGCTGCAATACGAGGATTCCATGTTTCGCCAAAAACTCCTTAATTGAAAAGGCATTGTGCGCGGGTGCGTTGTCTTGCTGGAGGATCCAAGACCGATTCTTTCAAATTTCAGGTCTTTTCCTTCTCACACGTTGACGACTGGTGGTCAAAATCTGTTCAAAGTGAACTTGATTTACAGTTTGATCTTCAGACACTCAATCAATGTGAACAATTTTACGGATGTCAAAAAGTACGATTATTATAGCTTTTAATTTTGATTTATTAATCAATGCTTTCTTTTTTCTTGGTGGCGCTTGGTTTCAGAGTCACACGTAAAAATCATGATTTATCACATGGTATTACCCTCTTTAAAAAGTTTGGATCAGATTCAATGCTTTTTAGTGTCATTCGATCTTGTATTGCGGCAAAAAGGATTTTCAGTACCAACTTTGAACACACTTTGCTCACGTTAAACCTGTCAATATTCGTTAACTCACTGACTGACAGCTCTAATACTCTGACGTCGATTTGTTCTAATGATCTTACTGATTTTTTAAATATTTTCGTCTGTTTTTGCCGTTCGTGAACACCCAATGCGGAGATCCTCTATTCTTTCCTGCCATCTTTGAATCATTTTACCACTCTAAAAACTTCCATTCGTGATAAGCAGTCATCACCATATACTTCTTGTATCAAACTTAATGTTTCTGTAGCAGACTTTCCAAATTTAACGAGAAATTTCACATTGTTCAACATTGACATTAAGGATTTTTCCGATGCAGAGTAAATACACGATCCGACTTAAACTAGCGCTGTAGCCGAGCTGGAAATGCACGGTCATGAAAATGGTTAAATAGGTAGAGGCGGTATTCAAGCTCAACGCCCCATTATTGCCAACCATGTGGCACCAATATTATCGGAGTAACAAAATCGGTCCGGTTATTTTGTGGCCAGACCTCGTACGTGTTTATAACTAGAGATAACTAATCCAAATTTCATGATTTTTTTGCCAAATATAGAAATTATTCCGTATGTTTTTAGTGTTCCGTACCAAACACTTATAAGATCACTTCGGTGTCTATTTGTCTGTCTGTTTGTCACACCCGATTTTCTCCGAAACTATTTGACATAGAAAGTCGAAATTTGGTAATAATATAGGAATTGATGGCCTCATCAGAGCCATGTAGTTTTGAGAGTTAAATTTTGACTTAAGGGGTTAGTTTTGGGGGGTAAAATCGGAAGTGGTGTCAAATGAAAGCTTGTGAATACACGAGTAAAAAATGTATATATAATGTAATACTTGCGCGCACTTTTCTTTGCATTATTTTTAAAAAATCGCGAAAAAATCGCTGTCCCGCGCCTTATCTCGAAAAGTACTTATCAAAAAATTTTGAAAAAAATTCCGGAATATTCTCCATGGGGTGTAGATTGAACGAAAATTATCACGAGTGCCTTACCTTTAATAATTTTTCTGGTATTTCAAAAAACAAAAATTTCAAGGTCATCAGATTTCAGTAAAGATTGGAAACAAACTTTGTTAAAAAGTCATTTGGGGTGTGTTTTGTGAAGTCACTGATCATTTTATACATCTGTAACAAAATTTTTTATTTTAAAAGCAATCAACGTACGGAACACTAATTGCGCAAGTTCAACTTGCACTTGACCGGTTATTAATTCACGTTTGTTAATAATTTCTCATCTAGTATCGAAGAAATAACGATGTTTTTTGACGTTATTGATATATAGTGTTTATTCGTAGCCAGAGTAAGAAAGAACATTGGCCATTTGCCTTTAATGAAAATTTTAAGGATTATAGTAATCGTTATGCAGTAAAACAGCTGTATGACCAGTCACGTTCCCGAATAAAGTTGGATAACATTCTCTCCGAAAATTTTTCTGTATGAAAGGGTGTCAGAGAGAGCTGCTATCTGTCTCCTTCATTATTCAAAATTTATTTGAAGCATATAGATGCCAAAAGTGTTTTTGTCAAGCAAAAAAAAACAGGAAGCTACTTTTACCGTTCTTTTTTTTTAATGGGGTCGCTTGTAGAAGGGAAGGAGCGCCAATCAACTGGGGGTGAAGCTCCTGGATAAAAGTAATCCTTTTTCACTGGAAACATAACAGTTTTTTGGCGTTTTCTTCACAGTTGAAAATTTTACAAAAACGCGCCTAGGCTTTTGTACAAAAAAAATTTCTTACCAACCCTGGTTCTTGCAGAGATAAAACCATTGAAATACGTCGAAAAAAGAAGGATAAATAGACAGAGAGAGAGACAAAGAGGGAGAGAAAATTTTTAAGGCTACAAGAAGAGAGGCGATATCCCGGTAAAGTCAATTGTTAATGATTTTGACCTGATCTTGATTATAGCCTGATGAGTTCTGAATAATAAGATGTATTTAATTTCAAAAGATTACAGATTAAATGTATTAACAATATTGTCCGAACACTGACACGGCTAGATTTAAGAGAAGGGCCATATGAATACAAGGAGCGTTTCTTTAAGAAAAAAAGTTAAGAAACACGAAAGGCGAAACTACAAAGAGGAAGAACAAAGGAGGGGGGGAGAGAAATGACAATCAGGGGACGAAACCTGTTATTAATCAAACCTTTTTCCATAGGAACTCTATAAGCTTGGTCCCTTCTCAACATAGTAAACTAAAAATCGACGACTGCAGAGTGAAAATTTTTACAAAAAGAACCCTTTCATACAGCAGAACTATAAAATATTACACCCATTTAAAAATCGATGATTGAGGTGAGTCGATTTTTTAAAGAATCCTTTCTCACAGTGGACTTAAAAAAATACCTTCAATTTAAAAGTCGATGAAGGAAGAAGGATTTTTCACAAGAACAAACCCATTAATAATATCAAACCTTAACCCTATTTGAAAATTGAGGGCTGGGGAGTGAAAAATTTTCATAAAAAGAACCGCTAATAAAAAAAAGTTAGCGGTCGCGATTTTCTATGTCTGTAGGAATGGGAGGGAAGTAGATAGCCCCTTGGCCTCTTCGAGTTATGCTTACGCAATACTACGTTAAAAAAATTCACAGGAACAGAAAATATTCACAAGTAAGAAAGAACATTGGCCATTTGCCTTTGATGAAAATTTTAAGGATTGTAGTAATGGTTATGCAGTAAAACAGCTGTATGACCACTCACGTTCCCGAATAAAGTTGGATAACATTCTCACCGAAAATTTTTCTGTATCAAAGGGTGTCAGAGAGAGCTGCAATCTGTCTCCTTCATTATTCAAAATTTATTTGAATGAGGCATTGGAGAGATGGCGAAGAGCATGTAGAGGAATGAGAACACAACTGACCGACGAAACAACGTTGTACACTCTATATTTTGCCGACGATCAGGTGGTTATTGCTTAGGACAAGGAAGACCTTGACTTTATGACAAAAAAACTGTTTGAACTGGGGTTTAACAGTTAACTGCAAGAAAACGAAGTATTTGTATACTCGTATAGGAGCAAAACAAGGAAGCCTTACTTTGAATACCGGTTAGGTCACTGGTGCTTGTGAAGAGCATATATATATATATATATATATATATATATATATATATATATATATATATATATCTAGGAACTAACATAAGTAGAGACGGTAGAACGGAAAAAGAAGTGGAGAGTAGAATAAGTAAAGGAAAGACGGTCGTAAGACACCTAAACTCTGTTCTGTGGTTGAAGAACATAACATCACAGAAAAAGCACCTAATTCATAATGCAGTATTTAAGAGCATCGTATTATACGATTGTGAAACTTGGCAATTTACGAAACGGTTGGGACAAAAACTAATGGCACTCGAAATGAATTAGTGGCGAAGATTGGCGGGAGAGTCAAAAATGGATAGCGTTAGAAATAAAAGGAGAAGGAATGTCATGAAAGCAAAAACCACCATTATTGAGGAAATTCAACAACGGTAACTTATATGGTACGGACACGTGGAAAAAGGAGAAGAGGGAGACCAAGAGCGACATGGTTTGGACATATTCAGAGGGCAACGTCAGAGAGAAATCTAAGACCCGGGGATTGTGAAGATCGAAGAGGATGGAAACTGAGAGCCGGAAGGCGAAGAACGCTATAAAAAAACCGGATTGATGGATGGAGTAAGGGTTACACACAGGCCGCTACTGAAAACACTCGTATATGGTAAGCAGTAACATATTTTCCAACAAGTATAAATCTTTATCTTCAGAATATTTTCTACATATTCTAGAATATTTGAAAGACATGGCTTCTAAACACAACTGAGAATAAAATATTATCTTCTTTACAATAAGATTTACGCGATACGCGTACGTGAGGTCGCGAGTGCCTTTTACGTTATTGTAGCAGTCGTGTTCACTCCGTTGATTTTATTCTTGCCATCTTGCTTACGTCGGGCGTTCGATAAATCTTTATATGGCGTATAACTGTCAAGTTGTGTGTGTGTTTTCCAGTTTTATTGAATTGAATAGTATATTATATCACGTGTCCTACAATAAGTCGTAATTTAATTTAATAATAATCTTTTCCAAGTTATTTACTTTTAATATGTACTTACAAATGTAATATATCTATATATATATATATATATATATATATATATATATATATATATATATACATATACATATATTTATATATATATATATATATATATATATATATATATATATATATTATATATATATATATATATATATATATATATATATATATAATATATATATATATATATATATATATATATATATATATATATATATATAATATATATATATATATATATATATATATATATATATATATATATATATATATACAGTGACCGGCAAAGTGTTTGCAGCATATAGAAATTTTTTTTATTATTTTTATTTATAAAATATATTTATAAAATATCGATAAACCTATTAAGATACAAATTCAACAGTAATTGCAAAATCTATGTTTTTAACTTAAGTAACACTTTACAAGGATCAGAAAATAAATATATTTTAAAGCGTTTGAGAATTTTCTTGTTGGAAAACACCGAAATAGCAAGTGATACAAATATTGTAACAGCTGGCTTTCGAACGTAAACTCGTTTTTTTGAATTATTTCTCCCAGTTGTCAAAAAAAAAACAAAAGAATATTTCTAATTATAACCAAAGCAAAAGAAATTTGCCGGAACTAAACTATTAGGAAAAAATCGATTAAATTTTTTTAGCTAGATAAAGAAACATTTAAGAAAAATTGCGATTGTAATCTTTTTATGTAGATGATTAAAATTTCACAAGTAGGGTTTAAAATAAAATCTAAATATTTTTTAATCTTTGAGTTTTTTCGATATGCTGTCAATTAACCAGACTTTTCAAGATTCTATAATCGTTTATTCAAATTTCCTGCCATACGAACGGTCACGAGGCACATGTCAAAATCAATTTTTACGTTATCGGACATTTGGATACTGTAATAATAAAAAAATTTCCCATATGCTGCGAACTCTACCGGATATATATATATATATATATATATATATATATATATATATATATATATATATATATATATATATACATATATATATATATATATATATATATATATATATATATATATATATATATATATATATATATATATATATATATATATATATATTATATATATATATATATATATATATATATATATATATATGTATATAGTGGCGAACAAAAGTATGGAAACATTTTCTTAATCAAAAATATAAAATACTATCCTTTAGGAATAAAAAAACTACTCTTGTTTTGTTGACAATTTCTTTATAGAATTTTATTATTGACTATAAAAACTTTGTTTACCTTCTCTGGTAGATAAGGTTTTTAAGAAACGCGTTTTGTCCTTATTCTTATTATGTTGATACGATGTAATTTGGTAGCATTGTTTAAGAGTGCGGTTTTTGAAACATAAAATTATTTCTCTGTATCAAAGTGGAAAGAAGCAAATTGAAATTGCAAAATCTTTAAACATGCATAGGGGCACTGTCAGCAAAATTGTTAAGAAGTTCTCGAGAAGGGGCACTGTTGATCCGGCATTTAAAAGTGGTAGACCTCGAAAAACAAGTAAGAGAGTAGATAAAATTATAATTCGAAAAGCGAAAAATGATCCCAAGAAAACTGCTGTTGATATTAATAAAGAACTAAGGCAGCAATATCATTGTGTATTGGTGTCAGACATGACTATTAGGTGTCGTCTGTTATCTGAAAATCTTAATGGTAGGCGTGCTGTTAAAAAGCCACTCCTTACAAAGCGTCACAGAAAAGAGAGATTGAAATTTGCTAAGGAACATAAATCAGTGGTCTATAGTAATCTTTAGTGACGAAAGCAGGTTCAGTCTCTTTGGAAGTGATTCTACTGGTTATGTAAGAAGATCCGTTAGTCTAAGATATGACCCAAAGTACCTTGTACCTACTGTCAAACATGGCGGTGGAAATATCATGGTATGGGGTTGAATTCGACGGTCTGGTACGGGGCCATTGGCAAAGATAAATGGCAGAATGGATGCTCAAATGTATCTTGAGATATTGGAAAATAATTTGATTCCTTATGAAGAAGATTTTCCACTGTCATGGATTTTTCAACAAGACAATGACCCAACCACACACATCTCGCTTGGCCAAGAATTGTTTTTCTGAACAAAGAATTCGGGTGATGCGCTGGCCTTCACAATCAACGGTTTTAAACCCGATAGAGAATCTTTGGCACCATCTGGATAAAAAAGGAAAAGAAATATAAAAAACCGGGACGAACTTTGGATCGAATTAAAACAAGAATGGGAAAAATACCAGCCGATTTTTGTGCTAGGCTTATTAACTCTATGGGCAGAAGATGTCAAGCAGTGATTGACGCAAAAAGATATCCCACTAAATATTAAATATTTTAGACATCTTAGTCGTCATAATGGAATTTTTATTTTATAACAAAAATGTTTCCATACTTTTGTTTGTGCATAATTTTGTTACGTTAAAAAACTAAGCACATTTCTAATAAATAATAACTGTTTTAGTGTTCAAAATGTTTGTTAGCATAAATAAATATTGTAAATGTAAACCGCTTAAATGTTAAGACTAGAGTTGGGAATTTAAATGTTTCCATACTTTTGTTCGCCACTGTATATATATATATATATATATATATATATATATATATATATATATATATATATATGTGTATATATATATATATATATATATATATATACATACATAGTAAGTACAGTAAAAGGGCTTACTGATAACAACCGAAATATAAGTTTAACTTGGGGATAGCCCTTGAGATTGCAGAGTAAACAAAAAGGTCTTAAAGTTCTTAGTAACTGAATTTTTATTTTAATACTAGAGCTTTCGATGCCAAATTTTACATCATCTTCGGGACCTGGAAGATACAGAAAAGAACTCTCATAAGCCAGAGCAGCTTCTGAAAGAATATACCGTACTTTCAAAAAGAAGAATAGTAGGAAACAGTAACATACTTTTTTTAATTTTTTTTTAAATCCGGGTTATTAGTTTAAAAGAGTACTTACTGAATGTTTACAGGTGGTTCTCTGTTGAATGAGAATCTGATCTATATCTATTGAAGAAAAAGAAGTGCTAACACATGATTTTAAACAATAATTAAAGCAGAACTTATTTTTATTCATATACATTCACACTATCGTTTACACCTTATTTATTTAATTGTTAGAATATAACAGAATCATAATAACAATTATTAAAACTTTATAATTATTATAAATTAAAATTAGCGAAGAAAAACTAGTTTTGAGCCATTGTGAAGTCTAACAAAAGTGATTATCTTTTTAATTTTAGTGATTTTTAGTTTATATAAAATGTCACTGCTGTCAAAACTTGAACCTGCGTAGTGAGGAAAAATTTTTAAAAAGCCGCCTTAAGGTCCTTAATTCGGATGAAAAATAAATCAGCGGATATTAATAATTTTTAAAGCAACAAAATTCACACCCTATATATACACCAGAGTTTCAGAATTGAATTTAGAGGGTACTCTGACTTATGAGAGTTCTTTTCTGTATATTTCTGATCCCTAAGTATAAATATATATATATATATATATATATATATATATATATATATATATACATATATATATATATATATATATATATATATATATATATATATATATATATATATGTATATATATATATATATATATATATATATATATATATATAATGTATATATATATATATATATATATATATATATATATATATACACATTTTTTTTAAATAACTGGTCAGGTTAGCTTGATAAATTTTTTTTAGACTATGGAAAATTAAAGGCAGCTAATTCAATTGTTTTCACTCATGATACTTGCAAAAGTATTTTTTTCCTACAGGCTTAGGACAATTAGTTTAATTTTGAATTGTGATCAACAGCAGGGTTATTCTAGATTTCGTAACGATAATTAGAATCTTAGAATACGGAAACTTGTAGTCGTGGCACTCAATAGACTGATCTAAGGTGTAGATTTTCACGAAATTCATAAAAGTGTTAGTATCTCGAAATCTACCGATTTCTCACTAAGATCGTATTTACGTATCCTGGTGAGTTATGAGCTAGCCTATCGACCCTCGAAGGGAGTACGTTGGTTTTTGGAACATGAATGTTTTATTAGAAAAAAGAAAGATTTAAGGTTACAAAATACGTGTAATATGATAAATAAATATATTTTGTTTTATTCAAAAATTGACGATTTTAAACTGCGGCCAGGTTAGTCCAGATTAACCATAGTCTATTTTTACTTACCTCTACTCGAGCAAATCATCGGACTATGCTGTCAACCACAGTTTCTGTCTAAAGTCATTTACTAAATCCTGTTAAAAATAGATCTTTCTCGAATGAAGGAAAATTTCTTAATAAAAATACTTAACCTAGACATTTATCTAAGTTTTAGGCAGCTGCCGCTGTATATTTAATATTAAAGCATTTAAAAGGCTGTGCGAACTCCTTTATTTCTACAATGTTGTCTTTTCTTATTAAAGAAGTAAAACTTCATTCCAGCCAGCTTTATGTCGAATAATTTAGTGAAAATTACTCAGCGCAAACTGACACAAAAACTCGGAACATGCTTTTAACGAAAAAGGAATGGCTTTTAGCTCGAGGCAAATCTTTTTTAAAAAGGGATCTTGTCAGATGTTCTTGTTACAATTTCTTTAACTTGATATGACGTCAACATTTGCTTAATGTTGTATATACATTAAAAGTTATGAAGGTTTTTTTTTAATTGAATAATTTGAAATAATGTGGAAAGGGTATTAATGGGGATTTTAACAAAAGTAAACATGTTTTTAAACTTTGTTCTATTCAGTCGTACAAAAGGTTTGCAGATCAAGTCTTGTGTTTGTTATTGTGGCCTTAGTCCTTACAGAGGTCACTTGCTTGATCATGCGTGTGTTCATTGATTTTCCAGTTATTTTATTCAATCCAAAAAAAAAACTTGTGTTTTGCACCTTAAAAGATTCAAGATGAACTATTTATTTCCGAAGAAGATAAGTACCGAAAAAATACAACACAGACGGACGACACTACACCCGGACATCAAGAAATTTTGAGGCAGCTTAAGGAAAAATTTAATGATCCATCCATATCTATCACAATGAAAACTATGGTACTTACTATTGCACCTAAATTATGAAGTGAAAATAGACTTGCAGAAGAATTCCATACATCTAGAAGACAAGCGAAAAAAGCAAAGCAGCTTGTTAAGAAATATGGAATTTTTTCATCACCTAATCTACGTGGCGACTGAAAACTGCTACCTGAAACTGAAACTTTAGTGAGATCTTTTTATCTCAGAGAAGACAATAGTCGGGTAATGCCTGGAAAGAAAGATTTCGTGTCCGTAAAACTAGACGATGGTAAAAGGACTCACTTGCAAATACAACTAATTATGTGCAACATTGATGAGCTCTATCACAAATTTAAAATTGTATATCGTGATGATAACTTAGTGCTTACAAAACTTTTTATTTTACGTCCTCAGCAATGTATATTTGCTGGCGATTACGGTACGCACCATGTTTGTGTTTGTACTTACCACCAAAATGTTAAACTGATATTGGGTGGAGGAGACATTGACTCTTTCACTGCTGGAATTGAGATTCAATACCACAGCGTCTTTAAACTCAATATCTGAGGAATTTTTTTTGAAATATTTCTTCAGATGTTTAAACATGAGTTGAAATGTGCCAGCATTGTGGACCCTGGAGTTGCTAAAGCAAAGTTTTCGGTTTTCTACGAATTCAGACGTTTATTGTAATGGTCTGCTTCGGGCTCTGAATTATCTTTTCGCAAATATCTCCATTAATTGTAGATCATTGTTCCCTATACTTAATAAGCAAGATTTCTTTGCAGTTCTACAAAACAGTCGTGTACAATTTTCGCGAGGACAACTAACGTATTCCGTTCTCTGGAAGAGGAGAGCCCAAAATTTCGTTACCTGTCACATGCAATTGAATATTTTGGAGAATACTGAGCGATTGAACTTGATATGTACCAGGTGTACAAGTATGAAATGCGGATTTCAAACAACAGATGGTGCACCAATGCAGTTTGTGCTATAAAGATTTGACACTGCGCCATTTTGTTGTGTCATCAACAAGTGTCAGATGCGCACGAGTGATAAATTGGAATAGTGTGTGTGCATAGTGTTGTGTTGTTGTGTTCAATATGTCGAAATTTATACCGAAGAAAGAGCATTCGCGGACAGCATTAATTTTTTGTTTTCATTTGAAGAAAACTGCTGTTAAATCATACCGATTACTTCGAGAAGTTTATGGTGAACATGCTCCATCGTAAGATACGTGTGAACGATGACTTCGGCGTTTCAAAAGTGGTAACTTCGATGTTGCAGACAAGGAACGTGGAAAACCACAAAAAAATACGGAATTGCAAGCATTTTTGGACCAAGATGATTCGCAAACTCAAAAACAACTCGCCGAGTAATTGGGCGTTAGTCAACAAGCTGTTTCCAATCGGCTACGAGAGATGGGAAAGATTCAGAAGACCGGTAGATGGGTACCACATGAGTTGAACGACAGGCAAATGGAAAAGCGGAAAAAACACGTGTGACATTTTGCTCGCTCGGTACAAAAGGAAGTCGTTTTTGCATCGTATAGTTACAGGGGATGAAAAGTGGATTTATTTTGAGAATTCCAAGCTCAAAAAATCATGGGTAGACCCAGGCGCACCGTCCACATCGACCGCAAGACCGAATCGCTTTGGCAGAAAGACGATGCTCTGTGTTTGGTGGGACCAGAGGGGCTTGGTCTATTTTGAGCTGTTAAAATCTGGGAAAACGGTTAATACTAAACGTTACCAACAACAATTGACCGATTTGAACCGTTCGCTGCTTGAAAAAAGACCAGAATACCGAAAGAGGCAACACAAAGTCATTTTCTTCATGACAATGCTCCATCACATACGGCAAAAACCAGTTCGCGACATGTTGGAAGCACTCAGCTGGGGTTCTACCCCATGCGGCTTACTCACCAGACTTGGCTCCTTCCGATTACCACTTGTTTGCATCGATGGGTCACTCACTTGCTGAGCAGCGCTTTGATTCGTACGAAGATGTGAAAAAATGGCTCGATGAATGGTTCGCAGCAAAAGGGGAAGATTTTTACTGGCGTGATATTCACAAATTGCCCGAAAGGGGGGAAAAAATGAATAACAAGCACTTTTTATCATTCTTCCGAATTTAACATGTTTTTTTAGAAAAAAAAAAACCGCATTTCATACTTGTACACCTGGTATATTGAAGGAATTTGATCGTGTTTGGCATGGCAGACTGTTGACTAAGATACACTCTTATATTATGTCTTAACCGTTTTGTTCATGGCTCTCGTGTTTTCTCAGAGTACGTTCTTTACGAATGGCAGTTGACGGATTACTTTCTAATAGCTCCACTATTAACACTGGTGTGCTTGAAGGCTCCATATTGTCGCCTACCCCCTTTCTGTTTTACATTAACGATGTGTTGGAAAGGACTAGGAACTTGCAGATGACAGTAAGCTGATCTCTTTATTTATTTTAAATCTTTGAACATCAGCTATTCATGCAAATATCCGCAGCAGCAAGTTGTTGAACTTAACAAAGACCTGGAAGAAATTATATATTGGGGTGACAGTACTTAAGTAGAATTTAAGGTTACAAAATCTAGGGTGGCAGTTTTTTATAAAAAAGTTAACGTTGCGGAATCCGACATTATGTTGAGACACTTCATCCCTATACCATGGTCACTTAATTTTCTAGGCGTTAACTTGGAAGCGAATATGTCCTGATGTGATACTACAATAACTTTTAATTCTATACAAAGCCCAAATTTGACCAATGATGGTGGAATACTGCTTCCATGTTTGGGGCTTCGTTCCCAAACATACGCTGCATTTGTTCGATTCAATTTATTGGAGACCTATAACTCACGAGTAACCTTGTTTCTTTAAAGCATTGAAGAATGGTTGGCGATGAGAGTCTATTCTATAAGTACTGTCATGGAAAGCATTTAATTGGTGTAGCCCGTTTTATTCCTCTCAGAGCGGTGTATGCCAAGAACACACGTCGCGCTAATTCATCACATTCGTATGGGCTTCAGCTTGTCACTTCTAGTGCAATCCTTTCCAAGTAGTCTTTTATATGAAGAACTTCAACCCTTTGGAAGGACTATGTTTCCCATACAATACAATTTACAGCGATTCAAGACTAACGTGAAGTAATTTTTCCGCACACGGGTCGCTTCTGCAGCGCTTTTGAGATTTCCCTGTAATTCGTACGTTATGCCCATAATAAAAACACAATTATGGAAAAAAAACAGATGTACATATTTAGTAATTACATTTTAATGAATAACATGTTAATTTTTTATGTACAAACATATATAAATTTTTGATTTATTTATACTTTCTACTTAATTAAAGCCACCCTAGCTAACCTTAGTACTACTCTAGAAATAATAAATTCACTTTGAAAAGCTAGATCTGCTAAGTATGTTTAAAGCAATTTTACTGCTGCTCATAATTTTACAATGTGGTTTCTTTTCCTGCAAAGGCAATAAAGCTTAATGTTTCGGGTTGTAGGTAAACTTAAAGTAGTTAGGATTGATGCTTAGTAAACTTCACATAAAAAGAAAAAAGTTTTACAGGAATTTTTTAAGCGTACAATACTGAAAAGCTATTCCGGGAATACATTCGTTCGTTTGTTAGATTCTGGTTGAAATTTTGCAGAAATTTCATCGAGCTCTCACTAGACATTTACCATGCTGGCTCGTTAAAGTTACGTAGCTTACTGCGCAGTAAGCTGACGAGTCAGTATTGAAAATGTCAAGTGAGACTGGCGAAACGTCTGGAAAATTTCACCTACAATGTAATAAAAGAACGGATATATATATATATATATATATATATATATATATATATATATATATATATATATATATATATATGTATATATATATATATATATATATATATATATATATATATATATATATATATATATATATATATATATATATATATATATGTATTTATACAGTGAAATTCCCTTCGCAGACACTCCTCTTACACGGACATCTCGCTTAAACGGACAGTTTCTAATGGTCCCGACCGACCCTCATATAATTGGCATTGTGTTAACTCCCTCTTGGACAGACATTCTCTTGAACGGACGCGGACACAAAAAAATGTTCTCTTAACCAGACAAAAAAACAATAAAAAATAAACGCCTTGTCGCATTTTTCTGTGGCGAGTATCGCTGTTGCGTTTTCCAATCGCGCCGCGCGCCAATTTCGCTTCCGGCCTTCACTGAGGGACTTCCCCGAGTAAATCAGGGATTTACCGATCTCAATTTTTCGGTATACGCGGGGATTTAATATTAGTCTGACGTCTATGCGAAAAAGAGACACAGTAGGCGACACATTCAATGTAGAAATGGCTCCAAATAGCTTAAACAAAAAATTGAGAATGTTGAAGTTCACAATAAGGAAAAGTTAAGTGTAAGGGACTTATCTAAGCGTTTTAATATCGGAAAACCACAAGCTGCTGATATATGTAATTAAACATAAAGAAATCCTTCTAAACAAGTGGATGTCGAACAGCAATTTGAAAGAAAAAAGAAGCTTTTTGACTGGTGATGGTACCAAAACTGATAAGCTGTGTTATAACTGGTTTATAGCAGCTCGCCTTTGACAGTTATGCATATGAATTATTTTTTTTAGATAAGATTTTCTGGAATAAGTGCGTTGATTTTCTTTTCATATCAATTTAAAGAATGGATAAAAGGGATGAGAGTATCAGTAGGCTTGTCGTGACAAAAATGCAAAACACTTATTGTTAATGTTTTTTTCAGGTTCGCTAATACGATGCCAAGCAAAAGAAACAGCTGTGTCTCTGGGACATTCTACATTCAGTGCTTCTTCTGGCTGGCTTAATAAATTTAGAAGCCGCCACAATATAAGTTTTAAAGCGATTTCAGGAGAAGGAGCTTCGGTTATTGCTGAAGATGTTTCATTAATCTGGGAAAAATGCCCTTCTTTAATTAAGGGATATTTACCGAGAGACATCTATAATTCCGACGAGACAGGCCTGTATTTTAGGGCTCTACCCAACAAAACACTAACATTAAAAAAAGAAAAATGTGTTGGTGGTAAATATCCCAAAGAGAAGGTTACAATTTTGCCCTGTGCAAATATGGCGGAATAAAAAGAAAAACTCTTAGTCAATGGTAAGACAGCTAAACCCAGTGCATTTAAAAATATTGACATAAACAACCCGCCTGTAACTTGGAAATATAATAAGAAAGTTTGGATGACAGGAGAAATTATGACAGACTGTTTGCAAGATCTTGATTGGAAAATGACAAAAGAAAAGGAAACATTTTGTTATTTTTAGACAATGCAGGATCTCATCCAACAGACGTCCGCTTAAAAAATATAAAAATCTTGTTTCTGCTTCCTAACTGTACATCAGCTTATCAACCACTTGACCAGGGAATTATAAGAATTTTTAAAATTTATTATCGAAGTCTAATACTAAAACACCTTATAGTAACTATTGAAACTGCTGTTAATTAATAAAATTACGCCATGGGATGCAGTTTACTTTGCAAAAATCACTTGGGAACCAGTAACCAAGGAAACATTTAAAAATTGTTTCCGTAAAGCGGAATTTAAGCACGAAAATATGCAAAGTGAAGACCAGTTAACTGAGGCTGATACATCTGATCCAGAAGATGACTTACCACTTAATGTACTTGCAGAATTTGTTGGAATTGACTGATAATGGAAATCTTAATGATTTTTTGAACATAGATGAAAATTTGTATGTTGAAAATCCAGATTCAGAACCGGAAATTGAAAATCCAGTTGAAATACAAGGACTTTCCGAAGGTTCTGATGTCGATGAGGTTCCAGTACCAACAGTTGCTATCTCAAATCATGATGAAGTTATTACCCTAACCAAGCAACTTAAAAGTTTTGCCGAAGATCACGGAGATGCAGAGTCTTTAGAGCTTCCTTCCAAATTAGAAATACGATTTGTGGACGAAATTTTAAAGAAAAAGAGGAGACAAACAACAATATATGAATTTTTACGTCATTAATGTGACCTTTTATATATGTATAATTCTATCCTATTATATTTTATATGTATCTAAAGGTAACAATTGTTTTTCCTTAAGTTTTAATGCATCTCTGCATTTTGTCACCCCTCTGATCCAGTCATTTCTCTTTCGGTCCCTCACAGATATTCCCAGCATCTGCCTCTCCATTGCTCTTTGTGTAACTCTAAGCTTGTGCATAGATTTTTTCGTTAGAGTCAATGTCTGAGATCTGCGAAGATACTATGAGACTGAAGCAGAGAAACTAATTGAAAACAACAAAGGGTTGAAAAGCCTCAGAAACAATAATAAACGCAACATCTTTAGCCTAAAGAACGAAAATGAAGTAATGACGAGAGATAGGAACGAGATGCTAGAGATTTCAAGAGAGTTCTATGAAAGACTCTATGAGAGCGTAATACAGGACAATAGAGAAGATCGCACAGAACAACCTAAGATACGAGTAATGAATGTTGGATCCGAGGAAATACCCATCATAAGCATTGATGAAATACTGTATGCGTTGAAAAACATGAAAAACAATAAAGCAGCAGGAGAAGACGGAGTGAATATTAGAGTTTTGAAACTTGCAGACAACGATACGCTTATAAGACTCTGCGAACTTTTTAACCAATGCTTAGAAGAGGGGAAGATACCAAACGGTTGGAACAACTCAATTATTGTGCTTTTATATAAAAAGGGAGATAGTGCTGATTTGGAGAACTATCGACCAATCAGCCTTCTTTCCCAGATCTACAAGTTGTTTATAAAACATACTCACAAATAGAATAACAAGAAAATTGGACGACTATCAACCAATAGAACAAGCTGCTTTTAGAAGAGATTATAGTACATGTGAGCATCTCCTAACAACAAGAATCTTGATAGAGAAGGCTGTAGAGTTTAACTTTGAGATTTGCTTAGCTTTTGTCGACTTTCGCAAGGCATTCGACACAGCGAAACATTGGGCTTTTTTCAGAGTACTGGAAAATGCGAGTGTGGACTCCAGATATGTAGAACTCTTAAAGTATATAATAACGCCACTTCAACTGTTTATATCAATGAAAAAACCAGACCGATTAGAATAAAACGAGGCATAAGTCAGGGAGATGTATTATCACCAAAGATGTTTACGTTGGCTCTTGAAGATGCATTCAAAAGGTTAGATTGGCATGATAGAAATATTCTAATAGATGGAAAACGGCTGAATCACCTGAGATATGCCGACGATATCGTTATCATAGCTGAAAATACTGAAGACCTCCAACAGATGCTGATAGAACTAGACATCAAATGTTCGAAAATAGGCCTCAATATGAACATCTCCAAGACCAAAGCTATGTGCAGCACGGATCCATTGATCGAAATAAACAACTATTTGGGGCACGCAATTGCATTAGGCAAACAGAATCAAACAGTTGAAATCGACAGACGAAGGAGACTCGACTGGGGTGCATTTGGTAGACTCGGAGACACACTCAGGAATAAAAATATACCAATGAGTATACGGTCAAAAATCTTCGATCAATGTGATCTGCCGATATGTATATATATATATATATATATATATATATATATATATATATATATATATATATATATATATATACATAAATATATATATATATATATATATATATATATATATATATATATATATATATATATACACATACATACATATATATATATATATATATATATATATATATATATATATATATATATATATATATACATATATATATATATATATATATATATATATATATATATATATATATATATATATATATATATATATATATATATATATATATATATATACACGAGGCTGGTTTGAAATGTCCGTGCAAAAATAAAAACTACTTATGTGTTTGGGGTAAACCTTTTTTATTTTTCGGCATAGTCTCCTTTTAGGCTTATACACTTCGTCCAACGATGTTCTAGTTTGTTGATCCCTTCCGAATAATAGAAATTGTACAAGTCTGCAAAATATCCATTAGTGTCTGCAATCACCTCCTCGTTTGAATAAAATCTTTGTCCCGCCAGCCATTTCTTCAAATTGGGGAACAAATAGTAGTCCGAGGGAGCCAAGTCTGGAGAACAGGGGGGATGTGAAACGAGTTGGAATCCTATTTCCATTAATTTTGCGACCACAACTGCTGAGGTGTGTGCTGGTGCGTTGTCGTGATGGAAAAGGATTTTCTTGTGGGCCAATCGCGGGCGTTTTTCTTGCAGCTCGGTTTTCAAACGGTCTAATAACGATGAATAATATTCACCTGTAATAGTTTTACCCTTTTCCAGATAGTCGATGAGGATTATCCCTTGCGAATCCCAAAAGACAGTCGCCATAACCTTTCCGGCCGAAGGAACGGTCTTCGCCTTTTTTGGTGCAGATTCCCCCTTGGTAACCCATTGTTTAGATTGTTGTTTGGTCTCAGGAGTATAGTAATGTATCCATGTTTCATCCACAGTGATGAAACGACGCTTAAAGTCCTCCGGATTCTTCTGGAACAGCTGCAAATCATCCTTGCAACACTTCACACGATTCCGTTTTTGGTCAAGCGTGAGCAATCGCGGCACCCATCTTGCGGATAGCTTTCTCATGTCCAAATGTTTCTGCAAAATATTATGTACCCGTTCAGTCGAGATGCCCACAGCACTAGCAATCTCATGAACCTTAACTCTTCTGTCATCCATCACCATATCATGGATTTGATCAATGATTTCTGGAGTCGTAACCTCCACAGGCCGTCCAGAACGTTCAGCGTCACTTGTGCCCATATAGTAATGTTTAATCACCACACGAAATTCTTTTTCGTCCATTTCTTGAAAATCACTCGACTTCCTTGATTCACACGAATGCCAAACACAAAGAAATAGACCAATATGGCTGAAACTTGGTGTGTGTTCATTCAAGAGATGCTACTAACTAAACATGATCTCGATACGCGCCGGTGGTGCCATCTCTCGGACTTTGCACGGAATTTTCAAACCATATATATATATATATATATATATATATATATATATATATATATATATATATATATGTATATATGTATATGTCTCAAAAACTAACGTATTTCCATCGAGGGCTGATAGGCTAGCTCATATGTCACCAGAATATCTAAATATGACCTTAATGAAAAATCGGTATATTTCGAGATATTGAGTGCCACAACTACAAATGTTCGTATTCTAACATTCTAATTATTGTTATGTAATCCCGAATAAACCTGCTGTTGGTCACAGTTCAACAAATTTTTAATAGCTAATATCTCGAAATCTAAGAGTCTTTCACTAAGATCACATTTACATAATCTGGTGAGAAAGCGCGGGCCTATCAGCCTCGAAGGTTTGGTTTTATTGTAATCAGTGGCACAAAGATAGAGAGAGATTGATGTCTCTAGATAGCAATATCAACGACAACTGGGACCTGACTGTGGCAGTTAAAATTTGAATAGAAAAGGCTCGAGCCGCATTTATGAAGAAGAAAAAAATCTTAACCACACACGACCTATCTTTGAAAGTACGGAAAAAATGGCACGTTGCTTTGTCTTTCCGGTTCTCTTGAACAGCATGGAAGCGTGGACGCCCACTGAAGCAATGTTTAACATAACAATAAAATGCTTAAAAATTATTAAAATACGGACTCCGTTCCATTTTTTTGAAATTCTGTAAACATTATATATATTATACTCGTACATACGCTGATATATAGTGTTGTCTGTACAGTACAGAGATGGAACTTTTATGTTCCTTTGATCATTATCTTTATTTAAGATAGGTTTTTAATTAGTTTCTGGTGTACCCTCCTCAGTTCTTCTTTTATGTACAATAACAAAAACCTAACCAAATCAGTCTGGGTTAAAAACGTGCCTCAGTTTTTTGTTTAAAGGTTTTACTGAATAATTTTAAGAGATTAGAAGTAAAGCTTGCTAAAATGAAAGTATATTTTCTTTATTAATTTTTTTAAAAGAAAATATAACATTGTAAAAAGAGAAAGTATAAAAGCAGCTTTATATAAAATTTCAGGTCTCTTAAAAGTAATAATTTGAGGAAAAATACATGCATGCTTAAAATATATAAACTTGCTTCGTCCAATGGTAATAATCGGGGGCAGAATAATCAATATTGGTGTCAGTCCTGGCTTTGCGACATAGTTTATGGCATTGATAGTTACTTGAAGAAAATCAATAGTCAAAATTAGTAAAAAACATTTAGTTTTTTTAGATTTTCACTTTATTGATGTTAACTGTATAATATAATACAGTTAACATCAATAAAGCGAAAATCCAAAAACTTTTTTACAAGTTTTGAAATATAGTTTCAACATACCAGGGTCAGGGTAGCGGGTTCGATATCCGGCAAATATACTAATTTATTTAGGTATATTTGGCCAAACTATATACCTTTTTTTTCTTCAGCGGTACGACTTGTCATGTTGCTAAAGAAGGAAAAGAAGAAAGAGTACCCTGATGGAAACTACTTACGGCATGGTGTTGATATCGGAGTACTTAGACCAGACAAAATATAACTTTTACTGGCAATAAAATAATATTGAGTTACGTAGGATTCTATGAAAGTTTAGAGATATGATAAAATGAAAGCTGGTGTGTAGAAATTGAGAATAGCGGAGGTTGGCCTAATCTTTTATGTGCAAACCAGTAGTAACCGGTGTAACCATTTTCAGCAGGCTTATTTCAGGGTGTTTATTTTTTATGCTTTGAAAAGTAGGTTGAGTAATAATTAAGAATGTAATTGTTTGCAATACGTCTTTGAGAACAGGGCTAGCTCTGTTGTATTGTCATCATTTTTCCATCATCATACTTTATCTCGCTACTCAAAAAAAGTCTTACATAAACGAAGTTGATATTTGTACCGTAAATATACAAAAGTTTCGTTTTGAACACAACAAAAACATTTTTGGAAAACTTTTTCTATAAAATTAAAACTCAATATGTCAATAAAAGTTTAACTTTTTTATAAAAAGAGCCAAAGCCGGCCAGACAAATCCCATAAATATTTTTAAATTATTTTGCCTAAATCCAACATAATATTTGACGTCAAGAAAATTTGAAGCGTGATATAAAATCATCTGACAGGATCTCCTTTCCTTAAAAGCCTATCCAGACTTTTTGATTAGTTTATACCACAGACGAATAAAGACGTTTGTTTGGAGATTTACTAAAGAATTTTCGCTGATAGTGCAGATAATTTTGGAGAAATAGGTTTTGTTAAATTTCTAAGATAAATTTCAGGTAAATTGTAAACAATAATTATTGTAAACCAACTGAAAATAGACAAAAGTCCATATTCCAGCAGCTTACTAGCTGTTCTCTTGTCTGTCAAATCCATCCTGAGACGCGTTTCGCCGTATCACGGCTCGTCAGTCAGGCTAGGACTGACAAACAAGAGAACGGTATCAAGTGGTACTTATCCCAGAAGTTACGGAGCACGATGGTAGGATACAACGAATTGTATTAAGTATTACTCCATCGAAAGCTGACAGAGTAACTTTCGAACCGACAGAGTGGTTGACATAGTCAACGCTTTAAAAGCAGGTAGCACTTTTCGAGGGATCCTTCCTCAAGTATATATAATTATCGTAAACCAACTGAAAATAGACAGAAGTCCATATTCCAGCAGCAGCTTACTAGCTGTTCTCTTGTCTGTCAAATCCTTCTGTCAGTGCAGCGTAGAAATCTATGCTGCACTGACTCAATCTCAGCAATATGGCACTGGTAAGATGGTGACCACACTACAGAAGCATACTCCAAACCAGAGCGGACCATTGAAAAATACAACACTCTAAACGTGCTAGCCGACAATTGCTTACTATATCTGGAAACAAAATCAAGATTTCTCAGATCCAGTCTCAGAATATTATTAATATGGCCACGAAAATTAAGTTGACTGTCCAAAAGCACACCCAAGTCACAAATCTCCGACACCGACTCAAGCAAGGAGCCATTCAAACTATACCAATGACGCTCAATATTCCGCTTCCTACCAAAGGAAATGCAGAAACACTTTTTAACACTTAGACTTAAGCCATTTCTTTCTGACCAGTGATAGAGTCGATTCAGATCTTCCTGCAGACGCGTAACATCGTTTACACTTTCTATTCCTCTGTACAATTTGAGGTCATCCGCAAATAAAAGATATTCAGAATGGTTGAACATCTCACCAATATCATTAATGAACAAATTAAAAAGGAGAGGCCCGCAATGTGAATCCTGCGGGAGACCTGAACATACCGATATGTTTCTTGAAATATGATTTAATATACGTATACACTGGCTACGCTCAGTCAAAAAACTCTTGATCCACCCAGTCACGCTCGCGCCGAATACCAGGGCTAGAAGCTTTCCCACCAAAAGCTCATGATTACCCGTCCCAAACGCCTTTGAGAAATCAGTGTATACAGCATCAACCTGCATACCTCTCTCAAACGCGCCCAACAGATACTGCTCGTAACTTAGTAACTTTGTGACTATGGATCTTCCCCGAGAAAAGCCGTGCTGCTCGTATCTCTCACAAAGTTCCCACAAATCTATGAAAGTTGATCCGCGACAAGGTTATCAAAGAGCTTCGGTATAGCCGACTGAATACAAATACCCCTGTAATTGGTTATATCCTCATGATTTCCCGATTTATAAATGGGTGTCAAAAAGCTAGTCTTCCAATATTGCGGAAAAACGCAGGAGTCCAACGACAAACAGAAGATATAGTGCAGTGGTCTGCTCAGGGAAAACACACATTGTCTCAGGAATGCTGATGGAATCCTATCTGGGCTATGAGAATCACTCATCTTAAGCTGATTAATGCCTTCAAATACTTCGGCCAATGAGACCCTCAGAACGTTCACGTCCAGTACGTTATCAATATTACAGGCTGAAAAGTCACAGTTCTCTCTCACATAACTAGCCGAAAAATGACGAGCGAACAAATCCACGATGCCATTGCCATTATTAGCAAGTGAATCCATCAAAAACACGCTATGTGGATAAGAAGTAATTACTGAGGTTGTCACTTGAATAGATATGTTTTATGTCATAAAGATTCAAAGAGATAATCATATATTAATATTAATTTCTTTCTTTCGCTATAGTTAAAACACAAATTTTCGTACAATGATTTCATGTTTATGTCTTATTAATTGAACATCTCCTATAATAGACTTTTCGACGTCTGGTCTACAATTGCACGAGGCATCTTCAGAAATATCTATTCCTTGAGATTAGAATACTGAATAAGCTAGCATTGATACCTGACCGGCGTTCACTGAACCATGATACACTGTAATAATCATTTTCTACCTGTGATGCAGATTTCAATTCGAATCTCTATTAATGTTATTAGGTTTTAGAAAATTGTCACATATATTAAAAAACAAGAAAATTCCTCTACATTTAAGGGCTAAAGTGTTCAATCAATATATTATTCCCATTGTGACATACGGAGCACAGACATAGACGCTCACGAAACAAATAATAACAAAATTACTTGTCACATACAGAAAAATGGGGAGATCAATGTTGGGAATTATATTAAGAGATAGGTAGCAAAATGAGTGGATACGATAAAGAACAAAAATTAATTATGTAATAGAAACGGTGACATAGCTAAAATGGAACTACGCAGGATACGTTGCCAGATCCAAGGACGATAAGTGGAATGCCAAAATGATACAGTAGAGACCATGGTAGGGTAGGAGAAGTATAGGAGGACCACAAACAAGATGGTAAGATGACATTAAGAAGATTGCAGGACTAACGTGGCTGAGGATAGCTAAAAATAGAGACCGTTGGAGAGGGAGGCCTATCCTCAAGAATGGGTCCAGGAAGGCTAGAGAGAGAGAGAGCGAGAGAGAGAAAGAGAGCAAAAATTTTAGTTTTTTTTTTACACTAGTAGTATGATCTGTAGAATTTTAATGTTTAGTTGTAGCTGAAGAATTGTATTTTCGCAAGTGACAATGGCATTATTGTCAAATTAAAAATGCATTTTAATTAATTACTCTACAAAAATATTATTGCAAATAATTTTTAACTTTTTAAAACTACCTTAAAAAGCTACAAAATTGCTATTATTGACATTATCTTGTAGTTTTATCAGCTGATCTACATTATTATTAAAACGGTGAAGTCAAAACAAGCTACAGTCCTTTTCATAAAACCAGTAATTCCATTTTATTAAAGACAAATGTTTTATTGTCAGTTGCTTAATTTTTTTTGGTGTAGTATATATATATATATATATATATATATATATATATATATATATATATATATATATATGTGTATATATTACCGACAAAATATTTAATCCGGCATTCTATAGAATGCCAAAAAACGTTCAGGCAAAGTATAAAAACATCCCTTATTTTATACTTTGCCTAGGCATTCTATAGAATACCTAACGTACAGCCGGCAATGTGTATAACTGATATTGAAACAATAAGCATTAACTGTTACTCATGTTGCGAGTGGCGGGGGGCGCGGTGGCAGTGGTGTCAATACGTTGTAACATTCATTTTTTCTTAGATTTTAAGATCATGTTTTTCTTCCTGTAATTTATATTTTATTACATGTTTATATTTATTGCAATGATTTCAATTTTTGAGCAGTGTAATTTGATTAAGCAGTGAGTTTAAATTTTTGAGCAGTTTAATTTAAACCGGCAGTATGTAACGCGTGTTGCCGACTTGCCTTATTTAGGTTGCACTAAATGCGTCGAAATTTGCGTGCGGGAAGTGACCTAAGGAGTCAAAGATAATTAAGCAGCCATTTTGAATTTTTAAGGGCTTTTCCGCCAGCATGCCGTAGTAGGCTTTTTCTGCCAGTATGCAGCAGTAACGGTTTTTTTTTTTTCCGCGGCCATGCCGTAGTAGACTTTTTGCCGTCAGTAGGCCGTACTGGCTTTTTTCTCCAACACGCCAAAGTGTTTTTTTTCTCAGTGATGCAGTAGTGCAGTAACGTTTTTATCACCAAGTGGGTGTCGATTCTAACTCTCAAGTTGAAGGCCTTTTTTCGTTCTTTAAATATCCTGCTCATCCTCAGGCATTTCGGGTTAAAGAGTGTTTAGCTACCCAAATGAGACTAAGATGGTAGTGGCTGAGACAATATTTTTATGAGAATCTCACCAGGAGAGGCCAAGTAGCTTATGGAAAACCCACGAGGAGAAACCAATCAGCAAGTCAGTAGTACACCAGTTTATACACCTCACTTCCTGTCTACAAGAGTATTTCCAACTGACTACTCAACACATGTAATCCGCGGAGTTAATTTCACAAACTTTTAATATTGTGTTTTATAAAGCCTTTTATTAAAACTTAATAATGCTAATAGTTTATACTCTTCTAAGATAAGAGGTTTTTATTTAGTAGAAGTAATTTTAAAAGTGTAGTAAGGGTAGGAATTTTTATTTTGTTAATATATATACTATACTATATTTAAATTTAGCGTTTCACTGAACTACCGGCTTTATCTTTCAGGACGCAACGGTTGTACCATCTTAAAATTTCTTTCAACAACTACATAACTCTCCATTTTTTTTTTCTTTTTTTGAGCTGAAGTTAGATTCTTTTTTATTCTATAATTAATGGTGCTCAAAAACAGTACAAACCAAATTTTAAACAACTATAGAGACCATTTTCAAAAGACGTACAAAAGTTACCTTGATCTCCATGTACTCTACCAGTAAAAAACCAGCTACCTTATATCTAGTTTTTGCTTTATCAGTATTAATACCCACTCAATCCATTCTCAAAAATTAAGATGTACATAACGGCAAATAACGGCTTCTATTTAATAAATAAAACTTTTATTAAAAAATATAGAAAGTTGCAGCTATACAAAATAACGCCGCAACGAGACGTAACAAAATAGCGCTTCAACGTGAGGCTATAAAGATAGCGCCGCAACCAGCGGTTACAACGTTAGGACATTAACTGACCTAAACTAACCTGAACTAATCTTTTTAAAGTTAAAAAAAAAACAATATGTATTTCTTTGACAAATAAAACCAACGTTTGGTTTTGATTTTTCAAAGATATGCCGAAGTCTCTTTTTCATTTCCTATTTCATTCTTTTTATAGACAGTTTACAATCTTAACAAAAGATGTAATTATGGTAATTTATCTTTCATTTTATACTTATTCATTGCATGATGAACTGTTGTGACAATTGAAAGTACACAGCATTTTCTTCTTGAGACATAAGCTCCTAGTGGTTCAGATTAGTTTAGCTTAGTTCAGGTTAGTCCATGTTATAACGTACTGAATTCATCCATACCGCACTCCTTCGCCACCCGCAACACTAGTAACAGTTAGTGGTTACTGTTTTCAATGTCTATTATACTCGTACATGTTGCCGGCTATACGTTTGGTAATATGGAAATTTGTCTTTCGTTTTATACTTTACCTAATCTTTTATCGGCATTCTATAGCATTCCTAGGCGTTTTATAGATTACCTAGGCAAAGTATATAATAGTTAAAAAAAAAAGAAAATATCTCAAAACGAGAATCCGTAAATTATACACTTTGCCAGTAACATATGTATTTATAGCCAAGTACAGGCATAATATATATTAACTATTACATAGAAATACTAATAATATTATTATTATCATAGTATCCCATGCTAGTAATAATACCATAGTTATTAAAGGTCACAAGACCGGAAAGTGATTTATTAAAATAGGACTGTTTCCGACATTTGCTTTTTTTCATAATGAATTCTCATCAGATTGACATAAAAATTAAAGGAATTTATCAATATTTTCCCCGGTTACGCTGTGGAGCTGTTTTGATTATTATTTCATTGTCATCATTTGAAAACGTTACGTGCAAAGGCTTTTATTTTATTATTGAAGCTGGTTGAAAATGCTTCAAAATTGACACAAATTGGTCTGTGATTATTGACAGCGCTTCGTAATTTCATCAGATGATCCATTTTATTATTAAAATGGTGGCGGTAAGCAAGCAAGAGTTTTGTTTGATTTTGAAATACTTTTTATGGAGGATTTGAAGCTGAAAGGCATAAAATGATTTTGTCATTTAGATTGTTTTTTTTTTTTTTTTAATTAATTTCATTTATTCCTCCTAAACCATTAAATATGGAACAATATCATGTAGCAAAGAATATAATATATATAAAATACAACGTCTCTCTGTCTGTCTCTCTGCCCGTTAGTGCGCTTATCACCGAGAACCAATTATACGATTTACGTGTTTTTTTTTTTTTTTTTTAATTCATGCCTATGTTCTTTGGTCAGGTTATATAATAATAATAATAATAATAATAATAGCAAACCAGCCTCCACACAGCGACAGTGAAAGCAGACAAAAACTACACACCTCTCGACTTATCCCGGGCAGACCACTCAGCAGACACACAGTCACACCCAATTACAACAGGAAAAGATGAAAACGTGGTCAGAGAAAACACTCCACGGAAAACACAGATACCACATAGAACAAGACCACGTAAATAAAAAACAATCATACACCTGGTTACAGGATGGGCAGCTATTTCCTGAAACAGAAGGCTTCTTACTTGCCATCCAGGATAAAGTCATATTAACCAGAAACTACCAAAAGCATATCATCAAAGACCCGACTATTGCAGAGGACAGATGTAGGAAATGCCACCAGCAGAAAGAAACGATCGAACACATAACGAGCGGATGTAGAATATTGGCCGGAACAGAGTACACAGCCAGGCATGATTCAGCTGCCAAAGTAGTTCACCAAGCACTAGCCACAACATACAAACTCATAGAAAACACAGATCCCTACTACAAATACACGCCAACATCCATACTTGAAAATGAAGATTACAAGCTCTACTGGGACATCAGTATCCATACAGATAAAACAGTCTCCTCCAATAGACCCGATATTACTTTTCAGTGCAAAAAAGGAAAAGTCACCTATCTAATTGACATAGCTGTCCCCAACGACACAAACATCCAAACGAAATACACAGAAAAAATTTCCAAATACACAGACCTTGCAACGGAAATAAAAAGGCTATGGAGACAAGAAAAAGTCATCATTGTCCCCCTCATTATATCAGCCACAGGCCTTACACCAATAACATTCACACCACATTTAGTGCAATTAGGACTCAACACAGACATACACAGAAACATTCAGAAGTCAGTGATTTTGAAAACATGTAACATTGTCAGGTCATTCCTTAATACGGAATGGTAATAGCGTTTGTGCTGACTTGGTTTTGGCCCGTCAGCCAAACATAGAACCACATTGATCAAATGTGAGAAAGAAGAACTTTTTGTAATAATAATAATAATAATAAATAATAATAATACTCTAAGGTAAATGTTCCTATTGTCGTTTCCTTTATTTTTTTGCTGCCGTAGTATATATATATATATATATATATATATATATATATATATATATACATATATATATATATATATATATATATATATATATATATATATATATATATATATATACATATATATATATATATATATATATATATATATATATATATATATATATATATATATAATATATATATATATATATATATATATATATATATATATATATATATATATATATATACATATATATATATATATATATATAATATATATATATATATATATATATATATATATATATATATATATATATATATATATATATATATATATATATATATATGTTACAACAGAGGTTTTCACGGATGGTGGAATGTAATACATTAATTACAGTAAACAAACAACATCAGCTCTTTTTCAGCACCATCATGATACTGGTCACACCATCAATTTTGAGGGATCTAAACAAATAGTCTCGATTTTCCATTATAAAACACGCATAGTCAGAGAAGCCTTAGAAATCGAAAAAAAATGGACAGCTAAATAAGCGAGACGATGTGCTGAATATCTCCACTGCATGGAAGGGTCTACTAAATAAACCCCCCTACCTACAACCTTCGTAGACGCCGACCTATAAAAGACGGCGACTGCACGTCGGTTGCTCAGTTAGCTTCGAGCGGCAGCAGCAGCAAGATCACAGTATCGAGCAACAGCAGCAGCAAGAGCATCGAGACAACTCGGAACTTCTCGCGAAGCCGCTACCGATATGGTGGACGTGACAGAGAGCAATAGAGAGGCATCGATTCTAGCTTTGTCAACGCAGCAGATATGTGTTGCCAAATATGAATCAATTTACTTATTTTTGGTAGTTTGTAATTAAGGTCATAGTGTAGCTCTAGCATCAAAATACTGAAAATAAATTATTATGGCATGCATTGTTGAGAGGGGGG
This sequence comes from Pachyrhynchus sulphureomaculatus, assembly GCA_019049505.1. NCBI lineage: Eukaryota > Metazoa > Arthropoda > Insecta > Coleoptera > Curculionidae > Pachyrhynchus > Pachyrhynchus sulphureomaculatus. Next base: position 167,553,875 of record CM032454.1, on the reverse strand, counting down.
GAGGCGCGATGAAAATGATGTTTGAAAATTGGGTCGCAAATACTGAAAGATTCAGAAACGTTGCTTCAGTAGAACATGTAATGCCTTCCCTCTTTTTTAGATTAAGAAATAGTTACTTCAGATGATTTTTTGTCAAAATATTTTTCTTTCTTAATATGTTCTTTTTCTTTCAGACAAATACATATTTTTTTAAATTCTCGAAATTATTTGAGCGGTAGCAAAAATGAGGCTTTCTCCATGTCAATTCCATAGTATATTTTCCAACTATTTATTTTGTTTCCATTTTAGATTAACTATTAAAAAAATTAATATGTCCTGGTTTTCGCGCTAAATCACATAAACTACATTCACATAATTTTTCTTCTTGAGACCTCGTAGCAATGCTTTAAATGTTGAATAATGAAGTAACTCAATGGATTTAATTATTTCATTTTTTTTACAGCCTCATAAATTAAGATTTTACAAGAAGTGTAAATTACTGTGGGAAGACGTTTATCGTCTGAGTCGAAATTTATGACTTTTAAAATAATATCTTTTAATTATCCAATAATCTTATTCATCGGATCTTTTTTTCAAACATAATAAACATAATTTTTCTTGATTTTCTTCAGGAGTAAGGGCCAGGGTAACTTTTCGATTTTTAAACATTTTGTTGAATTAAATAATAATTTATTAAGGCAAAGAATTTTATAGCTGTTATGTTATTTTCTACAACTTTATGCCTAGCCAACTTAAATTTAACTAATAACATTATTGACCTGACTCAAACCAAAATCTATCATATATCTATCACTTGCACATTTATACAATGGCGAGAAAATTTGATTGAGCTTCCATTTTTGATCTGGTATTTTAGAATATCTTAAAATTACCATAATTTTGGTTCCAGAGCCCCAACAGACTTCTACTATGACTCAAATTAATGATTTTCACGTATACTACTATAGACAGTAACAATAATATTAGATAAATATGATGTAGAAATCTTTGAAACAAATTCAATGAACATTATTAATGTAAAAAGTTATGTTTATTTCGACATTTTCCATTTTTAATTCCTAAATGCATTTTTTTGAAAACGGCTAGGCAAAAAATTTTAAAATTGTTCACATATGCTCTGTATTAATACACTAATCCATTACCGGAGGAAAATTTGGAGTGCTCGCCGAAGTCATTAAAAACTATTTCAGGTACACCGTGTCGGGTCAAAAGATATAGTTTTGGAAAAAAAGAAACTCTAATTTGATGCTTTATTTTAAATTAAATTATACCTAATTAAATATAAATATACAATGTTTGTGCAAAGGATATATACTCAAATCCCCTTAAATTTTGAGTATAACTTATTTAGTTATAAAGATACGATGGACCTACCAAGCTCAAGACCATGGATTATGGAGGGGACAATATGACAAAGTGTAGAGTGTCACTAGGCCCTGACAAGGGTTAGTGGAATGAAGTGTTTGTGCAAAAGAAGACATATACTTACATCTCTCTAAATTTTGAGTACAAATTTAATAAAATTGATGTCTTAGTACAAACTTTTTTACTTTATCTAGTAGAAGAGAATTATGAATTTTTATAAACCAAAAAAGATTAATAACGTGAGAATGGTTTCCTTAAAGTAAAGATACAATTTTATATGACAAGCGATAATTATAAGTAATCTTAATTCATATGTTGAAAGATTAGTATAATAAATACAGAAAAATATTCGATGCCAGGATATAATTATGTAAAAATTTAGAAGTTATGTGATAAAAGATAATCATGTTAAATTAAAAAAAAAACTAACTTTATTTATGCACCCTAGGGGGCAGTCTCTTCTTTCCAAGAAGATTCCACATAAACGGTAACTACGACAAGTACAACTTTATAGACTCCGAATTTTCATTACGCCAGACTTTTCAGAAAAAAGATGAATTAATTTTATTAATAAAGAACGAAGGATTTTCAAACGTTAGCTCAGTACTTCAGATGGTAATTTCTCTCCAACACAAATCGTGCTAATAGAGAATTAGTACATACTCAGTAATCACTTAGACAAAAAAGAAGTATGAGTTTCCAAAAATCTGTGGTGCTCGATAATAATACGGAAGAAAACTGAGCCAATGTAATTTTAAAAATTTTATTACAGTAAAAATTGAAAATGATGAAGAATACCTTAAATTTTCTCTCTCTATACAAAGATATCTCCTGAAAAACCCTGTTTGGTATATATTATACCATATTTACACTGCTTAAAAAGATTAGATTAGTACTCTAAGTAATATAAAAAAAAATGTTTTCCAAAAAAGAAATAGGCTGAAATTTGCATCTAAACAAAAAACTAAGATATATACATATATATATATATATATATATATATATATATATCTATATATATATATATATATATATATATAAACTATATATATATATATATATATATATATATATATATATATACACATATATATATATATATATATATATATATATATATATATATATATATATATATATATATATAGTTATATATATATATATATATATATATATATATATATATATATATATCTATATATATATATATATATATATATATATATATATATATCTAACTATATATATATATATATATATATATATTATATATATATATATACATATATATATATATATATATATATATATATATATATATATATATATATATATATATATATATATATATATATATATATATATATATATATATATATATATATATATATATATATATATATATATATATATATATATACATATATATATATATATATATATATATATATATATATATATATATATATATATATATATATATATATATATATTGGGTGCCCCATATGTATGGCCTAATGATTCCACAGCATTAATTAATCAGTGTATCAAAAAATGTTTAAATAAAAGTTAATATCTAGAATTTTTAGTAGGACTCGAAAAGAAAATAATATACAGGAATAAGTTCGTGGAACTGACAGTTCAAAACATTTTATTAAGACATATAACACCCTATAACTTTTATTTAAACATTTTTTTGATACACTGATTAATAAATGCTGTGAAATCATTATTCCATACATATGGGGCACCTTGTATATATAACTATGAATTTGGTCTTGATCCAAAACTAAAATTTACCTTTTGCGCTACGTAGTGTTTACAGTAGGTAAGATTTTATTGCCAGGTTTGATCGGATTATAACAGGAATAGGTTAATATAATAAAATAATGATGTAATGAGTTAATTTAGAAATGAACGTGATAAAAGTTTAAAGCCAGAATAATTAAAAAAAAAACTATATTAAGATATATCTTTACTCAAAAGACCAAAAACTTTTAAATTTTTAACATTTTATTATTTTTCAAGAAATTTAATTTTGCCCGTAACAGGTTTACACCGTTTTAAAAAAATTTAACATTTTAATCATCATTTTCATCATTAGCTTATTCCATCCATAGTCGAATGTAAGCCTTCTCAAGTTGTCTTCAATGAGCTCGGCTTGCTTGCTTTTTGCATCCAATCATGTCCTGCTAATCTTTTTATGTCGTCCGGTCCATCTTATCTGTGGTCTACCTCTGCATCTTTTGTGTTGTCTAAGCCTTCATTCAACTATACATGTTTGTTGTATTACATCTGTCACTTTTGGTCTACTTCGTATCTCGATGTTAGGAATACGATCTTGGAGTCTAATATTTAGCATTCTTCCCTCCATTGCTCTTTGGGTTACCTGGAGTTTATTTGTTATACCTTTATTTAAAGCCCACGCTTTAGTGTCATATGTTACCGGTAGTATATATTGGTCGAATTGTATTTGGGATGGCCAATTTAAATGTAGATTTTTTAAAATTTTATTTATTATTATTAAATGAATTAATACCTAATTAGATAAGAAATCAATTTTTTATTGACGTTAAAATTAGAAACACTGGACGTCCTTGTATTGTAATATGCCTTAACGGCATTTGGTCAAGTAGGATGGAGCGGACAGTATGAAACCAAATACATTTTCTTGCCTAAGTAACTGTAAAATGACCATTTTCTCTATCTTAAAATATAAATAAAATTAAAACACACCCATATTAAGATGAGTAACTAATATTGAAGGGAATTACACATATATTTTATTACCTGGAAAATAGTATCAAAAATCATTTATATCATAAATGTAAAACAAAAATATTGATTTTTACATGTATTACTTCACAGTAGTTTGAACTTCGTTTAGTTTATTCATAAATAAATTATTTATGTTTTAAAAATAATTCAGAAAAAGATTAATTAAAGGAATAAAAAGCTCAGTAGATATCATTAACAAATAATTTTAATATAAAGTGACCGATTACTTGAAGAAAATAGAAATATAAGACAGAAAATTCTGCCGCTAACACTTGTTAACTTAAAAGAATGAAATAAGCCAGCAATTACCTCGGTTGCAGGAGAATTTAGCGAGATAGTAAAAAGAGTCTTTGTATATATTGCAGCGATTAAAAAATAGTTCATACAACGGGTAATCAATAATACATTTAGTTTTATTAACATTTAGGTAAATAATTTATGTTTGAAAATTTTAGTCAGGAAAATTTTAACCCCCTTTACAGTTAAGGTAAGAATTAAAATCTATTAAACTTGCTTTATGGTTAAAAGTTTTCCACTTTAGAGTCATTAATATTAAATTTCTTACAAAGGTTTACTTGAGGATGTAAACTTATTTTTAGAAGGTTGTCAAAAGTAGGTTGTTATACAATGTTAACATTATAAGTTTATATTCTAAAACAAACAATGTAGTTATTTTAATATTTGTGAATGGTACTTTAATTGTTTTACAATTTTATATTATTTCGATTGAAATAGAAAAATCGAATTAGATCACTAATACAGCTTCTTACCATGGTATACTGGTAATTTACTTTGATTATAAATATAAAACCGTCAAATAATTTATACATCTTCAGTGTTTTTCTTTGTATGTCTAAATTCTTTCACATTTTTTTTCATCACATTTACACGCACCGCCACCAAAAAAAGGGCTTCTAAATAACTGGTTGATTTTGACAATTGTTAAATTTCAAATCAGAGAGAATAATCGTTGTATAAACAATACTTGTTAAGTACAAATTATCATGCCGAAAGTCATTTATGATATATTTATACAAAGCATTAAGAAAACACATGCATTAAGGAGTTACACCACCTTAAGATTTTCAAAAAATCGAATTATTTTTTCTGCTAGATCAATTGTTTATACTTTTAAGAATATTCTAAATGTTTAACCATTTCAAAATTGAAATTATTTCCGAAGTTATAGCAATTAGAAGTGAGCGCGGCAGAGAGTCGGCCCGAAACTCAGGTGGCACACAATGGGGCGAATGCGTTATTTTTCGGTCATTTGTTTATAACTTTCACATTTGTTATTGGAATGACTTCAAACTTAATATACATAATGTACGATTAATATATGTTCAGTATATGAAATAAAAATCATACTATATACTGTTATCGCGTGCGTGATAAAGCGTAAAGATGATTATTTCAAAATACTAGACAACAAATTGAAAAATTTTTCGATTACTTGAGTGCGAATAGTCATTTTCAATGTATTTTTGCCTGCTGAACACGAATCCGTTGTCCAAATTTGGCTACCGCGTCGTAATTTTGAGAAAAATGGCGGAAATTTGCAAAAAACGACGGTTTCAAGCATTTTCATGACATAATACAGGCACAAATATTTTTCTCATAAATTTCGTTAATACTACGCGTATGTATCAACATTTAGCTTTAAAATGCCTTTTGTTTCGTTTTGGTACATTTTTTTTATTTTCGAGGTATAGCTAAAATTAGAAACACTGATTGCGCCGATCTCCCGCCACTCTCGACTATATGCTACCGAAAGACCCAAATCGGGTATTTCTGCTCGAACGTCACAATCGCTTTTGGTCGCGAACATCTGATGCATCGTTTATAATCTGCTGAATAGTTTTGATTCTGTGAATAATTATCTTTAGATGAATTATCTTTACGCTTTATCGTGCTCGTGATAATAAATTGTATGATTTTGATTTCATATTTCTAAAAATATATAAATCGTACATTATGTATATTAAATTGAAGTCATTCCATTGACAAATATCGAAGTTATGAGCAAATGACCGAAAAATGTCGCATTTGTCTCACTATGGCGCGTGATGTAAGCAAACACTCGCATTGAGATCGAAATTTCAAAGTAGTCAAGCCGCGTTGCCGAAAAGAGGCAACAAGAGTTTAACTGACCTTTTTTTAGTGTATACTTCATAAGAAATGAGGAGTATAACGTCATTTTTTCATTTTATTGGAATATTGCCCGAGAGAATGGCTGAGTGGAGAACGTTAGATCAAGTCAGGGGAACTTTAATGTCCATTTTTTCACCAAAGGGGGACAAGGGGGGGATAAAAAATAGGATATCTCCGGAAACTAGAGACTTTGCCCTATCAGATGTTGAAAGCGCCATCTCATTCCAACTCATTCCAAAAACTTTATACATCTTTGAATATTGAAGCAAGAATAATTTTTTGTGTCGAATATGTCAAATGTTTATTAATATATTGTAGCACTCTAATAACGTTACACTAAGATTAATTTGTTGTTTGAAACCTAATAAACAAGTTCTAGTAAGCGTTTAACTCATATTCGTAGTTATGTTGTCCACAGAGAATTTAGAATGTAATTTCTCGAATTACAGAAATTCCAACATTGACAAAAATGTCCTACTTCAATGGATAATTTTAAGGAAGGCAGAAGGAATAAATTAGTTATAAACATATTTATGTATGGTTTATGATATATATTAAAGGAAAAAATCGTCAATATTCGAATAATACATCTTTAATTTTTTCATCCAATATCCGATTTTTTACGCCGTCGCCCTAATGTGCGGCACGAGCGGTCAAAGTCTTGACAAAGGGTATTGTTCTTTTAGTCAATCCCTTATAAGAAAGCTGTTTAGAAGGATACACTCAGAATAACAACGAAAAGTTAAACGCTGCCAATTAGTTTATGGGTGCATTACAGTGCCACAAAAATTGTTGAGATTGCATCCTATATTGCAGCGAGTATATTTAATGATGGATATACTAGTGTATTACAAATGATGCAATTACTAAACCTTTGGACATAGGATTCTCAGCGAATATCTCTAGCTAACATGAGAGCCCAACAGGAAACTAAAGAGGCTCAAAAGGAATCGGAGGACATCGCAGCAACAATGGAAAACCTCAGGTACGGATCAGGAATCGCAGCTTGAAGGTAATTCAAAAAAATATTTGGTTTTAAAACGCCAACGCCAACACATATTCTTTATAATATTATCTAAGATGTAGCATAGGATTTTTTTGATTAGGTTCATAAGTTATAAATTTTTTAAACTCAAAATTTCGATAAAAATCAGAGCTGTCATTTCTACAAAAAAATTTTAAAAAATTTTTTTCCTACGCTACCTCTTAGCTTATTACCTTTCTAAATAAGAAAAAAATAATTTTATATTTTTCAGAAAATGCCTGACAGAGTAAATAAAAACACCATCAGCAAGGATTTTCAAAAGAGGGTTCTATTGGATGGCTCATATCTCCGTCATTTTTAAATTTTTTTTTTTAACCGTTATTATTTCAAATTATTTTAAAAAACTACTATGTATATGTGTAAAAGAAAAATTACACAGGTCTGCAACAAAAAAATGCTGTCTGGATGTTTTCAATTGATTTCTATGTATTTAGGTGTTCTGAAAACTAAAAAATACTCAAAAAATTCCAGAACGTCAGGTTATTTTGCAAAACGCAAAATTTTATTATAAAAAAGGGTTTTTTTGGGCTAATTTGAAGTCATAAATAAATAGGTACAATTTTCTTTTGATTACTGTTTTTAAATGTATACAGGCCATAACTATAATTACTTTCTAAATAAAGAACGCCCTGTGTGAGCTAAATTAACAAACATAAACGTTGTAACCAGAACGTGCGCGCTCCGATAGTGTAGAAAGTGGCGCGGTACAATTACGTGTTAACCCGTCATTGTTTTATAGATCTTGGTTCAATATAGTGCAATGTCATCTGTGCGGAAGTGTGTGAATTCGTCTGACAGTTTCTGTTATATTTGTGGCGAATATATGGTATTAAAGCAACAACTTAATATTACGGACTTTGTAAAAAAAGTATACTTCACGTATTTTGGCTTAAAACTTGGAGATCAGGATAAAGTTTGGGCACCTCATAAAGTCTGCAAACGATGTGTTGAAGACCTTCGAAACTGGTTTAAGGGCAAGAAAAAAGCTTTCCGATATGCGATTCCTATGGTATGGCGCGAGCAAAAGAACCATAGTGATGATTGTTACTTTTGTTCGTATAATGTGAAAGGGTATAATTCAAAATGGAAGCAGTCCATTTCATACCCCAATCTGCAATCAGCTATTCGTCTCATCCCTCATGGGACCGAAATACCAGTGCCCAAGGCCCCTGCTACCTTGGAAAAGATTCCAAGTTTTGACGAAGATGGCGCTGTACCTGAACCCGATGACAAGTCAAGTTTTCAATTTGAAGATGACATCAGTCCGAAATTGTTTTCCCAGGGCGAGCTAAATAATTTGGTAAGAGACTTGAATCTTCCCAAAAACGTTGCTGAGTTGCTTGGATCAAGGCTCAAAAGCAGGAACTTACTTTTGCCGGGAATGTCTTCCTCCTGGTTTAGATATCGTGAGAAGCAGTTCACTTCCTACTTTGCCCAAGAGGACGAGTTGGTTTATTGTACCAATATTGAAGGTTTGATGGATACATTTAAGATCACATACGACCCTGCACAGTGGCGTATTTTCATAGATTCTTCAAAAAGAAGCCTTAAAGCAGTTCTGCTTCACAATGGCGGTTTCTATGCTTCCATTCCTGTCGGTCATTCCGTACACCTCAAGGAAACCTACAAGAACTTGGAATTGGTTCTTTGCAAATTAAAATATAAAGACCACGGTTGGCAAGTGTGCGGTGATGTAAAAATCTTGAGCATGTTGCTCGGACAACAATCTGGGTTTACCAAATTCCCTTGCTTTTTGTGTCTATGGGATAGTAGAGACCGAGTAAATCACTGGACCAAAAAGTGTTGGCCTCCGAGGGAGCTTAAAGTTGACGAAAAGAACGTCCTGCATGAAACTTTGGTACCTCCTCATAAAGTTCTTCTACCACCGCTTCACATAAAGCTGGGATTGATGAAACAATTTGTAAAGTCACTTCCAAGAGATGGAAATTGCTTCAAATACTTAATATCAAAGTTTCCAGGCCTCTCGGAGGCAAAGTTGAAGGAAGGTGTTTTCGTTGGACCAGATATTAGACGGCTTATGGCTGATCCACAATTCATCACAACCATGACGGATCCTCAAAGAGAAGGGTGGATTCCCTTTAAAGAGGTCATAGAGAAATTTTTAGGCAATAACAAAGACCCTAACTACAAACAAATCGTCAAAAGAATGTTAAAAGCATTTCAAGCTTTAGGTTGCCTAATGAGTTTAAAAGTATATTTTCTTCATTCCCACCTCGACTACTTTCCAGAAAATTTAGGAGATCTGAGTGAAGAGCAAGGTGAACGATTTCACCAAGATATTAAGGAGATGGAAAAAAGATACCAGGGAAGATGGAGCATCTCAATGATGGCAGACTACTGTTGGACGCTTCAGAGAGACCTTCCAGATGCTTCCTACAAGCGAAAATGTACCAAAAGGAGTCTCACTGGGAAAAAGAAATGTGTTTAGTGCTTACTAATGAATGTATTTTAGATAAAAAAATAAGTTTTGTTACGCAATTATAAATTAAAAAAAAATTTTTTAGTCTTTTATCATTTATTTTAAGATGATAACTTGTTTAACATAGATACCTACATTGTCAGAAAATGGAAGTCATTTTCGGATTCAGTACACCCAAAAACATACGAATTACCGAAAAAAACCAAAACAGCTCTCAATTTTTTTTTTTTTGCAGACTTGTGTTATTTTTTATATTTAATAGCTGCATCAAATTTTTTTGATTTTTATACCTATTTTTCCGAGCGCCAAGGTGATGTAACCCTTTAAATTGCTTAAAATATGTGAATAATATCCTTAATTTGGGCAAGATTCCAACCAATTCCATTACTGTTTTTCCAAATAATGATATTACAAGACTTATAAACATTTTCAAAGTATATATTATTAACCGAGCTTCAGAGGCAAAGGTTTTAACAATAAGGTAAGTTAAGCAGCACAATTAAGCTTAAATTTTCACCTTTACTGTAAATGGGTAAAGTTTTTTTTACCAGACAAGATTTTCAAACATAAAATATTAACCACAACGCTAATGGACAAAAATGGAATATTTACGGGATGTTTTAAGTGCGACAATTTTAATTCTTTCCAAGAAATATTTTTACGTCGTAATGGAACGGGAAATTAAGGATACAAAAACTTAACAGCATTACGAAGAGAATTAAAAAAATATCATTACTATTAATCTCCAGAAAAGGAAAGACAAAACAATAACCATTTAGACAACACAGAACAAAATCAGTTGAATAACAAGAAAAGTATAATAAAAACTTAGAAAACCCGAAGACAATAAAAATAAACCGCATTATAAACATGGGCTCCAAGGAAGGCAAGAAGTAGACGAAATAAGAAAGATAATTTAAGAAATGATTTTAAATCGTACTTCAGGATACAACGAAATCATTCTCGAACCATGGAGGAGAACCTATAATAAAATATCTTAATTCCATAAAGTAATGAAACAAAAGTCTAAATAATGGATGAGTAACATTCAGATTGTTCTATAAAACCATATAGCTTACAAAAGACAAAAAACGTATCAGTAACTTCGGGATGGCGATTAAGTTCAACTTGACATTTTTTCTGAATTATTGACAAAAATCTTAGATAATTATAAAAATATTTTATCATCTGCCTAGTAGTAGAAACTGTAAATACTATAAAATGCTTAAGGATATATTTGACTCAAATAGACTAACATCTTTGCTTAATGGAGCAACTAGAATTGTTACTAATAGAAAAAATATTACCAGTGGTCTTGATTATGTCATCACGTCCAGACCAGAACTTTTTTCTTGCAAAAATTTTGATGCTGGAATTTCCGATCATTTTTGTCAACTTATATACTGTCGTGGCGAGCAAGCAATATTACCAGATGAAGTTCAACGGGAAACGGTCTGGTACCATAGAGTGGTTGACAATGCTTCAATTAACGAATTTAATTTTCTTTTTGATTCATTATAAATAGACTTTACTCAGAGCAATATGGAAAAAAATTTTGAACACTTCTTTGATGTGTTTGATTGGTGCTTTCAAATAAGCTGTCCAAATAAAGAGGTTAAGGAAAATAAGCTACTCAATAAAAAAAATAATTTTTCTAATGAACTCCTAGAGGATCTTAAAAACTTAAGAAATTTACATTGGTTACAGAAACGTACTGAGGACTTTCAACTAAAAAATAAATATAAACACCTAAAAAAAGACATAAATAGTAAAATTAAGAAAGAAAAAGAAAGCTACTATAACAGGAAAATAAATAACTCAAAAAACAAAACAAAGACCACCTGGAATATAATTAATTTTTTAAATGGCAAAAACCAAAACAATTCCAAAAGATACATTAACCAAATATGCACAGATAATGTCATTCTTACTAATGCATAAGACATAGCAAGTAGCTTCAGTAACTATTTATCTACTGTTGTAAAAAATAAATTAAATTCTCACTTCAGTAACGATTTATCACAGGAATGCACTGTATCCAAAAATGTTTTGATAACTTTCAATATACTAATGTAACTTCACGGGATGTTAGGTCTGCCATAAAAAAGTTACCCAATAAAAAATCAACGGGACCAGATGAGGTACCTATTGCTTTGTTGAAGAGATGTTCGCCTAAGGTAATTGCTTGCCTGGTTTATTTAATAAATATGTCTGTTTATGAAGGTATTTTCCCTTCGCGACTGAAAGAGGCTAATATTTTACCTGTATTTAAAAAGGGCGATCCTCTTTTAATTGAAAATTACAGGACTATATCTTTACTGTTTTTCAAAGGTTTTCGAGAAAGTTATTTATAAAGAATATATATAAAAAACTTAATATAAATGAGAAAGTAGTAGCTCTACTATTTGATCTAACAAGGGCATTTGACACAATAGACCCAGGCTTTGTTGTTAAAAAATTTGAAAGGCTAGGTATTGGAGGACCACTAAATAAATGGTTTAATTCATTTCTGAAGGGTCGAAACTTTAAAATAAAAATTGGTAATATTTTTTCGCAAATGACAAACTATGACTTAGGGACCCCTCAGTCCAGAACAACAAGAAAATTAGAGGACCCCCTGGGTCCTCTAATTTTCTTGTTGTTCATAAACGACTTACCTGAATACATTTCATGTGGAATCGTTTTTATGTTCGCTGACGATACGACCATAGTCATCTCAGCCAAAGATGAGAAACTTTTGGAGGAAAAAATTAAAATAATATTGACTGAGTTCTCAAACTGGTGTAAAAAAAATAATAAATCTATCAAAGACCGTGTCTATGGAATTTAAGACAAAAATGCGCAGACCAATAAACCTAAATATTGTATTTAATAATATGAATTTGCCATAGTTCAAAGTTTTTAGGAATCATAATAGATTCTAACCTCGAATGGAGTCTGCACATAGATGACGTTTGCTCAAGACTAAATAAATGTTTTTTTATGATAAAATCCTTAAAAAAACTCATTATGTGTTCCCAATTTCATAACTGTCTATTACGCTAATGCGTACTCAGCCATGTCCTATGATCTGGCGGTTTGGGGAAGTGCGCAGGATCTTGAGACTAATTTTTAGTATGCCATATAACGCATCCTGTAGGGAAGTCTTTAAGAATAGAAAAATATTAACAGTTACAAGTATTTATATATATATATATATAAACTCTTAATGTATATCTATCAAAATCAAGATAGCTTCATTTCGCATAGATCTTTTCATCGTTATCCGACTCGAAACAGAGAAAATTTTTATATTGAAAAACACAATCATGAATATGTTAAAAAAACTAGTCATTACTTAGGATGCAGACTGTTTAACTTACTGCCGGAAAATGTAAAAAGGATTGAATCTATGGCACGTTTTAAAAACCAAATAAAAACTATACTATTAAATAAAATTTTTTTATTCTGTAACTGAATTTGAAAGTTATCTGCTGCCGGAGTGCGAATGTTACTCTTTATAACATCCTTACTTAATTAAAGCATCTTCAGTATGTATTTTGATTGTTATAAATTTGTTTGTTATAAATATGTATGGTGTGTTTTTTATTTCTTGTTTTTATATCTTGTATCTACCGTGTATTAATGTGTTTAATAGTAAGATTTCCTATTTTTTATTTTATTATTTTTGATATTACCTAAGATGGGATCATTCATCCCTCTGTTGACATGTCTTATCTACAACTTTTGTAGCCGAAAAGATGAATAAACTGTCTATTGTCTATATACAAACAAGACAATATGAGTAATATCTGTTTACAAGATAATAGAGTAAGAGTTAATAATATCTTGATAAGATCCAATAAAACAGTATGGATAAGATCTAGTCTGCTATAAATATTTAATATATATATATTTATATATATATATATATATATATATATATATATATATATATATATATATATATTATATATATATACATATATATATATATATATATATATATATATATATATATATATATATATATATATTATATATATATATATATATATATATATATATATATATATATATATATATATATTTATATTATATATATATATATATATATATATATATATATATATATATATATATATATATATATATATATATATATATATATATATATATATATATATATAATATATATTTATATATATATATATATATATATATATATATATATATATATATATATATATATATATATTTATACATATATATATATATATATATATATATATATATATATATATATATATATATATATATATATATATATATATATATATATATATATATATATATATATATATATATATATATATATATATATTGAATTTTTATGACAAACTAGACATTATCCATACTGTTTTGTTGAACCTTATCAAGATGCTACTATAGAATAAGGTTGTATCCTATTCGACATATCCTGTAAATTTTCAAATCAGTGACGAATCAAAAATTTACTAAACATTGATTTCCTCATTTGTGCATCTGTTTTATCTCAGACGGGCAACTTTTTAAAAGGGAAATTTCCACGAGCGGTCGCCAACTTTAGTCTATTGTTTCACTCGAGAGTTTTTCAACATCAGCGAGAAATTTTTCGCAGAGCTTGCGTTTCACTGTTTCTTTCCAATTAAGTGGCCATAGAAGTGTGTTAAGCGCAGTTCCTTTTTTGCATGACTGCTTCTATTCTCGAATAAAATATCTAATTGCGTTGCCAGAAAAATCAAAAGAAAAAATATGATGATAATAACTTTTGGTAAATAAAACTGTGCTCATGGACTGAAAATTAAATATAGGGGAAAAGAGAGGCTTTTAAAAGTATAAAAGTATAAATAAAAGTGTCGATGTTTCACAATGAGTAGAAGTAGTTTAGAACAGGATAGATTGAAAAGGTAAATAATACTTCTTTGCAAAAACAAAAAGTTATTTGTGTGTTATAGTGTGATTTGAGCTTAATACAATTTTTTTATTACTCCAGAAAAAAAGGTTACAAATCGTTCATAGTACTCGTTTACAGACGAATGGACGCTACATTCGACAAAATTTTCTACCCCCAAAGCCAATTTTTGGAGGTTAAAAATTAAAAAAAGTCATATGAGGCTTAATCTGGGGAATAGGGTTGGTGGAGAACTATTCTGAAGCTCAGTTCATGCACTTTCGCCATTGCAGCGGCCGAGGTGTGAGCAGGTGCCTAGTTCTTTAACGTGTCCAGTAACGTTGAGTAATAAGAGCCACTCACTGTTTTAGCCTTATAGCCTTAACTTCATGGAACAATGGCAATATCTACAGAATGAATATTCGGGATCTCATTTCCAAGGTGCATTTTCTGGGAGAACTCTGCTGCACGGCTCAGAACTTTCGCGCTCTAGCTGGATAAAATTAAATAGAATCCGAACAAATCACGAAAGACGTGGGGACTCCTTTTACATTTGGAACCTTCTTTAGGCTCCGTCATGTGACTGCGGAGCACCTCAACAGAATGGTCAACAAATTGTTACAAAATGTGCGCTGTGAACATATCCGGGAGACTGGAACGACTTCTTTGAGGTCACACCACCGACAGTATTGGATTGGGTCCATCAGCTAGACATCAATTTGCGATATTAAATAAGTAATCATGATGTTACCCTGTTGGTCTCATAAAACAGCTATCACTTTTCCCGCCAATACAACTATTTTCGTTTTTTGGTGTACTTTCACCTTCATCAACCTACTGTCTGACTACCATTTTGTCTCCCCTCTGGTGGGTTTACGATACGTCTACAGTCACAAAATGACTCAAAAAGTCCTTTGGATTGCCCTTCAACCTTTTCAAACATGATTTTGAAATATCCTACACTCAGGTTTCTCATTTTTAAAACTTCGTGCAATATATTATGGACCCATTCATATGAGATAGCTATCATCTTAGCAATCTTACAATGCTTAATGCGACGATCTTCCATCACAATACCATAAACTTTATGGACTATTTTTTCTCAAGGAACCTCAATCGGGCGTCCTGAACGTGTAGCATCTGCAGTTTAAATTCATCTATCCAGTAATAAATGATCTTGAGTGCTGGGCCAAGTTCTCAACAATTTTCTTCAGTTCAGTTTCTATTTGCGAAGTAGTCCACTTTTGAAATAAAAATATTTTCTTACTGCATGATTACGAGAGCTCATCCCCAACTATTCGCTTATGCATTATAAATACTCTCATGAGTACCTCATAAGTATCATTTTTAGTGTACCGTAGGGAATACGACTTCGGTGTCTGTCTGTCTGCCACACCCGATTTTCTCCGAAACTATTTGTCATAGAAAGTCGAAATTTGGTAATAATGTAGGAATTGATGGTCTCATCAGAGCCGCATAGTTTTGAAAGTTAAATTTTCAGTTAAGGGGTTAGTTTAGGGGGGTGAAATCGGAAGTTAAAAAAAAAAATTGTTACTAGGTCATCGAGTGTGGTGTCAAATAAAAGCTTGTGAAAACACGAGTAAAAAATACCTATATAATATAATACTTGAGCACACTTTTTTTTGTATTATTTTTTAAAAAATAGCGAAAAATCGCTGTCTCCCCCTTTTACCTCGAAAAGTACTGACCAAAAAATTTTGAAAAAATTCTGGAATATTCTCTACGGGGGTGTAGATTGAACGAAAATTATCAAGAGTGCATTACCTTTAATAATTTATCTGGTATATAAAAAAAAAATTTCAAGGTCATCAGTTTTCAGCAAAGAATGAAAACAAACTTTGTTGAAAACTCATTTGGTGTGTATTTTATGAAGTCACTGATCATTTTATAACTCCATAACAAAATTTTTTATTGTAAACGCGATCAACGTACGGAACACTAAATGCTCAATTTCAACTTGCACTTGCCCGGTTATTTTAAATATTATTTATTATATGTGGGGCACAAGAAAAGTTTGGGGTCTGTTGTTAGAGTTCTTGTTATTTTTAATCCTAAGTTGAGATTTGTAATTTTCAAATTAAAAATGAAAAAATTTAAAAAGTGTGTCATCCTAACCTACAGGTAGATATGTTATTTAACAATAAGAAAACTAACTTACAGACTAGAGAATTCTCTCACAAGACACGAATAACAAGGAGACACGCGCATTGTATAAACATCGCTTAAGTGGGAAGAATTTTTAAGAAAATCGATTTTTTTTTTGAGTGTTATCTTGAAGGTCAATTGTATGGTGCAGGCATCGCCGATTAAAGCTATAATGACATTTTCTATTGTAGAATGTTACTCAAATTTTCACATGTGTTTTTCTTAAAACTGTATTTTTCAAATCGGGCGAAATGACAGCTGCCACAAATTTTTATTGATTGATTCGCTTGAAATTTTGAGAGTAACTTTTCAGATACATTATCTAAGGGAAAGCGTACGGATTTTGCGATAAGTTATAAACTTCCTTTATAAACAATTTTTCGTGAAATTCTTGCTGAACATTTTTTTCAAATGTTCAATTTCCTGAAGAACGATATTTTTAAATTTCCGTTATCCATTAGTTTATGACATATATGAATGAAATGAATATGAATGAATGAAAATTTTTTATTTTTTTTTCTAGTTTGAAATCTACGGAAGGAATCATTTCGCCTGTTTCAGGCCACGCATTGTCGTCTTGGATTCTTAAGCATCCATCTTGAATTAAAAAGCTAAAAAAATATATTTTTGTACACTTAAATCTAGTACTTGAAATAAATTTTCGAGCGCCTTTATTATACTCTTGAAAAAATTCCTGAAATGAGCCTTTTTTCCTGGGAACTGGAGTGGCCCTACTCCTTAATATGATTACTTACACTATAATATACGAGGATGGATTGAAAAGTTTGCGGCCTCACCAAAAAATAATTATAATATTTTTATTATAGTAATAAGTTCATACTTTCTTTGGTTGTCACAGTGTAAAATTTTGTTGCTGTAGAATTTATGGTTTTTAGGTTAGAACGAGTGTAGTGAGACCAAGTGATCTCGAGTGGTTGCTCTTGACATATCCAAGGCATTCGACCGTGTTTGGCACGATGAACTGTTGGTTCAGCTACACTCTTATGGTATGTCTGAAAAGTTCTGTTTGTGGCTCTCATGTTTCCTCAGAGAGCGTTCTTTACGAGTCGCGGTCGACGGATTTCTTTCTAACACCTTTACTGTTAACGTCGGTGTGCCACAAGGCTCCATACTGTCTCTTACTCTCTTTCTTATTTACATTAATGATCTGCTGGAAAAGACCGGGAATCCAATTTACAGCTTTGCAGATGACAGTACGCTTATATCTTCATTCACTTTGAACACTCGGACATCGGCTGCTCAGGCGAATATCCTCAGACAGCAGGAAGTCATTCAACTTAACAAAGACCTGGAAGAAATTCTATCTTGGGGTGACAGTAACCAAGTGGAATTTAACGCTACAAAAACCCCGGCGGCAGTTTTTTTCTAAAAAAGTTAATGTTGCTGAACCCGACATAGTTATGTCGGGGCACTCCATTTCCCTAGCATCGTCACTCAATTTGTTGGGCGTTAATTTGGGAGCAAATATGTCCTGGCATGAACATGTTGCAGTCATAGCAACACGTGTCGCTCCTGTAGGGACTTCCTTGCAGCACGTGTGCTAGATCCATAAAAAAAAAGTGAAGCGTCTTTGGATTGAACAACGTGCAGTCATCAAGTACCTGTTTAAAAAAAGATTAACACCAAAGGAGATCCACGATGATATGAAAACAACACTAGGGGAATCTGCTCCATCATATACCACTGTGAAAAAATGGGTTGCAGAATTTAAACGTGGATGAGCGAGCATCAAAGATGACCTTCGCTCCGGCGGGCCCACGACGTCTACGACTGAAGAAAACAACAAACAAACGGCAACTTGTGTGATCTCATATTGAAAGACCCTAGATTAACTATAAGGGAGATTGCAGACACTATAGGCATCTCGTAGGAACGAACACAAAACATCATTGCCAACGAACTCGGATCTTCTAAGGTTTCCGCTAGGTGGGTCCCCAGATTGCTTTCAGTTGAACAAAAACGAATTCGACTTACGATTTCTCGCGACTGTTTGGAGATGTTTAAGGCTGATCCGCAAGATTTTTCTAATAGGTTTGTGATAATGGACGAAACCTGAGTTCACCACTATACTCCAGAGTCAAAACAACAATCCAAGCAGAGAAAAAATCTGGTGAACCGACCCCAAAGAAAGCGATGGCAATTCTGTAGGCTGGAAAAGTGATGGCGTCAGTTTTTTTGGGATGCTAAAGGTATTATTATGGTGGACTACCTTCCGAAAGGCGGAACAATAAACTCGACTTACTATTGCACCCTTTTGCGTCGTTAACATCCAGAAATTAAAGAGAAACGCCCAGGATTACTGAGAAAGAAAGTTTTATTCCATCAGGACAACGCTCGCGTTCACACGTCTGTTGAGTCTATGATTCAAGTTCGTGATTGTGGTTTCGAATTGCTGCCCCATCTGGCTTATTCTCCTGATTTGGTACCTTCGGACTTTCATCTGTTTCCAAACCTAAAAAAACACCGCGGTGGCCAAAAATTTTCATCAAATGAAGAAGTCGAAGCAGCAGTTAACCAGTATTTTGAAGACCTTGAGGAATCTTTTTTTCAAACAGGTGTGGAGATTACGACGAAAAATAAAAATATTTTTGTACATATTTTATTTTGTTTTCTTGACTCGGCCGCGAACTTTCCAATCCATCCTCGTATATATATATATATATATATATATATATATATATATATATATATAAAAATATATATATATATATATATATATATATATATATATATATATATATATACATATATATATAAACTCCTGGACAAAATTAACGCAACAATCTGAAAAATAATTTATCTTTTTCTTATGTCAGTTTTAAAGTTTATCGAGTATTTGAATAGTAGGTTATGCATATTTTGTTTCGTTGTTCATGACAGAAATCAAAACAATTCGTTTAGATTTACAGTTTTAAAAATTTTTTTAGAAGATAAACAATTTTCTGTAATAATGCTATAGATTTTCTTTAAAAGTAAGCTTATAAATTGTTCCCTTTTTCAAAGTAATACGTTTTTGTGTGTAGACTGTTTTGTTTTTGACACGAAGAATTAGAAAAATGAATCGAACAAGGAATTTAACTGAACACGAGGTAGTGCGAGCCTCAGTTTTATTGGACGAGGGATATTGTCAGATTTATGTTGCCAATTTGTTAGGCAAACATCGTTCCACAATAAGTCGTATGGTAAGACGCTTGAATGAAGTAGGAACTTATTCTAGAAGGCTAGGGCAAGGGCGAAAACGATGCACTAGCGACCTAGAGGAACGTTTTATAAGACAATATGCTTTAAGAAACAGGACTGTCACTAGTTCTAGAATAAGACACGAACTCGAGGCTGTTCGCAATGTCACAATTTCTTCTAAAACAGTTAGAAGACGGTTAAATGAAGCTGGATTAAACAGTAGGAGACCAGCCACTGCGCCCTTGCTTACTAGAGAAAACAGAATTGCCAGGTTACGTTTTGCTCGAAATCACGGAAACTGGTCTGTGGATGATTGGAAACAAGTTTTCTTCACAGATGAAACTAGGGTTAGACTAAAACAGCCTGATGGTCGTGAGCGAGTATGGCGAGGACCAGGAGAGAGGTTCGCTCCTTGCACTATCTCTGCAAGGATTCCATTCGGCGGTGGCTCTGTTATGTTCTGGGGTGGCATCTGCTTTGATGCTCGCAAAGAGTTAGTTCTTGTCCGTACGAGATCCATGAATGCTGACTACTATCTTGAGAATATTGTAATAAAACATGTGTTGACTTTCGGTCATTTTGTGGGGCCCAATTTCCTGTTTATGCAAGACAACGCTCGTCCTCACGTGGCTAGGGAGGTACTCGATTATCTTAATCAAGTTGATATACCGATTATGCAATGGCCACCAAAAAGCCCAGATCTGAATCCGATAGAAAATGTATGGGATCACCTTAAAAAAAATGTGAAACGTCATATACCTGCACCTAGAAACCTGAGGGAACTTGAAAATGCAGTTATCACAGAATGGGAGCAAATTCCTCAAGATTTTATCCAAAATTTAATTAGAAGCATGCCTAGGCGCATAAACGCTGTCATCCGAAGTAGAGGAGGTAACACACGCTACTAGTGTCCCAGTTACACCATTAATTTTGCTACTAGTGTCCCAGTTAATTTTTTTCATTATTACATAATTTCAACGATTTTGTTATTAGGTCTTAAGAATAATTTTAATTCGAATCTTATACAGAAATTTGGTAGCTAATTCACTTTTAAAGTATCCGAATGAGTTTTTTCTAACTTTTAGTGTAACCAATGTTTATAAAAAATTATTAAAATTAATTCATTATAGAGATTTGTATGATTTAATATATTGGTGCGTTAATTTTGTCCAGGAGTGTATATATATTTATATATATATATATATATATATATATATATATATATATATATATATATATATATATATATATATATATATATATTATAATTTTTTTTGATAATATCAATAATAATAATTTTACCACTCGTTTTTCAAGGGATCAAAACAACTGACATTGACAAAAATTTAAATAAATATTAGAATTTTACATTATTCATCTGACTTGACCTCCATCTTCGGAATAGTATAAAAAAAACTTCTACTCACTTATTTAGGAAAACATGACTCTTACTCCTAAACTCGAAATAGAGCGCCCCTACTAACTTTTTTTTATTTTTCATATTTTAATAATAAAGCAACAAACGACAGATTAAGAATAAATAACAAAATGAGACTTAAAAGTCAAATGTTGAACCGATTTATTTTAACATTATACATTCCCCTACCACGTAGAAATACAACCATATTTACCCGACGATTTAAATGCTAAATCGGGATTAAAACACATAATTTAAATAAATGAATATTCATATTTAACGTGAAAGGTTTATTCTGTTATGTCAATATTGTTTTAAAAACGGCATTTTCATTTAAACTATATCTTGAGTGACTACACTTTTAAAATGCATTTATGTATTTTACTAGAGATACGAGTATCATTTAATACTTACAAAGAGTGAAAAGTCTTAACACTTTCCGAGAGATAGCAGCACAAACAAAAAAAACCCATAAGGTTTTTAGTCAGTGTTAACTTCTAACTTTCGTGTAAAGTTTTCATGACATTTTGCCTATTATTTTGCGAGTTACAGTTGTTGACGTTACTTTTGATTATGGCAAAACGATGTAATAAAAAGAATTTCGAGTTTTGATTAGACACTGCCCTTTAATGAGAAAAAAATACAGTCAGAACCTAAGAATGGTTTAAGGAGTGCTATGGCACATCTGTTCCGTTGAAAGCAACTATATGTCGATAATTTAGTGCACCTAAATGAGGTCGTATCATCACCGATGATGTTCCGAACACCTAAATGAGGCAGTCACTCCAAATAAACATAAAAAAATTCCTCCTATTGTTCTGAATGACCGCAAAGTGAAAGTGAGACAGATAGCTGACATCGTAAAGGATACAACGATTTGCACTAAGTGCGCATACCTATTACTCCATCTAAAGCTGACATAGTAGCTTTCGAGCCGACAGAGTGGTTGACACAATCAACGCTTAAAAGCGGGTAGTGTTTTTTAAGGTATCCTCCTCAGGCATACGAAATTAATGTAAAATAACTGAAAACAGACATTATTTAGCAGTTTACCCACTGTGGTGGTAGTGGGTAATAACTTATTATTAATATGAAATAAAAACCTCCATATAAAATTTTACTAAAAATACTTTACATCTTCGTCCTACTCTACTCGACTAATGATTGTTATATTGGACGAATTTTTTACGGATCTAAAGAAAAACGGAAACTTTTATTTTGAAAGCAACATAATTGACTGTTTTAGAAGCGGAAAACCGAATAAACGACTCTGTGTGGGTTTTATTTGTTGGCGAATAATTATGGTCGGAAAAGAAACATATGATACTACAATTAGGACAAAATAAAGAAGTACGAAAAATTAAAAAGAGACACCAGTGGTAATATTCGAAAGACTTTTCCAGGAATAACAGGTTTGAACTGTTATGGGTTCTAGGACATTCAAGGATGAAAGGTAATGAAAAACAGGAGAATTAGCAAGATTTGGTTTGTTTTTTGATGGGAAAACGTGTGAGAAGATAAAAGCGAAATTGGATGCTGTTTATGGGGACCCTTCGCCATCAATGAAAAAGTTGCCCGCCCGATGGGTGCCGTGATTGCTCACTCTGGATAACAAGCGGGTGCGGTGTTCAACTTCGAAGCTGTGTTTGGAACAATTTAAGCAAAATCCGAACGATTTTTTGCATCGAGTTTTCACCATCGATGAGACGTTATGAATTGCTGCCGCACACCCCGTATTTCGCCCGACCTGGCTCCCTGCGATTTCTTCTTGTTCCGAAAGATGAAGAAATGGCTTGCAGGAAAAAATTCAGCTTAAATGAAGAGGTCATCGCCCAAACAGAAGTGTATTTTCGGGAGTTGAACATTTCCTATTTTTGGGAGCATAAATACTCAAACGGGGAGCTTTGAATCCTAACCCGGGTACTTATCAAACCACCCTTATATATATCATAAGATCTTTACTAAGGTTAAGAGATAGGTTAATAAAAATATGTATTGTATTTAACTATATACGATTTTGTAATAATTTTAAAATAACTCTTAGTCAGTACGATATTTTAGAAATAAGAGCTATTCGTAAGTTCTTTGTATTGATTCAATTGATTTTCTAATGTATCTTCCTTATCCATTATACTTACAATTCGTTAGCGGTTCTTGAATACACAAATGAAACAAACCTAAGTGACTATCGTTGCGAGATGCCATAATTTTTATTGAAATACGTGTAAACGAGAAATTATTCAGAAGTCAAAATAATAATACACACGCGTTTCGTCAAACATGTTGACACCATCTGAAGTAATGATTGGCAATCAAGCTACATATATATATAAAAATAATAATAATAATAAGAGTAAGATACAACAAGTTGTATTTCTGGTTAATGTCAACTCGATATTAAAAGCATATGGGGCCCTTTAGCAAAAGCTGTTTAACAACAAGGTACAGATTGATGGTGCAATTGTTAATGTTTTGCACTCACAATTGTTAAAATAGCCGCTGGGCGGCACTACATGTATGAGTAGTTAATCCCTAACCAGGATATAAAAATAATTATAATCTCATCGAGTTTTTTATATGGTTACAACCAAAAGGATTCGTAGCCCGGAACTGTCTAGCATTTAAACTAAAAAAAAGTATGTGAATTTCATAACATATGGTTAAAAAAAATTGGCAGCGAAGATTGGGTAAACGCAATGAATCACATTATTAAAGAATAACAAAAAAATATGATAGTATGTTACAGGAAGTGAAGCTCAAAAAATGGCAAAACCTCGCAATTTTTTCGTCCAGCATCGATTTGTACAAAAATTTGGGATTAGGCTCATTTCACCCTCTAGTTTATTTTCTATATGTGCCATTGTACGCTTTTTGTTTTTTAAGGGTGAAAACTACCCCTAATTGTAAAAAAAAATTAGAAAATAACATTTTATACCTTAATATGGGTAAAATTTGGTTTGGATTAGTTAAATAAGGATTGTTTTAATGCTTTAGGATACAATTTCATAATGTTTCAATCCTTAAAAATCAAGCCTTGTTAGAGCTTAATATAAAAAAATTATTTATCCTAAAAAAATGATTTCGTCTTGCATCGATTTGCATAAAAATTGGGGATTAGGCTCATCTCACCCTCTACTTCATATTCTATATCATGCTCATGGGCGTTGATTATTTTTAGGGGTGAAAACTACCCCTTATTGTCAAAAATTATAAAATAACATTGTAAACCTTAATATGGGTAAAATTTGGTTTGGGTTGGTTAAATATTGATTGTTTTATGCTTTAGGATATAATATCATAATATTTCAACCCTTAAAAACCACCCTTAATAACATTGCAATTTTTATAAAGTAATTTAATAGATCTAAATAGAAAAAAAAGTAGAATTACATAAAAAAAAAAATTTATTAACACAAAAATACACCGCATATTCACATACATTTACATACATAGACGACTAAATTTACAAATACAGATACAAATACATATACGTTTTTTAAAAGTCTGTCTCATTGATTCGATCTTCATCGTGGTCGATGTCATCTTCGTCTTCTTCGATTACTGGTGGACTATTATTACAGTCTTCACCCGAGCACCCAGAACAAGTGGAATTACAATACAACCCAACTTTTCTGCACCTGCATAAAACGCCGCACCCTTTTTTGCATTGGCAAAAAATCATTTTTAAAAGTTCATCGGGTGCATAATCGGTGTGAAATAAAAAATACAAAAATTAATTTTTATGCACTAACCGATTTATTTTCATAACTATAACAAATACAATTGAATAATTCTAAAAAAATTGTCAGAGCACGTGCTATTTCTTTCGAACTTTAAAATACACTGGTGAGGAATCAACGAAATATACACTCACACACGCAGACACATGAGCAGATGTTTCTTCTTCTCTGTCTTTCAGTTTGAATCGAAAAAGTGGAACATATAACGTATTACTGCCAAATATACCGGTTATGTAGATTATTACGCTCCGAAGCGGGCTATTCGAATTTTTCGAAAAAAAAATTGATTGGTTTTTTAAACATAGCTCCTTCATTTTTAGTGATAGAAAGTTTTTTCAAAAACGATTTTGTAGGGCTTTTCAAGAGCTATAAGACTATGTGAATTAAATTCCTTAAGATCCCTTAGTTTTTAAATGGGGTGAGTTTAAAGGGCTCGAATAAGGTGGTGTTCGCTCGTAAATAGAGGTTTTAAACGGCTATATCTCGCCAAATATTCATTGTACAGAAAATCTACGCACAGGGAAATTTTAGCCATTAAAAAAGCTACAATTTGGTATTCTATCATTTTTTTTCGTATCTCCAGTATTTTCGGAGATATTTTGAAGAAAAGGGTAAAATATACCAAATTGCAAAAAATCGTTTTCTCTTTAAACTCCAATTTTTCTAAAATTAGGCATTTTAAATTGGTCAAACTTCTTGGGTGTATTGATAATACATATATAAAGAGAATCACAGAAGGGTGAAGATCAATTTTAATTAGGGGGGTAGTTAGGGGGTTGTTTTCACAGATTTTTTCGTAGAAAAAAGTAGGTACCGACCTTATTTTGATCATAAGTCGCTCAATTTTCATGCTAGAGACTTTTTTTAGGTCTAATTATATACTTTAAAAAAAATTCTATAAGTTTTCCTCGAAAAATGCAAAGTTTTCCCGTTATTTGGCTTTGAATCTTTCAAATTATGCATTTGACGAAAAAAAGCTAACCATTAACATGCCGTATCTCGGTTCGTATTGGTCGTAGAAAAACTATAAAAAAAGGATTTTGTTTGTTTTTTTTAAAAGCTACAATTTTGCTCTTTACAGTTTTTTTGATAAAATGCATATTTTTCGAGTTATTCGCAAAAAACCCTTTAAAAAAGTCGAAAAACTGTTACTTTCAACTGCGAATAACTCGAAAAATATTAGTTTTACGAAGAAAACGTAAAGAACATTTTTTTCTTAGAATTACTTTTCCCATCGATTTCTATATTAAAATGTAATAAGAAATTTCCACCCCCGAGATGGGGTGGCAACCACCCCCAAGGTTTTAACGTACAGCGGCATGATATAGAAAATGATCCTTGGGCTATTCCCTACCTTCTGTGAAAATTTCAAGTAAATCCATGCTGGACGAAAAAATTGCAAGCCAAAATGCTTCATTTCCTGTACTATGAGGCCTCGATAACTTTATGGAATAGGTTGTATAACCCCTTATTTCAACTTATGGATATTCTGACTACTTTTTTGAGTGTACCGCACTAGCAAATAGTCCGTTGATCCATTCTTAGGCACCGAGTATTCTCATTTCCCTCTGGGTAGGATGCCTAAAAATTTTAGTCTGAACCTGAAATAACGTTGGACATTAGGGTAACCGCAAAAAATTGATGTCGGAATTTTGTTCGTCTGGACCCCACAAAACGATTCCCCTTTCCAGATATTGAGATAGCCGAAATTTGAGCTCGATTAAACGACGTTAACCCGTGCCGCTCGTCGCTCAAAGTTTGAAAAAATCCAAATTTTTGGCCAAAAAGCTGACATATGGAGCCATAACTCCAGAACGGTAAATAATAGAAACACGCTTAATATCTCAAAAGAAAGCTAATTTTGTTCTTCAAAATTTATATTCTATACATAATTGTTGTTATTTTAAGTCAAACCGAGTTACAACAGCCTTTAGCCCCAAAAACGTGACCTGGTACCAGTAGGAGCCAGTTTGGGAGTATTCTAAGAATTTTACGGGTTTTTACACAACGTATCTCGGAATTAACATTTTTTTTTGTTAAAAAGTATTTTGGAACTCAATTTTCAAACATAAAGAGCCTTTTATTCAAATTTAATCTTTTATTATATGGGGATTACCTGACTAGTTTACCAAAGAAAGACCCGTTTGACAGGTAAAAAGGAGGGTGAATCTAAATTCTATTTTAGGGATGGTGATTTTACTTCAGCGTACAACCGACCTTTTATTTATTCAGTTTAGTTTCTAAAGTGCCTTTGAGCTGGTTAGATCGAACAATTATCTGGTGAAGATATTTTAAGACACTGAAGAGGACAGCATCTACCAGGAACTTGAGAGCTTGGAGGAAATGGACATCCCTGAAGAAGCTGCAGAAGATCCAGGACCATCTGAGAGCAAGAGGATGAAAGTTTCATTTCCAAGGGGCGTTAAAGAGATTTTAAACATAAAATTGTCTATTTTATTAGATCGATGTAAGGTATCCGACAGAAATGCCACGAGAATTTTTAATAGCTATTCTAGAAGCACTAAACCTTGACCCTCTTGAGTACAAAGTCTCGAAAACTTTATTACATGATAGAAGGCAAATGTTCAGAGAACAATATAATAAAAAAAATTTTGATAAAGTAAACATTCCTGAAAAAGAGCCCGTGGTTGTCCATTGGGACGGTAAACTTTTACCGGGTGTTTTAAAAAATGAACAATGTGAGCGAATAGCTATAGCTATTTCATATGGCGAAAAGGAACAACTGCTGGGAGTTCCTGTAACAGCAAACAGCTCTGGAGAGCAGCAAGCCGTAGCCGTACATGAATGCCTACATGAATGGGGTCTTCTCAACACCGCAAGGCGATGTGCTTCGACACTACAGCATCCAACACGGGAAGACTCAAAGGAGCATGCGTCATATTGGAGCAAAATGTTAGGAAGAGAATTGTTATACCTAGCTTGCCGTCACCATATCTTGGAAATTCTGTTAAGAGGCGTATTCGACACAAAAATGGTATCAACCACTGGACCTCATCCAGACATTTTCAAGAGATTCCTCACTGCGCGGCCCAAGATAGACAAAGGAAAATACGACACAGGTATCAGTGACAATCTAATACAAAAGCAGCTAACTCCAGAAGTAACTGCAAATGTTACTGCTGAATTCGAGACCAAATTAACTAAGAGCCACCCCAGAGATGACTACAAGGAGCTATTGCAGTTGGTTCTCGTATTTGTTGAATCACTAGACGGCAATGTTGTGGGTTTTAGAACTCCAGGAGCCATTCATCACGCTAGGTGGATGACAAAGGCTATTTACTGCTTAAAAATGTTCATTTTTCGTCGTCAATTTAAGATGTCTAAAGAAGAAGAAAGTTCTGTGCGTGCCATTTCTGTTTTCCTAGTTAAAATTTATTGTAAAGCTTGGTTCAATGCTCCAAAAGCTCATCTTGCACTAAAGCAAGATTTAGGTATTTTGCATAGTCTGTTAGACTATAAAGAATGTGACAACGACATTGCAGAAATAGCCCTGACCAAATTTTCGAACCATTTGTGGTATTTGATTGCAAAGTGGTGGGATTATCGTTTTTTGATTCCACCATTACAGACGATGAAAAGTTGTTAATGGCTAATAAATTGCTCAGTAGCACAGATGAACCATCACAGCACGCTAGGGTTGTAAATCCAAAAGTTAGGAAAGAAAACTTAAAAGAGTTAGTGGATTGGTAAATTTACTTACCAAAGAAACGTTTACATTCTTTGACCAATTTAATATAAAAACAGATTTCCTAAGACAACATCCAAACACCTGGCCTCAAAATAATGACTTCCAAGAAGGATTGAAAATTGTCAAAACATTAAAAGTAGTTAATGATATGGCTGAGCGTGGTGTTAAATTAATAACCGACTTTAACGACCTTCTGACAAAAGATGAAGACCAAAAGCAATATGTCCTGCAAGTTGTAAGTAAATGCCGAGCATTATATCCTGACGTTTCAAAAACTACTTTAAACAAAAGCTCTAGAATAGATTAGATAACTATGTAAAATTATCAACTCATGTAGGTACTACGTCTGTATCTTTTCTGTGTCTGTTTTGTATGTATTATATACCTAATTTTTTATATTTTAAAATAAAAAATGTCATTAGACTTATCAGTATTACTTGTTTTTTTATTATATTTCTACTTTAAACTCAAAAATATACCAAAAAAAAGCAAAATTTATCACTTAATAACAAAATATACGAAGTATGCTCCTAGTGGTACCAGGTCACGTTTTTGGGGCTAAAGGCTATTGTAACTCGGTTTGACTTAAAATAACAACAATTATGTATAGAATATAAATTTTGAAGAACAACATTAGCTTTCTTTTGAGATATTAAGCGTGTTTCTATTATTTACCGTTCTGGAGTTATGGCTCCATATGTCAGCTTTTTGGCCAAAAATTTTGATTTTTTCAAACTTTGGCGACGAGCGGCACGGGTTAACGTCGTTTAATCGAGCTCAAATTTCGGCTATCTCAATATCTGGAAAGGGGAATCATTTTGTGGGGTCCAGACAAACAAGATTCCGACATTTTTTTTTCCCTTCTATGAGATCCGGTCACTCTATTGGACATATACGCTGAGAGATTATCAATATGATGGAGGAGAGACGAAGATACAAAAATAAAAACACGTATAATATAAATATCGGTCAATTTATAACAAGATAAGGAAAAAAAGCAGAGAGCCAAGTAAAAGTGGATTGCTGAGAAATGTGATAAAATCGAAGAATATGAAATAAAATATGATTACCATAATATGCATAAAGAAATAAAAGCAATGACCAATAAAAGGACAAACAACCCAACGACTAGTATACTTAATTCAAATAAAACCTCATCTCAGATTGTTCGGAAATTCTTGCAAGGTGGAAACTGTACATTGGTACACTTTTTGCCTCAGAACGAGGTAACACACCCTGAACGCGCGATAAAGACACAGAACTCCTCGTTATGAAATCTCAGATGGAGAAAGCCATTCTGTCCCTTAAAAATAATAAAGCACCAGGTCCTGATAACATCTACGGTGAAGTACTAAAACTAATATATGAAATGGATGATCAATTTCTCAATACTCTCGCTGATCAAAATCATTTACAATACGGGTGAATTCCCTAACGACTGGCTAGAATCAACTTTTACTACGGTACTACAAATCTGCTAAATGGGAAGATCTCATGGAATATTTTCGAACTTTCCCTTGGTTGGACGTTTGTTTTTGATCCGACGACCCATCTGACTGCGCCAGGGAGGTTTCCGATGTTATTTTGGCCGGTATGGAGGCTTACATCCCTTTTTCGAAGAAATGCCCTTCCAACGGCAAGCCTTGGTTTGACCTAAAATACAAAGAAGCTGTTGCTTCTAAACATCTTGCATACCGACAGTGGCGTGAACATGCTAACACCATAAATCGTAACATCTTTGTTCGTGCTAGGAACAGATGCAAAGAAATTATCGACGAAACCAAGGAGGTACACAATCAACGGATTCGAAACAAAAACTTCTCGCTTGTCCCGGCAATTCCAGGTCCTTTTGGTCAGTCGCTAAGGCAGTTAGTCAAAATTTCACCAAATCCACCATACAACCACTCACACGGCCAGATAATTCTAATGCAACGACACCTGTTGAGAAAGCGAACTTGTTA
Organism: Pachyrhynchus sulphureomaculatus; assembly: GCA_019049505.1. Taxonomy (NCBI): domain Eukaryota; kingdom Metazoa; phylum Arthropoda; class Insecta; order Coleoptera; family Curculionidae; genus Pachyrhynchus; species Pachyrhynchus sulphureomaculatus. Next base: position 167,522,990 of record CM032454.1, on the reverse strand, counting down.
GCTGAATTCTTTGCTTCACATTCTACTGTCGATTTCCAAGGAAAAACACCACCTACTATTCCCATAGTGCAGTCAAGGTTGCCCGATATTGTCTTCAGACAGCGTATCATAAAACGTATTTTGATGAAGCTAGACACCAAAAAGGCTTCAGGCGCTGACGGAATACCTGCCATAGTTCTCAAGAACTGTGCGAGGGAACTAACACCAGTTTTCTGTAGACTTTTCAACCAATCCTACAGAAAGGGAATATTTCCTTCCTGCTGGAAATGTGCCACAGTTCAGCCGATACCTAAAAAAGGCAAGAAGACCTTGCCAAATAACTACCGACCAATCGCACTACTCTCAATAATATCGAAAGTCATGGAAAAGGCTATCAATCAGCATCTTCTAAAATATCTTGAAGGATTCAACATTATTAGTGATCACCAATATGGCTTTCGTAAAAATAGATCAACAGGAGATCTTCTGACTTATGTAACACATGTTTGGAATAACGCAATTGAACACTTTGGAGAATCTCGAGCGGTTGCTCTTGACATATCCAAGGCATTTGACCGTGTTTGGCATGATGGGCTGTTGGCTAAGCTACGTTCTTATGGTATGTCTGAAAAGTTCTGTTTGTGGCTCTCATGTTTCCTCAGAGAGCGTTCTTTACGAGTGGCAGTCGACGGATTTCTTTCTAACACCTTCACTATCAACGCCGGTGTGCCCCAAGGTTCCATACTGTCTCCTACTCTCTTCCTCATTTATATTAACGATCTGCTGGAAAAGACCGAGAATCCAATCTACAGCTTTGCAGATGACAGTACACTTATCTCTTCATTCACTTTGAACGCTCGGACATCGACTACTCAGACGAATATCCGCAGACAGCAGGAAGTCATTCAACTTAACAAAGACCTGGAACAAATTCTATCTTGGGGTGACAGTAACCAAGTGGAATTTAACGCTACAAAAACCCAGGCGGCAGTTTTTCTAAAAAAGTTAACGTTGCAGAACCCGACATAGTTATGTCGGGGCACTCCATCCCCCTAACATCGTCACTCAATCTGTTAGGCGTTAATTTGGGAGCGAATATGTCCTGGCATGAACATGTTGCAGGCATAGCAAGGAGAGCTTCTCAAAAAGTTGGGAATTGTTTCGAACCAGAAAGCTTTACACTCCACAACAACTGTTAATTCTTTACAAAGCCCAAATTCGACCAACTATGGAATACCGCTCCCATGTTTGGAGCTCCGCTCCCAAACATACACTGCATTTGTTGGATTATATCCAGAGAAGAGCTATTCGTCTGATTGGACACCCGGAACTGACCGACGGCCTTGATTCGCTGGAACATCGAAGAACGGTTGGCGACTTGAGCCTATTCTACAAGTACTTTCATGGAAAGTGTTCGAAGGATGTGGCTCGTTTAATTCCTCCCAGAGCGGTGCATATTAGAAGTACACGTCGCGCTAATACTTCACATCCGTATGAGGTTCAGCTTGTTACTCCTCGTACAACGCTTTTCAAGCAGTCTTTTATATGGAGAACATCATACCTTTGGAATAGTTTGCCCAGGACTGTGTTTCCCATCGAGTACAGTCTACAGCGATTCAAGAACAACGTGAATCGCTTTCTCCGCACACGTGTCGCTCCTGTAGCGCTTTAGGGACTTCCCTGTAGCACGTGTGCTAGATCCATAAAAAAAAAAAAAAAAAAAAAAAAAACCTAAGAAAAGAGGCGCCAAAGAATGCGATGAAATCCGCTTGATAATCTTGATTAACCATGTCACTAAGGTCTCCACAAAAGTAATTTATAACAGAATCTAAAGAAACAGTGAAGCAAACATCAGCGAGTCATAGTCTGGCTTTCGTAATGCTTTTGGTACACGGAAGCCATTTTTAGCTTACAAGTGCTTATCCAAAGCGGCAGCGATATAAACAAAGATCATTCCTATGTTTTTTTTTTTGGACTTCGCCAAAGCATTTGACGACGTCAGGTACGAACGGTTAATGGAAATATAAGCTGATATTGATGGCAAAGATATTCGCATCATAGCAAATCTGTATAGGGGACAATGGGCTAACATAAAAATAGATAAATCCTACTTGACAACGTTGAGATCAAAAAAGGGGTATGGTAGGGATGTATCTTATCTCCCGTCCTCTTTAACCTAAAGTCCGAGGAAATATTTAACAAAGCAATAGAGGGAATTGACAAAGGCATCAAAATAAATAGTGAGGTGATTAACAACATAAGATAAACCGATGATACCGTCTTGGTGGCCAGTAATATCGATGGACTTCAAGATCTTGTTAAAAGGGTGCAAAGAGTTAGCGAAGGGTATGGTCTCTATCTGAATATATCTAAAACCAAATCTCAACAAGCAACAAGACACCTTCAGTTAAACAGCCAAATAATCAAGCCTGTGGAATCCTATATATACTTAGGAACAGTGGTTAATGCAAAGTGGTACCAATATGTTGAAATAAAGCCAAGAATCGAAAAATCTGGAACAACTTTTGATGGTATGAGAAGATTTCTTGGACCGAATATATAATCAACTTAGACGTTCTGCGCAGAATAGACAATGACAAAGAAATTGCACTCACAATTAAAGGACGAAAGCTTGAATATCTTGGCCACGTCATGACACATAATAAATACCATCTCTTGCAGCTGGTAATACAGCGAAAGATAGATAGCAAGCGAGGTCCAGGGAAAAGAAGACATCCTTCTCCCTAGACTATATAAGTTAACACAAGGATTTACGTCTGTTCAGCTGTTTCGAAACGCCGTCAATAAGGTCAGGATTGCCATGTTAATAGTCAACTTCCAAAACGGACAGGGCACTAGAAGAAGATATACGCCGTAAATTTTTGTAATTATAAAATAGACAGACTTGCCCCGTAACCGTCGAAATCCTTTTGCATTTATAATCCACGTCTTGTGCTGCCAATCAGTAAAGAATAAGAGTATATTAAAATAATTACTGTTAATAAATATTCACTTTTTTCGGTTTTGATAGTTTTAAAATTCGGTTGTACTACAAAACTAATTTCAGAATTACCTTTTAAGCTTGAAACTATAATGTAGTGTCATTTAAAAGGAATATAAAAGCGAATGGATTGAGCATGGAATAAAAATTAAATAAAAAGCTCGTAAGCGAAATAACACACATGAAGTTTATTTATTTAAGCCGTAATCTAAAAAGCTTTCGCGTTCCGGTCGTCGGAAGTCTCTTATGTTTTTACAATCACAACGCAATATTTTGTGGAATAAAAGTTTAATGGTGTTTCGGGAGTCTGCTTAAAGTCGATGGAACTTTCGATCGGTTTATATCGTAATTACGCCCCTGGGAATACTGAAAAATATCTCACCTTAGATCCGCTCATTTATTTTTTATCTTAGCTGATATTGCTAGGGCACTGAAGGATATTTTTTACAACTTTATAAAGTATTAGGAAAGGAGATTAGTGCAGGACTGGATTAACCACCTCTATAGAAAAAATATCTACTGAATTAGCTCAAGTGTAAATAAAGGGTCTAGGCGGTTAAGATGTTGAAAAATGCCCCCAGCGCTTTTGAAAAACAAAAAATATCCTCATGTAGAACATAAAAAAATATTACTTTCCTGAAATTTTTGGCCCTCTAGACCTTCCCATAACCCTGAAAAATCTATAAAACGTGATTTTCGGTTTTTTGGCGATATCTCCGGTTCTATTCATCGTAGAAACTAGGGCTTACTCAGGCCCAAAAAAAATATATATTGTGTATTTTATGTCAAACTATGCCTGTGAATTTTTTCAGATTTTTAGAGGTGGGCTACAAAAGCGAAAAAACCGCTTTTTTTTTTTTTTCGTTTTTTTTTTTCCGCATTTTTACCTACTTTTGGGGCACAGAATTTCGTTGCAGATCCTCAGTTGCTTCAAAATTATATATATGTATATATATATATATATATATATATGTATATATATATATATATATATATATATATATATATATATATATATATATATGTATATATATATATATATATATATATATATATATATATATATATATATATATATATATATATATATATATATATATATATATATATATATATATATATATATATATATGTATATGTATATATATATATATATATATATATATATATATATATATATATATAAGTATATATATATATATATATATATATATATATATATATATATATATATATATATATATATATATATATATATATATATATATATATATATATATATATATATATATAAATATATATATATATATATATATAGGATTTTTTATTGCCTACAACATGCTATTTTTTAAAAAAAAATTTCGCGCGAATTTCAAATTGTTTTGAGCGTTTTAAATTTTTAAAATTGAATGAAAAAAAAACTAGGACTTACTGAGGCCCAAAAAAAAATATATATTGTGGATTTTATGTCAAACTATGCCTGTGAATTTTTTCAGATTTTTAGAGGTGGGGGAAAATGGCTACAAAAGCGAAAAACCGCTTTTTTTCGTCGTTACCTACTAGTTTTTCTAATATTTCATTTTTTTTTTTTAAAATACTGGTTTTCAGTTTTGTAAAAAATTGCCAGTTGCGCCATTGTTTCTGAATATGGGATACTCCTAATTGGTACGAGCATTCTATAGAGACGAAAAAAATATATATGTAAAAATTTGAGTTACATGCTACAGGGTGTTCAAAATAAATTTATGCATTTAGACTATTTTAAATTGAAAAATCTCAAATTTTTTAAGTGGCACACCCTGTATATTATTATTTTTTTCTGATAGATTTTGCAAAACTCTCTAACTTTTATCAAGTATGTCAAATACCGATTTCTAATAGTTTTCGATTTATTTTCAATTTTTACCCTTGTTTTTAATATGCTCCACGTATAACATCGTAGTTGCCAAGACAAAACAAAAATCTAGGCATTGTTAAATTTTGACATGTCTATTAAGCAAGTAAAAATACTTTACTTTGTTATAGTAAGTGACGTATAAAGGTAATAGTTACGTATTTTCTCAAAAATGAATTAATTGATATGGTTTATATACTGGGCGAGGTAGGAAACAAATTGTCTTTTGACAGTAAGGCTTTACTTTAAGGCGAAGTACCCTAATAGACGTATACCATCGAGAAAATCTTTGCAGTGCTTAATGGAACGGTTTGATGGTAGTGGTAGCGTTGAGTATGCTAAATGGAAAGTAGTAAACCAGAATGCTACCACTGAGGAAAAAGAAATGGAGATTTTACTACATGTTGAAGATAATCCCCAGGTCAGCAGCCGTCAACTAGCTGACTTATCTGACATATTCCAATCTACGGCTAATCGCGCCACGAGAAAATACAAGTATCATGCTTTTCATATGGAGCTACACCAAGAACTTCAAGACCGTGATTTTGAACGACGAGTAAACTTTTGTACCACCATGAATGAAGCAATAGAGGCAGATCCAAATTTTTTATCCAAAATAATGTATTCTGATGAAGCTACTTTTCTCAGTAATAGAGCAGTTAACAGCCATAACATGCATTATTATTCAACAGTTAATCCATTTTGGGTCCGGGCAGTTTAAAACCAAAAAAAAAGGTTGCTTAATGTATGGTGTGGAATATTAAGTTTTTGAATTATTGGTCCATATTTTTTCCGCGAACCGCTTAACGGGCCTAGATATCTAAATTTTTTGCAAAACGAATTACCCCAGCTTCTTGAAGAAGTTGATAACTTTTAAAGGGAACAAATGTCGATTCAACAAGACGGAGCTCCTGCTCATTACCGCCCGGAATTTCGGGAATTTTTAAACGATCGTTATCTACAAAAATGGATCGGTAGGGATGGATTCATTCAGTGGCCCCCTCGATCATGTCACTTAACACCTTTAGACTTCTTTTTGTGGGGCAGTATTAAAGATCGTATTTATATGAATAACCCCTTTATGTTAAGGAAAGTGAAGGAAAATATAGTAAAACGACTAAACATGTGTATTCAAGTAGACGGGCATATTTTTGAACACAACTGAAAACTAGTATTTTTTTACAAAAATAGAAATATTAGAAAAACTAATAGGTTTAGGTATATAACATTATTAATGAAAAAAGTTATAAAATTTGAAGCAGAATTAAAAAAAAAAAAATAGAGAAGAGGGTGTTCCATTTAAAAAAACATATGTTATATCGGCCACACTTTTTTGAAGTACCCTGTATATTCAAAAATAAGTTTAAAGTGTGCACCTTAACATTCCCTAAAACTATTGTATTTAACATTTTTTTTGTCATTCTCGAAACAAATGAGATAACGAACTTTACTCTATCGTTGGCTCACCATCTATAATATATATAAAATGCAACGTCTCTCTGTCTGTCTGTCTGTCTGTCTGTCTGTCCGTTAGTGCGCTTATCACTGGAGAACCACTTATCCGATTTACGTACTTTTTTTTTAAAACATACATATGTTCTCTGGCCAGGTTATAGGAAAAAAGTTTGCCGCTAGCGCGTTCCCTTGCAGTACACAGCCTAAACCATTAAATTTGGAACAATATTATGTAGCAGAGAATATCTATAATCTATAATATATATAAAATGCAATGTCTCTCTGTCTGTCTATCTGTCCATTAGTCATCAGGCGAGAACCACTTATCCAATTTACGTGTCTTTTTTTAAATTTATACATATATTCTTTGGCCAGGTTATATAGGAATAATAATAATAATCTATATCTATAATATATGTAAAATACAACGTCTCTCTGTCTGTCTGTCTGTCCGTTAGTGCGCTTATCCCTCGAGAACCACTTATCCGATTTACGTGATTTTTTTTAAATTCATACATATGTTCTCTGACCAGGTTATATAATAATAATAATAATCTATATAATATATATAAAACGCAACGTCTCTCTGTCTGTCTGTCCGTTAGTGTGTTTATCATTTGAGAACCACTCATCCGATTTACGTGATTTTTTTTTTTATTCTCAATTTAATATATGTCAAAAAAATCTATAATATATATAAAAACGTAACGTCTCTCTGTCTGTCTGTCTATTCATTACTGCGCTTAGCACTTAAGAACCACTTATCCGATTTAGTGTTTTTTTTATATAAAGTACAAAGGGAATAAACAGAGACAAAATGCTAATATGTAGGAAAAAACATGGAAGTTTAGCAGTAAGCTTCGCAGAAAGACTGAATAGATGCGGGGAATACTTTAAAGAAACACTAAATGGAGATGAAAATGAGTTGAATGAGAAATAGGAAGCAAAATTAACTGAAGGGCAGGAGGCGACAAATAAACACTGCAAAGAAGAAATAAGAGAAATACTCAGAACCCAAAAAAATAAGGCCCCGGGTGGAAATTGTAGAACTAATAAAAGCTGGAGGAGTAGATCTGGAAAATGAAATATGCCGGTTGGTGCAAGAAATATGGAAACAGAAAAGATGCCAGTGAGCTGGAGAGAGTCGCTCATTTGTCCAATATACAAAAACGGAGAAAAAACTATATGTGCTAATTATAGACCAATAGCCTTACTGGTTGTCATGTACAAAATAGTAATGTTGACTATCAAAAACAGACTAGCAGAGAAAGCCGAGTCTATTCTGGGGGAGTACCAGTGTGGATTCAGGAAAAATAGATCGGCTACAGACCAGATATTTTCGATTAAGCAAATCCAAGATAATAGCTTAGAACAAAATTTGGCATTACACTTGGTCTTTGTGGATTTCAGAGATGCATATGACTCTGTAAATAGAGAAAGACTCTACAAGATAAGGGAAGAACTAAAAATTTCAAGTAAATTGATTTGCATGGTAAGAATGACCCTGAATGGCACAGAATAGAGTGTTGGTTGAGGACAAAGTATCAGACAAGTTTAAGGTGAAGAGAGGATTAAGACAGGGGGAACCAGTGTCGACATGTCTATTTAATTTCATACTAGAGAAGATAATCCGGGAGTCAGAAATAAAAACAAACGGAACGATATACCAACAAACTTGCCAATGCTTGGCCTATGCGGATGATGTAGCAGGGATTGCAAGAGCAAAAGAGAACCTTGAAAAAGCCATAAGAAGGATAAAAGAAAGGGGAAGGATGAGAGGACTAAAGATAAATGAGGAAAAAACAGGATAATAAAAACAACAAAAGTTTAGATATAATAAACAACTTAGGAAAAAGATATATGTTTGAAAAAGTAGACAAATTCAATTATCTGGGAGTAACAATAACAGAGAGTGGACAAGAAAGAACGAAGATACAAGAAAGAATAGCGAAAGGACAGAGATGTTTGGGGGCAATGAATCCAATATTGAAATCAAAGAATGTATCAATAAAAACAAAAAAAAGACTATATGCGACAGTTGTCAGACCCACGGTGACATATAGATGTTAAACGTGGAAACTGAATGCAAGAGAAAAGGAGACGTTGAAGGTGTGGGAAAGGAAAGCTTTGAGAAGAATCTACGGAGGAAGGAAAGAAGAGGGACTGTGGAGAAGAAGAACAAACTATGAATTAAAATGCCTATATATGTTATACCCTTATAAGCCAAATCATATTAAGCCAGCGATGAGGATGGTTGGGACACGTGACAAGGATGAAGGAAGAAAGACAGGCAAAGCAGGCCCTAATAAGAGGAGTGGTTGGAAGGAGAGGCAAGGGTAGACCTCGAGCTACATGGATTCAGGCAGTAAAGCAAGATCCGCAGTTGATGGGAATCCCGCACTGGGAAAAGCTAACAGGAGACAAAAAGAAGTGGAGACAAGTATGCAACCAAGCCATGGGCCTTAAGGCCCCTTAAGCTACATAATAATATAAACATAACGAATGAGTAGTGACGATAAAGGTGAATCAAGTCCACGCGAGCGGAGCCGCGGGCACGGCTAGTGTACAATAAAATTTAAAAAAAAAAGGATTTTTGTCTGTTTTTTTTCAATTTTGTATGTTATGTACACAATTGAGCGATTGTTGGAAATTTCATTACGAAGAGTATTTTTTTTGTCTCGATTTTTTGTTTGCCTCGGAGTTATTCATATTTTAAGCTTAAAAACGCGTTTTGACAATTTGAATGGCTTATAAACAAAAGAGCACAAGTTTTTTCTGTGTCCAAAACTCGGGACAATATTCCTGGTGATACTCCAGAGAGGATAAAACCATAATATTGCGGTATCTAAACTATGCCTATCTCATCATTATTTTGACCTTTTTACTGCACTATTGAGCGCACCAGAAACCTTTGGGAAAGTATACTCTGGTTTCAGGGTCTGGAGTTTCGACCAATTTTGTCAGCCTGTGCTATTGTAAGAGAAATATATTTTCTGTGATCATAATTATATCGAATATTCAGTATCGATCGGCTACAGAATTTTTTCAAGATATAAATCGTATTAAATTTTCATTAATTTAAATATACGTAGGTATTTTCCAACAATTTTATCCATATTTAGTCATCGATTTTAAGCCAAGAAGAGATTAAAACGAATGGTTTGAATAAATGAATATTCATATATGTGGGGTGAAAGGTTTATTCTGTTATGTCAATATTGTTTAAATGGTGTTTTCAACCGACCGGTCCCAGGTGATTAGCGACTTTAAGCCGTGTTATTAAATGATGGCAATTTGGATGGAAATATGATTAAAAATAAATTGGTAAAATTGTTTTCATTCGTTCGTTTTTTTTCCTGATTTTGCTGGTTTTAGTTTGAAGACAAAAGCCGATATTCTGATAAATTATTATCTTCTAAAAACGTGGAATATTCGGCTGTTTCATATCCATTTTAAAGTTTATAGATGGTAATTTTAGTGGTATGTTCATCTAAATTGTGCACGGTTAAATAGAATCTCTGTTTTTTTTGGAAATTAGAAGAAGTATGGCAGGTTCATTAGGAAATTAGCAGTCATTAGTTAAACGTGGAAAATACGATAAGCTATTTTAACATGTACAGGGTGGTCCAAATTCCTAAAGGAGATAGACGAAAACTGATGTCGGTGTCTGACGCTCAATTTTTATGATAAACTCAATGGTGAAAACCGCATATCGATATCTATTACCATTCTAAAAATATAGCACACTTTATATTTTACTTATATACTTCAAAATATAAAGGTTTTCAGGTTTTATGCGAGTTTTAAATGCACATTTTGTGAAGTAGGCCTTGGACGGAGCGGCCATATGGTTTAATTCAATTGTTTACTCGTAGTTGTCAAATTTTCCTTCTGGATTAGTTATTGTATTGTCAAATAAATCGCAATGAAGTTTGAAAATTACGAAAAATGGGATATGATAGTGTGTTTCATACAAACCGAAGAAAATTCGGAAGAGGCAAGTAATTTGTACCACGAAAGGTATCCAGAGGGGCGTTAACCTTTCAAGGATATATTTGCTCGATTGCGAAATAACCTAGTTAATAGTGGCCAGTTTGAAAAAAAACGACCCAAGAATTATGCATCAAATAGGGATAAGGAATTAGAAGAAATAGTAGTTTTAGGAACTATCGGAAATAATGCTAACACTTCAACCCAACAGTTAAAAGAATCCACTGGACTACCAAGAACTAACGTAAGTCGTACTTTGAAGAAGCACAAATTCAGGCCATATAGGGCAAGAAAAGGTCATCACCTTAGAGACGGAGATTTTCAACGGCGTATGGATTTTTGCTAATGGTTTCTGGAGAATTTTAACCATGTTTCGAATTCTTCATTAAATTGCATTTGGACAGATGAAGCCTATGTAAGTAATGTAGGTATTTTTAACCGTTACGATTCTTATACGTGGGCACAAGAAAATCCTCATTTAGTTGCGGAGCAAAGAAATCAAGGCAGATTTGGATTTAATGTGTGGGCAGGAATTTTTAGAGGGTTATAGGTCCATTTATTTACAAAGGAACACTCTCGTCTCAGAGATATTTAGAAATTTTAAGGCAGCACATAGTACCTCTTGTTGATGAACTGCAGTTAATGGACCTTAGAAATATATTTGTTCAACACGACGGGGCACCTCCTCATAACGCTGTAGGTATCAGTAATTTTTTATCGGCCAATTTCGACAATAACTAGTTAGCCAACCAAGGTCCGAACTATTGGCCGGCAAGGTCACCGGATTTAACACCCATGGACTTCTAACTCTGGGAAGATTGAAAGACCTAATTTTTAAATTGCCGGCAAACACCAGGCAAGAGTTAGAAGTCGCAGTAATACAAAGGTTTCCAGCTCTCACTCCTCTTGAACTAATCAACTCGGTAAGAAGTGTCGAGAAAAGGTGCCGCCTATGTGTAAATGAAACTGGTCGACATTTCGAACATCCCTTATAGAAAATTGTTTTGTTTTAGTTTGCTCTACTCGGAATAAATTGTTTTATTGTTATTTTGTTTTATTTTCTACATAGTTTAAAGTACTATAGCATTTAGTAAATTTCATGGTAGTTATGGCTCTTAGAGTTACTTCCGGGAATTTTTTTTTACGATTTGACTGCTATCGGTAAACAATTGATATTTAAACCTCGCGTAAAAAAACTGAAAATCTTTATATTTTGAAGTACATTTAAGCAAAATATAAAGTGTGCTATATTTTTAGAATAATAATTTAAAGATCTATTCGGATAAGGAAAAATATACAGGGTATTCCATTTAAAAAATATAATTTTTCGTTAATAACTACTAAAATATTAGATGTAAAAAAATGTAACTTACACTGTTGAAATCCACATGAAAAAGTGCTTTGAGAATGTTTTTACAGAAATCAAAAATTTTCAATAGAAAAAGAATTACAAACATTTTTCCAAAATGCAGATTTTTGAAAAACACCCTGTATATCTGAAACGGTACTAGATATCAATATGCGGTTTTCACCATTGAGTTTATCATAAAAATTGAAACACCGACATCAGTTTTCGTCTATCTCCTTTACAAGTGTCCAATTTGGACGATTTAAAAAAAAATTACCAAGTATTTGACTATGAAACTCTCAGCTCAGGTGGAAATTTGAAATGTGTCCATTATGGATAGTTTTTAATCCCCTGCTGCTCTCTTTAGGTATGAAGAGAACTTTAAAGTTATTTTTTCATTTTTAGAATTCTAGCCGGCACTATTTGTTCCCTTCTGCCACTAGTCAAACAAGGCTATTTTAAACTTTTAGTAATTCATTTATCTCTTTCAACGTACCCCAATTTTAGGTATATATTATAAGTCCTTTTAATAATAAGATTTTGAATAGTCGACTATTACCTATTGTTAAAACTTTCCCGATGTATGGAAAACTTGTTCTGGATTTTCGCAACTTTAATCTCGAATTCTAGCATCTGTCGTTTATGAAACTTTTCAAATAAAAACAATTTTTTGTATATTTTCAGCATATGAGAATAATAAGAAATGTGTTTTTTTTTTTAAATAAAATATTATTCGAAACTTACTAACAAAGGTAGGAAAAAGGAAACAATCTTCTTTTCAAAACAGAAATGTTTTTACAAAGAATCACTGGCTGCTTTAGAAAAATGTCTTTGGCATATGTTATATGCGATGTAAGAATATCGTATACTGCTCCACAAAAAAAACAACATAAAAATTCAAATATAAACACTCAGAAGAAAACAGGTTTTGATAGATTTTAACCACTTTCATAATAATTAAAATATCAAATTACTCCACAATCACAAGAAATGCAATTAATAGATCACAGATACCCAATCGGACTGCGAAAAACCGTTATCCTCGACAGTGCAATAATTTTTATAACTCAATAAAAGGACTTAAAATCAGTTCTATTTAAAATCTCTTCGATGATGGTATCGTAGATCAAAAGGTGTCAGAGAAGGACAAATTTTCAACAATTTCAACAATTCCAGGCCCTTTTGGGCAGTCGCTAAGGCAGTTAGTCAAAATTTCACCAAATCCACCATACCACCACTCACACGGCCAGATAATTCCATTGGAACGACACCTGTTGAGAAAGCGAGCTTGTTGGCTGAACTTTTTGCTTCACATTCTACTGTCGATTTCCAAGGAAAAACACCGCCTACTATTCCTATATTGCAGTCAAGGATGCCCGATGTTGTCTTCAGACAGCGTATCATCAAGCGTATTTTAATGAAGCTAGACACCAAAAAGGCTTCTGGCGCTGACAGAATACCTGCCATAGTTTTTAAAAAACTATGCAAGGGAACTAACACCAGTTTTCTGTAGACTTTTCAACGTATCCTACAGAAAGGGAATATTTCCTTCCTACTGGAAATGTGCCACAGTTCAGCCGATCCCTAAAAAAGGCAAGAAGACCTTGCCAAATAACTACCGACCAGTCGCAGTGCTTTCAATAATATCGAAAGTCATGGAAAAGGTCATCAGCATCTTCTAAAATACCTTGAACGATTCAACATTATTAGCAATCACTAATATGGCTTTCGTAAACATAGATCAACAGGAGATCTTCTGACTTATGTAACATATGTTTGAAACAACGCAATTGAACACTTTGGAGAATCTCGAGCGGTTGCTCTTGACATATCCAAGGCTCGAAACTAACCGAGAAATCGACGTGCGGTCGCCGTCTTTTATAGGTCGGCGTCTACGCAGATTGTAGGTTTGGAGTCGGAAGTGTTCGTCCGAACATCGATATTTGCCGGCAGGGTGAAGCTAAATGGATATAAAGACCAGTCCATACGGAGAGCATTAGAAAGGCAGCGCCATCCACAGACAAGGACAGAAGAATGTCACCTCAACCAGAGTCCTATTACCGTATGTGAAAGGAGTTACAGATAGGATTGGAAGAGTCCTAAGGAAATACAACATAGGCACAGCATACAAACCAAAAAACACTCTTCGGCACGATGGACTGTTAGTTAAACTAGGCTCTTATGGTATGTCTGAAAAGTTCTGTTTGTGGCGTTCTTTACGCGTGGCGGTCGACGGATTTCTTTATAACACCTTCACTATCAACACCGATGTGCCCCAAGGCTCCATACTGTCTCCTACTCTCTTTCTCATTTACATTAACGATCTGCTGGAAAAGACCGGGAATCCAATCTACAGCTTTGCAGATGACAGTACGCTTATCCCTTTACTTTGAATGCTCGGATATCGGCAGACAGCAGGAGGTTGTTCAACTTAACAAAGACCTGGAACAAATTCTATCTTGGGGTGATAATAACCAAGTGGAATTCAACGCTTTTTTTCTAAAAAAGTTAATGTTGCTGAACCCGACATAGTTATGTCGGGGCACTTCGTTCTTATACTGTGGTCACTTAATTTTCTAAGCGTTAACTTGGAAGCGAATATGTCTTGACATGAACTTGCACGAATAGCAAAGAGAGCTTTTCAAATATTAGAAATATTATTTCGAAGTAGAAAATTTTATACCTCACAACAACTTTTAATTCTATACAGCGCCCAAATTTCACCAATGGAATAATGCTTCCATGTTTGGGGCTTCGATCCCAAACATACGTTGCATTTGTTCGATTCAATTTATTGGAGACCTATAACTCATGAGCAACCTGGTTCGTTTGACACATTGAATGGCTGGCGATGAGAGTCTGTTCTACAAGTACTGTCATGGAAAGCGTGTGCTATGCCCATAATAAAAACACAATTATGGATTAAAAAAAAACAGATTTACATATTTACTACATATTACATTTTAATGAATAACATGTTAATTTTTTATGTACAATCATTATAAATTTTTGATTTATTTATACTTTTTACTTAATTAAAGCTATCCTAGCTAATCTTAGTACTACTCTAAAAATATTAAATTCACTTTAAATCTGTTTAAAGCAATTTTAGTGCTGCTCATAATTTTACAATGTGGTTTCTTTTCCTGCAAAGGCAATAAAGCGGCCTTGATTCGCTAGAACTTCGAAGAACGGTTGGCGACTTGAGTCTGTTCTACAAGTATTTTCATGGAAAGTATTCCCAAGTATGTAGCCCGCTTAATTCTTCCCAGAGCGGGGCGTGTTAGAAATACACGTCGCGCTAATAGTTCACATCCGTATGAGGTTCAAGAACAACGTGAATCGCTTTTTTCCGTTCACATGCCGCTCCTGGAGCGCTTTAGGGACTTCCCTGCAGCACGTGTGCTAGAGCCATAAAAAAAATAAATTAGGAAATAATACTAAGTGTTTTTGATTTCCCAAATATGTTTTTTTGTGTTCTATGGCGTTGGTGGATACCAAATAGCCAGCTTCTTACTTTATTTAATTTAATAAATAAATCTATATATATATATATACATATATATATATATATATATATATATATATATATATATATATATATATATATATATATATATGGGACAAATCAGAAACACCCAAGCAGACTGGCGGAATCGAACCGCCGACCACCGGATTCATAGTAGGTTTCATTACCTACTCCTCCAATGATCCCGCTAAATATGTTTTTACTTTCCTTGCTAAAGGAAAATATTGTATACGTGAAAAAATCCCATTCTGAGATTTTTTGCTTTTCTTCACATTTTAGGGATCGTAGATCACGAAAATCATAGCCACTTATTTCCGCAGATCTGTCGGTTTGTTGGTCTGTCGGTTTGTCGCTCTATCGATCTGTCGGTCTGTTAGTCTGTTAGCACTATAACTCTCGATCCAAATGAGATATCAATTAGAAACTTGCTTTGTATATAATACCTAATGATCGGATGAACCCGATATCGCTTAAGGCGAAGGGATGAAAGGAGTGGGGAGTCGATCCATTTTAGACGGTCTTAATAAAAAATATAATTTTTCTTGGTTTTGTGTTGAAATAATAAACAAATATTTTGTATAAATATTTATAGTATAACATAAAAGGGGTGAAGAGGAGGAGGGGGAGGAGATTTGAGAGGTTGTATATAGCGTTAAAATGTCCTATTTAAGATTTTTGGAGCCGGGGAATTAAAAAATTAGGTTAATCATAATCGATATTAACCCAAAAAAATTGTAAAAGATTTGGAGGTAATTCAATATTGCACATAACACGAAGGCTGAAAAGTTTTTGGTAAAACTACTTAAAACACATTTTTTTTTTGCAAAATTTGATATTATTCATCAACAATTCAATATTATTAGCGATTACCAATATGGTTTTCGTAAACATAGATCAACAGGAGATCTTCTGACTTATATAACACATGTTTGGAACAACGCAATTGAACACTTTGGAGAATCTCGAGCGTTTGCTCTTGACATATCCAGGGCATTCGACCGTGTTTGGCACGATGGACTGTTGGCTAAGTTACACTCTTATGGTATGTCTGTTTGTGACCCTCATGTTTTCTCAGAGAGCGTTCTTTACCAGTGGCGGTCGACGGATTTCTTCCTAACACCCTCACTATCAACGCCGGTGTGCCCCAGGGCTCCATACTGTCTCCTACTTTCTTTCTCATTTACATTAACGAATCCAATCTACAGCTTTGCAGATGACAGTACGCTTGTCTCTTCATTCACCTTGAACGCTCGGACATCAGCTGCTCAGGCGAATATCCGCAGACAGCAGGAGGTCGTTCAACTTAACAAAGTCCTGGAAGAAATTCTATCTTGGGGTGACAGTAACCAAGTGGAATTTAACGCTATAAAAACCCAGGCGGCAGTTTTTTTCTAAAAAAGTTAACGTTGCTGAACCCGACATAGTGATGTCGGGGCACTCCATTCCCCTAGCATCGTTGCTCAATTTGTTGGGCGTTAGTTTGGGAGCAAATATATCCTGGCATGAACATGTTGCAGGCATAGCAAGGAGAGCTTCTCAAAAGTTGGGAATATTATTTAGAACCAGAAAGCTTTACACCCCACAACAACTGTTAATTCTTTACAAAGCCCAAATTCGACCAACTGTGGAATACTGCTCCCACGTTTGGGGCTCCGCTCCCAAACATACACTGCATTTGTTGGATTCTGTTCAGAGAAGAGCGGTCCGTCTGATTGGGGACCCGGAATTGACCGGCGGCCTTGATTCGCTGGAACATCGAAGAACGGTTGGCGACTTGAGTCTGTTCTACAAGTATTTTCATGGAAAGTGTTCGAAGGATGTAGACCGCTTAATTCCTCCCAAAGCGGTGCATGTTAGAAATACACGTCGCGCTGGTGCTTCACATCCGTATGAGATTCAGCTTGTTACTCCGCGTACAACGCTTTTCAAGCAATCTTTTATATGGAGAACGTCATCCCTTTGGAATAATTTACCCAGCGCTGTGTTTCCCACCGAGTACAATTTACAGCGATTCAAGAACAACGTAAATCGCTTTTTTTTCGCACTCATGCCGCTCCTGGAGCGCTTTAGGGACTTCCCTGCAGCACGTGTGCTAGACCCATAAAAAAAAAAATAAAAAAAAATAGTCTTCTTCAAGAGCGATTCAATCGGTCCAACGCTTTTCTAACATTTCTTTACCTTTCTTGTAGACGGATTTGTCTTTGCCTTCAAAACATGCCTCAGTGTCGGCGATAACTTCTTCATTGGAGCCAAATCTCTTTGCCGCGAGTATTTTTTTTGAGGTCTGCGTATAGATAATAGTCGCTGGGGTCAAATTTGGAGAATACGATGGACGAACAAGCAATTTGAAGTTCAATTCATGTAATTTTGCCATCGTAACCGTTGACTTGTTCTGGATGAAAGAGCACTTTTTTCTTGTTCATTTAGGGCCATTTCCTTACGATTTCTACTTTCAAACGCACCAGTGACTTTATATATATATATATATATATATATATATATATATATATATATATATATATATATATATATATATATATCGTTATTTACTTTTATCTTTCTCAGCATAGTCGACGAAAATTATTCTATGCGCATCCCAAAATACAGAGGCCAAAACCTTCTCAGCCGACTATTCTGTCTTTGGTCGCTTCGGGCGGCTTTTACCGGTTGCGGTCCACTCAGCTAACTGCCGGTTTGATTCCGGTGTGTAGTGGTGGATCCATGTTTCATTCATTGTCACATATTGCATGAAAAAATCCTTTTTGTTGCGCTTAAACAGGTCCAAATAGCGCTCAGAATCACCAAGACGTTGTTATTTTTGGTCCACTGTGAGCAAACGCGGTACCTATTTCGAACAGAGCTTTTTCATGCCCAAATGTTCATGCAAAATATGATCAACACGTTCTTCTAATATCTTTGGGGTGTCAGCTATCTCATGCAGTTTTACTTTACGGTCATCCAAAACAAGTTTCTGGATTTTTTTTGATGTTTTCCGGTGTAACCACCTTATTTGGGCGCCTAGATCGTTCAGCATCATTTGTGTCTGTACGACCGCGTTTAAATTCAGCATACCAGTAAATGATGAGTAGGTTTCCAGAGGCAGAGTCCCCGCAACACTTCTCAAGTCATTGCTTTGTTTGAACGGTATTTTCTCCCATCAAAAAACAATGTTTAATCAACACACAAAACTCGATTTTTTCCATTATTTTCGAAATATCAAAAGTAGCGTCACTAAAACCTCTGTAACTTGTAAACTAATCGTCAAAATGTCATGAAATTTTGACACGTATCGTTTGAAGGTTGGTATTTCCTAAAAATCATATGGATTTTTTGAAAAGGTCCACATCTATGTATCAGACCAAAAACTTTTCAGCCTACGTGTTAGTATTTTGGTAATTTTGTCACGTTTGTTGGTTGGTGTAATTGACAAATTTAAGCATGTTATTTATACTAAAATAGATAATTGGTTAATGGGGTTGCTTCATGTATCGTGCTATATGTCTTTTTCAGGGTTCTTCGACTATAGAAATGTTAAAATTAAGTTATTAGTGTTCCGTACGGAACACTTATGGAATCAGATGATATCCGCCTGTCTATCTCTCTGTCAAATCCGATTTTCTCCGAAACTATTTTACATAGAAAGTGGAAATTTGGCACAAATATAATAATTGATGTCCTAATCATTGACTTAAGGGGTGAATTTTGTGGGTGAAATACGAATTGAATTTTTTTTTACCAGGTCATCGAGTGGGATGTCAAATGAAAGCTCGTGAACGCACAAGTTCAAAAATGTATATGATGTGATAAATATATCTAATATATTACTTGCGCACACTTTTCTTTGTATAATTTTTAAAAAATTGCCAAAAATCGCTCCCTTATTTCGAAAAGTACTGATCAAAAAATTTTTAAAAAATTCTAGAATATTCTCCACAGAGTGTAGCTTAAACGAAAATTATTACAGGTGTTTATTATTTAATATATATATATATATATATATATATATATATATATATATATATATATATATATATATATATATCTATATTTATTTATTTTGATTATATTTGGGTTCGTTTTATGGATATTTGGTATTCAAAATTAAAATTAACTTTCGCCTTTTGGTTTAGGGCATTTTTATTTTTTTTTATTTCTACAAATTATAAAAATGAATTACATTTAGGTACACTAGTACAACACAAATTATTTAACTCACACAATCATACACTTTTTACATAAATTCTTAGTTCTATCTTTAAAAATTAAAATCATATGGGACCTACCTTGAATCTTACATATTTTGTTTACTACTGACAAGTCATAGTGGCATTCTTATCGATGTAGATTTTATTTTGTATTATTGATCTGTGATTTTTTTTTTGCGAATATTAAGCAGGTAGTCTTTTTGTTAATATATTAAGGACGAGTATAAACTTTAAAATATTACCTTATTAAATTTGTATAAATATGGCTAATTCCTTTTATATCACTTTTATCATTGACTGTAAATTTCTCAATTTTTAAATTTCGATCATTTCTTTTATTGCAAGTTTTCCAACATTAATGTCCCTGTTTAAAATCTTTGTTTCAAAGTTAAAATCATGTCCAAGTTCCGTTGTGTGTTTGTGAAGTGCCGTTGTGTGCATTTTTTGAATACTTGTGTCCATTGAGTCTGTTTTTTAATAATTTTTAAGTTTGTAAATAGTGAGCTTAGTTTGTTTTGCGTTTTGTTATATTTTTTAGAGTGCTTTTTAGTTTTTTCTGATAAATCACAATTCTTCTTAAAGATGAAACCAAAGAACAAAATCAAATTTCTCCCACTACCTTATACAGGTGATTTATCAGAAAAACTAAAAAGCATTCTAAAAAAATATAACATAACTGTTTGTCACAAAAACGCAAAACAAAATAAGCTCACTATTTACAAAACTTAAAAAGCCAGGTACCAACCATGAACCAACCCAACATAATTTATTCAGTACCTTGTGTAGATTGCCCAATGAATTATATTGGTATGACGACCCAAATATTAAAAAACAGACTAAATGGACACAAGTATACAAAAAATGCAACAACGGCACTTTACAAACACACAGCGGAACTTGGACATGATTTCAACTTTAATGAAACAAAGATTTTAAACAGGGACATTAATATTGGAAAACTTGCAATAAATGAGATGATCGAAATTAAAAAACATGAGAAATTTACAGTCAATGATAAAAGTGATATAAAAGGAATTAGCCATATTTATACAAATTTAATAAGGTAATATTTTAAAGTGTATACTCGTCCTTAATATATTAACAAAAAGACTACCTGCTTAATATTCACAACAAAAATCACAGATCAATAATACAAAATAAAATTTAGATCGATAAGAATGCTTTATCGCATTGACTTGTCAGTAGTAAACAAAATATGTGAGTTTCAAGGTAGGTCCCATATGATTTTAATTTTTAAAGATAGAACTAAGAATTTATGTAAAAAGTGTATGGTTGTGTGAGTTAAATAATTTGTGTTGCACTAGTGTACTTAAATGTAATTCATTTTCATATTTTGTATATTTTGTAGAAATAAAGAAAAAAATAAAAATGCCCTAAACCAAAGGGCGAAAAGTCAATTTAATTTTAATTTTGAATACCACATATCATAAAACGAACGAACCAAAATCCCAAGAATTGAAA
>CM032454.1:167425683-167502007 GCA_019049505.1 Pachyrhynchus sulphureomaculatus | reverse complement strand
ATTAAATTTACCTAATAAATAAAAGGTTTAATTATAATAAATTTTGGCAGTTACATTGAAATTTCTAGGTGGGCAAATACTTTCTGATGGTATACTAACCATTTATTGACTTATCGTCCAACATGATAAAGATGTTCTTAAAAAACATTAAGTTTATACATCGCTTATTTTTCACAGGACCCATATTAGGGTAAAATGTTAATTATATTAACTGACGTAAGCTTTTTTAAACTGCACTTTTAAACTTAATAGATTAAAATTACAAAAATGACTCGGTAAAAATATTAACTACATTATTATTTATGTTAACGTTGGTATGTGCTATTTAATTTGTTACAGGTCGCAGCTTTAACCAAAAATCCATTAGCTGGTTTAGCAGCCCTTGGTTTGGGCGGTTTGGCACCAGCTAATACTGGCGGACTCAACCAGCAGGTAATAACTGTTTTATACGATGTTAATATATACAGATTGTTCTACATGCAAACCGGTAGTACCACTGCAGACGTGTCATTTCACCCTTCGTGAGTATGCAAGCAATATAGACAGTTACGCTCAGTCTTTCTTTTGTTACCAAGGAGTGCAGAATGCACGCAAGATGTATTACAGTTTTGGCGTCGTTCAAAAGAGGAGGGTGCCCGAAGAGTTTTGGTTTTTAAAATCATTACTAACAAAATGTTGTTGATAGACTGCGACAAGGCCATCCTTGCGCTTCCTGAACAAATTAGGGTACCAAAAACTAAGAAAAGAAGTGATGTCATTAACTTTAGATCAGCGGTTCCCAACCTTTTACCTGGACCACCGCCACTTTACAAGAAAAAAATTCTAACGCCCCCTCTTCCATAATAGTTAATTATACAAATATTAAAATATTGTTACATACATACCTATTTCATCTGTCTATCTATCTATCTATTAAGAATCACAAAATAGAGGTTTTTTTGGTTTATTTTTTGGCTCGGCTCAGACGTACATTAGCCAGTCTTATATACATATCAAATCTATTAAAGACGAGCACAACACCCAAACAGATTGGCGGAATCGAACCGCTGACCACTGGATTCACGGCAGACTTCCTAGCCCACTGCGCCAATGGTCCCGCTATAGAGGTTAATTAAAACGACCATCAAATGTAGTAAAAAAACTGTTTTTAAAAATTTAAAAATAAACACAAATCAATAAGAAATAAAAAAATTAATGAGATGGTTGCGGCTGGGGGTTTTAATAATTTGTTAATGTCGGGTTCCAATTTCGTTAACGTCAGTCGCAAATTACCACATTCAGTGATGTGAACTGAACCCACGCTCAGCCAAATACGATGAAGGAAAAGCAATTAAAAATTTCTGTACTCGTGGCCACAATCCAGGGTAGAGAACTGGTATTGAATTTTGAAGCCAGAATACTTGGTACCCATTTCTGAACTTTACTTTTAGTTCTTCGTAGTTGGTGAGTTTACTAGCAGTTTCTCTTCTTCTAAGTTGTATAATTCTGAATGTTTCTGCTTGACAAGCGTCTACAAGTGATGGCAGTAAGTTGTAGTTAGTAAAATCTTCCCTTTTGCGAGACTGTTCTGAGCTAATGTAGGGAAAGTGGCTGTATTCTCCGCACTCTTCCTAGATTTCGTTGCGGAAACACGTAACAGAAAGTTTTTCCACTTAAATGCTGCTATGGACGTTTTTTGTGTTTAATTAAATTTCAATCATCACATTGCAATAGTAAATTGACTTCATTAAATTTTTTTTTTAATAGGGTCTCATCTAATAAGCGGATGTTAATTTTTATGGATGTATCCAGGTTTTAGGTTAGGTTTTGTTGGTTTTGTCGCGCAGTTTTTTCGTAATGTTATTTCAATGGAGTGGGGAAAAGGAAAGCCAGATTGTCTGAGTCTGATATTGGTTTGAAATAAAAAAGGATTCTAGTCACAACTTACCGTTTTGAGAGTCCAAAACGAATATAACTGTTCTTGTGTGCAGCAGCATGCGTTTTGTAATCTTCATCAATTTCCAATACTAAGTAGCTCCCAAATAATATGGTTTATGCAATGATTTGGGCTTCTATTCTTATTGAAGGCTGCGAAACTTCAAGTGAAGAGAAACGTTATGTAATGCAGGGCGTTTATGCAGATTTTTTTGCAACAAAAGGCTGACGAATGAATAACACAATGTACAGCGGAGCTACATTTGGTACTGGCTTGTTTCATAATTGAGCTATGATGCCATTTATGACGCGCCCCGTCATTGCGTGGAAGCAAATGAGTAAGAAGCTATGGTAACGAATTAGGATTTTCTTTCTGCCTGAATAAACTTGTTTCAGATATATTAATATTACCGATTCTCACTTTCTATCGGTTTTCCAAATTTTTTAGTCACATAATTACTCTTTGGACAAATTTTTTTTTCTTCTTTTATGGAACGTTATGTATAAAAAGTAGTGCTTCGTTATTTTGGGTAACCTCCAGAGAGTCCTCCTCAATGTTGCATGTCGTTAAAGAAATCGCATCATGACATTTCAAACTTCTTTTGACCCAATTGTATATATTTCTTTCTATACACTGAAGATTATATTCTCAGGGAATTTTTCTGTATGATTTCTGACAGTTGTATTAGGATGAAAAAAAACTGTGGTTCATTTACTTCTTTGTTTTCGGGAATGATTAATTCTTCGCCAATTTTTTTGTATGTGGACACCCTTTTCGGTTTTTACGACTATATCCATGAATGATTATATATGAGGCTCGTAGTCCATTCTTCTTTCGTGTTTTTAGAAAGTTTGAACTAAAACGGTTCAAAAAGGAATTATTGATATAAGGTTGGCTGTTTTTAATAATTTCTTTCCATTTCTTGAAACTAGGAATAAACTCTTTGTCTGTTTTTTTTTTTTTAATCTAGATCATGCATTTTATATCAAATTGTCTTGTAGATAGAAGGTCATGGCTTCATTTTAAAAAACTTTTTGAACTTAATTTAAAAACAAATAGATAATGTTTGATTTTGTATGAGAGTGCTAATCACATATTTTTATAATTACTCAGTACTGTACTGCGGAATTTTATTAGAATCAGACACAACGATACAAACTTGCGACGGTGCAATAAATAAAATTAATTTTTCAACATATTTATTAATTATAAAAATAATGGCCTGTATATTGACTTCTATCACTTCACTACTACGATATATGGTTATTGGCGATGCACACATAAAATAATAAGACATTCCTAGAGCTATCCCTGCCTTTTATAGATTTGATTTTCGTGCACACATCGACTTGTATGCCTTTACTTATGTGCGATGCCGGTGCACTTGCTCTGTAAATAAATCATTACAAGCTCCTATATTTTTGTCGAAACATGCTTGATTGTGTGAATCGCGTCTTTGCTTACCAACTTGCAAATATTTGTCACCGACAGTACTAAACCAGGATATTTTCAAAGTATTTTATTATATTAATTTCCTAATTAGGTAGGTACGCCACGGCTGCCCACCTTGACGCTCTTAACGCTCCCTCCCCCATTCTAGACCCGCTACCGCCACCCTCCCCAATTCTAGACCCGCTACCGCCCCCCTCCCCCATTCTGGACCCGCTACCGCCCCCGTGGAAGACCCCAGCGCCCGTTGGGAACCTACGCTCTAGATTAAGCGCAAAACACTTCAAAACACAATCAACTAAAAAAATCAACGCCTGCAAACACCTAGATCTTCTTTATTGCTCTTAACATTTGTATTTTTTAATCAAATATTTTTCAGCCTTGGCGGCACTTGCCGGATCCCAACTCCGTACAACCAACACCCGCAACCAACAGAACTCTAACCAGCAGACACACGAAATGACCGTTCCAAATGAACTAATCGGTTGCATCATCGGCAAAGGCGGTACCAAGATCGCCGAGATCAGGCAGATTTCCGGCGCCATGATCCGCATTTCGAACTGTGATGATCGCGAAAGCGGACCTTCCGATAGAACGATCACGATTTCCGGAACTCCCGATGCGGTAGCGTTGGCGCAGTATTTGATTAATATGAGGTAAGTTGAGATTTTTGTGCTTTTGAGGTTCTGGTTTGAAAAATGTGGTTTTTTTTCGAAATGCTTGTCACTAGACAGAAATTTATAATTTGTAGTAACAAGTAACGTGAAAAAACTTGTTTATGCAACATTTCCACTACAATGTATGGAATTTATTACTCTGTTGTAATCTTGTTACGAGTATTATTAAAGTAAAAGTGCTGCTATAAATACAATACTTTATAGTAAAGGACCTGGGTTGGTTATGATCATTGTAAAGCCGAAAAATGAACTAAGTTTAAAGTTTTATAGTTTAAATCTTCGATTTTTATGTGGTTTGTTGTTCGACCAATAAAGTTACGTATAGATTTGACATTTTTCCGAGCTAGTGTTGTAAAACTTCAATGTAACAAATGTTTTGCTGTTCGTGTTTGTGGGTCATTCTGAAAACACCATGTCACGTCCCGAGTAATAATTGATTTGAAAAAGTTTGAATTGTTTCTAGAGGCTCGTACAATTTCTCTGGTCTGTTGTACTGTCAATAATACAAGGCGTATTCAAAAAGTAAAGGCCGTTTGCTTATATTTAAATATTAGCGGGACTGAACAAAGCTTTACACGTGCAGCGCCATCTGTTAATTGTTTTTGAAGCCACTGAAGTTATTGTTTTGATTCAGTAAGTCGTTTGCCTGTCGGTGAATGCAGACAACAGTGTCGTGAATCGTTGCTCCCGCCAGTTGCGGAATGTGGCGTGATATTATAATTCGAGTTTTGTATGTGCTGCTAAAAATGTTATCGGGTTAAGGGAGTATTTTTAGTGCCTAAGTTTTTGGACTTACAGTAATGGGGTGCTAGAAAGAGTGGAAAAGGGGATAGTTCAATAGTGTCAGACTTCAACAAACAAATGGCACGCTCAATATGTGTCTTGAATGAAGATAGCAGTGGCAGGGCCCAGTAGTATTCTAGGACCGATGAATGATATCATATTCACCAAGTGGCAAAACTTGCGATCTGATTCGACGAATGATCTTGATGTCAGTTATATTGGTGAGACAATCGGTTGATTTTTTTATTTGAAAAGACGCCTCGAGAAACTGAGGACCGACGTTGTCATCGAGGTCAATTCCATGACGGGGAGAGTTCTTCTATGCAGAGGAGATTAAAGTTGTGGTACAGCGTTATCGAATGGTTTGCTTAGCAGGTTGTGATTGGCGATTTTTATTTATGTGGGGAGATAAAGTGGATGATGTAGGTTTTTGTTATGAGAAACGTATAACTAGTTCATACAAAATACTTTTTCTATACGAATTATATATCTTTTTTTTTTTTTTGTCCCAATAAGGCCATTACTTCGCTCGATTATGTCTCTCAATATGGATCGGCATTAAATGAGTTTGAAACAAGTTTAAATACTAAAATTTTTGTTTCATTCTTTTTTTCACCAAGCGTTCAGAAATTTGTTTTTTCCTGGTTGATGGTTCTATCGCTTCTCTTCGTCTTCCTGTTTTATTTGTTGTTTGCTTTGATGTTCTCTTTTTAGGTTAGCAAAAATGTATTGACGGCCATATTTTATTTTGAATGTTTTCGGCGGCAAAGGTGTGCAAAAGTTTTGCTTGGAAAATTTATTTGCATTTTTTTGACCCGCTAATATTAAAATTTCGTGTATCTCAATCCATAAATTATGTCGATATATTTTTTATGACCATGGTCAAACTGGTAATTGATCGTCAATAGTTTTTAATATACATATCCACGATCGGTAAATAAAATTAATTTGTATCATGCCAGTCTATTGTTTTAAAAATTACTATTTAGATTTTGTAGTTAGAGGTTGTTTTTTAATTACAAGAAATTCTTTGAGTAAAACACTTGGCAAAATGTTAAATAAATTATAAAAAAAACGAGCCATTATTTACCTAATCTTTGTCATTGCCTTTTTATATATTACTTATTCTTTATTCAAATCTAATATTATATAAGAATGGTAGATCTTTAAACTTTTAAAATAACTATTTTATCGATGGAACTTATCTTGTTAAAAGAATTTTCAAAAACCTAGAAATCCTTTTTTTTCGTCAAATAGACTATAGGCCAGAAAAATCGGGGTCCCTCTTTATTCACATGTCACAAATTAACCTTACTCTGAACTGTCACATCTCGTTTCGGTTATTCAACCATAAAATCAACTTAACCTATTCTAGTTAGTTTTTTTTTGTCCGAATGATAACTCAGTTGATTTTTTTCATTTTGCTTCTTAAAATATATATGAGCAGATTAACTAAAGAAAATTTATAGTTAACTGTTCATTATATAGGCCAATATCCGCAATATACGTAAGGTTATTGTTGAAGGAAATTGGCATTTCGAACAAACCTAGGAGGAATCTAGTATCATCATTTATTAGAAGTTAATTTATTTTTTCATTAATTAATATTCTTCATTTTACTATATGGTTTTAGTAGCTACAGTGTATTTGTTGTAAAATTCGAATTATTCTGGGTGATTATAGAAAACACTTTGAGAAATATTGTGTACGTTGGCATAAAACATGACCCTAAACATATATCAAGGGCTACCTTTTTAAGTTGTTACAAAACCATATAAAGCAATCAAAAATTGTTATTACAAAATCGTTATTTTTGTGGTCTCAAAATATTCGCATATATGATTTATATACTTTTTATATGCGTTTCAATGGTATCGAACCATTTTTCTCTCTCGAAACCATATTATTTTATTTTTTCCACTCTTGAAGTATTTTGGAGTACATCAAAAGGGTACCTCAAAAAACATGAAAGGGAAGTTTTTGGTCAAGGAATTTTCAACACACTTCTTGTGTATGTGAAAAAAGTGCATGGTCAGTGTACACGCATGTTTTTTTTTGTGACATTCGGGAACAGGAAAGCAAAGATGTCATTAGGAGGATTGAATAAGTAAGTGTTGACTAAGGTCCAGTGAGTGAGACATATTGTTTCGTTCTGTTTGAGAGTTTTTTCTCCGTTCATACAATGAATTGTGTTGTCGTGCTGTAGTGTGATGCTGGTTTTTGTCACGATGGAAAAAAAGATGCTGGACACCCGTTTTTGTCGAATTGTATTTATTTTCTTTTTAAATTTTTTCCTGAATTTTCAGTTCGGATAAACTTTCTGGAAAACCATAATTATTGATATAACTTTGTAATTCACCTTTAACTGTTCTTCGGATCCTCTAGAGGCGCATTTGGTACACCAACATATCCTGTTATTTACCTAAAGAAGAAAGAAACAAGCGATATTTTCGTGAATAGTATAGTACTGCAGCGCGATAACGAACCACTTATTTTTTTGGTTGGATTCAAGTGTTCATCTTGGAACACCCTAACTGTTGGATTGTTGCTTTAAGTGTTGCCGGCTCGTTACGTAATATATATTGACTACTTGCTTGCTACGGGTTATGGTTATTTGTTATACGTTAGGTGGGCATGGGTCATAGAGGTCGAATGTATTTTTTTGTGCATTTACCTTTACACCAATTTTTGTAAGACGGCTTTTTTTATGAGTTTTTGAGTCTATATTTTATGAGGAATCAATCGAGGATTTTTCAGATCGCTTTATCACTGGCTAAATGGTCATGAAAATTAGTAATTTTATACTACAGTCATTCAATATGCCTATAGGATATTGCCTCTCTATTGCACGGGAAGTTTCCCCCCATTGGCCCATCTTTCCATCATCTTTGACGCACAGCATACGAATCTTTTTGGAACTAACCGGTTGTTTGGTGGCCTTCACGACATTTCATCATGATGGAAAGACACCTACGACCATAACGAAAAAATGTCTGCAAACCAATTGTAAACAGTCTTTTTGTGGGGCGCATTTATTACCAAAAGTATTGGTAACGAAGCGATATGAGAGGATTGTTGTTGAGTTATTTTTGTTTTTCTTAATTCGTTATAAAAAATCATAATTAAAAAATAGATCCAGTCCGAAAAACTGTTTCATGTGAAATTTTCCTTTTGTTCACAAAAACTGTTGTGTTATTAAACGCTCACTGGCAAAGTGTACACGGCCAATTTCTGAGTTTGTCTCTGTGTTAATATAATATATAAATGTCAAATTTTAACGAATTTATAACCCATCTCATTAGAGCCTATCTTGGTTTGGTCCCGTTTGTTTGTATAAAAATACATCTGTTAGGACTGGGGGCCATCTCCTAATATATCTGTTGTGGGGGGGGGGCGTTTGTGAAAGCTGTTCTTATTTCGGAGTGTTTGCGATTTTAATTTTCAAGTTGTTCAGTTGTCATGTTGGTTGTTGTATAATACATACTAGTTGACACCTTTTTTAATCACTCATTCTTATTTTGCATAATGAGGCAGTGTTAAGTGTATTTCACATTTTTATGTCAAATATGAGCTTTTATGATTACATTGTGTTAATGTTTTATATTTACTTCAAGAAAAGAGCAGAGTTTCTTCATATAGTGGTAGGATAGATATAGCGTTAATACTGTTAAAAACTTTTTTATTAAGATATGACTAGTAGTATTTTCAAGGGTTACAGGACTTAAGGGTGCAGTTTATTTTTGTTTGTAGGGAAGGCAGGCTAGAAATTCAAAACAATTCTTCAATGTAACTATTGATTCTTTATAATTTATGTTTTTTGATTATTTTAACACTTAAAAATTATAATGTATTTTTCCAACAAAAATATATTACATGGTTAAATAAAAAGTAAGTTAAGAAAGATATACATATGGGGAATTATTTACGCTTAAATAAAGGTTTGGACTACCCTAATCATATTTGAATTAATACTAAAACATTGTTTGGCGAACTTAGGGTTATAATTATTAAACCCTACAAAGGGGTTTTTTATTTAGAGAAAGGTTTCATTCTCATGCTGAAAAAGGTTATGTAAACTTTAGAACCGGTTGTATATGTTAGTAGGAATATGGCTGTCAAAAAAAAATAATTGCAAAACGTATGTATTACAGTGTTAAGGTTTGGTTTCATCCAAGGTGTGTTTCTATCTAGGGTAGTACATTTTATATTTAAATAGAAATGGTAACTGATTACTGTTTTATGCGAACAATATATGGCAAAAGGTGTGTGGGTAGCTTATCGTGGAAACATAACAATCCAATCGGTATATATTCCTTCCCCATGCAAATGTCAAAATTCTATGAATGCACACAATGAACGATTGGAAAACCGGTATGTAAGTGTTTTTGAATCTTAAATTAATCATATACCTTTTAACACTCATTTGGTGAAAAATCTATTGTTCATGATTTTTGTTGTTTATCAGAAAGTATGCCGTAAGGCGTGTTTTTTTGAACCTATTATATAAGTAAGAAAGATTAATGTTTCGATTTAGATTTTTCCTTTTTATATTTCCAAAACTTTATATATATATCACTTTTATTTAGGGTTTATCCCATGTATTTTCGTAAAGGGCTTTCTATTCGGGTAAGAAGAGATACCAAAGGGAGGGGTCTGAGGTGATAGTATTATTGTCTAAACCCTCATTTCATGTAAAATTTTTTTCTACTTAACCATTTTTACATACTGATATTTTTTGGCAGTTACACAACGGCCGCCCCGTCATTATGAGAGAATCTATATTTCGCCACTATTCTCTACTCTACACTTATTTCGTGTCGGATTGGTTTAGAAAAGAAAAAAAGTAACCCGAGAGAAGTTACACGTGTTTTTGGAGCTGTAAGTCACAGAAAGTAAAAAAAAAAGTATAGTATTACTATACAGCAAAGGCTCAAACCATGGGTTGGAGAAACGAAACTTCAAACGCAAAAACGAATGCAGATCTGGCAACTCGCGCCGGAATCGTTAAAAATGTACATCGTGAAAGTTTCCTCAGGAGTTATTTACATGCGCTCGTATTATTTTTTTCTCATTTATTGTTTCATGTTTCTTTGCCGTCGACATCTCTGTTATACTCGATTAGGCAAATTTTTACACCAGCTTCCAGATTCGTTTTAACGGCGGACTCTTTTACGTTTTCGTTTTTTATACACGTTTGTACTTTCCTGTAGCGGGAGTCTATATTATATGCCTAAAATAAACTTATGAGTTATGAAACAGTACTCTAACAAGAAGTTATATAAGTTTAAGATTTTCCGGAAGCTACTCGACCGTTCTCAAGTGGAGTAGACAATCTAGAAGAAACGAAATTTATATTGAAAGGAATAGTATTATTTCAAGTTCATTAGAAGCTTCCGAAATGATGGAATCTATACTTACTTGTCAATCATCCTGTGATCATATCATAACACGTCATCCTTGAAAATCCTCATTATTTGTCAGTACATTTTTTTTAAACTTTTTGTAAATTACTTTACGTAGTTGTAGTGGTTGTGGAGATTGTGGCTCCAAGTTACCAGGTATTTAATACAGATGTCTTCGAATTTTGTGAATTTGCTGGTGTTCTTAGGTGAGGTTTATAAAAAAAATCTATATTTTTTGGTGCCAAGATTTGTTTGTTCGGATTTACTTTTTATATTAACATATAATACACACAGGCAATACCAATAACCGATCCCATAATATTTTAAGTTACACCATATATCTAACCCTTTTAAAAAGCAAATCTTTTTGCAGTGTACTTTTGTGCCTGCATATTGTATATTTTTATTTGAGATGTGAGTGCTAATTTTAGGGGTATCTGTTGGGTAAATCCGTCCTTGTTTAATATTTTTATATGATCCCAAGAAGATTTTCTATTAATTCGGAAACCGTTTAGACAACGCAAAAAAACAAAATAATTTTTCTTTATACACCTCACTGGGCCATATGACATAATTTTGAACCAATCTAATTTTATTGGTATTGGTACTATACCTGGAGGTGAAGTTTTCTTTTGAACTTTTTTTATTCCTGCCCTGTTTTACATAGTATTCATTATACCTTGTTTTTTGTGTTATTACAGTGTAAAACATAATAGAGGGGATATTTAAAAAGGAAATTGTATACCAGTTTATTTTTTGTTTTTTCTTTAATTTCTATTTCTCGATGGTTAATGGCAACTTTGGAATGTAGATGTCAAAGTTGTACGAACGATAAGGGCTAATGGGTTTTGTCTGCGTCGAATTTTCCGATTTTTTAAATTATAAAATGGACAGGAACTAAATGAAAAGAATTTATGGGGATTGTACCCAGTTATGAGGCCGAAAAAAAAAAAAAAAAAAATAAAAAAAGCGGTTTTCTCATTTCATTATGTTATATATCAGATTTTTATTGTTATATAATAATTACATAGGGTTTTGTGAATATTAATAATTTTATTTTTTTAAAAAAAGAGAGGATGTATAAATGGCTATGCGCATACTTTCCCGTTCCCCTGTGCGCGTGGCCCTTTTTTTAAAGGAGATGAGTGTGGTCGATTGTTACACGATTCTTACAGGGTGCTGTAGTTATCAAAAATCAATCAATTTTACCAAAAGAAACAAGTAAATTTTCTTGTTAAATCACTCATGTTCTGTTATTGAACGAAGGAGTAAGTAGGATTTTGTTTTAAAAATAAAAATTTCATCAATAATGGCATTTGGTTTTAAAGAAAAAAGCAAAGAAAAATGACGTTTTCTACGTCGTGTTTAAACATTAAATTTCGCTATTAAAAAAATTAAAGTTCTAGGATAAAATCGAAAATTTCCTTTCTTCAAAAAGCAGTGAACATTATGTTTTTATAGAGAAAATTAATGTACCAATTTTCATACTCCAAAATCTGATTCAGAGTGGTTTTTAATGTTTTGATGATTTTCTTGCACACCGCCATCGGTTTTAGAATAAAAGCGTTTCAAGTTTTTAGGTTTGAAGAATTCAGGTTGCAAAACAGTTTAAATACTTAAATTATCAATTTTGTTATACTTGTAAATGTAATCATCAGACTCCTAAGGTCTCATGAATGGTGAATTCATTTCATCAGCCCTCTATTTGAGCTTCTAGATTACTAAGGTGTTTATGTATCTGAATATATTACGTCGTTCTAGCTTCCTTTGTGCCCAGGTCCATGTTCTCGTTCATCTCCGTTCCACATTTAGTATCTGCGTACTAAAAGTCACTGTGCCATATTCGGCCACGTGTAATAAAATCGCCACTATATTGTCTTTATTGTTTAACACAGGCTCAATTAAAACTTTAATAAATGCCAGGACTGAATTGTTACGAGTTCACTGAATTAAACTCCCAGTTTCGGATATAAAACCTTGTAATATCATGTGAATAACCTTGTCCCTTCTAAGGAAAGCAAAATTGAGGAATATCTCCGTGTGTTATATTAAAAAAGGAACAAAGTTGATTTTTTTTTTTTTATTAAAAATACTTTAAGAGATCGAGGTTAAGATCAGCTAAGTCCTGATCCTGAGAGGCAACGGCTCGCTATAGAGCGTCCGAAAGAAAATGTGAGATATCTACGCGCAAACTGGTATTTTTTTAAAATATAGATAGAGAGATTTAATAATTCGTCCATTTTTTAAACACGATTCTTATGAAGCTTACAGAAAATATTAAGAGTAATTCATTACGACAAGAACACGTATAGAAAATCTATAAACTCAAGTTTTATTTTACCCACGTTTTGACTAGGTAAATCTCTCTTAATTGTTTTATACTAATTCTGTTAAACTGTGTTCTTTAAATGATGATTGTTTTAAGTAGTCTAGAAATAAACCTCTAGATGTTAGGATCTTGTGTGGAATGTTTTGTTTAATATTTTAACTCCAAGTTAAATCTTATTCTTCAAAGTTAGTAGCCCTATATAAACATTTAAAATGGGCTACTTTCTCCTTTATATTTATAATACCTTTTGAAATGTTACTTTAGATCAATGTTAAAGACTCACAAAATTTATAGGAATTTTCATTCTTACATAGTGTAGAATTCCCCAATGCTTGTACTTGAGAATCGATTTTTAAAATAACATTCCCCTTGAAAAAAAAGATAGTTTTTGAAATGTGTTTTGGGGGTATTTTTTTAAGCTAATTTTTAGCCCAAGGATGGTGTGAAACAGCTTAATGTTCTTTGCAAAGTATTTTTCAGATGTCTATCGCTGTTATTTTAACTTTCCGTATTAGTTTTTCACCAAAATTGAGTCTCCTGGACTTAAATATATTATTTTAATATATATCGTTATTTCCTTTTAATTATTATTAATTATTATAATATATTATATTTTATATATATTTTATATATATAAATAATCTATATAATATATATATATCATAAAAATATATATATAAATAATTTGCTAGTTTTGAGACATTATCAAATCAAAATAAATACTACACAAATTACCATTCGCTCATTTTTATATAATTTTTGCAAATATAACCTTTTCTAAAAGTTACTTGATTTGATTATTTCAGAACACTCCGATAATATGTGTTTTAGTCATAGTGTAAAGGTCCGTTTTAAAATATGTCACATCTTTTAAGGTATGATTTTGTTATCGTAGCTCTCTTAATTGCTCTAACGGTACTGGTATAAATATCAATATTTCTATTGATACCTACAAATTTCTCCCTAACCAGAGATTATATCTTTTTTTTTTTTATCGAGCGTTTATGCAAACCATACTATTCTTATGTCTCTGTATGTTAAAGGGCTATAAAGTAAGAATACCACAAAAGCTCCTTTCCATCTACATTCTAAACCAAACCTAAAGCTACCGACCCTTAAATGCACTTTTGTTCTAACCACAGTCGTAGAGCTTCCGAGCTTTAGGCCACCAACCTAGAATCCCAAAGGTTTCTCCCATCCGCCATGTGTTCAAATTCCACATCCCATCGACTGCCGCCTAACTAAAAGTTAGCCAGCGCAATCCGCTAGCGCAGATACTAACCTAAACCCGTGGGCCATAAACACGCTCGTACTCACTAGTTCTTTAGCGCCTTAGGCGGCATTACGTAGGTTAATTAGGCCGCTCCGAAGCAGGGGAGCGGCAGTATCTTTTGCGGTAAAGCCGGCTGCTACGCCTTTGTACAGACCAAACGGGCGTATTCATAGGGCGCACAATTCTTCATAAGCTATACGTGTCCGTCTTCGTATATATGAAAGGGGAAGCATAACCTGAAAATGAAAGGAAACAAATTTTAAACGCCATATTAGAGAATAATGGAAAAGTATTTGCTCGATTCATTTTGAGGGACAGAACTCCTAATTGACTTAATGAATCTTTGAGAATTAATTGCGGTGGCAGATCTAGTATATATTGTAGACTAAACGATACTTTCACTATATATTGAAAAAGTCATACCTAGAGGTTTGATTAGTTAGTAGCAACAATTTTATAAAATTCATCAGTTTTTTCAATAATGATTCTGTTTCCTCATATTGAGAAAATGTTCGGTTTTACGTTTTTGCTATGAAAAAAAGAAAGTAGAAGAAAAGATAATTCTAATAAATCTGTTTTGGTAAGTATGAAGTGTCTTAAAGAAATCGGCTGTTATGTTAATATTTTAAAATCAGTCTCGATAACAAAAGACGGTGACAGAAGTCCAGAAAGAGTTTGGAAGAAGATCGAGTGACGGGTATCTGACAAACACCGAGTTTGATTATACAAGTGTCCTTATTTTTCCCACATTTTTGAAGCGAATACCAAATGTTAGAAGAGTGATTATGTTCTACAGTTTTAAAAATGATTTAACTTCTTGAATTTAATGAGGGCTAATAGTATTTTAACTTATAACCTCACTTTCCTATTGGGTTTTTAAGTTCTACGTTTGTTTAATTGTTAAGAGTATGTAAGGTTTATTTTCTTAATCGAGTAAATGTTTTTAAAAGTAGTTAATGTTCTGGCTTGAATTTTGAAGAAATTAATAGATTTTATCATCCATACTAATTACTGCTTCCAACATATGTAACATAAATTAGCCACGTGCAGTTATATATGCCATAATTTAATTGATAAAAGTGCAGATATATAAACATCGTTAAAGATAGAAAATACTCTTAGACTTTTTCTTCGATCACAAGCTATTGCTATTTTTATTATATTTTTGGTTGTCGTACGTGGATTTAAAAATATAGGTTAAAAAAGACCCCAAAAAATATAAATTTTTATACATAAATAAAAGTTAACTTTTGCTTTCATTTGTTAAAAAATATGACAGCAGTTTATATCTCCTTAATTAATTGCCACACCCCTACTCTCTTCCCCCCAACCACGATACATATTACTTTTTCACAATGGTTATTTTTGATGAAGTGAATTTTCACGGCTAGGCTAAACGTAGCTTGTTATGGAGTAGGACAGGTGCGACGAGCTGCGGTCGCGTACGTTCTTTCAAATTTTGAAAATCACATATTATGCATTTGCCTGATTGGATTTTTCTTTCCTTTTTTTAAGCCCATATTTTTTAATCCAAAACAATTTATACAAAATAACAAAATAAAAAATAATGGCTTTCTACTTACCCAAAAACATGAGATTAGTTGTATCGGCATCAATAAGTGGCCTTCTTACTTATTTTTTTTAGTCTTCAGTAATTGTATTATTACACTTAGTGATTATTTTTTTCCTGGTTTTCCCACATAAGCGTGATGTGATGTGTTTCGCATTCAGAACAATACGTATACTTAAAAATAACGACATTAGTGGAATATTATTTTCCTTTGCTTCTACAAATAATGATAACATTAATTTTTTTTTTGCAAGTGGTGACTAGTGTATCACAATCTATACGACTGTACCACACTAGGGTATTTTTCTTTTGCTGTATCCTGTCGCTCTTCTCATGTATGCTAGAGAGTTTTATCTATTTCAATTGGCTATCTTATTCTTAAATCTATTTCCTACTATCATTTATTTTTATTATCTCCAAGTGTTTCGTTTTTTATGATAGTATCTTCCTTTAAAGCGCGTTCGTTCCGACATCATAAGTAGATATTTATTTGTTTATGTTAAAAGAGATGTTTAAAAATAAAAAAAAAAAATAAAATAAAAATTTATAGCAACATTCCTCAACATAATGACTCTCACACGGAAATGCGATAGCGTGCGCGGCGGGAAGCCAAGCGGAGGAAAGATGCGTTGCCACATTCATTATACCAATGAAAACCAAATTTATTTCGCGTGTTTCTTGCTCTAATTATAATGACCTCTCTCTGGCCTTGTCTGTTAAAGATAAGTTATCTTACTCGATTGTTTGCATAATAATTCCGCGATTCATTCTGAGTTAGCTTCATTATGTCAGAAGATTTGGATTCGGTTCAGTTTTTAAATGAAAACTGTAATAAATATTTGAAAAGACAAACCTATGTTAGTTTTTAAAAATGTTAAGTTCTTAAAAATTTTACATTGATTAAAACCATCGGATGGTATGAGTTAGTAAGTATATGGCACTCAGAACGACGGATTCCGTTCGACATCTTCATTCTGCTCGTGCGTGAGTACGATTCCAGCGATCACCAGTCGAAAGGTGACTTAGATGTATTGGTCCATTGACACTTACCTATTGTCTACATAGCTGTACAAGACTAGGCTTCAGTTGCCATTGAAAGTGTATCCCTGATTATACGTATAGATATTTTTTTATGTAGGATATAGATATAATACTTGAAAAATAAAAGAGCTATTAATTAATTTGTTCAATTATGGTAATGGCCGTCTGGATTTTTAAATAAATTATTTTTTTAACTATTTGTTCTATAATGTAAGACAAGATTTGTAACAATTAAAAATGATCTTTATGGTAGTTGCTGCCAAGTCGAACTATATTGTTAAAATTTTTCAGCTTAGCCAATGATTGGTAGGGCCGGAGGTAAGATGTCCGCTAATATTTATTAATGTGAATAAGATCGCTGCTTTTGGTGGGGCCCATTGATATAGCTGTGTGCTCTTATAGTAGTTAGCGAGTAAGGGCAGTTTTCGGAATAATTGTTTCCGCTATTTTGACGAAACGCACAATAGTGTGTTATTTATTGTCGACTTGCGCACTTTAGGAGTTGGAAAAACATTATAATTCGTTATATTAATTATAGGCGGATATTATCACTAAAGATCTCATTAAAGATCTCAATTTATTTACTATTGTATGAAGTGTTTGATATAGATATCCGTAAAAAAATAAAAGGGAAATCATTAAATTCTCGTAATGATCAATTATTGTATCGAAATAGTGAGTTAGTTTTGGTATTAAATTATGGCTTATATTTTTTGATTATTTTTATAAATGAACAGTCAAGTTAATATATTAAATACAGTTATTGTAGAATTATACATGTAACTCAAAAGTCTTCAAAAATTAATGGTACTAGTATAAAAAATTAATTAGAATAAAAACGTCATTAGCTAAAACATGAATAGAGGGAGTGATTTTTCATTATTTTTTCATATACTAACCCAATCTTGGTTGTTTTTTGCATTAATACAACGATACTTGTTATAATTAATTTTTTTGATTTTTATTCTAAATTTATTAGTTATTACATATTATATTATATATATTTATATATATATATATATATAATATATATATATTTATATATATATATATAATATTTATTCCCTTCTAGTCCTGATAGGCTAGGGCTCATAACTCGCCAGAATATATATAGACCTTAGTGAGAAATCGTTAGATTTTGAGTCAAAGTTAGACTAAATAAAATGTTTTTATACTCATGATACTTTCAAAATAAAAAAGGTTTTTTTTATTTCATACAGGATGCTTAGCAAAATTAATTTGGTCTATTTTTAACATTTTTATTCAGGATTTATCAGCACTGTTTTATGCCCATAAAAATCAGGCAGTTGTGACAGATTTTTGTTTTTGTGAAAAAAAAGTTTGAGTCATGGTTTTTGATTTTTTTAGGGGCGCTATTTATCAATATTTGTTCTACAATCGCTACATAGATATCCAAGTATTAAAATATATTAAGCGAATTTTCATAACACCCTATATATAGATATATATATCATCTTTATATACTAATTTAATATCTATTTATAATATATATATTATTTATATATAAATATATTTATATATATATCCATAACCTGAAACCACATGATATAAGAGAAGTGTGTTGACAGTTTTCAGTTTTACTAGCCGTAAAACTTAAACAATTTATGGTAATTATTGCAAATAATAGTGTGAAATAAATCATTTTATTGTGATTGCAACAGCATAATATAGGCTGGTTTAATAACAAACAGACAATTAATATTGTAGTCGCTATGATGTGAACTAAACATTTTTTACGTAGTAAGAAAAAGATTTGAATATTTTTTAATAAATTTGTTTCAAAGATGAACAACTCACAATATAATCTATAATTTTTTAACGTCTTTTAAAACTCATGGTCTTAAATGATATTTGTTATAATTTTATTTTCGTTTTAAATTTTAATTTTCTCACCCACGATCCCCACACCACATATGTGATGTACCAAATATAACAACAACATGTGGATACATGTAATTTATATCGTGGAAATCCGTGAAACGACCTTAGAAATGCACTTTTTGTGGCTCAGGAAAAGAAAGTGTTTACTAATAAATAATGAATATTTAACTCATAAGTTTCTCGTTTTACAAAACTCCTAAATTTTAATACTTTGACAGAGAATGGTTGTCAGTAGATACAACAAATTTTTTATTTTACTGACTGTTGATGTTTGTTGAAGCCTAAATTTGGTAGGCATACCTCCTTCTGTCGGAGGCTGTTTAAAGCACACAAACCGATAGAGAATTTTTTTTTATCGATTCGCTAACAATTACCGCTAGGGCAGTCCGATTACTTACGGTTACTACCCCACTAAGATAAAAACTAGTATGACCTCCTACTAAAATTGAACAAACCTCCATATTTCAGCAGTTATACTTACTGTTTCTCTCATCTTTTAGTTAATCCATTTACGGGATTTCGTTTCCGTCATATCATGACTCATCAGCTGCGCTGAGAATCAACAAAAAAGAGAGCATACCTGCCCTCTGTCTATAGGGGCTGCTTAATAGATGGCCACGGACCGATAACGGAATTGCTTTCACAAAAACACGGCCTATGTTATGTATTGTTTAATCATATGATAAGCAGGTCGTAGTGAAACAAATCATACATAAACTACGAGATCTAAGCCGTACTTTTATGGGTTTCTAACACTAGTTTGACGTTTAAACTGTAAACTTCATGTACCAGTTTTGTTGCCACTGCCGTACAATATAATATATTTATTTTTGCCATATCTTTTATATTTTAAACCAAATTTTAATATGCACCAACATCAATATTTTAGGGACATTGTAATGCTAGGAATGCCTCCTAAAAAATTTTACCTCACTTGAAACATAGGACTATATCTAAACGTCGAACATTTTTGTCTGTTAAAATTTGTAGAAATTTTTAAGCAAAGCTAATAAACAAACGCTGAACTGTAGGTTGATCTATATAGGAATGAGTAAGATACGTATATAAGCGGTGTAGGATGATAAAATAATAGGTGCGTTTATAATTTAGTTTTTGTAAAGAGCTAATTGCTAAAAAAGTAAAATAAAACAAAATATATTAACTGTATGGTGTTCATCTTATAAAACCTAGATTAGAATCCTTATTTTTATATTTTTGACAAAACCAAAGACCTTTATTTGTTTCGACTGAACATTTTCTAGGTTATTGTAAATCTTTTTTTTTTTATTTAGGGTCATATATTTTTATTTTCTATATATCACGTATCTAAAGCAATAATAATTTGTGCATTATTATATAAATGTTTTGGTTTAGTAAAAATAAAAAGTTCTGATCGTCAATATATTTTAAATATAGATGCTTTCATAGAAACAAAAATGTAAAGTCAGTGATGAGTTTGATTGATTTTTTATTATTTATACATTTGAACATCAACATCATTAAAGTCATTGTCTACATTTATATATATTTTTTATTTGTAGTTATTGTCATTATTATTTTTCAATTTTTATTAAATTTATTGGCATGATGTCTTTAAAATTTGACTGAAATTTGGCGTAAGTAGTAAAGATTCAGTGATTTTAAAACCGGTTTAGATCGATAAATCTCCCAGATACGATTATTTTTTTTATTGTTTGCGGTGGACAGCTGGGCGGAGATAGGGTCCAGTCTTTAGAAATCACAATAGGTCACGGGTCGTTTCGTGTGGACACATCTGTAAACGCTCAGACACCTTTCAGACACTACAGTTTTTTGCCATCTACGAAATACCTTCAGTATTTTAAATATATTTGAAGGGCTCCTGTTTCGCTATCCTCCGTCGGTAGCGGCGAATAGCCGTTATGTCTAAAAGAAGCTGAAGCTTTTTTGACATCCTCTATGGACGTGTGGTGGGTAAGGTATAACGTATAGGCGCTGTAAAAAAAAAACAGCAGCAAAAGTAATATTGTTGTACTTTTGTGTCAACTGGTTATTTAACAATTTTAATTCTTAATGACAATATCAGGAATTTAAAAAATAACAAGTTGCAATAGTACACGTATATAATTAATCGCATCACAGCTAACAGCTGTTATACCTGGAAGAAGCCTTAGGGTTTAAATTGACAAGTTAACAGTTGAGGACAACAAACAACAACAAGTTCTGGCATAAATAGAACACACAACGAAAATTGTTTCTGTTAATTTTTTGATGCGAATAAAATTTAAAATAATCTATGAAACATGCGAATTATAAATGCTTGTTGTCAGAATTGGCATTCATGCTTCTGATTAATCAGCAACTTTTCAATCAAATGGAATGAAGGTCTGACCAATGTGGAGGGTGTAATAGGTTTACATTTTAATGATATGAAACGCAGGCAAGAAATTTGAAACCATACTTTTTACTATAATCTTTGCCGTCGAATTTTTATGATCCCACTTTTTCGTTGTTTTTTGAACTGTCACCGCTAAGCGTGAAGTCTTATTTTCTTTAAGGAGGTAATATTAAAACATATGTGATATAGTCAGCTTTAGAAAATTTTAATAATAATTTCATATATAGTTTACTTTTTCCTGTGTTAATTGGGTTGTATCTTTACCAATCAGCAGGTAGTCTTTGCCGTATCAAATATAAAAGTGAATTTGTGTGCTGTTAACTATGTTTAAATTCGGCATTCGGTAACTTAATAGGTTAGAAACTTGTCTAGTAACCGGAAAGTTGTCGAATTGACTCTGGCCACGGCTGGGTGTTTGTCTACATATCCTGAGCTTATTGGTCAGAAGTGTCTGGCCTCCACTTGGAAAAAAATACCACTCTTAGTTCACCTTCCTTTCACATCCATTTGGCAAACTAATAGATAAACTCTAAAAAGTCGTATGCTTTCGAGGTCATTTGAGAATTGCGAAAGTGTTTTTGTTAACTATGTTAGTATTTTCGAATTTGGAATTTTGAGTCAAATTTTAAACCATAATAAATAAAATGTTTTCCATTTTATATTTATATTAGAAAACTGTATAATTGGTTAGAATTTCGCTAAAG
The DNA here is from genome assembly GCA_019049505.1 of Pachyrhynchus sulphureomaculatus. Lineage (NCBI taxonomy): Eukaryota > Metazoa > Arthropoda > Insecta > Coleoptera > Curculionidae > Pachyrhynchus > Pachyrhynchus sulphureomaculatus. Next base: position 167,480,585 of record CM032454.1, on the reverse strand, counting down.
AAAATCTTGGATGAAAAGAAAAAAATCGTTGCTAATATTGTAAATATATTAACATTACATTCTAACATTAATTTTAACAATTAGGTGTAAGTTAAGAGTACAGGGTACAAATAGATACTAACTATTTTTTACGCTCACACGTAGTGATAGAAATGTCGTATGTCACACTATAAAATTATTATTTGTATTTAAGGATACTGAATTAAAACCAATCATACAGTTTATCATACATATATAAAGTTTATTAGAAATTGAGCCACTAGAAATAACTTTACCCTGCACTCGACGTATAGGATTTTTTATGATTTTTATTGACAGTGAAACTAAATTTATTTTGTGCTCTCTTACTTACCTTACCCTATCCTTTAAAAAACTGGTGTAATTTGATAGATGTAATTAAAGTGACAATTAACTAACCTTATTTATGAGCTGTACAATATAACTCTGAAAATTCATCGGTATTTTTCTTAAACAAATCAAAATATAAAATATTAAAATAAAAAAAAATATTTAACTTTCCTTCCTTTTCGAACGTCCACTTCGGATTTTTTTTTTTAATTTTTTCTTCTGAAAATGTTTCTTTTGGACATTTTGAATACGAAATAGAAGGCTGTAAAAAATAAGTGAATTGACAAGTAGAAGTTTTCGGCCATTATTGCAACTCGGTAGAATTAGTTGTAGCAATTTTTTTCACTTCAGGGCACACCCACATAGGACCAAAAAATATGAAACTGACCTGTGCAATATATAAATGATGTTTGTGCTTCCGCCGCTGAAAATATAGGATACACCAAAAGTCACTTTTACAGTGGTTATACTTGTTTCTATAAGCAGGTGATAATGGGTTTAGCATCGATAATATACATTATCTGTGACCCATAAGTTTTGATTGTGGTATTCTGTTCATATTTATGACCCACCCTGTATAAAGATGTCCAACTTCTTTAAAAGGTTTCAGTAAAAATAACGGCTTTTTACTTTGTATACTCTGTATCCAATTTTTCTTTATCTTATTCGGGGGCAGGCCTCCATTTACTTATATTAAAACCTGATCAATCAAGTAACGTGCTCACAAAATTAGTTTCTTGAATCGACTACTGACAATGTTGTCAAATTTCCAAAATTTAAAAGATTCCTAGATTCGCTGACTTTTACGATGTGATGAAAAATGTGACAGAAGGACATTTTCGAATTTATATTTTAGTAAGTTATGTACAGCCCTAAATAACCAGTTATTAAAATTATGTTATCCAAAGCGGTTTGTTGTGCAAAATAGCAGATTTTATTCAACTTTCTTGGCGGTATTGCATGGAAAGAGCGTTAAATAACTTTTTGCAGAGGACAGGGTTGCAATTTAGTCCACTAATCCTTACGCACCCGTTGAAAAAATTGACCTTAAATATAGGATCATAATAGTAAAGTAAAAAACACGACCCTAAAGAAATGGTCAAATGATTTTGTTTGTTGTTTTCGCTCCGCCACTGGTAAACAAAACAACTAAACAATATGGCTGATTATTAACAATAGCGTGAGATTTACAATTTTGGTGAGATTTAACTCAACACAGGCTCATTGTACGAACAGCAATAATATTCCCATGCCTGAGGTATTTCGTACAATGGCGTCCTTCTCCATCTAATCCAATCCAATTCTGCCTTTTTTTAATTTTTCAAAAATTTCCGAATTTGAAAAAAAGTAATATTCTACATGACCCCACGAGTTTCAATATATGCAGGTGAATTCACCCATTTCAAATATATGCAGTGATTTCCGTAACAGCCTATATATATATATATATATATATATATATATATATATATATACATATATATATATATATATATACACATACACATATGTATATGATGTCCTTGCTCGGATATTAGATGTATGTCAAGACCTTTAAGCAGAATTGAGTAACAGATTTTTAATTTATATATAAAAGTAGTAAAATATTTTTTTCAGAAATATTGTCCTTCGGTTTAACACGAAACTTACCGATAAATAGTTGTACTTTGAATATTATATAATGTTTTCTTAAGTCAACTTTAATGTTTTCTGTGGGCATGATATTTTTTCGTAGTTAATTTCCTCAATCTCAGTTTCCCTTAAATAAATGGTAAACTGATTTTAGATGCATTCATCAACATTTTCTTCTGCAATGTTATATTACAATTGACAAATAAATAACTGTTAGTAGAAAATAAAATAGTAACAAAACCATTATTTTTTTGAAACACAATGATGGACAATGAAACAAGTTTTCATTCAAAAATCTTATGCTGTGCATTAATTTATAAAAACTCTAAACGTTAAGAAATTTATAAAAAAAAATTAAGTAGTTTCAGTGGCTTAAAGAAATATAAATTAATTTCATCTTTTTTTTATTATATAATTATATTTAGCTGTCTTATTAAAATTATTTATAACGAGTGAAAAGGTATACAATGTATGAACGTTTCATTTATTGATTTACTTACATACATAATTTATTATTCATGCGTTGTACACTCTTTATACACACCATATATTTAGAAAAGAAAATATGCGATACCATCTCTATTATGCCTTATAATGTAGGCAGTCGACATATCACAAAAAAAATAGAAATCGCTTCAAACAGTAAAGTCGCAAATGAATATACACTGGCTTTATTAATTATTAACATTTTTTATAGATTTAAGTTAGAATTTAGAATTAATTTTGTCTACATATAGTATACCTTATACTTTTTAGTATATATTTCGTAATTTTTATCTTGTTGTAATATTATAGATCTTACAGTAATACAGTGTGTTGTAACATGAACTTAATTTTGTTTTCCTTGAGTAAGTATATAGGGATGTCGACTATTTTTCAGTACTACAAAATGACGTTTTGAAAATTCACTTAAAAATACTTTTTTTCTAAAATAAGGGGAAACACATATTAGACGAGGCTATAACATGTACCATGCTAAAAGCAGGTTAAAATATTAGTACTCTTTGGGTCAGCTCAAACCTTAAATAACAGAGGACTGCCCATTTTAAATGAAAAAATTGGTTTCGGTGAATTGCTATAAAATTGTCATCAGGTATAGTGTTTCCGATCAAAGTCTCCATGGGACAACTCGACAAAATGCTTCTATGGATTAGGAAACTCACTTGGAAGGTCGTGAATGTATCATTATGAGCAGTTTATCATAATCGCACATTCTTACACGCACACAAATATTTCGCTCTGGTTTCATAAGGTCACTGCTCGTTATTTTTTCAGTATTTCTGATTCAGGTTAAATATTTGCCACCACTGTTCTGATATACCAGATTCACCTAATCTGGTTGACAGAAGACTTTTATATATTAATTTTTTATTTTTTATAAGAAACTTTAAAGTGAAAATCTAAAAAGAAAACATTGAAAATATAGTAAAAACCTGAACAGATATACACGTGAAAGAAAAATGCATGGTAATCGAATTATTCATATAGATATTCGAAACGTAATTAAATTCGCACCAATGTCATAATCGGTCAACCAAATCAGTATGAGGAACGTGCCTTCAAAGTCATTAATGTACGAAATCGTATCGAAAAATCTACAGTTTTCTCTTCTAAAAATTACTACAATGGTGTCATCTCTTATAATCTATATGTATCTTATTTATATATATATATATATATATATATATATATATATATATATATATATATATATATAAAATATATATAAATATATATATATATATAATAGTATATATATATATATATATATATACACCAGGTGTACAAAGTATGAAATGCGGATTTCAGACAACAGATGATGCACCAATGCAGTCTGTGCTATAAAGATTTGACACTGCGCCATTTTGTTGTGTCATAAACAAGTGTCAGACGCGCACGAGTCATAAATTTGGAAAAGTGCGTGCATAGTGTTGTGTTGTTGTGTTCAATATGCCGAAATTTATACCGAACAAAGGAGCATTCGCGGGCAGCATTAATTTTTTGTTTTCATTTGAAGAAAACTGCTATTGAATCATACCGTTTGCTTATGCGTGAGCATGCTCCATCGCAAGATACGTGTGAACGATGGTTTCGGCATTTCAATAGTGGTGACTTCGACGTTGCAGACAAGGGACGTGGAAAACCCGCCAAAAAAAATACGAAGCTGTGGAATTGCAAGCATTGTTGGACGAAGATGATTCGCAAACACAAAAACAACTCGCTGAGCAATTGGACGTTAGTCAACAAGCTGTTTCCAATCGGCTACGAGAGATGGAAAAGATTCAGAAGACCGGTAGATGGGTACCACATGAGCTAAACGACAGGCAAATGGAAATAGCGCAAAAAACACATGTGACATTTTGCTCGCTTGGTACCAAAAGGACGTCGTTTTTTTTTTTTGCATCGTATAGTTACAGAGGATGAAAAGTGGATTTATTTTGAGAATCCCAAGCGCAAAAAATCATGGGTATACCCAGGCCCACCATCCACATCGACCGCAAGACCGAATCGCTTTTGCAGAAAGACGATGCTCTGTGTTTGGTAGGACCAGAGGGGCGTCGTCTATTTATGAGCTGTGAAAACCTGGGGAAACGGTTAATACTAAACCAACAACAATTAACCGATTTGAACTGTTCGCTGCTTGAAAAAAGGCCAGAATACCGAAAGAGGCAACACAAAGTCATTTTTCTTCATGACAATGCTCCCTCACATACGCCAAAACTAGTTCGTAACACGTTGGAAGCACTCAGCTGGGAAGTTCTACCCCATGTGGCTTACTCACCAGACTTGGCTCTTTGCGATTAACCACTTGTTTGCATTGATGGGTCCACCCACTTGCTGAGCAGGCGCTTTGGTTCATACGAAGATGTGAAAAATGGCTTGTTGAATGGTTCGCAACAAAAGGGGAAGATTTTTACTGGCGTGGTATTCACAAATTGCCCAAAGGTGGGAAAAAAAAGCACTGTATAACAAGCGATGGAACATACTTTGAATATAAAGCACTTTTTATCATTCTTCCGAATTTAAACATGTATATATATATATATATATATATATATATATATATATATATATATATATATATATATATATATATATGATATTTTGACTGATATACTATAATAGTGGTGACAAATACGAGGGCAATTTTTTTTTTTTCAACCTCTGATCGTGTCTGTTAACAGACAATCGAGTGCTAGAAGGCAGGGATGCTCAGGAAGGCGACTGCACATCTCCCCCACTATATCTCTGCTACTTTCAACATCATTACGGCATTTTGAGCTCGGTTGCAGGCACGTAAACATGGCTGCTCCGATTGATTCTCCCGCCAAATGCGAGTTGCATAGTGTAATTCGGTTTCTTCAAGTAGAAGGGAATAGTGCAGCGGAGAGCCATTCAACAAAAGAAGAAGCATGCTAACTTCTGGAGTTCGTTTTTCATTCATGGCAACGCCCGCCATCACAGTGCTGCTATAACCCAACAGCTCGTTGAACAATTTTGATGGGAACTTTTTGAAACACCCGACCTATAACCCCGACTTCCACCTCTTCCCGGAACTGAAAAGTGGCTAAGAGGGCAGAGCCTTCAGATTAATGAGGAGCTTCAAAATAACGTTAAGGCCCATCTCAACTCACTCGAGGCAACATTCTATGAAGAGGGGATTGGAAAGCTCGTCCACAGATATTACAAATGCCTCAATCGTCACAGTGATTATATCGAAAAAATAACCTTGTTTATACACAACTTTTGATAATAAATTCGTTTTGTTATTTACACTTGTCTTTTTTTAGGAGTTGAAAAAACACAGCCTTGTATTTATTCTGAATCAGAAATACCGCAAAAAATCGCATACCGAGACAAATATTTGTGTGCCTGAGTAAGTGTTTGCGATTATGAGAAATAGATGATTATAATACATTCGTGACCTTCCAAGTGAGTTCTTACTCTATAGAAGCATTTTCTCGAGTTGTGCCTATAGAGATTTGATCGGAAACACTAGCACTAGAATTTGGCATAATTTTTCATAGCAATTCACCAAAATCCATTTTCCATTTAAAATGTGCTTAGTCCTTTATATTTTGATAGAGAGATAGGGATTGTAAATATTTACAAGAGAAGAATCCGCCATGACTACTTCCAATTTTCGCTAGATTTTACATCTTGTTCATTTTTTATCGTGAATCAAGCCTTGTTTGGGTAAAATTCTCTGCTCAACTATCTTAGAATTTTGAAAGTCAGTTACAGAGTAGTATTCTTTCGGACTTTAAGGGATGATTTCGTTTCCGCCCAAGATAAAAATAAGACCCTTTTCTTGTAAGCAGTGTATGTTAAATGTCGTCATGCCGGGTAGTCAAATGTCACGTTTCTCCATTAAACGAACAACTAATTAGATAGATTTTAAGAGTTATTACAACTTCAATAAGTTGAAAAAAAAACTGGTCACAAGAAAATAAACTTGAAGTACTGTTTCTCTTTAAAGCCCAAGCAGTAATTTTTTCAATATTTCAGCAGGGGTGTTATAAGAGGATTTTTCTATTATGAGCCAAAAAACTTTTCCATAGGGCTCAATAAAAAACCTAAAAACTACGTTGATTCAACAACAGGCTAAAAATTAAGAATACACACATACTTACCCTGTAAACATCGACAAAAACCAACTTTACATAAAAATAAGAATGCATCATTCATCAAGATGAGTGATAATGATGAATGATGAAAATATTTATAATTCTATTTTGGATAGCCTAGTTTTTAATTGGTACCTAAATAATTCTAAATAAATTTTTAAATTTACTAACCGAATTAAAATCTAGTTAATACACATAATTTTTTTTATAATCAACACTTTATTATTGGTTTTAAATACACACAGTACATAGTTTCTTGAAACAAGCTTCTTCAAACTCTCCGCATAAAATTCTACTGTCTGGGAATTTTAGCCAGTTTTACACTGAGGTTTTCAACTCTTCGGTTTCCTCGAATCGTTAAATACACAAGCCAGTTTTCGAGGTGTAAGAAGCAGAGATGGTTATCACTGGATGCGAAATCAGGACTATAAGATTACAAATCTCCGATCCGAATTTTTTGAAGTTTCGTGTTTCAGTTGTAAACATTTGAACGACCTTCCCTAAATTCACGACACCATTGCTTACTTTTCCTTCACTTATTGCAGTAAATCCATATGTTTCACACAGAAATTTAATCACTGATAGAACTTCATGGGATTCGTTATTAGCGCTGTCGTTATTACACATGGCAAACAACAAGAAACCGTTGATAATATAGCGGTTATATCCTCAACGGACCAGTTAAAGTTAATATGTATGCGCGAATTAAACAGTGTTGTCGCTATTTATAACCGATCGAACCCTTAACTTTAAAACGCGCCTCGTACTAACAAAATTTATCATGTATCACATCATGGAAGTTTTTAAAATTAATAGACCTAGAGGGTGACCCGAAATTTTGCCCTGTCGGCTAACCGTCTGCCTAGTTGTTCATTCAATCGGACGAGTCGAATAAAAGCCTTTAACGTTGATATTGGCTCCCCCCGTGCCTTTGGATGCTACATCCAAAAATGGACTGTCATTTAGCCACTTGAATCAAGTACTATAACATTTGTTGACACTAAAATAGTCGAGCGCCCCAAAAGCAGACGCCACCGAGGCCGGATCCAGCTTTATGGCCCATTTAACCATATAAAATCAATAAATTTGTTCTTGATAAAATAAAAGGGAACCCGCAAAAGGCAGACGCCAACAATACCGGAAGACGAACCTGGACCCGTGTTTTCACCCAAGAACGGTCGTTCGCTGGAAAAAACGGGTCCAGGTTCGTCCTCCAGTATTGGCGGCGTCTGCCTTTTGCAGGTTCCTTCTTATTTTATCAAGAACAAACTAAATTTGTTTATTTTATATGGTTAAATGAGAGTTCATTGATCGCCGTTTTTGGGCCCTAAAGCTGGATCCGGTCTCGGCGGCGTTCGCCCTTTGGGGCGCTCGACTTATTTTAGATCAGGTCAACAAATTTTATGGTACTTGATTCAAGTGGTTAAACGACAGTCCATTTTTGGATGTAGCATTTTGGGTCTTATCTCGACATTCCAGGACACAGGGGCCGCAAAAATCAACATTAAAAGTTTTTAGTCGACTCGCCCGATAAAATGAACTAGGCAGATAGGTCGCCCTCTTGGTCTGTAATGAGTTATGCTGTTTTAATATTAATTCTATTTTAAATTTTTTTACGAGTCATAATTACAGAAAGGCGAATGCCCTTCCTCAAATTCTGCCTAAATAAAAATGTAAAATGTTGTTATATTATTTAGGATTGGCAGAGGCAAAAAGCATTTTCTATTTTTGTCTACAGTCTCACAAAATTAGAAATGTATAATTTTAATACATGAATGTGTAGTTGTAAAATAAATGATATTTTTTCCATAAGCTGACTTCAGACGATCACTATTATCGATGGTAATACTGTCAATATGACTAGTCGTCTGGAGTCAGTTTTAAAATTGTATTTCTTCTAGGTAATTAAATCAGGCAGTTTATTTACTTAAAAAAATTGTGTTCTTGTATCACTTACGTACAATATTTTTATTTTGTATATTATTTAGGTCCATTTTTTTGGCATTGATTACTTTTATTTTATTTCATGTACGCTCTAGACTGTTTATTTTTAAGAACCCAGTATACCAAAAAATATTATCCTAAAAATACCAACTCCACCAAAAAAAAAAATAAATAAAAAATCTAAGTATGAAAGTATGTGTGTCAACCACACCACCACCACATATGTCACATCCTAAATGCCTACTGCTAACAGACCGATGCCTTTGAACCATTGAACCATTCAACCTGAACCACCTGTCCGGATCCGAAGAAGATTTTTCACATAATTATCCTGGTAAGCTTTACCATCCATTTTTCTGTCCTTTGAGTACCTTAACTTTACTAAAAGATTTTGAGGCAATGGTATTTATGGTTTATGTGTTGGTTTTAAAATAATTGCCCAGTCGGTTTGAGAGTGGCCGTGTTAAAATCGCATATTTAATGTATAATTATAGATAGATAAAAATATTATCGTCGGTGGGTATTTTAAATATATTTTGAACTATAGAGTCAACGAGACAACATGGTGGAGACTGATTCTGCAATCGATTCTAAACATTTTTTGTATATGTTATCCTTGATAGATTACAAAGTTTTTTGAAACTTTTCTTGAGTTTGCCGCCTGCACAGTTTTTATAACCCAAGATTGACCTCGAGGTAAAACGAGAAAATTCATATAATTCTTCATGTGCCTAACCTAAATTAATTAGTTTCCCAAATATGGGCCTTAGAAAAGTAACTTTTGTGTAACTTTTGTAACGTGTTATATCAAAACGCTGAATTTAAGAACACAATGATGTTGATCAATTACACAAGCATACAAAAAAAATCTTTCTCTGTCTTTTAAGTGCGACACTTATTTTCTTAAAATATTTTTTTATGCTGAATCCCAAAAAAATCATAAAAAAATACACCCACCTTGAGGTTTGTTCAGAAAACACACTTAAAATTGCCAGAGAACTATTAAATTGAAAAACGAATATACATTTTAATAAACAATGTAAAACTGTATAATCATTAAAATTATGGAATAAAACTATTATTTCGGACATCTGTACATGTTCTGAATCTATATTTATCATAAAAACTGAAAAATATAAGGTTTTATCGTTCATGTTTAACAAGAAAACACGCATATATCACCTTTAATTAAGCTACATAGCAAAATGCTGTTTCAAATAAATATGTACAGGGTGAGTTAACGATATAGTAAAGTTCATTATCTCATTAGTTTTAGGGAATGTTAAGGTGCACAGTTTAAAGTTATTTTTGAGTATACACGGTTACTACAAAAAGTGTGGCCGATATAACATGTTTTTTTTTAAATGAAACATCCTATTTTCTAATTTATTTTTAATTTCTGCGTAAAATTTTATAACTTTTTCATTAATAATGTTATATACCTAAACCTAGTAGTGTTTTTAATATTTCAATTTTTTTTAAAAAAAAACTAATGGAAGGTGGAATACTCATAACTGGTACGAGCATTCTATGGAGATGAATATATATATATATATATATATATATATATATATATATATATATATATATATATAATATATATTATATATATATATATATATATATATTATATATATATATACATATGTAAAGAAATTTGAATTAGATAGCTACAGAGTGTTTTCAAAAGAAATTTATACTTTTCGACTATTTTTAAATTAGAAAAATCTCTATGAAGCAAATTTTTTTTGTTTGTAAATGGCACACCCTGTATATTATTTTTTCTGATAGAATTTACAAAACCCTCCCGGGAACTTTTATTAAGTATGTCCATATAACTATTTCCAATAGTTTTTGATTTATTTTGAATTTTTCAATTTTTAACCTTGTTTTTAATACACTTACGCTATAGCATCATAGTTGCCAAAGACAAAACAAAAATGTAGGCAGTCTAATGTATATCCCTTGACAGTTTTAGAAGTCAATTTTGTGGATATATTGATTGATTGAGTGAATATGAGAGAATGTGAGCGGGTCAGTGAGGTATTAAGTAAGCGAGCGAGCGAGTGTAGAAGTAAGAGTATGTGAATGAGTGAGTGTGTGAGTGACTGAGCGAGCAAGTAAGTCTTTTTCTTCATTTTGCTGGGATATTAATAAAATTTAAAAACAATTTTGTAATTTAGAGAGCGGTTGCACATATTTATTTCAAACAGCTTTTAGCTACGTACCTTAGTTAACGGTGGTGTGTGCGTATTTTTTGTTAAACATGAACACTAAAACCTAATATTTTTTTAAGTTTTTATGATAAATGTAGATTCAGAACATTTAAAGATCCGAATCCGAAATAATCGTTTTATTCCATAGTTTTAATGATTATACAGTTGTATATTATTTATTAAAATGTATTTTTTTAATTTAATAATTTTCTGGCAACATTAAGTGTGTTTTCTGAAAAAAACCTCACGGTGGATGTCTTCTTTCATGATTTTTTTTTGAATTCAGCATAAAAAAAATACATAAGAAAACACGTGTCTCACTTAAAAGACAGAGAATTTTTTTTTGTATACCTATGTTATTATTAATTTACAATGTTGTTATAATTGAAAACCTTTTCTTTTGAAAACATATCCCAAAACCTGATTGTATATCTCTGTGTTTAATTTTTCATTCTTTATTCACGTCTGCTTGCCATTTGATTCAGTATGCATTTTCTGACTGAAAGTGATTGGAAGTCAGAAAATTCATTACGCCGTTTATACGGGTCAAAGACGAAAAAATATCACAACGTGAGAGCTGATTTATTCCAAAATGCACCTTTAGCAGACCCTACAGGCTGTAAAGCCTGTTAACTCGCCATGGAGATTATTTAACTTTCTAGGATATGCTACATAAATTTCATTTAAAATGGACTATCGAACAAAAAAATATGTTGAGTTTCCCATTTCGAAAATACTTTTCCACGACTTACCAATACAAATGTTATCTATCAAATTCAAATCTCTTAAAAGATCGCTAAGGAGTGTTATTCTGTGGAAACCGCAGTACAATTTTTACAAATTGTAACAAATTTACATTAATCCATTTTAAGTTTTAGTGATATAAGGCCAATCACATTTACCATAATTTCAGTTGCCTCACTTTTAAAATCTGGTTTAGTATGGTTTTCTTTACTTACCATATCAGTAGATATACAGGGTATTTAAAAAATTATGCATCAATTAATATAGTCGGATTTTCCAAATTATTACAACACCATTTTCCAGCACATAATTTTGTATCAGTAAAAAGACCTTTTTTAGAAAAACTGCATAATTTTATATACTCTGTGTGCAGATTCCAAAGAGCATAAATTATATGAATGTACATCAGGTGTATTGAGTACGTCGGAAATCATTTTTCACGTACGGTATGTTATATTCATTAGCTTTATTATAATAGAGTTATTCGAAATTTTCTAGGGGTTTGCTTAAATTTGTATCGTTTTGTATGTCATATAATGAGGCAATTTTATGTCTTTATATATTTGTTTCCATGTTCCATATCACTCATATAGCTTTAAATGCTTTTAAAAAGTTTCAACTTTTAAAAATAACATTGTTTCTATGTTGTAGGATATTTGCACTTATTGCACTATACCCAATATGTCCTGAACTTGAGCATTCCCTATCAAACGACAAAATCCAAAATCCAAATTGGCCCTCCATCAAAACCAAAATACCTTTCTATTGGCTATAAATATTAGTTATTTAACAAAATTTATTAAGGATTTTTTTTTTTGAATACACAAACTTTGTATTCACGCTTAAACTCTGTGTATTGAATTAATATAAACATTTTAAAAGTTACTTTTAAAATAAGCAGATTTAAAAACAGTTTTTAATACTTTATCTACTATTTCTCTACTCTTTAGTATGTACAAGGTTTTTGCACCACATTTACAGGTCAAAGGACATCATGAAATAAATAGGACACTCCAAATCTGGTATGATATAAGTTACGACAAACTTTGCCGATTTAATAGAGACAAGTCGCACAAATTACGGAATGTTTTTACGTCTCAAATTGTCTTCATTAATTTAGGTTTAAAAATTACTGCAAGTGTACCAAGTATATAGCTAGATTGAGAGAGAAGTGTGTTGTCGTTAGTAGAATCTAGACTATCACTAGATTCTACTAGAGTCTCGCACCCTAACTCGTAATCTCGCACGAACTACGCATGCGTTATATAAGAACATTTTAATTCTGTGCGAGTTACCGGAAATTATATAGTATATATAAGAGGCGTGTTAGCAAGCGCGTATGCGCGATAACAATCTGCTCTCTTGCTTCTCTCTTTAATGGCACTCGCTTCGCTTACAGGCGAAGATAGGGAGCTAACTATATAGGCGTATTACATAAAATAGACGATTTCTTGAGAGGGGAATCATCCTTCACATTTAAATTACTTAATATATCGTTTTTTTTTTCAACAAACAAGTATTTTATCTATAAATATAAAAATTATTTGACTCTTATAAATAAAAACTTATTTTTTTATGTCACACAATATTTTCAGTGTAAAGGGAAAAAAAAAATCTTTCTTCAATTTATTGGTCCCCCTTAAGGGCATGTACCTAGTCATAGACCCGAAAAAACCCTTTTTTTTTAGGAATTCTTTTTGACGAAACTATTCGGTAGTTTTTATTAGTGTTCCGTACGGAACACTTATAAGATGAACTACGGTGTCTGTCCGTCTGTCTGTCTGTCTGTCACACCCGATTTTTCTCCGAAACTATTTGTCATAGAAAGATAAAATTTCGTACTAATATAGGAATTGATGCCTCATCAGAGCCATCTAGTTTTGAAACTTAAATTTTGACTTAATCCGAAGTGAAAAAAAAAATTTTTTTTATTATGTCATCGAGTGTGGTGTCAAATGAAAGCCTGTGAAAACACGAGTAAAATAATATATATATATATATATAATATATATATATATATATATTATATATATATATATATATAATATATATATAATATATATATATATATATATATATAATGTAATACTTGCGCACACTTTTCTTTGTATTATTTTTAAAAAATCGAGAGAAATTGCTGTCCCTTATCTCGAAAAGTACCGATCAAAAAATTTCGAAAAAATTCTCGAATATTCTCCACGGGTGTAGATTGAACAAAAATTATCACGAGTGCTTTACCCTTAATAATTTATCTGGTATATAAAAAAAAAACAAAAATCAAGGTCATCAGTTTTCAGTAAAGATTTGGGGTGTGTCTTGTAAAGTCACTGATCATTTTCTACCTCCGTAACAAAATTTTATATTATAAAAGCAATCAACGTACGTAACACTAATTGTGCAAGTTCAACTTGCACTTGACTGGTTATTTTATATATTAATACGTGTATATAGCTTACGATACAATTTGTGAAATTTTAATTAAAAAAAAAATTACGTTGCACGTGTTCCCCTGCGACCCCCCCCCCCCCCCCCCCCCCCCCCCACCCCCCCCTTTTTTTAAGGAGCATGCTACAGTAAACATAAACCACAGTACCCACAGTTCGACTCGGCAGCTTTGATCTCAAGGAATTCGAGTTTGTAATGATCACATGACCTGTCGCCATATTGCTGAAATGATGCCCGCGAGTTTGTGAAATATTCGAATTCCTTCTGTCAAGAAAAATCCTATTCTGTAGAATAAAAATGAATTTTGCTAATTTAAAGAAGAAAAAAAACAGATATACCAAAAACAGGGAAAAAGGCAAAAAATACAAGGAAATAATACATTTGGCTCCAACGCTTTTTGCACTTTATTCATTTAAATATCTCATTGTTAAATTTATATTTCTCAACTATTAGAGATATTTTCCGGGTGGGAAAAATGTTTATTTTGAGAATATATCTCTGCACACCTTCAGCTGCGCCTGTATAATGTCAATAATCATGCTCCTTGTATTTCAGCGAATCTTAATAATCTGGAGAGATCGAAAATAATTATAATTATCATTTTAAGATAAGATCGCATTTTTTCTAAACTTAAAAATGAAGTGAACACTTTTTTTGCTCCATTTTATCATTAGTTAAATCCAATATAATAATTTTCATATAACTAATGACTAATGTTTCGTACCTATACTACTTATATAAAGAAACTAAATCCATGCACTGATTTATTCAAACTCATTCGTGCTGGAGAATTACTACTTTTGCATGCCCAGTTTGAGTTTTGAAAGTTTGGTTAGCGAATTTTAGAAGATAATATAACTTAACTCTAACAAACATTCTACCCTGAATTTAGAAAAGTACAAGTGGAATAACGTAAACCAATACTTAATAATAATAAAACATACAAATAAAATATATATCTAAAATGAAAACACAATTATCATAATCTTTATATAATATATTGCATAATAGAAATAAAGAATTATGAATAAATTACCTTTTAGGATCTTTGGAAAATCTAAAAAACTAACTCCTTTGAAGATACCACATATATTTTTACAAGCAGTATCCACATAACAATAACTTCCTCTTGACATCTTTTTAGTGTTTCGTACGAAACATTTATAAGATGACTTCGGTATTCGTCTGTCTGTCATACCCGATCTTCTGCGAAACTATTTGACATAGAAAGTTGAAATTTGGCACTAATATAGGAATTGATGGCCCCATCAGAGCCGTGTAATTTTGAAAGTTAAATTTTGACTTAAGGGGTTAGTTTTGGGTGATGAAATCAGAAGTGAAACATTTTTTTTTACCAGGTCATCGAGTGGGGTGTCAAATGAAAGTTAGTAAATAGACGAGTTCAAAAATATACATAATGTAATACTTGCATACACTTCTCTTTGTATTATTTTTAAAAAAGTGCGAAAAATCGCTGTCCCCCCCGAAATCTCGAAAAGTACTTATCAAAAAATTTTGAAAAAATCTGGAATATTCTCTATGGGTGTAGATTGAACAAAAATTTTTATTTTAAAAGCAATCAACGTACGGAACACTAATTGCACAAGTCCAACTTGCACTTGACCGGTTATTTTTTATATTAATACGTGTATATAGCTTACGATACAATTTGTGAAATTTTAATTAAAAAAAAAAATGACGTTGCATGATTTTTTTTAAATCCTTCGTTTAAAGACAAGATTGATTATGTAGTAAACAAATTTCTTTAGAAATTTTAGTTTTAGATGATCCAACTCCCAGTAATCGTGCACACCGCAAAACTTCTTAAAAAAAAGGGGGTCGCAGGGGAACACGTGCAACACCGCCATTTATTTTTTAAATTAAAATTTCACAAATTGTATTTTAAACTATGTATTATTATATAAAATAAAAATCTGATTTATATATAGAATAGTTTCGCTAAAAAGATCCTAAAAAAACGCCTTTTTTTCAGCTCCATTACTAGGTATATGCCCTTAAGGAATAAGATCAATTTTAAGAATAAGTTAGGTATATGATGTTTTTATTCTATCAACAGTCAGAAAACTAAAATAACAATATTTAATTTACGCAATTTGGTTTCTATATAGTGTGCAATGTGGTTTCCGTGTATTGTTATTTTATACAACACACAATGGCAGAATCACACTTTCTACCCCTAATAAAAAAAATAAAATAAATAAAAGATAAACAATTCGATATTGTATTGTTATATCTGAAAAATGACCACCATTTATAAAAGACCCTCCCTATAATAAAATATATATAACCCGCAAAATTGTTCATTATTTATTTATACTTTATAACTATAATATTGGCTATTTAAAGTCAATACGTCCAATATAGTTAACAAAAAATATTTTTTCCAGCTTTTAAGAATTATTTAATTAGTACTTTTGTTCATCTACGAGGGTGGACTGATAAGTCTAGTAAATTTCTACGCAATCGTTTGTTAAGCGGCATGACTGTTGATAAACGTGATTCTTGTAACGGTTGTGTTCAAAGTATCAAAAAGGTGCAACGCGCAGTTTTTTGTTGGCAGCTATCGTAAGTAATCGCTGTTACACGTTCGGATAAAGCCTAGTATCATGCGGCGATAAAATATTTTTATCTCAAAAAGCAGCCCCGACAGAAACTACACTGAAAGAAGTTCATGGAGGAACCTGCACGAGCAGACAACTTATTACTGGATAGATGAATTTAAACGTAGCCGTGCACGTTCAGGACCTTTCTTCTGAAGAAATTTCCAATAAAATTCATGGTATCGTGATGGAAGATCGTCGCATTAAGCTTAGCGAGATCGCTGAGATGGTAGGCATCTCATATGAACTGATTCATAATATCTTGCATGAAGTTCTAAAAATTAAAAAGCTGAGTGCGCGATGAGTGCCGTGTTTGTTGACCCAAGACCAAAAACCCACGAGGAAGAACATTTCAAAATCGTGTTTGAAAAGTTGCAGAGCAATCTGAACTTCTGGTGTCGTTTTGTGACTGTGAACGTGAATCTACCATGACACTCCGGAGACAAAACGGCAGGCGTTCGCCTGGGTTGGCGACTGTGAAAATGCACCGAAAAAGCGAAAAAAGTTTTATCGGCGGGAAAAGTGATGGCAACTGTTATTTAGGATTCACGGGGTATCATCCTTTTTGACACATCCGCCGTTGCAATGGCAAAAGTGCCGAAGCTGGCCTTAGAAATAGTTCCCCACCCACCCTATGCCTCAAATTTGACCCTAAGTGTCTTTTTTTGTTATTTGCTGACCT
The DNA here is from genome assembly GCA_019049505.1 of Pachyrhynchus sulphureomaculatus. Classification (NCBI taxonomy): domain Eukaryota; kingdom Metazoa; phylum Arthropoda; class Insecta; order Coleoptera; family Curculionidae; genus Pachyrhynchus; species Pachyrhynchus sulphureomaculatus. Next base: position 167,463,325 of record CM032454.1, on the reverse strand, counting down.
CAAAAATTGGATTGAAGATGGATGAAGAAATCTTCATTAAATGAAGAGATTATCTGTGCTCTAAACTGTGCACGGTGCAAAACTTTTTTTTCTGAAGGAATAAAGAAATTGGAATCTCGCTGGACCAAATATATTGAGCTCAATGGAGATTATGTTCAGTAATATTTTTTTTTGCAAGAAAATGTTATTTGCTCTATTTTTTACAATACTCCAAACCACCTTCGAACAGAAAATACCAAGATAAAATAAAAATTCTTTTAAAAAATATTTCCAAAATGTATTCAATATAGCATATATAATGTTAGCTTTTATTAAAAATCGCAATTAGACATCTAACAAAGCTGGCCGACTACTTCAGTTCGCTAATCTATATTTCATAGTGCGTACCAAAATATCCCTGTTACCTAAATCTCATTAAGGTTACATAAACACTTTTATAAGCTATGGACATATCTGTCGTAATAACTAAAATTAATAGTTTTGGGACAAATCAATAACAGTAACTTAAGCATAGTTAAATCTACGTAATGTAAACAAGCCAGTCTGCCTGAAAACAATTATAAATAAGTAATATTCTCCTTCTCATATTGCATCGTTCGGCCTATCCTAATTTTTTCAACCAAGCCTGGAACAGGGGTTTTTCCATACAGAAAATGCTGACAGCTAACACGGCCGTCCTGTGGAAGGAGCGCCCTCGCGACGTCTTCATTTTATTTTCACCTAAAAGAAATTAACAAACAGTATCTCTGCTATACTTAATAGATAGTGGCAATGCCACTATAGAGTTGAGAGAGGATTGGTGACGATCTCATCAATACTTATTGAGATAGTGGCGATCCCACTATAAGGATAAAAATACTAATATAACCCTAATGAGATTTAGGTAACAGGAATATTTTGGTACGCATTATGAAATATAGTTTAGCGACCCGAAGTAGTCGGCCAGCTTAGTTGTTTGTTTGTTGTGCTATATAATTTCCGAGCACTCGCACAGAATTTAATGTTCTTATATAACGCATACGCAATTCGTGCGAAGTTCCGAGCTAGGGTGCGAGAGAGAAACGATCGTCTATACTCTACTAACGCCGATACACTTCTCTCTCAGTCTAGTTATATAGAAGTATTACATATATGCAATATAGTTTCTTATTGTTAATGATTAGTTGTCTAGATAATAAAGCTGAGTATCTTATTTCAATCGATTTATAATGAAAGGGATAACAACGTCCAAATATACGTGTACAGGGTGAGTCAACGATAGATTAATGTTCATTATCTCATTTGTTTTGGGAATGACGAAAAAATGTTAAATACAATAGTTTTAGGGAATATTATGGTGCACAGTTTAAAATATTTTTTGAGTGTACAGGGTACTTCAAAAAAAAGTGTGGCCGATATAACATATGTTTTTGTAAATGGAACATCCTATTTTCTAATTTATTTTTTAAATTTTGCGTAAAATTTTTTATTTTTTATTAATAATATTATATACTTAAACCTAGTAGTTTTTCTAATATTTCAATTTAAAAAAAATACTAATTTTCAATTTTGTAAAAAATTGCCAGTAGCGCCATTGTTTCTGAAGGTGGATACTCATAATTGATACGAGCGTTCTATAGAGATGAAAAAAAAAAGATGTATGTAAAGAAATTTGAGTTAGATGTTACAGGGTGTTCAAAATAAATTTATACATTTCGACTATTTTAAATTGAAAAATCTCAAATGTTTTAAATGGCAACCCTGTATATTTTTATTTTTTCTGATATATTTTACAAAACCCTCCAACTTTTATTAAATATGTCATATACCTATTTCTAATAGTTTTCGATTTATTTTGAATTTTTCAATTTTTGCCCTTGTTTTTAATACACTTACGCTATTGTGAAAACATAAATAAATAGTTAATAATAATTTTAATATAGTTTACGCAGAATTTAAAAATAAATTAGAAAATGAGACGTTCCATTAAAAAAAAAACATATGTTATATCGGCCACACTTTTTTTGAAGTACCCTGTATACTCAAAAATAATTTTAAACTGTGCACCTTAACATTCTCTAAAACTATTGTATTTAACATTTTTTCGTCATTAACAAATGAGATAATGAACTTCACTCTATCGTTGACTCACCCTGTACTGAGCACGCGAAGCTACAGTTTGAATGTTATTATTTTAAAAGTCGCAAACAAATACAATTAGCTACCGTAACTACTTGCGACAACCGATTGTGTCGAGTAGTTTTAGTATCGGAGAACCTCTAGATGTTAATACACCGTATCTTGTCATGAAATGTTATCTTATTGTCTATCTGGTAATATCTTTTGAATATTTTTCATTATATATATTCTATAACATTCAATTGAAAATTACTTAAAATTATTTAAACCGTCCAAAAAGGTGCAAAAAAATATAGAAAAAACTTAGTATTTATTACATAGTAACAAAATTCTTTGATCGATCTTAAAAATATTGAGTTTTATTTTTGAAAAAAAATTGAACTATAAAATATGCAATTTCCAAAATACAAATTAGCTACTAGTGCTAAAAATCTGCTTATTTTTCTTGTAGCGCCAATAACTATTCTAATAAAATATAATGAATCAATAATAACGAACGATTTATTCTTTAGGATATCCATGGAAACAGCAGGTCTTCCAGGGTTACCAGGATACCATTACATTGCTCCCAACCATATCGTCAAAGCTCCAATTCACTGAGAGCGATCCAACCAATCACGTATGCGTCAGACACGACAGCAATAAGAAACTAAAATCAGTCTTCAATAATTCGCAAAAAATTGCCAAAAAAAAGCTAAGTAAAATATCTTGTTACTTAAGTATGTTTGTCAAGTAATATCTAGTTAAACTACCCGCTGTGTCACTTCAAGCTATCTTTCACGTTGTTGATAAATATTAAGTAGAAAAGCACTTCTTTTTTTCTAGCTATATCATTTTTAATGGTAAAATTAATTTGAAAAATATCGTATAATAGTACAAGTAGTACAATTTAAAATTGCACAGTCTAGATACAGCAATATTATGATTTTATCCTCTCTGGAGTATTACCAGGAGTATTGTCCTGAGGTTTGGACCTCGAAAAACTTGTGCTCTTTTGTTATTAATCAATTAATTAAACAATAATTCGTAATGAAATTTTCAAAAAATTCTCGTTGGTTTTAAGTCGTCAAGTGCATAACCTACAAAATTAAAAAAAAAACAGGCAAAAAACTGTTTTTTTTTTTCATTTTAATGTCAGGTCGATTAAGTAGACCGATCGGCTCGAAACTTTCAGAAAATAGCCTCTTGTTATAGCAAAAACACCCTGAAATATTGAGCCCAGTAGGCACAATTAGATTTGTTATTTAAATTTGAATTGCCCGCCATTTTATGCCATTTGGTCCAAAACGGATTTTTTTTTTCAAAATTTAGGTCTCAACGCCAGCTTTCTGATGCCACTAAAAAAAATTTTTTTTGGAGTCATTTTAATTAAATTCAAAAATTGTTATCACATCTTGTATAGAATTACGAGACCTTTATCCAAAAACATTTTCGTTAACGCGATTATGACTGAAAAAACGCATTTGTTGTTATTTGCTTAATAAACAAATGTAAAAAAAAAAACGGTTAAAAAACTCCAAAAAAAATTTTAAATGACATCGGAAAGCTGGCGTCGAGACCTTAATTTTGAAAAAAAAGGGTTCAATATTTTTGTATCAAGATGTCTTGCTGATTTTGCTATAAAAAAAGGCATATTTTCTGAACCTTTCAAGCCGAATCACTTCACTTAATCAACCTGTAAAATAAAATGAAAAAAAGAACACTTTTTTGTCTGTTTTTTCAATTTTGTAGGTTATGTATGCACTTGAGCCACTTAAAACTAACAGGAACTTATTGGAAATTTCATTACGAAGAGTTTAGCTTTTTTTGTCTCGATCCGACTTATATAACGGGAGTTACTCACATTTTAAGCCCAAAAAACGCGTTTTGAAAACTTAAATTGTTTATAAACAAAAGAGCACACGTTTTTCGAAGTCCAAAACTCAGGACAATACTCCTGGTGATACCCCAGAGAGGATAAAATCATAATATTGCTGTATCTAAACTTTGCCTATTCGTCTCATTTTTTTGACCTCTTTTTACTGCACTATAAGTCAATAAGTTTATCATACTTGTTTGCTAATTAAATAAGAAACCATTAGCAACTTTGGCTCAGCTTTTAACAGTTATGGGCTTTAGCTATAAATACAATGCTTAAAATCTATGACTAAAAATAATGTACTATTTCCGATCTGGACACATACGTGCACCGACTTAAAAATCCAGTTTATACTATTACATTTTAATAAATTTGTTTATTAATGGTGAGAAAAAGAATAATGCTATATCAGTGTGTCAATGGAACTAACCACGGCGCTATTTTACAACGGTTGTAGATAAAATAATGAAATTTGGTGCGTAAGGTTGGATATAATGTAAATTTTTAACAGAAAAACCATTACCGCTTCCGGTTAGGTAAAATTTTATGCTAATCATACTTTTTTTGTGTTTTTAACTTGATGATCAAATTATTTTAAGGAAATTTGGCAACATCGTTAATAGGCGTCTATATATATATATATATATATTTATATATATATATATATATATATATATATATATATATATATATATATATATATATATATATATATATATATATATATAATATATATATTATATATTATTTTTTTTTATAATTATATATGTTATATAGAAATACATAGAGATATCCATTTTAAGCAATAGTTACATTTTCAGCCTGCACGGAAGTATTGACGACTTTTTTTTTTAATTTAAAATGGAGTTATACCTAGTCCTATTAACGTCCAACTTTCACTGTTTTATGTGTATGTTTTTTGACTTGTTGTCTCGTCGTCAACTCGTATATGTTTTACGAAGAAAGTTTTCGATAATCTCTATCTCAGTATTTTGGTTGAATTTGAAAACCGATTAAACTAAAATTCGTGAAAAAAGTATTGATATTTTTTTAGAATGCTTAGTATTATTTTTATTAATTTCCTTACTATTTTTAATAATTAATATTTTAGCTGTGACTTTTCGTACTTCTGTTTTTCTTGAGGTGACATAGCCTTTACAAATTTAATATAAAATGTTGCTCTCTATAGTAACGTTACGATCTGTGTATGGGATTTCCCATTGTTGTTCAACTTGAAATTGTAAGTCTGTGAAAATAAGTTTGGTTTACAGTATTATCAGTATAAAAAAAGTGCAATATGTAGTTGCTCAATTTGATAGTTTTATTATAAATTGAAAATAATTGGAAAAAATATATAAATTATATTACATACATATCTTGGAAAGGACATATCCAATCCAGCTATAACCAATCATATAGGGGTTACTAATGCAAATAGTGAGTTTACACCCTGTGCCACCTGTGGCACTACGTAGGAAGCGCCAGTAGTCTTCGTTCTGAGAATTTTCGTATGTAACGGCAATGATTTTGTAGTCTGTGGTATGCTATATACCTAAAAAACACGCAAAACATAGGTATTGCAGCATAATTTACTTACGACTTATTCATTTCCACAATCATGTTCTTTATTTTTCTCCACCGTACGCCAAAATATATATATTTTTTTTACTTTTTATAAAAGCTCACACTTATGACGCTTTCTATCTCAGTAGAAAAGGCCAACAATTTGCGAGGAATTGTGTAAAAATTCAATCGAAATTATTTGATTTTCATAAAATAAGGTACCGTGTAAATGTAGAAATTAATCCCTGAAAACTCTTTTTAGTTTCCAATTATCCATGTGTCCTTTATCAGTACTTTGATTTACAAGACGGGAATTGCTGAGGCTACTGTCAAAAGAAAGGGGTGATTTGGACTACTTGGTCCTCGGAAAACATACAAAGACTTCACATATCAGAGTTTGTGAGTAAATTTGTGTTTGCAGTCAGAAGGTCAACTATCTGGCCAGCAACATTCCATCTATGCATGAAGACTTCAGTAGAAAGCTGCGTGAGAATCTACCTCATGGAAATCCGAAACAAAATAGGAAAGTTTGATAGAAATGGAATCTCGCACAGCTTGTCATTGTGGTCTTCGAGTTGAGTCGAGCAAAACTAGTGGTTTGGCTGCCACCCCTAGTGTGCTTGCAAGACTTGGTTTATAAACATTAACTTTCTGTTCGTCTTTTTTTTTTCATCGTTCACCTCTCCGCAGGATAAGGATTTTTAAACCTTTTTTATATCCTAAGGATATCGGCGAGGATTTCATAATATCCGTCAACGTTGTCCAAGTGCCGAAACATATATTTGTATTTCACGGCACCTTTTAGATAACGCGGTATGCTGCCACGGGCATTAATGCATATTCGCAACAACCACTACCTATGTATGTGGCCAAGCCAAATATACTTAAATAAATTAATAAATAAAGTATACCTACCTGCCCGGTTAGAACCCGAGACCTTCTGCACAAGCACGCAAGTTGCTATGCCACGGAGCCACGAGCCGTCACAACTAATGTAGTTCTCGTTACCTAATGAAAACGTAACTCTTAGCTGGAAAATATTTAGGTTTCACAAAACATATCTCGTTCAATTAATTGGTTACGAATACTGTAAACCAACCACTAAAAATAAATAAATAAAACAATTTTGAGACAATATTTTGTCGGAAGCAAAATTGGTACTGGGAACAAAGCCAAAGAATTTCCGCTTTTGATTTTTATAGATACTGATATTTACGTAGAATGTAGTTTTTTTAGGACATTATATTTATTAAAATTATTGTATACGTAGTTATGTGTCATTAGACTATTGGTTGGATTGTTATTTAGTATAAAGGCTTTAAAAGTTATTTTTCGTTATTGTCCTCTCATAATTTTGTTATTTTTTAAAGTGTCTCTTCGTAATTTACAAGAAAAAAACAAATTAATTTAGAATCAGCAGATTCTTAAAAAAAAAATCTAATTTTTTAACCTTTAAAATGACGTCTTATACAAGAATCCAATCAACAGAAGTTTCTAGAGACCGGCAAAATTTGGTTGTAACTTTTTTTTTGTTGTTTGATCAAGAATTTCGACCAGTCACTTATCCTTGATAATTATATTGGGTCTGGGATAAGGTTCGTGGCGTTTTTCCCGATAGATGGCGTCAATTGCAAATAACTCAAGAAACACAGGTCGCAGCGTCACCACTAAACGCTCGTTGGAAAGGTGACACTCCGAGTGTTACTTTGAGTATATAAGCATCGAAATTGGTGCAGTGGTTGGAAAGTTGTTTGTGTTTGAAAATGGAGAAAAGTAATGCTATATTTTGCAATATTATTACGACAAAGGGAAAGAACGCTGCGCACGCTTGTGAAAAAATTTGTGCTGTGTACGGTAAAGGTACTTTATCAAAACCTGCTGCGCGGAAATGGTTCGCTCGCTTTCGTTTTGGTAATTTTGATGTGAAAGATGAGTCACGCTCTGGTCGTCCAATCACTGAAAAAGCTGATGAAATTCTTGAAAAAGTCCAGCAAAATAAGCATATCAGCAGTATCGATATTGGTATGGAGCTAGGCATTGACCACAAAACGGTTTTGAACCATTTACACAAAGTTGGCTACAAAAAGAAGCTCGATCTATGGGTTCCTCATGAGTTGAGCGCCAAAAACATGATAGACCTAATTAACATCTGCGATGCGCTGCTGAAACGCAATGAAATAGAGCCATTTCTGAAACGTGTCATAACCGGTGATGAAAAATGGATCACGTACGACAATCGGAAGCGTAAAAGATCGTGGACAAGGGATGGTGAGCCGTCACAAGCGTTCGCGAAGCCAGGATTGACGCGGAAAAAGGTGATGCTGTGTGTGTGGTGGGACTGGAAGGGAATCGTCCACCATGAGCTACTTCCAGTTGGTCAGACGATTGATTCTCAACTCTACTGTGAACAACCAGAGAGATTACGCCAGGCAATTGAAAGAAAACGGCCCGAATTGATTAATAGGAAAGGTGTTGTCTTCCATCATGACAACGCCGGACCATACACTGCTTTGATGACCCGTCAAAAATTGCGAGAGCTTGGTTGGGAAGTTTTGATGCATCCACCGTATACTCCAGACATAGCACCCTCTGACTATCACTTGTTTCGATTTCTGTAGAACTCTCTCAATGGAATTAAGCTGCTTTCAAAAGAAGCCTGTGAAAACCACTTGATTCTATTTTTCAACCAGAAACCACAAAGTTCTTCTCCGATGGCATCATGGCTTTACCCGAAAAATGGCGAAACATTGTCGATAATAATGGAGCATATTTGGTTTAAATAAATTCATTTTCACACTATAAGAAAACCAGTTGAATTTTACTAAAAAAACGCCACGAACTTTTTCCCAGACCTGATATTACGGTCCTTAAACTTATGTACTACATCCACAACATCAGATTTCGTAAAGTGGTGGTTGCGGGATTCGAACCCACTCGATTTTACAAAGCCGATGCAAGCGGTACGCCGTTCTGTGGTTCATCGAGTCAATTGTGAGGTAGCTTTTCATTAGAAAATATTTTGGGATGTTGATAGATGATACTACTCGTATTAACGACAACGTTGGATTTACAGATTTTGCCGTTTTTAGATACTTCTAATTGGTTCCTGTGTTTATAGAACCCTGTTAAGTAATATTTTTCGCTAAATGATGATGAGATTAATAATTCTTATTAATAAAATTGAAAAGTTATTTTATTTAGTTGTGTCTCAAAATAGCCGGATTGCTATAGAAACTTCCAGTAAAATTTTCACAAATTGCTATAAAACAAAACTTATCACTCTCAATTTAGTTCCCGACCACTCCTAGAAACAGGGCTTTAGTTTATGTCTGCACCGAATATTAATATGAGTTAGAAACTACATAAATTATTTGGTAATGTTATATTAAATGACAGGACAATAACTTTTGTTAAGTTTATTCGTTATGGTTTAAAGTTTTACGTTGAACTTATTGTTAAAGTGAAATTCAACCTTAAGACGTCTGGAGTGATTTGGGCAGTTTGTGATCCTAGTAAAGCCTTGTTGGCTTTTTATTAGACTAAAAAAAGCGATGCAAGACAAATTTTTGCATTTTTAAATATCGGGCTGTGGATTTAAGTATTTTTTTATTAAATAGTTGTGATTTTTCTCTTTCCTGTGTATAAATTGTGCCAAATTTTTCTCCTCCTTATTAACAACTTTAAAATGCTCACTTCACTTCACCTTATGGCAATTTTTCCTCTTAATAATCTCCACGCAATATGATCGTCAAAATATTACAATCTCATAGTCTTGCTGTGATTATAATACAGTGTCAAATTTGTTATGTTTAAAACGTACTAGGATTAAATGACTGAGGTAGTTAACGATATATTAAATGAACCTGTTTAAAATAGAGGAGTCCCATAAATAATTATTATTTTTAGAGTATTCAATTGATTAACTAGGACATCTTAAAAAGCTCAAAAGACATTGCTTTTGTGATTGAAAAGAATGTATTTAATAGAACAATCTTGACGTCAAGTTTATGTTTACCGGCAATACTTAAAAATATCATGATTACCCTACGAAAAATTGAGTTTTTTTTGTTGGCCTGTGTAATATCATATGACTATATAACTTGGTATGGTATGCGGAGATTTGTCGCCAAGCAAATAGACCACTGACATCCTTCAAACTTCATTTATCGTCTAGTAATGTTAACCGGACTAGACCTACAATATACTGTCTTATAGTCTTGTTTTATATTTCCCGCTTGCTCCGAAGCTCAATAAAAAACAAAACCTACTACTTATGAACATCTTCGTGGCATTACGGTTTTTGTTGGTGACGGCCTTCGATCGACCCACTGCGACTTTAGATATATATCCCACTCGACAATACCTTCTTCATCGTCAGTTTTTTTCTGCTTCAAGTGGCCCTCCAACAACAACATACCGCCGGCAGTTTCAGGATCAGCTCTCAGTCGTTCCAAGTCAGACTTTAGACTCAGTTTGTTGAGCCAATCTCTTTTGTTCAAAATGGCCTTTCACCAACAACATGCTTTTCCTGCAACGCGTAGCAGTATGATATGATCTGTTGCCTAGCCAAATATATATATAGTGATATATATATATATATATATATATATATATATATATATATATATATATATATATATATATATATATATATATATATGGGTCATTCTTCGTTAACCGGACCCCCCATCAGTCCATAAATTGTCGCAATTTGGTCCTGGTCCAAGTTAAAGATTATGATATATAAATTTTGAATTTTGAGTGGCGTATTAAGAAATTCTGCTGATTTGAGCTCAATGCGGGCCCAAATCTGAAAATGATTTTCAAAAAATTTCAGAAAAACGAAAGTAAAAATGTAATTTTCTAATATAACCAAAAGTTTTCTCTGATAATCTTATTCTACCCCAAAATACCTACAACTTTTGCAATAAAAGTTTTTTTTATGGCTTCAATTTACTGAGATATTTATCACGGCGTATTTACCATATTTTGGATATTCAACAAATTTTTTACTGAAAAACTAAAACTTAAAAAATTTATGTAAGAGACAAAAAATACTTATTTTTATTCGTAGAATCTCCATTCTCTATCAGAATTTTTGAAGCACTTCTTAACAATTCATTATTTTGATCTATACTTTTTACGATTTTTTTCATATATATTTTCAATAAAAAATATACTTATTTTGAGTTTAATGATTACCTGTTTAAAATCTTATGATGATATCGTGTGCTACGGGAAATTTTACATCGAAAACGTACACGAAAGAAATTTTTTTGTCATAAAAATAAGGTTTTTTTTTTTCACCAGCAAATTGTGTCGGAACGAGAAAATCGTAAAAAATATAGGACAAAATAACAAATTATTAAAAAAGATTCAAAATTGTGAAAAAATTCCTGGTGATTCTACGAATAAAAACGAGTATTTTTTTGTCTTTTACATAATTTCTCTAGAAGTTTTAGTTTTCGACTAAAACATTGTTGAATATCCAAAATATGGCAAATACGCTGTGATAAATATCTCCGAAAATTGAGGCCATAAAAAAATAAATTCTACAAAAATTGTAGATTTTTTGGAGTAGAATAAGGTTATCAGGGGAAAACTTTTGGTTATAATAGGAAATAAAATTTTTAATTTAGTTATTCTGAAATTTTTTAAAATCTATTTTCAGATTTGGGTCGGTATTGAACCCAAATCAGCATAATTTCTTAATATGCCACTCAGAATTCAAAACTACATGCCATAAGTTTTAATCTGGACCAAATTGTGTCGTCATAAATTTGTGGCCTAATGGGGGAGTCCGGTTGACGAAGAATGACCCATATATATATATATATATATATATATATATATATATATATATATATATATATATATATATATATATATATATATATATATATATATATCTATATATATATATATATATATATATATATATATATATATATATATATATATATATATATATATATATATATATATATATATATATATATATATATATATATATATATATATATATATATATATATATATATATATATATATATATATATATAATATATATTATATATATATATATATATATATATATATATATAAATATATATAATATAAAATATATATATATATATATATATAAATAAATATATATATATATATATATATATATATATATATATATATATATATATATATATATATATATATATATATATATATGCCAAGGATCGAACCTAGGACCCACGATATTTACCGTGGAACGAAGCTGCTGTAGAGGACATGTTAATCTAGAGTATCCAGACAAAAAAAATCGGAGAGTTAAAAGCCAAATCACATTTTCACATCTAGGCGATGTAATCTAAATATTATTGTTACAAAATTTCTATAAAAATGGCAAATTTCATATGTTAGGTTTCTCTGAAAACTTATTATCTTGAACAAATCCTGGAGTCGTAAGTAGCAAGCAAAAGTTTACTAAAAATCGTACTTTTTATATTATCTGCCTGATAACGCAGGCTCTTGTTATTAATGCCTCACTTTTATAACAGGTTTTTTTAATACGCAAATAAGAACCTTTAACAAAAACCTTAAATTTTCTTTTTTATTCTCTATTAACCTGTGGCAACTTTGCCCTATAATGGTATTTTAATCTGTTATCCTTTTTTACTTATTTACTTACTTCTTAAAGGATACTTGTATCATTCAATAAGCTGTTTATTTAGACGTAGTGCCATATTAATCTAATCTATTAGAAGGTGTTAGGACTAATTTAATTCGTAATTCTCTTGTTATATCGTATTATAGAAATAGGTGATATACTTAAAATTGACGTACTTATACTTTCAAAAAGCTTTGGTACAAAGTCACATGTGAAGTAACTCTAGTCATTTTTAGCTCAAAAGATAAATCGTTAGGGCGACTTCGTATTGTATAAAAAAGACATTTTTTTATTTAATAATTTAGTGGACCAAAGAAATGCTTTAGAATTTGTTTTTTAGTATTTTTGATCTTTTTAAAGACGTTCGGTAAGCGATGTAAATTAGATTTTTTGAAAACATCTTTGAACTTTTTACCCGATTAACATCGAACACTACTACGTTCTTAAAGTGCATTTTTGCCAACCAAATTCCGTTTTAATCAGATTTTCGTAAAAAAATAGTCAAATCCCAAATAAATCGGGTAAAAACTTAAAAGATAATTTTTAAATTTGACAAGGACTATAACTAGGGACAATCCTTTTTATCATATATCCCTTTTTTGTTCATATCCTAAACCTAGCACATTTAAAAGGGATAACATAATACTGTTGCGGTTTCGATGCTTGGAATCATACCAGAATGGTAGTTAAAGCTTTCCAGATGTAACAAATTTACGACGATTTTAAAATCCTGTACATAATCTACCCCCTCAAGAATTTACAGTCTAATGCACTTTATAAGTAATAATACGCTGCGACGCACTTTTTAATTTACCCTGAACAAGTTTCACTTCATATTAAACAAATTTTATAACTTTTGTACGTTCGTTCAGAATATTATCAGTCTTTACTTAGTTTGCAGTAATCGAAGTTTTTACGAACGTAAATCGAAGAGCAAATTTTCTTTCAAACTTTATGGCAAATCCTGGTTAAGAGTACTAATTCCAGCACGACAAATAAGTTATTTTACAATATCAAAACAAGTAAATGACTGTCTCTACTTACCTAACTTATTTTATGTAATGCCTATTGAGGCGATAGTTAAGTAGAATATGAAATAAGATGCTTTACTCAATCATAAGTAGTAACAACTATTACCTAATTAAAGAGATAAAAATGAGTTTATTCTACTAGAGTACTAAAGTCCTACTTAGCACACTTAAGTAGTACTGTTGTCGTGGAAGAACATTTTAAAAATTTACTACCTACGTACGTCTTCGTGGCATTGCACCGAAGTATCTTGCGACGATCCTCGATCTAACCAGTTCGACCTAAAACATACATCATCGTGCTGATACTGTCAGCATCGTCGGTCTTTTCTAATCCAAGCGGCCCCGTACCAACAACATGCCGGTGACGAAGAATACGGTTCTTCGGAGTAGGCTGCGCTCGTGCCCTCGAGTCCGACCTGAGCCAAATCAAAGTTCGGCTACGCATTTCGACGAAGGCTGTCTATGCCGGCTTCAGAGTTTATTCATATCTGCTCTATGTCGCAGCATGAAATTGACGTTTTTGCCTGGTCATATATATCTAAGTAAATAAGTATGTCGATCCATCTGGGAATAAACTAAACATATTGACCTGCTGGCAATAAACACAGGGCAATACATACTTTTTAATTCCTTAGTCTCTTGCTGCAATATAGTCCTGGTAAATAGTTTAAGGTCGTAAAACTGAAGATAAAAAGAAGTTACGTGGTTTTCCCTGCCCCTTCTACCTTATAACGTCTGATTACTCATAAAGTGCATTTTTTTAATAACCAGCGCAAAGTGTTTTTTGTCTGTCAATTTAAAATATCAAATTACATGAGATTGTATAAAAGAAAGTAACACAAACCGAGGAAACCATAGTGAAAAAATATTTTTAAGCAAGTATTAAATTAGTAATAGTACGTGATTTAAGAATATTTTTAGACTAAAAATTTATTCAAGTTTTGAATTTACAGATAAAAGATGTTTTTAACAGAAAATATATTCCAATAAAGTATAAATACATATTAAAGAGGCAATGTGGAATATTTGGTAAAACGCCTCTTAGTGGTATAGTATTTTTAGAAGGGGCCTTAATTGTTCGGCTATCTTATAGATGTCGTGTTGTGCAAGGCAATCAGATGTTTAGCTTGTCTGTAGAAGTATTAAACACGCTAAATACAGCAGGGTTTTTATTAGAAATGTTTGGTTATATTGGGTTCTCATCATCCTATACCCATATATAATAATAATAAATGAATATAAGATGTAAATAAGTCCTCTTACCCATAAGGCAATTCTTAAGAACTCTTGTATAAACAAACATTAAAAAGCACTAAAAGCAACTTAAAAATCTTGCTACTAGAAATGCCAAAATGGTAATGTATCGTCGGCAATTTTAATTTCATAAAATAACAAATTATGAAGAATTTATAGGTATAGTACAAAAAAAAACTTAATATATATATAATAAATATGGATAATATAAAATATTATTGTAAAAGTCATTTAATAATAAAATCGTCATCTCTGTTAAAAATCCAAACAGAATTAACGTGTACAGAACCTAACCTTAAAGTTAAATAAAAATTAGGAAATATCTCCTTTTTCTTTTCAAATAGATTTGGAAAAGAATAGTACATTTGTCGTCACTTGCTTTTTATTAGTGGTCTTGGGCGACAAATTAGTTCTGTTTCATGCTGTCATGTTTATATCTCGATTAAACAGAATTTCTCTGGGTCAATCTATGTCCAATCGTATCAAGAACTGCCAAAATCCGTAATGTGTATTTATCTTACTCGTAGGAAACACAAAATATATATTTTTATTGTTCAACCTATTCTTTCATTGCTAAATAAAATTTGAATTTTGTAAAAATAGCAAAAAAAGTATTTCGAGATATAATTTTGAAATTTTCAAAATTATTTTATATAACTGACATCTCGTAATCAACATAATTGGAGAAAAACTCTTTCAATAATAAAACCCTAAACTCACCCGAACAGATCTCGAAATTTTAATCTAAAATCATTGCCGTCAGTTTCTTTGACTATCCATCACTTCGACAACTACTTACTGATATCTGTTTAACATCATATATATATATATATATATATATATATATATATATATATATATATATATATATATCCCAATATCAGCTAATATTTTATTATTTGTATATGATATAATAAATAAGAAACAAAATTTTTTTGTAAGAATATCAGACATAGATGAAGTATTAGCTATGATATACACAACATAAAAAATATCACTACTTTAATTTAGCAAACTGTAAAATTATTACTAAACTTGGAAGCTTGCTCATTTTAATGTATGTAATTATGTTTATAACACTCTGTATCCAAAAAGAATATTAAAAAAATCTGGAAAACTATTCTTGAGTAATCAATCCTAATTCCAATACGTCAAAATATAAACAAAATTGTCATATTTTTTGAAATCCAAATTTCAAATTTAAGAAATGTATAAAAATACATTTTGCATACTTTCCCGAAATGATAAAAATTATCTTGAATTATAGTAGAGGTATCAGATTTTACGCCCTGGTATGATTGGACCAGGACTGACCCTAATGGCATGTTAGGTATTAGGCGAAAAACTGTTAATTTATGAAATTATTGACCAAATAATCTAATGCAATTAATAAATGTAATATATTTTGAATTTATTATATTTAAAAAAGATACATGACTGATCTATAACAAAATATTTTTGCAATGACACCTTTAATGTGTGGCTAAAAATTTTATTGTAAATAAAAGCAAATTTTTGCTACCCTGAATAATCCCAATTATAAAAAAATGACACAATCATAAAGAAATATCGTTTATAGCCTTTTAAATACAGGGTCTTTATTAAATTATAGGAACAAGTATCGTAGGTTACTCTAAAAAAATTTTTTGTCTTGGTATTATGGAAAATAATCAGTATTGATTCTTAAAAATTTTTAAACGTATTTAGTATTATTAAGATGCCAAAATTAGTACTTCCCTTTTACATATTTCTTAAAACCTAAGAATTCTTATAGAAAATGGTTTTCGTAGTTTTTTTTAAAAACTCAACATTACAAATATTATCTTGCTTTCAGACGGCAAGCGGTACTGATATGAATTAACTGTCAAACTACAAAAAAAATCGTGAAAGGCTCTTGTTATCAGGATTTATCCTTGACCGATTGTTGTGGCATTCAAATACATACAATTCGAGATTGAGGTCGGATTGTTGTCAGAAAATGTTTTGTTTAAATATCCTATTTTTGAACCCTACATATTCTATCAAATTTTATACCAACGGTGAAATTAGGACAGGAAAATCTAAATTTTCTACCGTTTTAACCGTTCTAGATAAACCATTTTCTACATAGTATATAAATTTGTTTCTTGTTGCCAAAAACCAATATTCTAAATGTAAAACTTATGAATCTCACTATACCTAAACCTTTTGGCAACTGAACTTCAGGGTAAAAACCTTTATTTTCCAAATCTTAAGAGCTTATATCAAGACCCATCATATTTCTTATAAAAAATAACACTGCTGATATTTTCATGAAAATATATTATGGTTTTCAGCCAGGTAATTGAAATCTTTCACAGGCTCAATTAAATATTGACTGAAAAATAAGAAAAAATAAGTTTCCATAAGAAATATATGAGGTCTTATAAATAATTTGTAGCTTATGTTTTAGGAGACGCAAAATAGATTAATGTTGAAATATCTATATGTACGCTATATTGATAAAGCTTTTTGCTTATATATCACAACACGACTATATTGTATTTTAGACTTTAGAAGCACGCTGTTACTTATCTTATTTATCTTGTAGTTCTTTGACAAATTTACCTTTTTATCCTTAAATTTAATCATATCCTACACACATATCCCGTGATTTTTTAATTAACCCTGGGTAGGGTGTACCAGACACACCTGCAGAATTTTTTGCTCAATATTTCGTTCTTATTTCACCCTTATACAATATATTTATCGATTTAAGATGGGTAAGCGTTTTAAACATCTCATTAAAAACAATAAACATTGGTTCAAATTTCGTCAGTGTATTGTCAACGCTACAGGGTGTGTCCAGGTTAACTACATTTGTTGTATTTTTGGTAACATAGTTTTTTTTTTACAAGAAAATCTTAAAATTCTGCTTCTATAGAAGAACTAATATGGATGACAGTCGGAATTTACATGCGAAACAATTCTAAGAAATATTATTTAACAACTATAACTAGTAATTTAAATTAGTTTTCAAAAAGTGAATAAATGTTAGAGTAGCTAAGATAATCTACAGGAGTTCAAATCGTAAACAGAAGTTTCGGTACAGACACAAAAGTATTTAAAACTACCCTAAAGAGGCTTTATCTTACATTTGTTGTTATTCAAAACCTTCCTTACGGTAGTACCAGGTTTTTCAAACAATTCTCAATTTCGGATTGCACCATTTTAATCCAATTTTCGGGAATTGCGCTAACGATATTTTTTTAAGGACTCCAAATTTTGGTGTTTAGTCCAATAAGAATTTTTTTAAAGAATGTCCCATGGTCCGTGGATTCAAATCTAGCCTACCTGAAGACCTAACCTATCTTCATATTCACTAAATGATGGAACAGTAATATATTCTTGTAGCCTTAGCTTTAGCACTGTTCATTTACGTGCTATTATTTCTTGTTTTCTTAGAGAATTTCTGTCGATATGGAAACGCACGATTTTGATAACTTCTTTAGTTCACGAACAGCAAGGGCGATCTTGTTGCCATCACTCAAAAACATATTTGTACCGTGTAATAAGTACTCTATATGAATATTTCACTAACCGACAACGACTTTAAGAACAAAAGAAACTTCCGTGTACTTTTTCCACGTTTAAACAATGCTTACGCCGAGTCCATTGAGCCAAAGAAACAACTCTGCTTGTAAGTGTAGAAGAAATAACACATCGGCACTGGTAATTGGCGATGATTTGAACAACAAAAAAATCTCCCGCGCACTTTGATCAACGTTAACACTGCATCCATGGTCACAAGGAAACAACTGTACTATACCTGCATACATATGGAGCTTGCATATAAAATTCCCGACTCTATATGTTTGTTTTACACTTTTAAAGTGGTATTTCTCATAATTATAGCTGGCTTTAATCCGAAACAGTTTTTTTTATAAAAAGATAGGAATCATGTCAGTTAAATATAGAAGTACTTTATTAAATTCTTATTTTGTTATGTTTTTATTTACACAAGGATGCCAAAATCTTGGGCACCTACATTTTAAATTATCTACAGGACACCCTGTAGATAATACGACGTTGAGTCAAATTCTGCAGAGTTTTTTAATAATTTATGCTGATATAGAACTCATACATATTTAGCCTGAACTGGATCGGTGTTAAGTCGTAAGATGAAACTTTGCTAGATAGTAGAACAGTAGTATAGAGGAATGTCTAATATTAAATTGACAAAGAATCCTTCAAAGATCTTTCCTTTTGTAATAAAATATTTATTGTGAAAAGATGCTTAAAATGCTTACTCCTAAAACAATTTGAAGACATATTTTGATATGATATTACAATTATGGTGTTATAAAAATAATGTTTATAAATAGGTAGATTTAAACAATGTTTAGATTAAAGAAAAAAAGAAGATTGTGCATAGAGCAGTGGAACAATGTTAGACTTTTTGCACATTCATTGCTGTTCTTTCCATATGCGAGAAGTTTAGACTATTTACATTCAATATTTAAAATGTTTTAGTGTTTTATGTTTGTTTTTTGTTTAATAAAGTGTGAATATTACAAAATATTATGATGTTTTATTTTAACACGTAAGCTGAAAAGTTTTTGGTCTAACTATAGTACTTAAAACACATTTTTTTGCAAAATTCTACTTTATTCATCAATATAGTCTCCTTCAAAAACGATACAATCAGTCCAACACTTTTCTAGCATTTCTATACCTTTCTTGTAGAAGGAACAATATGGATGACAGTCTGTAGGAACAGACCTCGGTTTCGGCGATAACTTCTTCATTTTTCAAGCGAGCATTTTTTGAGGTCTGCGAATAGATAAAAGTCGCTGGGGGCCAAATCTGGAGAACACGGTTAATGAAAAAGCAATCCCAACTTCAATTTATGTAATTTTGCATTGCTTGTGCCACGGTGCATTGTCTTGATGAAAGAGCACTTTTGTTCATTGGAGCCGTTTCCTTGCAATTTCTGCCTTCAAACTCAACAATTACTTTACATAATATTCGCTATTGCTGGTTTTTCCTTCATAGCATAGTCGATGAAAATTATTCCATGCGCATCCCAAAATACAGAAGCCAAAACCTTCCCAGCTGACTGCCGATTTGATTCCAGTGTGTAGTGTTAGATCCATGTTTCATCCATTGTCATATATCGCATGAAAAATCCTTTTTATTGCGCTTAAACAGGTCCAAACAAAGCTCAGAATCACCATCACAGTGTTGTTTTTGGTCTACTGTGAGTAAACGCGGTACCCATTTCGACCAGAGCTTTCTCATGCCCAAACGTTTGGTCCCTTGTAAAGAGAAAGCTCAGAGGAAAGACTCTGAGGACTTTAACTCAGTTGCCTCACGAGATTCGAAAAATATGCAAGAAATCTGGTCGACAGCATGCCTCGAAGATGCCTGGCGATTATTGATGCAGGAGGTGATTAGACAATTTACTAAGATAATTGCGCCGTTGTTATCACACCAAAGAATACATTGATGGCAAAAAAAAATGTTCTCGAAACACATTTTTTCAAGAATACGAGCGGTCACGTACTTACTTGACAGACTGTATGTTTCCCAGAGCGAAAACCCTTGATGAAAAAAGCACTGCACTGTTCTAAAAGCTTAGAAGGGCCTACACAGGGTAAATTAAAAATCGAAGACTAGGGGCAGAGATTTTTACCAATATGAACCTTTTCATAAGGTTTAACTTTAAAATCCCTAACCCTATTTAAAAATGAATGACGGGGGATTTTTTTACCAAAAGGGCCTCTTTCCTATCGTGGAATCCTAACATAATAATAGGCCAAGTCACAGTGCCTTTACTGACTTTTTGGTCAGGCTGTTGCGCAATTTGGAACCGTTAAAGCGATTCAAACCGCCGTGACAAAGGCTCTAAACGAAGTCCCAGTCGACTCCTTCCAGGATGCGTATCGTGCATGGAAAATTCGCTGGCAAAAGTGTGTGGATGCCCAAGAGCAGTACTTTAAAGAATTTTAAATGTTTGTAACGATATTTTAAATAATTTTTTTTTACGAAGTTAATTGCGTTACTTTCTGGACAAACCCTTATGTCATTAAAGTCCATATATTTTTATATTTCAAGCCTAGATCAATTGGAACTTAGGCCAAGTCCTTTACTGACTTTTTGGTGAGGATATGTCTTATTATTATTACCAACTGTTCACTTAAGTTAGCTTCCTGTGATTTCTGACTAATATTCGATAGAAATTGAGTCAACTACATAAGATCATTCCTCAAAATGAGTTACAAGCTTACCTCAGAAACAGTAATGCTAATTATGTCAGTGTGTAGATGCACAAGGAGAATATTTGAAGGACGATCGCAGCTACTAGTGCACAGTTCCACACGCATATTTTTTAGGTGTATTCCGGATTAAATTATCCCACCTCCAACAGCCATCTGATATCTCTATAGATCGTATACCCCAACTATTCTACCGGAAATCACGTGACAATAAAGCAATTAACATTTAAAATCGGAGGACATCACACATGAATAGATTGTACTCCCGTGTGATTCGTATTACAGTCCCTGGCCAAATTATTAGACGCACTGCAAGATTTCATGTAAAATATTAATTACCGAGTGATATTGTACCGTTTTATTATTTTAAATTGATTTGTTTTTTATTTTTATATTATCCAATCAATTACCTATTTATTTGACATAAATAAAACAGCATTAATTTAGAAAAGCATAAGTTTATTAAGTTTTAAAGAAAAGTGAAATTAATGTTAGTAAAAGTCAATATTTAGTTGAGCCACCTTTAGCCGCTATCAAAGCTTTAATTCTGCGCGGCATGCTATCAATGCAAGATTGTACTGTCTCCTGCATTTGAGGATGATGATTCCACACATGAATAATCTTTTCTAGGAGCTGGGTTTTGTTGGTAATCACATCTTTAGCCACTTCTCTTTTCATCAGCTCCCACACATTTTCAATGGGGTTCATATCAGGGCCAATCCAACAGAGGGATATTTTTTTCTGCCAAAAAAGCTTTAACAGACCGAGCAGTGTGGCAGGGAGCTCCATCTTGCATGAAAGTGAATGGTTCCCCATTTGGAAACCATTCTCTGAGCTGCGGAATCAACCGATTTTGTAATACTTCTTTGTACTGATCTTGCCTCATTATTCCTTTGACGACGTACAGACGTCCAGTGCCCTTGCCGCTGATGACTGACCAAATCATCACTTTGGTGGGATGTTTAACCGTCGGGATGACACAATCAGGATGAAACTTTTCTCCATGACGACGACGCACATACTGAGCTTTATTCTGCAAAATTTCGAATGTGCTTTCGTCACTGAAGCAGACCTGTCAAAAATAGGAAAAATATATAAACTTTCATGTTTATTTGCTTTATTTAACTGAAAATGATAATAATGTATCAATTATTGATTAAATTGCTGTATCTTGCCGATCTCCAGAAGTCCACATCTTTGTCTTGCCATTGTTTGGCCCACTTCAGGCGCATTGCTTTCATTGCAGCTGTTAACTTGGGCTTCCTGGCGGGGCGACAGGCCTTAAAATCTAATTCTTTCAATTTTCTTCGAACAGTGCGCTCAGAAGCATTTACGCTAGCATCCTGGAGTTGTGATTTTATTACCTTTGTGGTAGCAAATCTGTTTTCTACACAAATTTTCTTCAAACATCTCTCTGACCGTGGAGTGAAAATTGGTTTTCTACCGCATCTTTTCTTTCTGTTCGGGCTTAATTCCTTCCCTGACTCAATTTTCTTTTTTACGCGTCGTACCGTAGCTTCAGAAACCTCCAATCTTCGTGATATTTCTCGGTTTGTAAATGTTTTCGCAATCACAAGGGCCTTCACTTCAGCTTTTTTACGTGGTGAAAGATCGCCTTTTCTACCCATAATGAAAATAGTCCAATTACTTTTTTAAAACACTGCATACAAAATAAAACTAGTAACTGAG
Organism: Pachyrhynchus sulphureomaculatus; assembly: GCA_019049505.1. Taxonomy (NCBI): domain Eukaryota; kingdom Metazoa; phylum Arthropoda; class Insecta; order Coleoptera; family Curculionidae; genus Pachyrhynchus; species Pachyrhynchus sulphureomaculatus. The sequence continues at coordinate 167,440,912 of CM032454.1, read as the reverse complement.
TAGTATAAAACTGTTAAACAAACAATCACAGTCCATAAAGCCACAGAAACACGTCCGTACCTGACTCGATTCCGATCGCGACTGATACAGGTTTGTACTTATTTACGTTCATGTATCACTTTGTCAACACAGTGTTGCCATATGTTAAAAATAAATACAAATATGTAGTCTACAACAATTCTTTTAAATAAAAATCAATAATATTGTAGTTTAAATATACCATTATTGCATAAAAACTCTTAAGAAACATAAAATTACTAAAAAAAATACAGTGCGTCTAATAATTTGGCCAGGGACTGTAATTGACAGTAAGTACAGTCCGTCAAGTAAGACGTGACCGCTCGTATTCTTGAAAAAATGTTTCGAGAACATTTTTTGCCATCAATGTATTCTTTGGTGAGCTAACAACGGCGTAATTACCTTAGTAAGTTGTCCCTGCATCAACAGTCGCCTAGCATCTTCAAGGCATGCTGTGGACGAGATTTTCTGCATACCTGCAAATTTTTCTTATCTCGCCAGTGAGTCAAAGTCCTCAGAGTCTTTCCTCTGAGCTTTCTCTTTAGAAGGGATCAAACGTTTTCAATAGGGTTGGTGTCCAGCGATTGTGAGGGCCACTTTAGTATCTTACGGTGGGCCCAAGCGAGCCGCTTCGTGACGTGATTTTCGCCCAGCAGATTTCTTCAACGTTCTTCGGAATCTAACATCATGAGCACGAAGATGTTGTCGAATGGTCTCATGGGATACATTCAAACCTGATTTTTTTTAATTTTGCCGTTCCTTGACGCAGCGTCAATTTCGGGCCCCGTGAAAACATTGACACGATTTGTTTTTCGACTTTCGGAGTGACTTTGCCTACCGAGCCACGTTTTGGCAAGTCGTCGACATTTTTCGTCTCGTTAAAACGATTTACCCGCTTCTTCACAAACGATACCGACTATTTAATATATCTAGCGGTCGCGGAATGCGTCATTTTAAGCCCCTTTGGATGAGAACAAAGAAAAAGGACTGCCTAGAACCGAAGCGCAAACAAGTGATTCATTTTGGATTTTACATGATTTCGACGACAGTTCGGAATCGACTGATACTTTTACTAAAATGCGTCGCAGACAAAGGTTTCCTCTACCGATTTTTTGTTGAATTATTGCAGACACGTTCTTACTTGACAGACTGTAAGTCTTAAAAATTAAATCGCAGGAAAGTCTCTTGGAGAGACAATATCTTGTACATTGTATGTAAAAATATATTAAATGATACTATTGCAGCAAACTGAGCCACTATGTTGTTTTTTTTGGTCAAATAAAACATATATGTTTCAAAATATTTTATTGTTACTTGGGATTTTACAAAAGCTAAAATTTGTGAAAATAATAATACATTTTTGACACTATCATCACAATTTATAAATTTTAGGCTTTTCTACAAATAATAAGGTAATATTATTACTTATAGTATCTCAATGTATACGTACGTAAACCAGAAATGACAAATAAATATCGTCGCTGTTTAATAGATGATCTTAAAATTCTTAATTTGTTATTTTCGCTTTAAAAATCACCAACATTTCTTTTAGCTAATATTTACTTAGGTACTATCTCGCTTCAAACCTGAAAATTTGAGTTACTATGTAGTTAGCAGATCACAAGTTTTTTTTTAAGTTTAATGATTAATTCCATCTTCCTATGTCCTGTCATTTTGACAGAGGCAGCGACAAAATTATGCTGTCGATGGATTATCTATAAATTTAAAAGAAAATCAGCCGTAGAATGTTCTACTCAAAACTGTTAATGCTAGTTAAAGTTTTTTAGGAAAGTGCTTTTTTATGCTTTAAAGTGGTTTCGAACCTTTACTAGGTCCGAAGACCACGTATATTTAAAGTAAGGTACAAATCAACAATTTCATTTAATACTTCTGAAAACAAAGTGTTTTTCAAGTTATTTGAGATGATTACTTTTAGCTCGGGTGCCTCCTTAATATACGAGGAGCGCTTGACAACTTTGTGCAAAAACCAAAAGATGACGCCACCTGTCAATAATTGTCTTTTAAGTGTAACTACGGCTTTTATTAGAAAAACAAGTTTCACTTTGTTATCATCATACGTGTCAGATTGTGTTCGGCCAATCTAAACCTGCATCAAAGAAATTCCGACAAAGCCTTGAAACAATGCATTACCATAGATTAAACTTGGATTCACCAATACAAACCAAAAGCCAAGGTAAAGTCCAAATAGTGGGTAGCCAGCAGAGAATCTGCCCCGAATAAGATAAAGGCTGCCCCGTCAGCACATGGCAACTCTTTTCTAGGATGCAAGAGACATGATTTTAATGACCTTGACAAGGTTATATATATATAACAATCAGGGGCCTACTACGCACTCGTGTTCGATCATTTAGCTGCAGAAAAAAAGAAGAATGGTCAACACCTTAGAAAGAAAAAAAGTGTTTTTTTTTATCATGACAACGCGTCAGCACACTCGCCTGCAAAATTGGTGGAAATGAAGTATGACTTTTTTTCTTATGAGCTCAGTATAGGTATAGTCTATTCTGCTGTTATATAAAAGTTACCCTATCACTATTAAAACCATATAAAATTTATCGACCCCCTCATCCCTTTCACCACTTTAGCCTGAAGCGATATCGTTAAAAAACTTCAACCCTGCGTTAAAGAATATGTAGTGCCAAATTTAAAATTGATATCTCATGTCGTTCAAGAGTTATCGTGCCAACAGACAGGCAGACCGACGGAAATTGAGTGACTATGTTTTTCGTGGTCCCTAAAGTGTGAAGAAAAGCAACAACCTGGAACTGTAATTTTTTCACGAATACAATACTTTAATAAGGAAAGTAAAAGACAATGATTCCCGACAAACTGCTCGTAATTTGGTTGAAGATACAATGAATTAAAAACACTTTGATGTATAGATCCATCGGTGAATTAAAAACTGTGCGCTATTGAATCATCTATTAAACGGATACACACACAGATGTTTTTTATGTTCATCATTATTTATTCTTGCTTTTTCTACTTATCACTAATTGGATAGTGGGTTAACATTTCATGAATGTTAGTACGTCTTGTTTGGGGAATGTTTGTTTGGAATATTTATTGTCAAACTTATGAGTTTAAAGTCCTTTATACAGATATATTTCTTACCTAACTAATCTAGAAAACAATATTTTTACACTTTAGTAAAAAACATGCATTTTTATTTTAGTATAATTTAAATTAAACGAACTGTCGCCGATTGTATATTTCTATATTTAACATTTGTAGGCCTTTAGCAAAATACTTTTATAGAACATCGGTTTAAATGCTTAACAATAACAATTTGGTTATATATATATATTTTCCTATAACATTTGAAGGTACTAAAAATTATTTGGCCATTATTATTACGATTAAGTAGGAGTTCTCACAACCATATTAAAATTGTGTGTTTTAACAAGCGTATTAATCCTAAGTGTATAACATACAACGTATTTAATTTCTCATGCCGAATGAAATCACATAAATTATAGTAGTTAAGCTCATAGACCAAGAGGGCGACCCGAAACTTCGACCTATCGACTAACCATCTGCCTAGTTGTTTATTCTATTGGGCGAGTCCCTCAAAATGCTACGATCATAAATGGACCGTCGTTTAAGTACCATAACATTTGTTGACATTAAAAATTTAGGGCCCAAAAAACGTCGATCTAAAAATGGACTGTTATTTAACCATATAAAATCAATAAATTTAGTTTGTTTTTGATCAAATAAGAGGGGACCTGCAAAAGGCAGATGCCGCCAATACCGAGTTTTTGAACTCGAAAAACTACCGTTTTTGGCTGGAAAAAGCGGGTCCCGCTTCGTTCTCCGATATTGGTGGCGTCTGCTTTTTGGGGCGCTCGACTTTTTTAGTGTCAACAACTGGTATTTGGTTCAAGTGGTTAAACGACAGTCAACTTTTGGATCAAGCATTTTGTGCCTTATCTGGGCATTCCAGGGCACGGGGGGCCGCAAAATCAACGTTAAAGGCTTTTATTCGATTCGCCCGATATAACAACACAAAAATTAATTCAAAAATGCTAATCTTAATAAGAAATGACAGTAGGAAAAAGCTGGGTAGTATAGCCCGTTGTAATAAAATTCAAATATCTTAGGAATCAGGTGTTGAGATCAATTAAAACAGGAAAACTACATCAAAAATACTTATTATGTGCGTAGATCAATTTTTAACTCTTATAGACTAACTCCGACATTAATTTATATAAAGAAAATGATTCACTCAATTCTCAAAGTAATCTTAGCTTTGTACACTTTTTTTTTATCTCTCAGATGTCGGATTACAGAAAGCAAAAAAATGTTTGTTTCGATACAGTTGAGGCATCTTTCGCACACTGCTAGTAAAAAGTTATTTTCTTCAAAAGAATTACTCCCACATACACAATTATTAAAATATATATATATATATATATACATATATATATATATATATATATATATATATATATATATATATATATATATATATATATATATATATATATTATATATATATATATATATATATATATATATATATATATATATATATATATATATATATATATATATATATATATATATATATATATATATATATATATATATATATATATATATATATATATATATATATATGATGAGGACACCAGACATGAAGGTGATTAGAGACATATATGGAAAAACTATTCACGGCAAAATTCGCAGCAAAGATCTACAAGAACTAAGTAAGATCCTTAAAATATCCAAATGGACCAGAACCAGAGGAAAACAATGGATTAAACATGTAGATCGGATGGGATACAACAGATTTGCAAAAAGGGCTAAGCTCAACAAACCTTGCGGTAGAAGAACTAGGGGCAGACCTCCGAAAAGATGGAAATAATGTTGGACGTCTACATCGGAAGAGACTTAATGGGGATAAAACAGGCATTATGCCTATGATACACCTTATAAGAAAGAAAATAATTACTCGAACCTAATATTCTTACGAGGGTGGATCAAATATAAATGAGACTTTCTGTACTGAGCGCTTAGAATCGTTCGGAGCGGGCCGCCGCTTCTAACAATGTTGGTTGGGTTTGTTAGGAATGGGGAGAACGATCGGTTGGCCTGCATTCAGTAGTACAGCTCCCGGTGTCGAAGCGAGACGTGCACCCTTTCTCACTCGTGAAGGCGTGAAACTGACCGAAATTCTTCGGAGATTGACGGCACCGTTCAGGGATCAAACACTGTCAAGCCATCGTGTGTTGTCCTGGCATAAGGAGTTCATGGGAAGCCGTAAAGAGGTCGAAAATAAGAGCCATGATCGTCGTCCACGGAGGTGGCATTTTGCACGAATGTCGCACCATCAATGCAGCGTACTATTGCAACCTTTTGGATGAGGTTTAACTTGTGTATCGCCGCAAAAGACATGACCAACCGATAAGAGACGTTATTCTTCTCCATTACAACGCTCGATCCCACACTGCAACTCTCACTCGCGAAAAATTGGAGAAAATGATTTGGACACTTCATCACCCTCCCTACGCCCTAACTTATGGGCCTGCGATTTTCATCTCTTTAAGCCACTCAAAGAAGCGCTGAGAGGCCAACGATTTCATGACGAACGCGGTGGAGGACTTCATGCGCGTTACTGACACACAGCCCCCTTCCTTTTACGATGACGGGGTCAAAAAGCTTCCGATACGTTGGGAAAAGTGCATTTCCAAAGCAGGAGATTATGTTGAAAAATGATGTGTACTTAGTTTATTTGTTATAGAAAATGAAAAATTAAAAAAAATAAATCTCGTTTATATTTGATCCACCTTAATAATTAAGCTCAAAAATGACGGTCTAGCCAGGTAGAAGCATTTTTTTATAGTGCATCACGCCCGTCTCATCCGACCAAATGAACACACACAAACACCTTTTTGCATGGATGTTCAGTTTTGCGGAGTTCGTTGCACTGTAATGAAATTCAGCTATAAAGCTGGAGTTTCATCTTATTACGTCGCGAAGGTACCACCAAACGGTCAATGTTACCGAGCTTTTCCCTACTGCCAAAAAACTTTATTATTCAAAGGAAAAACACATCCAGTTCCGATTCATATTTTTTAAATAATTTAAGAGTGATAAAAACTTACAAAACACTTTGTGCGTTAAAAAATATTGTACCAATAGTTTTATACTGCTAAGCTTACTGATTATAGTTATATTTAATTAAACATATTTTAGACTTTATTATATACACTACCTGACATAACCTAACATTAATATATGAAATTTTTAATATGTGAAATTTCTTTTAATATATAACTATGAGTTTTAAAGCTGGTTAATTAATGCCCTGTGTAGTACTTATATATAGGGTAATACTGAATTAACGGGTAAATATTCTTGCATTTAATCGTTTTGAGAATTATTTCTTAATAGGTTCTATTTTTTTAGCTTTTTAGGCATACAAAAGACATAAAATCCACGAAAGAACTTTTCACCATTTATACATTTCTACAGAAAGGGATATCGCATTGCCAAGTATCGTAAAACAATGAGGAGTGACATTTATTGTACACGAGTACAATACTAAAAATTGTAGATGCAAGGCATGTCGTCATATACGCGTACATGATTCGTCCTGCAGAAACTATGTAGCATCTGCTGAAAGCCTATAATATGGTTCTAGTTCTTCAGTTTAAAAAAAAAATGTCTATGAAGTACTGTTTATTACTGTTTTAAAAATAGAATAATGATATAAAAAACCGTGCTGGTGCAACTAAACTACCATACTCGTGTCAAAAGTACTATTATCAACATTTGTTATACAACATACCATTCGCGTTAGGAACTTTTTTCCTGCTTTACAGATGTACCTATAACACGCCCAAGAAATATTGCACGATAATCCAGAATACCCTGCATAAAATATAGAAGAAACAAGATATTTAAAATGTCACTTTACCAAAAGTTTATAAAACTAAATACTTGATAAATTAACAAAAGTAATACCTCCAGGGTTTATTTATACAAGTGGAATCAATGTCAAACAGTATGAACACGGGGAAGTTAATAATTTACCGGGTAGTCCATTAGTTCGATAAAGTTGATAAAGTCCATTTATTTCAAACTGAGGTCATTTTCTAAAAATTTATTATTGGTACATACTAAAATATCATTTAGTCAGTAAATGTCATCATATCTATTGTCGTATCAAGAAACAGCTTTAAAATAGCCTGAATTCAAAAATATAGAAGTTATTTCTAAATCAATTGGGTTATATTGTACATCGAACACATTGACAGTGTTTTGAGAAGATTCGAAACCAAATTGAACCGTTAATTTGAACTAAATATTTTCTGTAAGTAAACACTTTTGGTAAAATTGAAAAAGATTCAAAAATGAAAGGAATCATATTGAAAATACATTTAGAATCAGTGATTGTGACGAAAACCTAATGCACAAGCTAAATAGACATACGTTCAGACTAAATATTCCTAATACCAAAATACAGCATAAGACTAAAAACGATATTTAATAAGGTAGGTCTCAGGTTAGTCTATAAGTCATCAGACAACTTGAGAATATCTTAATAAGGACAAAAACCAACAACGTGAAAAAAGTGAAATATATGAGATAAGCTGTAATGATTGTGACAAGTATGTTGCGCAAACTGGAAGGTCGATTCAAACCATATGTAAAGAATATTTAGTCCTGAGTGACTCTTCAGACCTTACGTACAGAAAATATTTAATTAGCATTAACAATAAATAATAGTTCTGGATTGTTTCTGGTATCTTATGTTTTTGAATTAGATATACGATATAAATTTATTTTTGCAATATCTTCCGCATAACCAATATAAAATTTTTAGGGATCTTAGGCTAGGAATCCACCTTCACCCAAATCTGACGTTGACTCGGAAATAAAAAAAAATGGAGCTTGAAGATTCTACTTTTCAGCATTCCTCCGGTATGCTCAATCGGTTACAAAATATCTGGAATGATAAGAACCACAGTATAATCAAACAATTCAATTTTAACGAAGTTTTAAAACCTATGTAATATGCCTTTCTTTTTTTAGAGAGAGAATTAGAAAAAATATATCAAAAGTAAAACAGTACGCCCAATACAAGCAACACTACCCAATGTTGTCAGTTCTAACACAAGATTTATAATCCACAGAGGTGCCTTTAAGCTAGTCCATTGCGTCGCGAAAACAATTTCCGTTACGCATTGACACTGATTCCATTCATCATTATCCTATTATCGGTCATACAAATATAACCATTAAAACATATTTAATATCTTACTGAATTTTACACAACAGTCAATCAGTATAGGCCTATCTTACTTCTAACAAGAACACTTTTGAGCCGGAGGTGGAGAGGTCAAGTCAAATTGAGAAGAATCCTTATTCCTACCACGATGATTTGGCAACATAGCCATATCGACAGCGCTCTCCATACGAAACATTACTCTTTCCAGTAGCGTTTCGATTGCTCTAGAAACGTTCTGGCCAGTGGCAGCTGATGTTTCTAAGTAGGGAAGCCTAAAAACAAGTATAATCTAAAGTTATTTTAAAACCTTACTCCTAATATTATTTATTGATTTTGAGTTACGCTGTTTGGAATGTATACTGAACGTTAATTTCAAATATTAGGAGTCATATAACTCCTGATCGTATAAAAAACGCAAATTACTAACAATATGTCCCATGAAAAAGGTTAAGGTAAACAAAATATGTGGTTGAAGAGTGGGATGTCTCTTAATCCTGCCGAAAACGCGTTTTATATCATTATAAAAAATCTTAAAAAGAGGGTATGAAGAGATTCTCAATCATCTCCACATATTGCTCCGATTTAACAGTTATGCGGCCTCTGTCATCCTCAAATAAAGAGTCACCTTAGGGAAATGTAAAGGGTCTTGATGTTTTAGGTTAGGATTTCTAATAACAGCAATGATGTTTATTGATATTAAGATAGAAATGCGCCTCATCTGAGATTAAGGAAGTTAGACAGTATTAGTTGACATCTAACTGTCGAGCAACGAAGTGCCCTCTGTTCTTTGCATAAGGAAGGCGATAGTGAGCGATAAATTGCAAAAAAAACTCGGCATTTCAAATAAGGGCGTACGTTACAACGTTAAAAATGGTCGTCCGTCAAGCTCTGTGCAGCTTTGGGAATACCTGACAAAATAAATAAGAGAAGTTGAACGACGAGTGTTGTAATACAGAAATAAACGGGATGCAGAACATTTGTAAGGCACCAATTAAACATAAGGCGTTCAATTTGACGAAAGAAGATTTGATATAAATATTTTTTGATGGGTACCTATATTTATGATTGATTTTGTACACAACATCTGATTGTAAAAATAGACATTTATTTTACGATAATTAGTTGATAACCTCGGGCTTTATTTGCGCTGTGTAAATGATAGTGAACGTGAAATTTTCGCCGTGTGGCAGCAGAATTATTGTTTTTGTAAAATTCTTGCACAAAAAAGGCACGTTGCACTCCACTGGCTATAACTTATACAAATTTGGATTTATTTACGAGACATCCTATACAAAATAACAACAAAAGTGTATATATTACTACACCTTAATTTTTATAAGACAGTATAGACTGCCTTCGAATAGCTATTGCTCTATTAAAAAGAACCGTGTTACAATTTTTAGAAATTAGCAGCTATTTTTTATAACTTTATTACTGTATATATAATAACGCTTAAGTAAAACTGGAACGTATATTATATTCTTATCACTCTTACAACTCTACATACCCATTAAGTTCAGCGAATTCTCTCGCTCTCCATTCAGTTACCACTCGTTTATCTTCCAGATCAGCTTTGTTTCCACACAGAACTATGTCGGGAGTTTCACAATAAGCATGGATCTGGAAAAATTGACAGGTATATCTAACTAAAAGGTTTTTGTTATGATGGCAAAAATAGTAGAATTGAGGTAAATTTAAATGAATTATGTGAATGATGTCAAATTAATATAAGTTATTTTTGGTATAAATAATTTAATATACTAATTCTGAAAATATGTGTTGGAAGTAGATCGATTTATATTCGATACTTTTTAATTTAAGGAAAATAAAAAAATCAACCGATTTTGCACAGCTGTTATAACTGAAAATAATAATTAACAATCAAGCTAACTACAAACCCGGAATTTTTCTAATTTTCTAATTAATCAGGCCACGTATATTGTATTCTGTACACTTCTCGGTGAGAGTACGAAGTGTCTGAAGATGGTTGACGGTACTATAACCCTTATTCAAAGGGCTGATATTGATTATTATTATTATACACTTTAAATTATAATTAGAGTGAACAAAAGTTTTTCCCGGAAGAGAGATAAGCATAAGAGTTTTTCAAAAGTTTCGAATAACGTGAAATTAGACGTGAGGAAGACAGGATGAGACCTGATTCATGCGTTTTTTAATGGAGCAAAATATTTCGTTGATTACTTCAAAGTAATGGTGTTGAGGACGCCTAAAAAGCTATAGATATTTACCATTTTAATAATGTCAAGAGAAATGAAATGCTGAGTTTTTGATACTATATCTGAAATGTGTCTTTTTAAAATGAAAAATTTCGTCATGGTCGTGTTTCCGTCAGCGATGAATTTCCTGAAAGTCGACCAAAATCGGTTGTTTTTCCCAAAAAAAAAAAACATCGATACTGTGCGTAACAGGAATGAAGAAGATCGGCATGTGACTTATCGTGAGGTAGAGATATCCTTGGACATATCGAAGACTGGAGTACATTCGATTTTGCATGAACATTTAGCTAGGAAAAAGATTTGTTTCCGATGGATTACGCATAATTTATCCGAAACTCAAAAACAGGCTCGTGTCAATTGGGGTAAGGAAATGCTCAAAAAATTCGACCGAGGACATGCAAAATCCGTATACAACATCGTAACAGGAGACGAAACTTGGATATATTCGTACGAACCGGAAACTAAACAATAAACTGTTTGGGTGTTCCAAGATGAACCGAATCCAACAAAAATTCGCGAAGCACTTCCAAGAAAATGATCGTTTGTTTCTTTGGTTATACCGCACATGTTGCAGCCATTGCTTTAGAGGATCGAAGAATAGTTAATGCTGAATGGTACACAATAATTTGTTTGCCAGAAGTCATTGATGAAATCAGGAAAAACAACCGTAAACGTCGCATTATTCTTTATCATGACAAGGAAACCATTGATTATTTGACGGAGAAAAACACCGAATTAATGTCTCATTGCCCGTATTCACCTGATTCATCGCCCAACGACTTCTTTTTGTCCCAAATGTCAAAAAAAAATGCGTGAACAGCGATTTTCATCACCTCAAGAAGCTGTTGAATCCTTCCAAAATCATATTTTTGAGGTATCAACTTCAGAGTCGAAAAAAATGGTTCGAGAATTGGTTCGAACGCATACAAAAGTGTACAAATCTTAAAGGCGAAGATTTTGAGAACGATTTATACCAGAACAAATTTTTTTTCATTGTTTTTGCAAATACTTAAAAGGTAGCCACGGTACTTGCTCGCGGTGCAGATGTACTCTGGTTCCAATCGCGTTAGCTCGGTATACTTATTTATTAATTTATTTAAGAATATTTGGCCTGACCACGTACATAGGTAGTAGTTGTTTGCAGAAATGCAATAACGTCCGTGGCAGCACTATCGTGTTGTCTAAAACCAGGTGGTGTGAAATACAAAAACGTATATTTCGGCACTTGGACAGCGCCGATATCTGTACCATATGAAAAAGGGTAAAATCCCGACTCAGGCGTGGAGGCGAACAATAATACAAAAAAAAAGCTTACAGTCCAGAAATTAAAGTTAAAATAATCTTTATAAAAAAAGAATAATATAAACCAACTATAATATTTTATAAGCAAATGTATGCGACCTTTACATGATAACTGTATGTAAATAACGTTAGTAGGTCAAAGCGTGGTTTACTGATTTGTAATAAAATTAAAATGAGTGAAACACAATGTAAACTATGAAGGTTAAAAGTATTAATATTCCACGAAAACTTATACACAGCAATAATACTAAATCATAGTTTTTGTCTTAACAATGAATATAAAAAAAATTAGTTAAATTATTTGAACTTGAAAATAGTGCCAATTGAAAGAAAAGACTAAACTTATCCTTACTGAGTAAAATTATCTCCTGTCCAGGTTTTAGTTGTCCTACATGGGGTGAAAAGTCCAGAGACTTTTGAAGAAAAAATAATGTTTATGTCAAAAATCGATTTTATTCCTCGACATAGTTTCCTTCAAGGCGATACACTTATTCCAGCGATCTTCCCACATTTGGATAACTTTCATATAGTACGATTTCTCGAGTTCTCTAAAATAAGTCTTAATTTTCCATCCGACTTCGTTATTTAAGCCAAATCTCTTTTCCTGTGGCCTTCTTCTGCTTCGGCTACCATGACCGTTCCACGATCGTTGATTATGATGTTGGCTACCATATTGATGATGAACGTCTTATTGACAGCCGCTCGGAAGAGCTGAACCGTAGACTTTCCGTACAATTGCCTCAAATTTTTCAACCACGATGTTCTCCTTCTCCCTGGACCAAGTCTGCCTGCAATCTTTCCCTTTACAATCAGAAGCAAGATTTCGTATTTTTCTAAAATCTAATATATTCTAATTTTTGTCGCTTGATGATCGTGACCACCTCCAAGTCTTTGTCGATGCGAGTGGGAACGCGATTGTTACTATTCTGTCCATCAAACTGATTTTCAGCATCTCGAATGCTTCCAGACGTTTAAGCATTGCTTCAGTTAGCGTCCACGCTTCCATGTCGTACAAGAGAAACGTAGCAGCCTACCATTTTCATCCATAGTTTCAATGATAGGTCGTGACTAGTTAAGATTTTTTTGTTCTTCATAAATGCGGCTCGGGCATTCTCTATTCGAATTTTCACTTTCACAGTCGGGTTCTAGTGGTCGTTGATGCTACCGAGATACATCAATTTATCAACTTTCTTTATCTTTGTGCCACTGACTGTAATATCACCACCATATTACACTGTTTACTTATAATTATATATTTTTTTTGTTGTTGCATTGAGTTTTAAACCAAACTGTGTACGAGTGTCAGTTATTTTTTCAATAAGTTTTTATAAATCTTTTTCGTTAATAGTGATAATTAATGTATCATCGGCGTACACTACCGTCAGAAAGTATTTGCCCACCTAGTTATTTCAGTCCCAAGACAACAAAAACCCAGATATATTTTTTTTTAATTTTAATGAATTATTATTTATTTTCACATTATTTACAGTCTAGAAAATCATAAAAATATTCATGATTTTCCAGGATTTTTCTCATATATGTGACCTCCTTTGTTTTTAATTATCGCTTTACAGAGTTTCGGCATTCTGTCCAGTAGTTTCTTCAGAGTTTCTTCGGTTAGTTTAACCCATTCTGCTTGTAAAAGTTCCCACAAGTGATTTTCTGATGTTGGATTGAGTTTTCGAACACACCTATCCAAATCGTCCCACAGCAATTCGGTGGGGTTCAAGTCGGGTGATTGTGGAAGCCAAGTCATCACTTCCAGGACGTCATCGGATTTCCATTGGTCCAAAAGTTCTCTAATTTGTTTAGCAGAATGTTTAGGGTCGTTGTCATGCTGAAAAATAAATTTCCCCTGAAAAATATCTCTTCCAGAAGGGAACATTTGAGTTAGCAAAATTTCTTGATACTGTTCTTTTCACAAGATTCCTTTTATTCTGAAGATTTCTCCAACTTTACTGAACCTCCACCATGTTTTACTGTAGGCAACTGACAGGATTCCAACATACTCTCTCCAGCTGATCGCCGCACGTAAACTCGTCGATTTGAACCGAAAATTTCGAATTTAGATTCGTCACTCCAAAGGACGGAATTCCATTGTTCTGACGTACAGTTTTCATGTTCTCGGGCCCATTCTAATCGTTTATGTTTATTCACTTGCCTAAAAGTGGTTTCCTCACTGCAACTCTTCCGTGTAGTCCACCTTCTGTTAACCTGTTCTTCACGGTTGTCACGCTGATGGGGATGGGCCGCTCCTGTTTACTTGAGCCGTGATTTCTGGTCCGGTTAGGCGGCGATTACGACTGCTGGACAATGTTATAGCTCTGTTTTCAGCGGGAGTCGTTTTGCGAGGCCTTCCTGAACGTTTTTGGTTGGAAATTCCATGTCCCGCAGAAAATTTTTTACGATGTAGTCCACCATTGGCATCCGCATATCACTCGCGATTTGTGGAGTCTAGTGACCATTTTGATGTCTCGCAATTATCAGAGCCCAATTTTCAACGGAAACTTCTTTCGTTTTTGGCCTATATCAATGACAAAGTACTGTTTGCGAATGGCTAATTTCCAAAAGGGCAATGGTATTTATAGCATAGTTTTTATCATAAAATGTCACTCGGAATTTCCATAATCCCTAGAAACTTGAAATGAGTTCTTACTTCAACTGGAATTCTCAGAAATCGCCTCAAAACGATTATCGTGCAAAATTTGTTCTAATTGGTTTTTAATTTGTGATTTCACCAAAAACGCTTATCTAAACAATTTTATGATGGACACTTGTTAAGAATAAGTCATTTTACCTAATATAATAAAAGGGTTTAATTACGTATTAAATTTTGGCAGTTACATTGAAATTTCTAGGTGGGCAAATACTTTCTGATGGTAGTGTATCTGATGTTATTTATGTTAACGCCGTCGATGTTGATTCCTTCAGTGGTACCAGTAAGTGCCCTGGGGTCACCTTTTCAAATTTTGAAAGAGGTAATAATTGTTGGGGGCCAAATCTGGTCAATACGGCGGATGAGGGAGCAATTCATAGCCCAACTGGTCCAATTTCACCATCGATTTTATGGAGTTGTAAGCTGGTGCATTATCTTGATGAAACAACATTATTTTCTTAGGGGTGTGCTAAATGTGGTATTTTTTTCTTGATTTCACCATTCAAAGTGTCCAATAAACCAACGTAATGGTCTCCGGTGATTGTTAACCTCTTCTCAAAATAGTCAATCAGTATTATTCCATGCGCATCCCAAAAACCACTTGCCAAAACCCTTTCACCTGATTTTTGTGTTTTTGGACGCTTCGGACAACTTTCTTGCGGTTCCAGCAAATCTGTGGTGAGTTCATGTTTCATCCATTATTACGAGTCAACGCAAAAACTATTATGCCGAAACAGTGCCAAATATCATTCTGAATCT
>CM032454.1:167376823-167425583 GCA_019049505.1 Pachyrhynchus sulphureomaculatus | reverse complement strand
AAAAAAAAAATCGTTCGGCCCTCATTTGACGTTCATATGGCGTTAGTTTTTATAAGCGAAGGCGCTACGTTGAGCGCAGTGCAAAGCGGCATGGTACAACGTAGTGTTATTAGACGCATATATAATTCAAGATAATCGCACGTTTATATGAATATTAAGGCAGAGTTTCTCAAACTGTGGGGCGCGCCGCAAATGAGCATCTTTATTGCTATCTGTTGCCTCATCAAGCTGAATTGAAAACAATTTGTCATGCAACTTGCCGAAAAGCTGATGCTGTACATCTTCAGCTATATTACCAATTCAACGGGCAACAGTATCATTTGATATAGGTATGGATAGCAATTGTTTGGCAAAATTATCTCCAAACATAGTTTCTACAATCTCAATTGCTACTGGCAAAACAAGCTCTTCACCAGTGGTGTGAGGCTTTTTACATCTGGGTATTTTATATGACACTTTGTAAGAGGCAAGTAAAGCTTTTTCATTCACAGACAAAGTTTTTTTAAAAAATGATTCTTGAAGAATTCTCGGGGTTTGTTAAGGTACTCACTATGAAGCGTTTCCAAATGTCGTTTAAGTTTATTTGGTTTCATGCTGTCTGCTGCCAAGATTTTTGAGCAAATAACACACAGGGTCCTTTCTTCTTCATTTACTTCGGTACTGGTAAACCCTAAATTTAAGTATTCTTAAGAATATTTTCTTGATTTTATTTTCGGAAACATGCTCGTCTGTACACTTGTTGATGCTTCATTATCGTCTAATGATCGCTTACGCCCACTTAAAAATTTATCCATGATTCTGTATAAATTTACTGCCGTGAATACTTAATGCCTTGAATTTCAATTATCAGGTAAATTACAAAATACACATTCACGATAAATCCGATAGCAGTAGAAGGATCAACTCGACTGAGTTGGGCTGTAATTGAACGAGGTGCAGCATTTATACACTTTTGGGCAGACTTTCCGAATAATCGAGACAACTCGGAACTTCTCGCGAAGCCGCTACTGATATGGTGGGCGTGACAGAGAGCAATAGAGAGGCATCGATTCTAGTTTTGTCAACGCAGCAGATATGTGTTGCGAAATATGAATAAATTTACTTATTCTTGGTAGTTCGTAAGGTGTGTAATTAAGGTCATCAAAATACTGAAAATACATTATTATTGCATGCATTGTTATTGTATGAGAGAGGGGAGGCACGATGAAAATTATGTTTGAAAATTGGGTCGCAAATACTGAAAGGTTGAGAAACGCTGTATTAAGGGTTAACAGACAGTAATTCTTTAATTAGAAGTCGTTTATTTTCATGGGAAAATACACTTTTTAGGAAACCTTCAACAAAAAAAATCTATAGTAATCGAGAAATCTTGTCGCAATGTCAGATTAATGGGTTACATCATAACTAACAAAACTATCATTTTTCAATAAATTTTACAACATAATATATTTTCATTAATTCGCTCGTAACTGTGGAATTGACGTGTGTTTGAAATTGATTGTGCTTGCCTAAAACGAGTTTTCAAAAATTTCTCATGCGCATGCATATTGCAGTTTTGTACAATAATCAAATTTTATATTCATAAATAACTTTCGAGCCCAAATATACAGATTTTCGGTATTGCGTTTTACGGTACCACTTATAATATCACACGCACCTTTGCCGTGCGAAATAGCCAATACCACTCCGCTTCTACATTAAAATTTAACTTATGCTTCGACCGATTTATTTAACACTAGCTGTGCCCGCGGCTCCGCTCGCGTGGACTTGATTCGCCTTCACTTCTTTTTATCTCCTTTTAGCTTTTCCCAGTGCGGGATTCCCATCAACTCCGGATCTTGCTTTACTGCCTGAATCCATGAAGATCGAGGTCTACCCTTGCCTCTTCTTCCACCCACTCCTTTTATTACGGCTTGCTTTGCCTGTCTTTCTTCCTTCATCCTTGCCAGGTGTCCCAACCACCTTAATCGCTGGCTTCTTATGATTTGGCTTATAAGGGGTTTCGTATATAGGCATTTTAATTCGTAATTTGTTCTTCTTCTCCACAGTCTCTCTTCTTTCCTTCCTTCGTAGATTCTTCTCAAAGCTTTCCTTTCCCACATCTCCAACATCTCCTTTTCTCTTGCATTCAGTTTCCACGTTTCGCATCCATATGTCACCGTGGGTTTGACAACTGTCGTATTTATTCTTTCTTTTGCTTTTCTTGATACATTCTTTGTTTTCAACATTGGATTCATTGCCCCCAAACATCTCTGTCCTTTCGCTATTCTTTCTTGTATATCTGTCCTTTCTTGTCCATTCTCTGTTATTGTTACTCCCAGATAATTAAATTTGTCTACTTTTGCAAACGTATATCTTTTCCCTAAGTTGTTTATTATATATAAACTTTTGTTGTTTTTATTATCCTTCTTCTTTGTAATTTCCATGTATTTTGTTTTTTCCTCATTTATCTTTAGTCCTCTCATCCTTCCCCTTTCTTCTATCCTACTTATGGCTTTTTCGAGGTTCTTTTTGCTCTTGCAATTACTGCTACATCATCCGCATAGGCCAAGCATTGGCAGGTTTGTTGGTATATCGTTCCATTTGTTTTTATATCTGACTCCCGGATTATCTTCTCTATTACCAAATTAAATAGACATGTCGACACTGGATCCCCCTGTCTTAATTCTCTCTTCACCTTAAACTTGTCTGATACTTTGCCCTCAACCAACACTCTATTTTATGTGTCATTCAGGGTCATTCTCACCATGCGAATCAATTTACTTCGGATTTTTAGTTCTTCCATTATCTTGTAGAGTTCTTCTCTATTTATAGAGTCATACGCTTCTCTGAAATCCACAAAGACCAAGTGTAGTGCCAAATTTTGTTTTAAGCTATTATCTTGGATTTGCTTAATCGAAAATATCTGGTCTGTAACCGATTTATTTTTCCTGAATCCACTGGTACTCTCCCAGAATAGCCTCGGCTTTCTCTGCTAGTCTGTTTTTGATAGTCAACACTACTATCTTGTACACGACATCCAATAAGGCTATTGGTCTATAATTAGCACATATAGTTTTTTTTCTCCTTTTTTGTATATTGGACAAATGAGCGACTCTCTCCAGCTCACTGGCATCTTTTCTGTTTCCCATATTTCTTGCACCAACCGACATATTTCATTTTCCAGATCTACTCCTCCAGCTTTGATCAGTTCTGCTGTTATACAATTTCCAACCGGGGCCTTATTTTTTTGGGTTCTGAGTATTTTTCTTATTTCTTCTTTGCAGGGTTTGTTTGTCCCCTCCTGCCCTTCAGTTAATTTTGCTTCCTATTTCTCATTCAACTCATTTTCATCTCCATTTAGTGTTTCTTTAAAGTATTCCCCCCATCTATTCAGTCTTTCTACCAAGCTTACTGCTAAACTTCCGTATTTTTTCCTATATATTAGCATTTTGTCTCTGTTTATTCCCTTTGTATTTTATAAAAAAAAAAGGGAAATCGAATAAGTGATTCTTGAGTGCTAAGCACAGTAATGGATAGACAGACAGACAGAGAGACTTTAAGTTTTATATATATTATAGCGAATAACGAACAGACGCAGAGACGTTGCGTTTTATATATGGTATATTATATAGATTATTATTATTATTATATAACCTGGCCAGAGAACATATGTATGAATTTAAAAAAAAACACGTAAATCGGATAAGTGGTTCTCGAGTGATAAGCGCACTAACGGACAGACAGACAGACAGAGAGACGTTGTGTTTTATATGTATTACAGATATTCTTTGCTACATGATATTGTTCCATATTTAATGGTTTAGGCAGTGTATTGCAAGAGAACGCTGTAGCGGCAAACTTTTTTCCGACTTGATTCACTATTATCGTCACTGCTTATTCCTTATGTTATCTAACGTAATAAAATATAGCCTATAACCTGGCCAGAGAACATATGTATGTTTAAAAAAAAAGCACGTAAATCGGATAAGTGGTTCTCCCGTGATAAGCGCACTAACGGACGGACAGAGACAGAGAGACGTTGCATTTTATATATATATTATAGATGTAATAAAATATATATCTATAACCTGGTCAGAGAACATATGTATGAATTTAAAAAATCACGTAAATCGAATAAGTGGTTCTCGAGGGATAAACGCACTAATGGACAGACAGACAGAGAGACATTGCATTTTATATATATTATAGAATATAGATTATAGATATTCTCTGCTACATAATATTGTTCCAAATTTAATGGTTTATGCTGTGTATTGCAAGGGAACGCGCGGCAAACTTTTTTCCGACTTCATTCACTATTATCGTCACTGCTCATTCCCTATGCTACCTATCGTAATAAAATATAGCCTATAACCTGGCCAGAGAACATATGTACGTTTTTAAAAAAAAAGTACGTAAATCGAATGAGTGGTTCTCCAGTGATAAGCGCACTAAGGGACAGACAGACAGACAGACAGACAGAGAGACGTTGCATTTTATATATATTATAGAAGAGGTTAGTCGCGTACATAAAAGAAAATCAAGTATAAAAAAAAATTATTTTATTTTTTCGGATGGATCTTGTGCCCGATACAAAAATAAACTCAATTTTTCTAATTTGTTAAAGCATAAGCAAGAATTTAATGTAGAAGCGGAGTGGCTTTTTTTGCTACTTCGCACGGTAAAGGTGCGGGTGACAATATAGGTAGTACCGTAAAACGCCAAGCATATTTTGAACGTTTACATCAAATTGATGGTGCGAAAAAATGGGCTCAAAAGTTTTTTAAGAATATAAAATTTGATTATTGTACGAAACTACAATATGAAACTCATGCTAAATCCCTGAAAACTCGTTTTAAGCGAGCACAATCAATTCCAAATACATGTCAATTCCACAGTTACGTGCCAATTAATGAAAATACGTTGTGTAGTAAAATTTATTCGAAAGACGATAGATTTCTAGTTATGATGTAACCTATTAATCGACAAGATTTCTCAATTACTATAGATTTTTTTGTTGAAGGTTTCCTAAAAAGTGTATTTTCCCTTGAAAATTAAACGATTTCTAATTAAAGAATTACTGTTTGTTCACCCTTAATATTTACATAAACGTGAGATTATCTTGAATTATATGTTCGTGTAATAACATTACGTTGCGCCACGCCACTTTGCATTGCACTGCGCCAAGCTCAACCCTTTCTTTCATAAAAAACTAACACCATTTAAAAGTCAAACGAGGGCTGAAAGATTTTTTTTTTTCATTTTCTGCAGAAAACATTGGCGCATGTACGGAATCAGACCTATTGTCGATAAGGGGTTAAGAACCTTATTAAACTGCAATTTGTTTATAATAAAGTGATTTTTTGTCATTGAAAAAAAAATTTAATTATCCATTATTTTATTTTATTATTTTTTTTTGAAATTCATAACGTTTCTAATCATATTTGTTTCAACTAGAATTTTTATAAAAAAACTCAGTTTCCGAATTATGAATTTGTGAAAAAAAAATTAACCTGAAACTTGTATTGTTTATAATAATTATAATAATCAACATCAACTGAAAATATTTCAGACCTTGTTCACTACCTATATGTAATATTAAAATAAATCATTGTTTTTGGATTTCCGAAAAGTGGGTTGGAGGTGTTCCGTTTCACAAATTTTCATCCATTCACAATTTTGTAAATTTTATTGCTTTGTGTCTTTTCTCTGCCGTTCTATGTTTTCTACATTCTTCTTTCTATTGCATGATTTAGAAATGCATGTATGCATTTTTCTGCCACTGTATGTTTCAATCAGCATATGCATCATGTTCCAAAACTGTTATTAATAAGGAGGAGGCACAAATATACCATAATTTTGGCTATTGCATTTCTAAACAAAATTAGTAAGAGAGAAGAAAATAGAAAAAATTATTTTAGTCAATTTCGGATTCTATGGAGAGGTATACCCCTCATCGCTGAGGTTCAAGAAAATGTTTTATACCTAAATTTTAACTAAGCTGATAAATGCTCTAGTTATTTCAGTATATTGCCATTCGGTAATATTTTAAAAACTCTATTAAGCTGCCTGCTTCTTATACATGATATAACCTTAGTATGTGGCCAAACTGTATGGCAGCAGGTATAGTTCTGACTTATCGTCCGTAGGGTTTAGGCTAACTTGTATAATACACAATAGCTCTAGTATAGAATTAAATAAAATAAAAATAATGAACTTCATTAAGAGAACATTTTTCGATTTGCAATTTATTTCCCAAATTTTCATAATATTTTAATTAATAGCAAATAAAATATTATGAAAAATAATATTTTTATTAAAAATCCAATTCTAATAATAATTAGTATTTCATATAGAACAAAATTGTGTTAAGTAAAATAAATTTTAATTTCATATGACAACATAACAAAATAATTTGTTGAAGAGAACATAGTTATATATATATATATATATATATATATATATATATATATATATATATATGTATGTATGTATGTATGATTTTGTTATTTTTCTTTGACCCTGTATGTACTTTTTTTTAATTTTTATTTTTCAGTTTTCTTGGGTTTGGAGGGCAATTATAGAATGAAACTTCCTAAATTTTATTGTAATCCTTTCCTTTTATTGCCTTTCTCAAAATTTTTTATTTTTTTTTATCGGGTTTGGCTTGGACGTGGATATTTAGGTTAATATTTATTTTTGCCCATTTCACTGAATCACGACGTACTCTTTTTCATTTTTCGTTACACAAACCATATGTTAATTAGTTTTCATTGTCATTTATTTTATTTTAATTTAAAAATTGGGACGAACACAACATGTAGACTGCATTTATAGTACTGCCATATATATTTGGCTCAGGTTATTTGTTTCTTTTTTGTTGTTGATAGCAGTTGGTATTTTTTGTATCATAATAGATTCCAATATTTCTCTTTTTTTCCTATTGTTACCAGTGATTAAAATCTTGGTTCTTTCATAATTAAATGTGTGTTTCTTTTCCTCTTCGTGCTTTGTTAGTGCTGTTCTATTATTTTTGTCATACTCGTGTCCCTTTATCCCATTTTCCAAAAATTGGCTAGTCTGCCCTATATAACTACCTTCACAATTATTGCAAGGAATCTGGTATACAAGATTGCTCTTTTTATTTTTTTGGAGTTTTGGTTTTTAATTTTGAAAAGTTGGTTGCCAGTAAGTTACGGGCTCTATAAGCGATATTTATATTACGCTTTTGAAAAAGTTTTTCAATTTTTTGTGAAAACCCGTTTAAGTATGGTAAAATGATATGCTTTGTTTCTTTTGGACTTTTTTGCTGGTTTTTGTTTTCGGTAGAATTATAAAATTTATGTATCCGTCTTTTGAATATTTGGTTTATAAGATATACCGGTAGTTAGCACTGAAATTAAATAACTGTAGGGCAGACTAGCCAATATTTGGAAAATAGGATAAAGGGACACAAGTATGACAAAAATAATAGAACAGCACTAACAAAGCACGAAGAGAAAAAGAAACACACATTTAATTATGAAGGAACCAAGATTTTAATCACTGAGAACAATAGGAAAAAAAGAAAAATATTGGAATCTATTATGATACAAAAAATACCAACCGCTATCAACAACAAAAAAGAAACAAATAACCTGAGCCAAATATATATGGCAGTACTATAAAGGCAGTCTACATGTTGTGTTCGTCCCAATTTTTAAATTAAAATAAAATAAATGACAACGAAAAATAATTAACATACGGTTCGTGTAACGAAAAATGAAAAAAAAGAGTACGTTGTGATTCAGTGAAATGGGCAAAAATAGATATTAACCTAAACATCCATGTCCAAGTCAAACCCGACAAAAAAAAAAAAAAATTTGAGAAAGGCAAACTGTGCCGAAACGTCAATAAAAGGAGAGGATCACAATAAAGTTTAGGAAGCTTCATTATATATATATATATATATATATATATATATATATATATATATATATATACATACATAATATATATATATATATATATATATATATATATATATATATATATATATATATATATATATATATATATATATATATATATACATACATATATACATACATAATATATATATATATATATATATATATATATATATATATATATATATATATATATGAGTCATTTTTTCGCAATCGGACCCCCACCTTCTTCAAAATTAGAAAAGACATCTAAAATGGTTTCAAATGAAAGCTTCGTGTATCTACTTTCGAATTCTTAGTGACAGAAATAAAAATTTTAAGATGGCGGTGAGAAACGGCATGGATAGCTCTAAAATTCACTTAATAATCTTATATAATTCGCAAACATGATGCGATTTCTTACTAAAATTTTCTGTACGATTCGATCATGGTAACCCTACGTATTTTTTTCGACGTTGAAACTGAATCTGAAGTCAAAATTACCCAATCTTGTCAGGATTCGCCCCTAACTAAAATACCTAAAAAATAACTAAAATCTCTTTGAATTAGCAAAGTAAAGATGGAAACTTCATATACTCATGTTAGAGTAATCCCATCACGTCAGAATTTGTCCCTAATCTCCTAAAGCACCACAAAAATAACCATAATATCTTTGAAATAGCATAGTAAAGACGGAAACTTTATCTTTGCTTTAAATGTAATATAATCAAGAATAGCCTAATGAGGATATGAAATAATATAGAATATTAGTTTTCAAATACAGAATATTAATTTTCAAATATAAAATATTACTTTTCGATACGATATATTGGTTTACAAATATAAGATTTCTATTCCACGCACTGTAAATCTAACATAACTTAACCCAAGGTAACCTAATCTACGTACATGGGGATAGAAAAGAATCTAAAATATTATTTCTCAAAATCAAAGTTTCCACACCACAAACTTTAAACCTAACAAAACATATTATATTCTAATAAGTCATTTTATAAAAGATGTACTTTAATTTCACGTAAATCGCTTTTTCCGCACACATGCCGCTCCTGGAGCGCGTTATGGATGTCCCTGCAGCACGTGTGCTAGACCCATAAAAAAAAAATAAAAATATTTTAAAAAAAGTAATCACAAGTCTTAAATTCTATAATTACCTAAAGCTTGCATTCGATTTAACCTACGTTCTGTATAATCATTTAAAATCATTTCTAAGCGTACCTAATAATATGTAATGTGGGTTGATTAGATTCGAAAAGCTTCATAAGCTTTTGTTAGGTAAGGTGCGCTTATGTAAGGTTACCTCGGGTTTAAAATTCGTGCTGTAGAGATTTAAAATTTCCTGTCCTCATTAGGCTATGCTTGATTATATTATATTATATTTAAAGCGAACGTAAACAAAGTTTCCCTCATTTTAGTTTGCTATTTCAAAGATATTATGGCTATTTTTGAGGTTAGGGATAAATCCTGACGTGATGGGATTCTAACAACGGTTTTGGATTCAGCGTCTCAAAAACAAGGATATATGAAATTTCCATCTTTACTTTGCTAATTTAAAGACATTTTCGTCTTTTTTATCTATTTATTGAGGTTAGGGACTTACCAGGACGCGACCTCAGATTCGGTTTCAGCGTCGAAAAATACATGATCGGATCGCTGGTACAGAAACTCTTAGTATGAAATCGTATCATATTTGCGAATTACATAGGATTTTTTAAGTGAATTTTATAACTATCAATGCCATTTCTCGCCGTCATCTTAAAAGTGTTTTTATTTCTGCCACTGAGAATTCGAAAGCTAGGTTCAAAATACGAGAATGAAACTTTCATTTGAAAACATAACCGCAACTTCAGACTGTCTTTTCTAATTTTGGAGAAGGTGAGCAAGAATGACTTTCTCGAGCTTATGCTCGAATATATATATGCTAGCGGTAATATATTTATGCAATATATATGCCGCTCTATATATATATATAGTATATATCAGTATAATATATATATATGTTATAAATATTATATATATATATATATATATATAATTTTTTTATATATATATATATTCGAAAGAAAATATATATATATATATATATATATATATATATAATTTTGGAGAAGGTATATGACTCTATATATCTCTCTATATATATATATATATATATATATATATATATATATATATATATATATATATATATATATATATATATATGTGGATAATACATGAAAAATTCCGGCTTTCAATCCGTTCGTCTAACAATGAAATTGCATGACGTTTCACCAAAATCTCATTTGGCATTTTCAAGTGCTTCCGCTGACGCTGCTACTCGATACTGTGATCTTGCTACTGCTGCCGCTACGATGCTAACTCGCGACCGTTGTTCTTACGCGTTATGAGCACATCAAGGAAAGGAAGACTTTTTTCTTCTTCTACTTCCAAAGTTGTGGTGGTATCCGGTGGTGGATTTTATTTAAATAGGTCAGGAAGTTGTCTAATTCATTTCGTCCATGGGGCCAAATTATAAAGATGTCATCGACATATTGTTTCCAGAGTCTGAGTTTGAGTGGTGAGTTTTTAAGGGCCTCTGTTTCAAAATACATCATATAGAGATTGGCTATTACCGGTGAAAGGGAAGATCCCATAAGCGCTCCATCTGTTTGTTTGTATATTTGGCTGTTGAAGACAAAATAGCTATTTTTTAGACAGTGTTCCTATAGTTCCAATAGTTTTACAACATGAGCTTTGAAATCCTCGTTCATTGCTATTTTCTCTAGTGCTTCATCCACTGGAATACTAGGGCAAAGTGAAACAACATCTAGACTTGCCAGAATGTCATTTTCCTCTAGTTGAATGTCTCACTTTCAACGGTTGATTGCATGAGCTTTGACAGACAGTCAGCATTGCACCGGAATCCGTAATTACTACCCAGCCAGCAAACACCGATGCTCGGACGAACACTTCCGACTTCCCCACCTACAATCTGCATAGACGCCGACCTATAAAAGACGGCGACCGCACGTCGGTTTCTTAGTTAACTTCAAGCGGTAGCGGCAAGAAGATCACGGTATCGAGCAGTAAGAAAATGCCAAATAAGATTTTGGCGAAACGCCGTGCAAATTCATTGTTAGACGAACGGATTGAAAACCGGAATTCTAATGTATTACATTCCACCATCCGTGAAAACCTCTATTGTAACATTATATATATATATATATATATATATATATATATATATATATATATATATATATATATATATATATATATGTGATTAAATTAGTACGATTTACTATATAACTTCATAACGCAGAAATATTGGAGAAAATGGTTAAAAAACAAATTTTAAATTATTTATGTGGTTACTGATTGTTTTATTTCTACAAATCTCACCTATTTTATAGAAACATGAATATATATATATATATATATATATATATATATATATATATATATATATATATATAAAACAAAATAATTTGCTATGGAGAATCGGTTATAACTTAACCGACATAAAAATAAAATTATAATAATGGGTTAAATTGCGTCGTGTTTGGCTGTTTAAGATTACCTACAACAAAGTTGATTGTTAGCATCTTGCATGCTCACTCGTTGAAGCAACTGTAATTCCTATAATAAAATATATAAGCATATCTTAATTAATATTTTTTAGCAAATTTTACACTGGATGTATACAGTGTCCCCAAAAAGTTCATATTATATGGGGAAATTTTTTATTGGGTCGTTTGAATTGAAATTCGACTTTTTAATTACCTGTGTAACAAAAAAACCTAATCGCAGGTAGATGGACGACTTCCGCTTACCTTTTAAAATGATCTTTTTTCTAAAAAAAATCGAAAACGGGCTTATTTATTAAAATTTTGAAAAATTGATTGGAAAAGAGTTATTCGTTTATTAAGTGTACACATGCAGGCAACAACTGGAAGGCCAAGCTTTTAAATTTTTGCGAAATTTTTGAAATACAGAAAATCCACTCACCTCAAGAAAACTATTGCAATATTTCTTTATTAACATATCGCTTTTAATAACTATTTTCACTGCAAACAAAAAGAACAATTTCAAACTATGATACTCCTGATGGAGAATTGACGTAAAGTCAACAATTTGTGATTCAAATTAAATTTACTTTTTTGATACTAAACTGATGTGAAAATAGGAATAGATAGAAACATCGTCACTCTGAAATACTTATCTAATAAAAATTAAGGACCAAATAATCCTTAAACATTAATTTTATTCTTGTTTGAAACAAATCTGAATGTAAGGCCACATATTTAGTTGAAGTACTACAAAAAAAAATTATAAAGCGAAATAGGTAGGCATTATAGATATTATTTTCAAAAAAAAAAATTATAACACTCTTCTGTGAATAACTTCTTTGATTATCTCCACATTTGGGCAGACGTATTTTTTGAATAACTAGATTTCAAAAAAGTATATTTGAAATGGCAAACATTACGGAAAAAATTTCGTTTCGTAATCGGAAATTTTGCTGCGTAAACATTTTGAAGTTTTTTATTTCATACAGGTTAAAATTGCTGCAAAAACATAATTAAACTTGATGATATTTTAATTTATTTTTATTGCAAGACCTATTTATTATGAAATAAGTAATTTTTCAATTAATATATATAATCATTTTTGACTTTGCAGCAAAATGAACCGGAATTTTTTTTTCATTCTGTAAATTGTATAGTTTAAAATTTAGAAAATTACTAATGATGTTTGCTGAAATAGTCTTTTTAAGCTCAGAGTGTATTTTTTGCTACAAAAAACAAAGATAAAAATTAAAATTTCGAATTAGACTTGAGGATTTTTTATACTTTGTAAAACTGTTGAAGAAAAAACTTTTTTTCGTAATATTTTTCGATTTTTTTTAAATAAGTTCCGGCGATTCAACCAGTATACCAATGTTATGAATTTCAGCTAGAAGACCTAAAAAAATCCCATATGAAGTGAAATTTTTGGAAATATTGTATATATCAATGCGAAAAAAAGTATTATCTCTTATATTTTTCTAACATGGTACACGTTTGACCATATGCAAAATTATTGTATCAACGACAAAAAAAAAAAATCAATGCGCTGATTATATGTGCTACTTTTGCATTTTATAAGAATGTTCCTTGTCATTTTGCAGCGATTGCCGGCTGTGCTGAGCAGGATAGGCATTATACTGGCCAGTCCCTTGGTAAGCCTAGCCCTATTTTATCTAAACTATGCCTAATCAAACCGCATTCGATGGCGCTTTTCGCGAGCATTTTGCCTTCTGCTGGTTTTATTGCTTTTAAATTCTAACATATTTTAAGGCTCTGCTTATGGTACTAACAACCACGCTTATAGTAAGTAATCTAATAGTTGGTAATAAGAATTAGAATTTTTTAGTATTATTGTTTTACGTATATACAGAGCTTATTTGTTAACAAGATCATTGATCTACGTACTTACTAGAATTTTTTTATCTTTGGTAAAGGCCGCAATTTCCAATTATAGGAATGTACTCTCTAGATATATCCACTTACAATCGGAACAAACTGTTTACTAAAAACTGTATTGGGCGTGAGGTTGAGCTCCGTCCACTATGGCCTTAAATATTAGATTAATCTCGGCATATTTTTTATTTTATTCTAGGCGTGTACTGCCACGTTTAGCCGAGTAATTTTTTAATCACCATCCTAAGTTGGAATACTACACGCGTACAGCAACTATTCAACTGTAAAATGTTATAGTTAAAAGTAGATTCTTTTTGGAAAGCTACTCTATATGTCCTTTTTCTGAAAATAATGAAGACATTTAAAAACCGATAATGAATGTTTTTTTTTGGAAATTTATTTGGGATTTTCAACACAACAATAATGTCAATATTCATTTCATATCGACTACTCAGTGTATATCACTACTACACCAAACACTTTATTTTTGCACTCGACACGCGTTTCGCTAACCATGTTAGCTTCATCAGGAGCGATGATTGAGTAAAGCTAAACTACAAATTTACACTATTTATACTTAGCTTCACCCTTGAATTGACAGGCGAAACTAATGGCATAGGTAAAGCCATCAATTCCGGTCAAGTAACCAGTAAAGGGGACTATAAGGAATAGGCTCTCTGTCTTTATTTAAACTACTTTTACATTTTTATAATTTCCATACTTTCGTATGCGTTCAACAATCTCCTATCAGTTACATTTTTAATTAATCTTAGATTATCTAATGTTACAATATGATCAGCTTCAAGGGCATGTTCGGCTTTTCTGCTCTACTGTATTTTAGGTGTGGTAAATGTTCTTTAAATCGAGTTTTAATTGACCTTTTAGTTTGCTCAACATACTTTTTGTCGCAATCATTACAACTAATTTCATAAATTCCACTTTTCTCGTAATTAGGATTTCCTAAGATATTCCTCAGATTGTCTGATGACTTATAGACTAAGGTAAGGCCTACCTTATTAAATATATTATTGAGTCCCCTGCTATATTTCGATTTTTTTTATTTTTTTTATGGGTCTAGCACACGTGCTGCAGGGAAGTCCCTAAAGCGCTCCAGGAGCGGCATGAGTGCGGAGGGAGAGGAGGGAATTATATGGTATGGATACGTACTTGGTCTTATTTTCTTCGCGTGTAAAAAATGTGGAACTCTGAATATTTAACCTGAACTTATGTCTATTTATTAACTTGTTTACTAAGTCATCGTCATAACCATTAACTCTAGTTCTATTTCTAATACGATTCTTTTCATTATTGAAGTTTACTCTATTCAGAGGAAAAGTGACCAAACGATGAACTAAAAAATGTAATGCCGCTAATTTGTGTTGTTTGCAATGAATCATTTTTCATACGCGAAGAAAATAAGACCAAGTATGTGTCCACACCATATAATCCGAAATATAGCAGGAGACTCAATAAGGTATTTAATAAGGTAGGCCTCACCTTAGTCTATAAGTCATCAGACAATCTGAGGAATATCTTAAAAAATCCCAAAGATAAGATTCCTAATTGTGAGAAAAGTGAAATTTATGAAATTAGTTGTGATGATTGCAACAAAAAGTATATTGGGCACACTTAAAATACAATAGAACAGGAAAGTTTAGCATTGCCTAACATGCCCTTGAAGCTGATGATATTGTGACATTAGATAATCTAAGATTAATAAAAAATGAATTTGATAGGAGATTTTTGAACGCATACGAAAGTATGGAAATTATAAAATGTAAAAGTAGTTTAAATAAAGACATAGGGCCTATTCCTTATAGTCCCCTCTACTGGTTACTTGATAGGAACTGATGCTCTTGCCTATTCCATTAGTTCCGCCTGAGTAATTCCAGAGTTAGGCTAAGTATAAATAGGGTAGATTTGTAGTTTACTTTTAGTTAGTCATCGCTTCTGATGAAGCTGACATGGTTAACGAAACGCGCGTCGAGGGCAAAAATAAAGTGTTTGGTGTAGTGATGATATGTACTGACTAGTGTTATTGTGCTAAAGATTCCACATTCCCAACTTAATTTCATATCTAATTCGAAAAAAAAACAAAAAATATTTAAAACTCTAATATTTTTTTACCAGAAATCACATTCTTAAAGTTTCGGCACCTAATTGGATGCCGTTGTCAAAAGAAATTATAAAAATGAAGAAATTTTAAAAATATGAAAAATGTGCAGTAAAATTTAAATTAAAAAGATTCTGATTAATTTGTAAAGAAACAGTCTTGTCAAAAAAATTCTTTATGCCGTTTTTTAACGAATACGTACATACACAGTTTTCTCGATAAGACTATTTTTTTTTTAAATTGTTCAGAAATTTAGTTACCACTAATATTTTCATTATTTCTACTAATTTATTTTGTGTGAAATAATGCTGAAAAATTTCTTTATTATTTTTAATTTCCTCCTGTTCAGAACGGGGCCCGGTTAGATGCCCAAAGAACAAAGTTCTAATTTCTGGTACAAAAATGTATTAAATTAATTTTTTTTTTTTTGTTTACTAAACGAAAATGAATTTGCTTGACAACATTTTATTGCTGATGTATCTTGTTATAGTCTCAGCAAGATCTCCAGGAGAGCTATAAAATAGGAGATGCGATTGACAGTTCTAACTAAAGGCCTTGTAAGAATATTTTAATTCAAAACGGAAAAAAGGTCGTGTACATAAATTTTAGATCGCGTTAAGGTAAACCCGGTACTTACTCAGATTTAATTCAGTTTTAATCCACTTGTTTACCTGAATTATTTCTAGGTGGTCTCTTATGGAAAGTCTAATTGGATTTGAAGAAAAAATTAGCTAAGGCTTTTGTGCAGTTTCATATAAGAACTCGGTGTAGTATTGGGTGTATATTATCATTATCAAAATTAACAAAAACGGTAATATAATTTTTATATCATTTCTCCAGAATTTTAAATGTAGTTTTTGTAAACACAGGAGTTTTCTATTTTTTATCATCTCCAGTATAGGGATTTTTTTAAATACTACTTTCAAAACCTTAACTTCCTCAATATTTTAAGTTAATGAAAACATACCTTAAAAGAAGTGTACCAAAAAATTGTAAAGTTATTTACCTGTAACTTGTATATTTTTGTCGAGAATTATAGTGCAAAGAGCTCTACATACAATCAAAGAGACAGCCGACATACTATATATTTTTCGTGATAAAGTGACCATCCAACGGGGACAAATGCGACAATCTCGAAATCTTCAAAAAAAATACATTATCTCTTATGTGCTTTTTGCAATTTTAATATCGTTGTTGTGAAGACTGACCTTCAAAATTGTACATTAAAGTTTTGATTAAACAATATTTTGAGTTTTGAAATTCCAACGTAACATTTTTTTTTACGGAAAATGGTCAAATCGGGCTATAAAAACCAAACGAAAATAAATTTATTTTTTATGGCATGTTACATTTTGCCTTGTAGCGCATGAGATTATACGTTATAGCGTATATCGTAAAAACAGAGGTTTTGCTCTGAATCAATAAAAGGTAACTTCATTTGCATAAAGTTTAGTATCTGGAAAACGCCAATTTTTGAGAAGCAAAATAATGTCAAGAAACTTTTGGTAGATTTCATTACAAAATAAAAATTATTTTGATGTTTTAGCAGCAAAATTTCACTTTTCTGAAATATATGAACCATCATAGAGCTTACTAGCCTGAAGGTTAATATTCAGTGCAGTAGAATTAATTTAACTGCAAGTTGTTTTAAGTAATGTTACAGTGGTTCTAATTAAATAATTTGGGTTGAAGTTTAACTAACTATATTGTGAAATCCTATACAAACTCTGAATGCTTTGAGAAATATAATATATAGTGCCTTGGATTGTACTATATCCTTTATCCCCCGGGGTGGGTTTACTATCCGGAGATTTCTACCGTTAGTAGTAAAACCAACAAAATAAGTCAGCTATTGTGATATAGTTAATTTATGCCAGAAACAGAAAATTATATTTTTACGTATACTTTTACCTAGTATATTATGGAAACAAATATAAATAATTAAAATGTCTAAAAAAAAATGGGGGCGACCAAATGGTATAGTAAAGGTAACAAACATTAAAACGGGCCATGACCTTGACTTTTGTTTGGTATGCAAAGATGCTAAATTGGTACAACAAGCCGTCTTATGCGGTACATTCCGTTGTCTGCTTAGCCATGTAAAAGCGACGTGAATTACTATAATGCTATATAAATTATTTCTGCTTTCTTATCCTGTAAATAGAAATAAGCGTGGTTGTTATCAACTTACTAAGCAAATGCCGACAACTATATTAATGCTTACTATAATTAAATACTTGCACGGCCAGTATATCAACTAATGTTTTTTTGCATGAGCATGCTTCCTGCTCATGCGCAGCTCATGTTAACCTCTGCTTAAGCATGATAAGCAAATTATATATTATAAAAGTATAGGCATGAAGATAAAATACATCCTTACACCATTCGCATGTCTAATAATAACTACTCTTATTGATATTGTACACAAAATAAACACCTACACATTAGTACAATTTCTGAATTTCAAAAATATGGAAGAATACATACATAAACTTATGTAATTGATCTAACTATATTATAAAAATTGATTTAAAAAAAACACAAACAACTACGTTTTTGATGGAATAAAGCAACACCGTCTCCTCTATTCATTTAATCAGGACATGAACATGTCTGAAAAACATGAGGCTCCATTTTCAGCATCATCTATTTATATATATATATATATATATATATATATATATATATATATATATATATATATATATATATATACATATATATATATATATATATATATATATATATATATATATATATATATATATATATATATATATATATATATATATATATATATATATATATATATATATATATATATATATATATATATATATATATATATATATATATATATATATATATATATATATATATATATATATATATATATATATATATATATATCATATATATATATATATATATATATATATATATATATATATATATATATATATATATATATATGTATATATAAAGAAACGTTGCTTATAGTCCCCGTTAAAGAAAATGTGACAATTTGATGTCAATCAAAGTTTATTAATATTTATGATTCATGATTATACTTAGAACTAAAATAATTTGTTTCATTAGGACCATGGAAAAAGCCTTTTTTGAATACATAAAAATTAAACATGGTGAAAAAAAAAAAAAAAAATTTCTCCATTCGTTAATTGGTCTTAGTTAAATTGGTGGAGAAGGCAGAGTTGTTTAATTTCATTAATTGATTTACTTCTCTGACAGATGTACTTATTTCTTTATTGAAACTACGTTTTTTTTTACCTGAAATACCTGAAAGTAATACAAATAATGGACTTTATGATCTACTTATTAATTGTAAATGAGATATATTGACAGGGAAAATAATGAAAAAGGTTTTTTTAGCCAAGAATATGTATATCCTAAAAGCATAGTGTTTTATTAAAAATTATACCCAAATACAGGTTTGCTTTAAAATTTTCTGAATAATGAGTTGAGGGTTATATTTAAAAATTTAAACTATTTAAAGAGCTGACAGAATAAATAGAATTTACTTTGAAAAAGTATGTACAGAGTTTCTGTTTGTATTTATATTCCTATTTACAGAGAATAAGAACAAGAAACTATTTATTATACAATTTGTTTATGGGAGATCCTGTGTAATTAAAGCGCACATCCACCGTTAAAGAAATAATGATAATGCAAATAAAATAAATAGGAATAGCTATTATCAAGAATAAGTTATCTAGGAACGAATAAAACTTTGTATATTGGTGTATATTTTATTGTAACATTAGCCACGCGTTTTTGGCGTTGAGAAAAGGGACATCATCAGGGCTCAGAATTCGTTAAAAGGGTCTACATCCACCCAATCAGAAAAGGTCTATCGTGTGTACTGTCCGCCTTTAGTTCAAATACTTATGGAAATATCTGTTTTATAACTATATTAAGTCAGTGTCAATTTTAAAAAAAGATTTTATGTCTGCCATGCGTGCTTTGATTATGAAGTATCTTGTTTTCACTGGTTGAATGTAGGCCCTCTGACAAAGTTTAAATCCTGAGGATGATCCTGAGGATGATCCTGAGGAAGAGTTGAGCATTTGATGGATATTAAAATCAAACATATACTAACATACAAAGCTTTTTTCTCCCCTCCTCTATTTCTTCTTGATGTGCAAGCTAAAAATGCTATCCTAAAAATAATTCACACAAGAAAAGTGTTTTAATTTTGTTTTCACCCTTATAGAACAATATAAAATATATACATGTAATTAATATATTTAATTTAAGTACAAGCAAAGCGAACATATATTTTTTTGGGAAATTAGATAATAATAGACGTTGAAAATAAGTAGCTGTAGCTCTAGCTTTACGAAATGAAAAATTACTTTCATCACCTCGGCGTTGCTTAAAATTAATATAGAGTTAACCACCTAGAAGCTTAAGCTTGTCTAATTACCATTAACCCATAACTGTAGAAATTTTAATACTAAGAATATAACTTTAATCCTTCACTAATGTAAAAGCTTTGTCGTAAAGAATACCACATAATGCGTAGCTGAATAGAGACGTAAATAATATTTCTTAGACAGAAATAGGTTGTAATAACTATAGTAAATCCTGAGTTGTCTTTAGTAGCTTAATTTTGTTAGTTTTGGGTAATATTAATTAAAGATTCAATATTAATGATTTTAAGAGAATACAGCATACTCATATTAGCTTATTAGGTATATTTTAGAAGTAGTCTATTGCTTTGGCTTTTAAATAGTACTTTATATATATATATATATATATATATATATATATATATATATATATATATATATATATATATATATATATATATATATTATAATGAAAAAATTAAATTAAAATGCAATTGCTGGACTTTTTTACTTAAAGTACATACATACAAAGTGTCCTTTATAATTTTGTATTCCCTAGCATTTTAAATAATATGTATACTGATACATATTAGTTTTACATATATACAGACAGAAATGGTGCCCAACAAGGGATGTTAGTTGTCAATGAATACACAGCCCCACAAAAAAAAAGTGGGGTATACTTTTGATGCGATATATCAGATCCGTAGTATTTTTGCCCGCTGATCACGAATCTGACGTCAGAATATCGCCATCACATCTCAATTTTTTTCTAACCTCAAAAAATAGGTAAAAATTAGTAAAAATTAAGAAAAATATACTCCTAAAAAATTGATTCAAGCTTTTTCATGAATCCGAAGATGTATTAATATGTATTCGGACACCCTAAGCTAATATTCATCGGTTGGATTAAGCCATACAGTTCTGTTTTCTTTCTAACCTCAATAAATCAGACAGATATAGTGCTTCTCGAATGCAAAAACGAATTCAAATTAAAATTCAACCGATTCTTACCAAATTTGGTACACGGGGTTTTTTTGGGTTGCTGATCATGAATCTGAGGTCGGATTTGCAAAATTCAAAATGGCGGATCCAAGATGGCGGACAAAATTTTTGAAAACCAACCGATTCCTACCAAATTTGGTATACAGTTGGGGAATCCTCAAACCTGATACTCTTAAACCCTAAACCCTGAAACCTTAGACTCCCACATCCTGTAACCTCAAAAAATAGACCTCAATAACCCTGTAACTTTAAAAATGAGACCCAATAAACTCAAAACCAGGACTTTTAAACCATATACTCTCAAATAGTAGACCCTTAAGCCCTAGAATTGCGAAGGTTAGATCCGCGCCTAACTTTCCTTTTTTTGGCTGTATCTTGTTCTTTTTTCCGCGAATGACCTATTCAAAGGCTTTCTGCCCAAACGCTTTTGAGGACTTGTTTCTCTTTTTAGCGACCAGCAATAGTCCGCTAGCATATGGTCATCCCATCGTCCTTGATACCGATTTTCTATGATTTCAGATCAGCGGGCAAAAATACTACGGATCTGATATATCGCATCAAAAGTATACCCCACTTTTTTTTTTGTGGGGCTGTGATATCATTGAAAAGTCCCATATACTGCTGATTTAGATAGAAATGGTATTTAAAAAGAAAAAAAATAGAGAACATTCAATTTTTTCTACTCGCTTTTATTTAAATAATATCTGTCAGCTGCAGAAATTAAGAATTCATTCCAAAATAACCTGAAGAAAATACTCGTTTGCTGTGTCTCGGCTGATTTACTCACAATAAAGAAGCAGAGAGCATTTATCTTGAGTTCTCTCAGACTACTTAAGAAGATAAATTTGGTCGATGATCACTAACCGAATGAACGTGTAATCCTGTCTGGGTCAGAACCATAGGACTTGTCTCCTCAGATATTTTTTCTTTCTTTTGTCTTTTAAATAATAATAATAATAATAGGATTCCCTCAGGGGCTAGGGGAATCCCAGGATTCTCCTAGTACGGGTATTGACGATCCCGAGGAGCCTTAGTCATGTTGTGCTGTGTGTGCTGATAACTTCTCAAAACAAGGAAGAACAATAATAACTTTTAAAGAAAGAATAACAATAGTAAGCACAAAAAAACATTAGCTATTTACCTTCTGCTAACAGGAAACCCAGTGTCGAGACACTTTGAGCTTCTGACACCACAGAACACTGAAAACACCCCAAGCAACAGTAAACGAATAAAAAAAGCATCGAGCGAGTGGCGTAACGGTCGAGGACGTCGCGGGAAATTGCAGCTCCACCAGAACTATGAAGACCGAGCAAAAGAAAATGAACCTGCCAAAAGTGTTGTGCCGGCGAGTAAGCCGACACCCACCAAGGCGGCAAAATCAAAGCAACGCATGAGTTGCAGCACAGAAATCAACGAACACGTCATGCGGTGCTATAACAAATTCACAAAACCTGACAAAGAAATCACTAAGAAACAAATTACTCGCCGCCTGGACCCACCGAAATCAATCTCAAACACAACCGACACAGATGCGGGACAAACAGAAACACCAAAGCCAAACCAAGCCATGTAAAAAAGGCTATGGAAACAAGAAAAAGTCATCATTGTCCCCCCATTGTCATATCAGCTACTGACCTTACGTCAACAACATTCACATCATACTTAGTACAATTAGGACTCAACACAAATATACACAAAAACATTCAGAAATCAGTGATTTTGAAAACATGTAACATTGTCAGGTCATTCCTTAATAGACAATGGTAATAGCGTTTGTGCTGGCTTAGGCCCTTCAGTCAAACATTGAACCGCATTGATCAAATGTAAGAGAGAAGAATAATAGGAACAGTAGTTTTAGCCTACATACAGCTTGCCCTGTTCACGCTATATCATCTTACATCCATTCCTCATAATGCAGCGTTGCATGTCATATTACCATATTAGACATTCGTACGGTATAAAGGACATTCTCAGACTACCGTATCTTCCGGGAGATATCGAGTCGGTTGTAGAAAATGACAGGTGCAGCATTTACTGGAATTTTGCCTTTTCGACCACAAAGCGTTTGAAAGCCAACAAATCCGATATAGTACTTCTCAATAAAAGAGCAAAGAAATTTATGTAATTGAGTTTTTGGCACCTGCAGAAACAAATATAACAATCAAGGAGGAGGAGAAATCTTCTAAGTACAAAGACTTAAACTACGATCTTCGTGCTTCTCTCGAAATGGAGTAGCAATGGTCGTCCTAGTCATCGGAGTTTTTAGGAGGAATTGAGAACACATGCCTGAAGAACTTTAAGAAGATACTGGCTTGATATGCCTCGGCTGATTCGTTAACAATGAAGATTCAGAGGGCAGTTATCCTTGGGTCTTTCAGATTGCTCTGGCAAATGAATTTGGTCGATGGTCACTAACAGAACGGACGTGAGTAGGAGGATTTGTTTCGTCGAATTGTTTCTTCTCTTTCATATGAATAATAATAATTGTGTGTGTAGTTCATTTAATTTAGTGGTTTTTAGGTATAAGGTTTTATAAATAATATTGGTCATACATAAAACTCCTTTATTTTGGTACCATTATTTTTTATACAGAAGGTATTATCGTTAAACTGTATGTATTCTTTCTGGATAAATAAGAAAATATATATTACAAGTAAGTGTACGGCTGTTAATATTCTTTCCTGTCTCGTTTTTTGTCGAAAAGGGAGAAAATCCTTTTTACAAAAAGTATTACAACAAAATCTTAACAATAGAAGAAACAACATCAAAGGTAATCTGTCGTACTAAGGCTAATGTATATAATCTGAGGAATAAGACGAAATATATATCTGAACATCTTAGACATAAAAGGCACGTCCATTAGTCTTAGCTCGATAGTAATGCTGGGTTACGCTCTTTTCTTTAATACTTTATTTTTGTCCATCACAATTTAAACAGTTTAGGGGAAAATCTGTTAACAAAATCCCATTCCTGATTTTCACATTATACTGACCTTACCTGTATTTTACTAAAAATTATAGGGTTATGGTCCCAAAGTTTCCCAAGCTACTTCCGAGGTAACTAGTTTGCATTTTCTTTGCTCCATGTTTACGGTTTTCTGGTAAAATTTTGGGTTTGCATATTTGTACGCAATAATCTATTTTAATTGTTTTTGAGAAATGTATCTTAAACTGCACGAAAGTATTTTTTTAACTATTTGGTTTGTTTTTTTTTTCTAATTTTCACTATCGCTAAATTAACCAAGTTATGCTTTTACAATGATTTTTAATTATTTTATTTTTATTAAAAATATTTTTATTTTATTTTTAATTATCAGGAGACTGCTGAACAAGAATATTATTCTACATTTTGCGAAAGTCCTTTAAATAACCATCTAAATCACCTAGTAAGTTTACTTAAAATGAATTGATAAAGAGGGAAATAACAACACTTTTTTAAAAAAATAACCCCATTAACTTTTTGAGCTGTATTTTTGCAGAATAATGTAACAAAAGTCACTCGAATGAGAAACTTTTATATTAATAAATTCATGAACATCTTGCAGTGATTATTGTATCGAAAATATGAATTATTAAAATAAATAACCGGTCAAGTGCAGGTTGTACGTTGATTGCTTTTAAAATAAAAATGTTTATTATGTAGGTATAAAATGATCAATGACTTTACAAAACCCTCCAAATGAGTTTTCAACAAAGTTTTTTTCCGATCTTTACTGAAAACTGATGACCTTAAAAAATTTTTTTTTATATACCAGATAAATTATTGGGTAATTTTCGTTCAATCTACACCCTATGGAGAATATTCCAGAATGTTTTCAAAACTTTTTGATCACTACTTTTCGAGATAAGGGACAGCGACACTGTGTGTGTGAACATTGTTTTTTAATGGGAAAAAATACCATTCAAACAAAGCAATGGCTTGGTAAGTGTTACGAGTGCCCCTAGAAAATCATTCATCATTTACTGGTATGCTGAATTTAAACAGTCGTACAGATACAAATGATGACGCTCTGCCCAAATGAGGTGGTTACGAAAAACATCAAAAAAATCCACAAAATTGTTTTGGATAACCGTAAAGGGAAATTGCGTGAAATAACTGACACTCTAAAGATATCAAAAAAACGCGTTGGTCATATTTTGCATTAATATTTGAACATGAGAAAGCTCTGTTCGAAAAATGGGCAAGACAAAACAACAACGTGTTGATGATTCTAAGCGCTGTTTCGACCTGTTAAGCGCAATAAAAAGGATTTTTTTCATGCTATATGTGACAATGAAAGAAACATAGATCCACCACTACACACCGGAATCAAATCGGCAGTCAGCTGAGTGAACAGCAGACAGTGAAAGCCGCCCGCGGCGACCAAAGACACAACAGTCAGCTGGGAAGGTTTTGGCCTCTGTAATTTGTAATGCGCATGGAATAATTTTCATTGACTAAGCTGAGAAGGAAAAGCCATCAATAGCGAATATTATATAAAGTTTTTGGTGCGTTTGAAGGCAGAAATCGCAAAGAAACGACCCCAAATGAACAAGAAAAAATGCTCTTTCATCACGACAATGCACCATGTCACAAGTCAATGGTTACGATGGCAAAATTGCAAGAATTAAAGTTCGAATTGCTTTTTCATCCACCCTATTTTCTAGGTTTGGCCCCCAGCGACTATTATCTATTCGCATACCTCAAATAAATGCTCACGGGAAAGAGATTTGGCTCCAATGAAGAAGTTATCGCCGAAACTGAGGCCTACTTTGAAGACAAAAACAAATCCTTCTACAAGAAAGGTATAGGAGTCTTAGAAACGTATTGGAGCGATTCTATCGCTCTTGAAGGAGGCTATATTGATGAATAAAGTAGAATTTTGCAAAAATAATGTGTTTTAAGTAGCTAGACCAAAAACTTTTCCGCCTACAAGTTATTTCATGTTTTTGACAAAAATAGGTATCTCTTCCAAATAACCCGACATTTTTCTCAAAGTACCCTGGGAAGCAGCGAGTTCCCGAAGATTTTTATTATTAGTGTTCCGTACGGAACACTTATAAAATCACTTCGGTGTCTGTCTGTCACACCCGATTTTCTCCCAAACTATTTAACATAGAAAGTTGAAATTTGGTACTAATATAGGAATTGATGGCTTCATCAAAGTCGTGTAGTTTTGAAAGTTAAATTTTGACTTAAGGGATTAGTTTTCGGGGGTGAAATCGGAAGTAAAAAAAAATTTACCAGGTCATCATTTAAATTCAGCATACCAGTAAATGATGAGTGATTTTCCAGGGGCAGATTCCCAATAACACCTATCAAGCCATTGCTTTACTTGAACGGTATTTTTTCCCCATCAAAAAACAGTCCCTTATCTCGAAAAATACTGATCAAAAAATTTTGAAGAAATTCGGGAATATTCTCGATCGCGTATAGGTGGAATGAAAATTATCATGAGTACATAAAAAAAATGAAAATTTCAAGGTCATCAGTTTTCAGTAAAAATCCGAAAAAAACTTTGTTGAAAACTCATTTAGGGTGTGTTTTGTAAAGTCATTGATCATTTTATACCTCCATAACAAAAAATTTTATTCAAAAACAATTAACGTACGGAACACTAATTGCGCAAGTCCAACTTGCACTTGACCGGTTATTTTATTTCTATTCTCAACTGATTGTGATAGGACGCTACATCTAACGGAACTAGTGCAAACTAATAATTCACTTAGTAAAAATTATTCTCAGACGCTCATACAAATGGTTACTACATGACGCTCTACAATGATTAAGTTTCTCAAACTATCTAGGTACTTTCAGTTCGTATATAAAGATTTCGGTTTCGCGCGGTATTAGTGGTGAATATTCCGTAAGTTATAAAATAGCATTCTTAAACTCCCATATAAAAGTTTCTCATTCTGTTGGAAACATTTTCGAATATATTAATCTATAAAAACAATTTTTGTGCACTAACACATGTACTTAACCTCTTTTAAGGAATAAGCAGCTACATTATCTGTCTTAAGTATTTCAGTTTTTTATATTTTTCCTGTTTACAATGCAGAATGTTCCCTAAGGCTCCATATTTTAACATGTATGAATGGGAAAATGGCTCTTTCTGTTGTGTTATATTGCTGCCGCTTAATTTTGGTGATAAAGTCGGGAGTAGTTTTGAGAGAATATATTTTTAAAAATGATATTTGCCAACAGTTTTATGGTTCTTCAATATTCGTTTTTATATTTTATTGATGGTAAAAGAAATTAGGAGGAATATACTGTTGTCCAATTAGGCATTATTACTCTCATGTAGTAAGCTCTATTAATTCTTTCAATCAATTTTAATTAAAACATATTTAAATACAAACGCCGATAAAAAATTCCTGGTTCGGAATTTTTGTAAAATAATTGAATATATGGTATAATACCTCAAGACATGAAAAATGCTTAGACGAGAACGATTGTTCTATTGAAACTATAAATTGTGGCAGTCAGATTGAGTAAAAAAGACTAAACATGATCTTAATGATTATATAACAAAACTTAAAACAAGAATCAAGGTAAGATTATTTTTTTTTTTCCTTTCTATCAGTTTATCAATGCATTTAATCGGTTTTTTGGATCTCGCACATCGCAGTCACAATAATAACACAGGCCAACATTTTTCAAATCTTGAGACCAGAGTATACTTTTTCGAAGGTTTTTGGTGCACTAAATCCAAATCTGACCTCAAAATTGCTCTATCACATCAGGTTTTCGGGATATTCTAAGTCAAAAATGCAAAAAAACAGGGTTTTTCGCTATATTCGAAATTATATTACACCACGAATTAATTTTTCTCCACAAAACTAATTGAGGCATTTAAAAGTACTCTTCCGCTTCAAAATACATTTTGAGTTTTTCAGATATTTTTTTCTTCTCGAAGAAATCGTCCGTTGAAATTAATTAGTTTAGCGTTTTTGTTACAACCATACCAACACCAAAAAAAAAATGATCCGGCAAGCGAGAGTAGTGTAATTATATAATTTTTGAGACGCTGAATCCGAATTCGTTGTCGGTTTAACCCTATCGAGTCACGATTTGTCCCTAACCTTAAGAAATTCAAAATGGCGGATCCGATATGACGGCTCGGAATTCTGAAGAGTCTAAATTACTATATAACTTACGTTTGCCTTTCTGTTGTGTTAAATTTTGATTCTTTTAGGATTTGAGAATGTAATATCTTTTATCAATTTTCACTCGACGCCTGTGGTTATGTTAGGTTCATTTTCGTTTATGCTTGTTTGGGGATTAAGGGTATAATGTTTTTTGTCAATGAAATATTGAAGAACGGAGTATTATCGAGAAAAAAATTTTGAACAAAAGTTGTGTATTTTTGCTAGAGGCACATGACGCCATCATTAAAAAATATGAGTTCCTATTTAAAAAATCACAGTTGACCTTGAAATGACCTTAAAATGATCTTCCAAGGTCATTACAATTATATCATTTTATTGCCCCTTCAAAACTCTTTAAGTTTTATCTGAATCTTTTACTACAAATTGACATAAAAAAATTACATTAAAATGGGACACCATGTATGGTAACAAATAAACAATGTTGCTCCTAGAAAGATGATTTCTCCGAGAAGTAATAAGATATCCGAAAAAACCGAGTGCATTTTGATGGGGAAAAGTAGTACTTTTATACGTCGCAACGAGTTTTGTGGAGAAAAATTAATTCGCGGTGTAATATAATCCCGAATATAGCGAAAAACCTTGTTTTTTTTGCGTTTTTAGGTTAGGATATCTAGAAAACCTGATGTGATGAAGCAATTCTGAGGTCGGATTCGGATTGAGCGCTGGTCTAAGGGTCTGGAGTTTCGTCCAATTTTGCCGGCCTGTGTAATCCACAGGGAAAATTCAATGGGAAAGTTACTAAATACAAAATTTGAAATCGCAAATACATAAACAGATGAATAGCATCCAAACAGTTGTTATAATTCCACTAACAACGGGCATTATACCAAGGAGTTGCATACTAAACATCAAGCTTTCTAGGCCTAAACAACTTTTTCGTAAGACCATGCAGACCAGTTCAATGGCGCAGATTGCCTGGAAATTTATGAAGAATACTGCAATGGCAAGGACCCTCTCAGAGCTCAATTCTTAGGTTATCTAAACATATCTAGGATGAAGCATTTTTTCCCGTAAAAAGTGAGAAAGACCATTTTTGGCCATAAGTTAAAAAATAGTTAAATTCTTATTAATTTTTTGATAAACAAAATATCGTTTCATTAGTGGCGGCCTGTGGCTCCGTGGCGTAGTAATTGCTTGCGGTACAGGTCTCGGGTTTTAATCCCGGCAGGTCGGTACACTTTTATTTAGGTATATATGTCCTGGCCACGTACAAAGGTAGTAGTTTTTTGCAGAAATGCAATAACGTCCGTGGCAGCACTACTGCGTTATCTAAAAGGTACCGTGAAATACAAAAATATATGTTTCGGCACTTAGATAACGTTGGCGGTTATTACGACATCCCCGCCGATATCCTCAGGATATGAAAAAGGGTAAAATCGCTACTCAAGCGAGGAGGTAAACGATAAAAAAAATATGCTGTATTTTTGACAAAAGGTTTTCAGACATTAACGCAACTCGATGCGATAACTGACAGCAATCAGTCGCAGAAAAAATCTGCCCTAATATCATGCTATTATTATTA
The DNA here is from genome assembly GCA_019049505.1 of Pachyrhynchus sulphureomaculatus. Classification (NCBI taxonomy): domain Eukaryota; kingdom Metazoa; phylum Arthropoda; class Insecta; order Coleoptera; family Curculionidae; genus Pachyrhynchus; species Pachyrhynchus sulphureomaculatus. Next base: position 167,396,050 of record CM032454.1, on the reverse strand, counting down.
AACTTTTAGTTGCACGTGCCATTTTTAATATCCTTATACTGAGAGTTAATCGCTCAACCAAAAAAGAAAAATTGTGTCTTGAAAATGGATCGGTCATGACGGAGAAGGAGCATCTGGCAATGCAATGTTTCTGTAGGTTTTTTAGCGGCAGAAGTAAAAAGAGTTACCTAAAAAGTTGCTTCAATTAATAGTCTCAAGTTAGAAGACTTTTGCGTTATTTTATTTGCGCGTTGTGTTTCACTGAGATAATGTTGACATATTTGCTAGGTATGTAATCTTTATCGATGTAGAACTAACCGAGGTATCAGACAATTTAATTCTTGATTAAAATTCACTTGGAATTTAAAAGAGCTCTGTTTCGTTTTTTATATAAAATTTCTCCCATTTATTTGCCAAATATTTTTTTAATTTTAAGATATTTTGATGTTATGAGCAAAAAACAAAAAAAGTAGCTGAAGCAAAATTTGGATTTACGAGAAGTTTTGGTATTTTATTAAATAGGTTTTAATAAATGAATTATATAATAAATTATGGCGTAAATTTGAAAATTTATTAACGTTTTGAGCTAATTAAAACACTGTTTTTTTCATATACAGGGTGACAAGAAAAGAGATTCCACAACGGTGGCTAATGAAGTCGTTACGTGTGCTAACTGTGGACCAAATCCTTGTAGTCACAGCAATGGCTGTCCTGCAGAGGTAAATCATATTTTAACTACTCAGTGTTCAAGTAATAAGTATTTGTTATTTGTTAATCGTAATGAGAGCTTTTAATTTACAACAGAATTAGACTAACACTCTCTAAATTCCTTTGATTTTTACATGTATTTATAAACAATGAGATAGAAAACAGTCTCAAGAAAATTTAAATAATTTTGCGAGTCACTGATGATCAATGATCAATTCATACTACAAGATGTTATGAATTGTGCACCATAGGTATCACAATGTTTTACACATTATAAGAAGAAAGTGATTTACTCTACCATACCTACAAAATAATTTTAATTCACTGTCAAAATCATTTATGGAGATAAAAATAATATTATCCTAACACTACATAACAGTTATCATCACTACACCAAACAGTTCATTATTGCACTCAACATGGGCTATGCTAAACATGTTAGCATCATTAGTACCGGTTAGTGAGCCGACATTCAATCACAGTCCCTGATGATGCTAACATGATTAAAAAGACGCATGTCGAAGGCAAAAATAAAGTATTTTGCTAAAGATTCCAAAATCTGAACATAACTCTAACACCAATTGATTGCTGTTAGTGTTATTTGTAATAAAAGGTTATAGTTTCAATTGTAATGTATTTCTTATTATCTTATATATATAAGTTAAAACAATACAGGCCCTCCATAATGGCGATAAAAATAATAAACCTCTCAAATAAGCTTTCTTGTAACTTCGTTAGTAAAGGAGATTGTTTTCCTTAATAAAGAAATTTTTATTTTATTCTAATACTGCTCAAGCTTCAAAGAAGGGTTTCAATTAAATTCCATTGTTATGTTTTAAATCGCATTCATTGTAGTAAATAAAGGAACAATTCCATCATTTTACGAATGCTGATGCTTTAAATAACGGTAACAGAGTCTTTATATTTAATTTATTCCCTTTAATTTTACATATGGGTCATTCCATATCATATTTACAATTGAAAACTAAAATTGCCTTTCATATTTTTTTTCTTATATTGGATAAAAAAAAGACTCGTATACCTTTATTTCAACGTAATATGTAACATTTTTTTAACTTTTGAAGTGGGAAAAAAAAAATCAAACTTTTTTGAAAAGTTCCAGTTTCTGAACAATTCTTCCTAAAAACACAATATTTTCAGGTAAGATCAAGAATAACCTAAACTTTGCATGTAGAAATGAATATTAAAAATTTGCCATTTTTTTAACAACAAATATCCAATTATTTTAAAAAAGTGATATTTACAAAAAAGGACATCTACGAAATTGTTTTTTCAAGGATTAAAATATTTGTTATAGTTCATAGAATATCTCATAAAAATTTTAGAGTGGTAGGTTAAGTACAAATTTCAGTAGTTTATCGAGATTTTCCGGCGTCTTCTAGGAGTTTTGCATAAATATAATTTCTTCACAAATTTATTTAGCTGCTTTCGTGGAAAAGACTCAGAAATTTCTATCGAACTTAAGAAATTTCAAGTGATGATGAATCCGATATCTCAGATGACGACGACAGTTATTTACTCTCTGATTCTGAACATGAAGAACGTAGATGAATACGAAATTTTGCTACTTTCATTAATTAATCAATAACTATAATTTTTTATGAATGTTGTTTATTAATTTATTAAAAATATTATCAAGAATTCCAAAATGAAGCTGAGTACAGTCATCGCTTTATTTATGAACTAAAAGCTAAATTTCATGATCCTGAAAATATTCAGCAAGAAAAAATTCAGATGTTAACTATTTTGTCTAATCGTTTTTGTTTCCCACCAACCAAATATTGTGTCCGCCTGCTAAATTTCATTTGTTATTTGCGTGACACTTGATCTAAAACAAAAATTCATATGCTCGAAGAACTACTGTTACACAATTTTCCAATTTTTGAAGTTTGATTTCTCAATCTAGTGTCGAGGTGAGCCGGCGCGCCGCGGCTGGAGCTTGATGTGTAGACAGCGCGCTATAACACGCTCTAAGCCGACGCTGCTCAATATAAAAAATTTTACTACAAAAACTACTAAACGTACCACTCTAAAATTTTTATGAGATATTCTATGAACTAGTCCTAATATTTTAATCCTTGAAAAAATCATTTCGCAGATGTCCTTTTTTCTGTAAATACCATTTGCTTAAAATAATTGCATATTTGTTGTTTTAAAAAAAATGGGAAATTTCTACATGCAAAGTTTGACTTATTCTTGATGTTTCCTGAAAATATCGTGTCTTTATGAAGAATTATTCACAAACTGGAAATTTTCATTGGAATGACCCATATGGTTAAAATAAAGATAATGACAAAGGCCTACCAAAATAAGGGTTGCAAAATCTCTCTAGTGACAATTCCTTTTATTTTGATTTATGCATCATTATTTCCAAATTTATCTGTGTATTAAAAGCCAAATTTTATTGTAACTATTTTGTTGCAAAATTCTTTAGATAAATTAATGAAGATACCTTGATAAATTGTGTTCAGTTACATATTATGTGTGGGCGATTGCTTAAACGAAAATATTACAAAAGTTGATAAATCAACGTATTAATTTGTCAGATTTTGAAGTCGGTCTCATTTTTTTTTTGCTTACATTGTCTTTTAGTTTGAATGTATTAAGGGGACTCTAACCATTTCCGCTTAGCGCCCCGTCCGGAAATGCCCGACTTTTTTCTCAACTCGACTGTCTAAAGAATTATTTCATAGATTCTAGCACTTTTTTTTGTTTGTATCCTGGTATTTTAAGCTTCAATTTTACTCCGGTTCCAACAAAAAATTTCAATTTTCAAGCCAGTGGTCACCTAGGAAACATAATTGTAAAAGGGATGTCAAAGATCTGTACTTTCGCACACAATTTTAACTTCCTTTTCTCTAGCTGTTTCTAGATTATTAGAAAACAATCTAAGCATGGTAGATTTTTAAAACTTTGGGTTTTACAGCTCTAAAAAAACTAGTGTGCCAAAATACGTCTCGATTTTGGTTCTTGCGATTATTTTTTTTTTTTTGGAACTTTTTGATTTACGGAAAAATCTCTGCCGCTCAAAATGTTCAGGGACGTATCCTTAATTACTAAAAAATAGTCGTAACTATATCTACTAGGATAGTTAAGAAAAAGAACACTGTGTCTCAAAAAACATGATTTTTCAGGCCAAGCAATTTTTTAAAAAGTGTCGTGCTCATTTCTTAGTCCTCTGTTTTCGTATATAGTTTAGAACAGTAGAAAAAGTATTTGTTATGTTTTTACAGTGACTATACCCAACTATTCCAAGGGATACGTTTTTATATGACTTGTCCATACTTGCTACCTGTCCACCTGTTGCTACCTGAGCCTGACCTCGTTTACTTGCGACTCTTTTCTTTTCTATTGTATGATGACACGTTCTACTGTAGGTTTTTAAAAAATGAAAAGGAGTCTGTCGTAAAAACGAAGAATCCATACCAAACCCAGAGACAGTGAGGCCAGCAACACCTCGCTCCTCGGTTTCTAGCAATGAGATCCACGATTCTCGTTCTTCGACTTCTGTCAAAGTATCTCCGGAACTTGACAATTATAATAATTATCTCTGATCCAATAAAACCGATATCGGGGATAATTCACTAATAAACAATATTGTGGGTAAGAGCAAACATGTTTTTGATTTTCAAGTCCAGTCCTGTAATAAAAGGAATGGGGGTGCGTAATCAAACCGAGTGAGAAAAACGACCACGACTAGCCAACTTCAAAAAAATATTTTATTCACTTTTAGTGGTTAGATCGATTTAAAATTTACACCATTTGATGCAATATCGCATGTAGTTTAATATAAAATAAAACCTTTTTACCTAAAAATAGTTAGAGTCCCCTTAAACAAATATCATTCTAACCTTTGTAAGGCTACCTACCCTCTACAATCCTAATTTCGTATTATTATCACTACTAACCACATTCCTATTATCAAAAAACACACTACTCTTTGTGACTTTGTCTTTGATGTTTTATATGTGTGTTTTTAACCAAAAATCTAACAATATTAATTCTACCTTGAATAGGCTCGTGTTTTACAGGTGCGGAAGAGAGAACCGCCTCATCCAATTAGAGTAGCGAAAACAATTGACGTTATAGCTAGGATCACGTTTCCCACTGCGTTTGCTGTTTTTCTAATCTTCTTTTTCTATCACTACAAAAGTTTTACAAACGCACATGAAAAAACATAAGACAGAAATAGATGCAGTATAACCTTAAAATTTTGTGGAATGACGAACGGATATAAAAACAAGTACATATCAAGTGAAATCGTGGTGACATGTTTTGAGTGTATTATGGTGTACTTGTACTTAAATTATAGTGCTATAGTTCAAGTTTTTTTAAATTTTGAAAATTTTAAGCATAAAAAGTTCGCAAAACGTGTAGCTGATGAAGCACTGTACATATTTTCGAGAAATTGCATATTTTACATAGAACTATGTATACTTTTTAATATTACTGTCATAGTTTTTAATATACTCACACAAAGTGTTATTTGTACCTACCCGAAGCTTTCAAAACATTAGAACTAATTAGAATAATTAAAATAAGTTGTAAGATACAAGACTATTAGTTGATATTCTAGTCATTTTGTTAAACTTTAAATTCAGCTAACTCTTATTGGAAAATCTTGTAAGTTAGTACAGCAATAACATATTTCATAGTCTCGACATCATAATATTATACATACTTTTCTTTAGGAAATTTCTGATTGATCATCTCTAATCCTTTTGTTAATACACAGACATTTAAAATGTTTCCATTTATAACTCGTAACTGATACACTACCCAAACTCTTTTTACCAGATATATATATATATATATATATATATATATATATATATATATATATATATATATATATATATATATATATATAGCAAAAAGGGGGGAGTTTTTTTTTTTAGGTTTGCGGTCTGTGACAATTAACACTCGATTGCTGTTAAACTCTCTAATTTCGTTGTACTTCACAACTTCATCGGGAGAAACCATAATTTTTAGAAAAAAACAGTGTGTCAGGAAATTTTTCTTATATATAAATAATTATTTTAAAACTTACCAACTAAGAGATGGTCACAACTTTTGTAAAAACAGAAGAACATCGACTACATTAGACACATAACATGAGCAGAAATAAGCAAAATACTTATGTACAGTGACAAACAGTTAAAAATGAACTATTCTAGGCTATAAAGCCGAATCGGACCGGTCCGATTTTCGGCTTTATATCCTAGAATAGTTCATTTTTAACTGTTTGTCACTGTACATAAGTATTTTGCTTATTTCTGCTCATGTTATGTGTCTAATGTAGTCGATGTTCTTCTGTTTTTAAAATGTTGTGACCATCTCTTAGTTGGTAAGTTTTAAAATAATTATTTATATAAAAAAAAAATATCCTGACACACTGTTTTTTCTAAAAATTATAGTTTCTCCCGATGAAGTTGTGAAGTTGAACGAAATATAGAGAGTTTAACAGCAATCGAGTGTTAATTGTCACAGACCGCAAACCTGAAAAAAAAACTCCCCCTTTTTTACTAACAAATTACGGTCGATAAATCTTTATTTTACATATATATATATATATATATATATATATATATATATATATATATATATATATATATATATATATATATGTATATATATATATATATATATATATATATATATATATTATATATGTATATATATATATATATATATATATATATATATATATATATATATATATATATATATATATATAAATATACAGTGGCGAACAAAAGTATGGAAACATTTAAATTCCCATCTCCAGTCTTAACATTTAAACGTTTTTACATTTAAAATATTTATTTATTAATCGTGTACATGCTAAAAAACATTTTGAAGACTAAAACAGTTATTGTTTATTAGAAATGTGCTTAGTTTCTAACGTAACAAAATTATGCACAAACAAAAGTATGGAAACCTTTTTGTTATAAAATAAAAATTCCACTAAGACGACTAAGATGTCGAAAATGTTTAATATTTAGTGGGATATCCTTTTGCGTCAATCACTTCTTGACATCAGCCCACAGTCAATAGCCTAGCACAAAAATCGGGTGGTATTTTTTCCCATTCTTGTTTTAATGCGATCCAAAGTTCATCCCGGTTTTTTATATTTCTTTTCTTAATTTTTTTATCCATATAGAGCCAAAGATTCTCTAGCGGGATCAAATCAGGTGATTGTGAAGGCCAGCGCATCACCCGAATCCTTTGTTCAGAAAACCAATTCTTGGCCAAGCGAGATGTGTGTTTGGGTCATTGTCTTGCCAAGAAAACTGCTGTTAATAAAGAACTAAGGCGGGAATATCAGGATGTATTGGTGTCAGACATGACTATTAGACGTCGTCTGTTTTATGAAAATCTTTATGGTAGGTGTGCTGTTAAAAAGCCAGTCCTTACAAAGCATCACAAAAAAGAGAGGTTGAAATTTGCTAAGGAACATAAAGATTGGACTCAAAATCAGTGGTCTTTATTAATCTTTAGTGACGAAAGTAGGTTCAATCTCTTTGGAAGTGATTCTACTGGTTATGTAAGAAGACCAGTTGGTCTAAGATATGACCCAAAGTATCTTGTACCTACTGTCAAACATGACGGAAATATTATGGTATGGGGTTGTTTTCGACTGTCCTGATATAGGGCCATTGGCAAAGATGAATGGATGCTCAAATATATCTTGAGATATTGGAAAATAATTTGATTCCTTATGAAGAAGATTTGCCACCGTCATGGATTTTTCAACAAGACAGTGACCCAAAACACACATCTTGCTTGGCCAAGAATTGGTTTTCTGAACAAAGGATTCGGGTGATGCGCTAGCCTTCACAATCATCTGATCTGAACCCGATAGAGAATCTTTGGCACTATCTGGATAAACAAATTAGGAAAAGAAATATAAAAAACCGGAACGCATTAAAACAAGAATGGGAAAAAAAATACCACCCAATTTTTATGCTAGGCTTATTGACTCTATAGGCAGAAGATGTCAAGCAGTGATTGACGCAAAAGGATATCCCACTAAATATTAAATATTTTCGACATCTTAGTCGTCTTAGTGGAAATTTTATTTTATTACAAAAATGTTTCCATACTTTTGTTTGTGCATAATTTTGTTACGTTAAAAACTAAGCACATTTCTAATAAACAATAACTGTTTTATTCTTCAAAATGTTTGTTAGCATGTACACGATCAATAAATAAATATTGTAATTATAAACCGTTTAAATGTTAAGACTAGAGATGGGAATTTAAATGTTTCCATACTTTTGTTCGCCACTGTGTATATATATATATATATATATATATATATATATATATATATATATATATATATATATATATATATACAGGATGAAAATTCATAATAATTAAAATAAACACTTACGTTAGTTCAAAATTTTCACTATATTTTGTATCTTGACAGTTGTTTCGATACACAGTATCTTCGTCAGATAATCGGTAACTAACAAATCAAATGTATAAACAAGTTATATATACTTTAAGCATTGCATGATTAAATCGTCATTTTTACCTAAAATGCCATTATGGTGCCTAAATGAATTACTAAAATTGATATAATAATTGAATTTAAATTCAACACTGGGGAATTATTTACCTATATTTTTATTTTTTATTATTTTTTTTATGGGTCTAGCACACGTGCTGCAGGGAAGTCCCTAAAGCGCTATGTTTGTTAATTTCCATTGTTTCTAAGAGATTTAAAGTCTTGGCCTACAAACTTAAATGCGGCAGAAATTTCATGAAACTTATTCAAAAACATCAAACGTGTCACCTTAAAGAGAAATTTGATTTAAATTATACTTCTCATTTCTCTCTGATTTCGAGGGGAGGCAAAAAGATCAACAACTTAAGGTACGCTGATGATATCCTTATCATAGCTGCTAGTGCTCCGGAAATCGAGACTATTATAGCAAAGCTCACTCAAGTCAGCAGGAAACAGCGAAGTGGTCGAGAGCTTCGTATACCTAGGCGCGTTAATCACCAACGCTGAAGAATGCTCGGATGAGATCAAGAGGCCAACGTTGGCCAACACAGCGACCAAAAGATTGACAAAAATCTGGAAGGATCGCATAATAACGAAGAAAACCAGGATCGCATAATAACGAAGAAAACCAAACTACAACTCGTTAATGCCTTCATACTTCCCATTCAGTAAGGAAAAGAGTCGAAAGTTTCGAAATATGAGTGTACAGACGAGCTCTTCGAATTTCCTGGACAGAGCACCGGACTAACGCGTCAGTTTTAGAGGAGATGAACATTAAATCTAGGTTACTCAAACGTGTAAACCAAGCCTACCTTACATATTTTGATCACATCGCCAGAAGAAGAGACACCATGGAGAAATTGGTAGTCGAAGGAAAAGTCAGTGGCAGAAGATCAAGAAGCAGATCTCCTACAAGATGGATAGACCAGCTGCAGCTGTGCCCTTGTTGGAAAAACTCTACATGAGATAGGCCAAATGGCCCTAGACCGAGAGATCTGGAAGTGCGAAGAACCAGCTCATGAATAGTCGCCACGTCCTGCCAAGGGCAAAGGACAAAGGAGGAGGATGCTTTTCATATTTTTTAAATGAAAATCCTATTTTTGATGATAATTTGGAAATTTTACATTTAGAAAATCATGAATTAAATTTTTTAGAAACAACGGAAATTAACATACATAAAAACATAGGTAATTTACTAAATGAACAAATTGATCTAAACAGTTTCCCATTGTTACACTTAAATTAATTCATGGTATCAGTTATAGTAATCCATTTATCATAGGCACTATAGTGGTAGTTTAGGTACAAATTAGAGTTTAATTATGTAATACTTAAGGTATATATGACATTATACATTTGATTTGTTAGTTACCGATTATATGACGAAGGTACTGTGTACTGAAATACTTGTCATAAGAGGCAAAATATAGTGGAAATTAATAACTAACATAAATATATATATATATATTCATAATATATATATATATATATATATATATATATATATATATATATATATATATATATATATATATATATATACATATTTCGGAGGTATAGGTTGTCAAAATAATGAAAATTGTTTTCGTCTCTGGGATTTTAAAGAAATTAAAACTCTTGAAGAAAGACAGCACAACGTACAAAACATTGTGACTATTGTGACAGCATATACCTAAGGGGCGAATACAAATTTATGTTTCTAGTTTCAGAATGGTACGCTGATAGAATTTAATAATTATGTTCCAATTTTTGAGAGACATCTGTTTAAACAAATACACTTCTCTAGATTAGACTAAATCAACTAAGAGCAAAATAAATTCAAAAAATTTTTAATGATAAAATGGCTATTTTAGAATCTTTTATAGTATTATTATCGACAAAAATTATAAAGTACAGGACAAACAAAATAATGATCATTTGTAGTCGTTAATTCGCTTACTATTACTATTTAAAGTAAGCTTATATATGTATAACAAATAAAACTGTTTTATAAACAATATAATTATGTGGTGAATCATACTACATAAAGTAAAAATGATTAATCAATATTTTAACATATAACACATATATGAAACGTTACTCGTCAACGTTTATTTTGGTTTGTTGACTGCTTTATTGTAATTATTATATTGAATTATCATGTACCCTGCAGCTCGTAAAAAATAAAATATTTCCTTACGAAACTTAAAATTATTGGTATAAACCAGGGCTGTCAAGGTCATGCACAGTTCGAGCCAATTTCGGAGGTAACGCCTTCCGCTGCCCCCACCACTGCTAGACGTTAAGCGGCCGAGCCGCCGATCGCGGCTCGGCCGCTTACCAAACACAATGCGCTCCTCCTATGTCTCTCATAGCCGCTCCTGAGACTGCGCGAACGGCGGCAGCAGCAGTGGTGGGGGCAGCGGGAAGCGTTACCTCCGAAATTGGCTCGAACTGTGCATGACCTTGACAACACTGGTATAAACTTATTATTTTGCGTTCATGTACGAAATAAAAATAATTTCAATAAATTAATCAACAATTTCCACAAAGAGTTTGGATAGCTTTAATAAATTGAATTATACATTGCAGAACATAAAATACTTTAATATGACTAAAGAACCGAATTTTTTCTATAAAATCTGGAATAACATATAGCTTTAAGAACAAACTTTAGGTATTAAAATTATGATATTAATTAAATCTTATACGCTTTATATTATGCTGTTTAAAATTATTTATTTCTATTGTAATTTTCTCCACCATATATTACCTAATTTTATATATACTCTACGTTAACTATTCATAGTTTATTTTTTGTTAATAAGTAATGGAAATAATAAGATGTTTCTAAGATATCTAACAGAAACGTGCCTGCCTGATTACTTCTATTAAAGCAGCAACTCAAATATTTTACGAGGTTGAAACAAAATTCACGTCATATCATGATTCTTGGGTTTACACAGTGACAAACTTGAGTAATTCTCCAACGTGTCGCCTACGATGACACGGGATATCTTCAGGGATATTACTCTTTTCAATATTTACTTAATAGTGACCCCGCTTAATAATCGGTTTTTGCCTGTGTTGAAAGTCGTAACCCTTATCTCGGCAAATGTTATTAGAATGACCTTTCGATAATAGAAACTGGAGACTGAAGGAAAAAAATCAAAGAGTTTTTCCTTTACTGATTGATTGAAGCTTCGTATTCAACTACGTGATTGTACAGTTTTTTTTGTGTATCTTTGAGGTTCCTTTAATCCATGATATTTCAGTTTTTCTTACACGAAAATCTACAGTTTGCAAAAATAATTGTATCTTTTTATGACATTAAGCATGTCTCAGGTTTTGTGCAAATCGTGCGAATTTTAAATCATTTAGGTAGTTTGGCTGTCTTATCTGTAGTACCGTATATATAATATAAAAACATATTATCTACTAGTTGATCCCTATTACTATGTCGTCTAAGAGTTAGCTTTTTATACCGGTTAAAAGATATTTAGGTCATTGCTTTTTAGAGCATCCGTAAGTTCGGTTTCTTCCGCTGAAATCGAATGTTTCTTACATAGTAAAAGAGCTCTAAATACCAATGTTTTGATCTGACAGTTACAATGGTGTGAGTTAAAGCTTATTCAGTATTCTAGTTTCGAATATGCCCCATACAATCGTAGACGCAGCGTCAAATTCTCATCTAATTACAGTTTTAAAAAGCGTCCATTCGATATCCATTTTGATATTTAAAAAATAATAATCAAAACCGTCTTTTTGTTTCACATTTACAATAGTACAAATATTAATATTTAGAAAGCAAAAAGTTTTTTCTTGAACAAACATAATAATATTATATATAAAGCCCCATATTAGTGTTTATATTTTTTGTTATGACAACGCAAAAAATTATGTTGAGTCGGTAATTGTAGCACACTTTTTTGTTTCCCTACTCTTTTCACATAAACAACGATTATAATTTATAATCAATTAACTTTACCTCAAGTACTAGTCAATAATGAGCTCTTTCATTATAACTAAAGGTAATAATTTAAGCATTCACATTTTAAATTCGAGAATATTATAAATAATTACCAACAACGCAAAATATTTCAGGTTGTTTTGTCCCCTATCGATCTGACAGGTTTTAAAGTCACGTTTCGATTACATTTTTGGTTTGCTTGATATCTTATCAAATATCATTTTTCAACTGTTATGTTAAAAAGGTAATTGAACGACATATTACGTTGCCGCTTTACTTTTTTTTTTATTGTTTATGATGTATTTTGTCTCTGTTTCTCTCCTACCTCTAGCTCTAGCCCAGATTACAATGAGAATCAAAGTGAATGGCAACATGATTAACAACCTAAGATATGCAGATGACACCGTTATTGTGGGTGATAATTTACTTGATCTGCAGAGCATGATGAATCTCATAGTTCGTCGGAGTGAGCAATTTGAACTACATATAAATATAGGAAAGACCAAACTGGTTGTGTTTCCAAAATCTCACGTTGATGCGAATCTTATTGCTAATGGACAGAGAATATAGCAGATTTTGTCTTTTAAATACCTGAGAACACTAATTAATAGCCTGTATAATCTAGAAATAAAGATCGGATTGAGAATCAATCAGGCAAGTGGAGCCTTCATGAACAAAAAAAATCTTTTCACTAGATCCGACCTTAGTCTAAAACTTCCAGTGCGTATGATTAAAGGGTATGTTTTGTCAGTACTCCTATATGGATGTGAAGGCTGGACTGTTGACTCCAGCACAGAGAAACTACTCGAAGCTTTCAGAATGTATGTTTATATATATTCTACGGATATCATGAGTAGATAGTACACATGCCGAAGTACTAAGGCCAACGAGTAAAGTCACAGAACTGCTGCTGATTATAAAAAAAAGAAAAGCTAGTATTGGTCATATAATGAGAGGAGCAAAGTATAACTTCCTGAGACTGATCATCGAAGGCAAAATACAAGGAAGAAGATCGGTTGGAAGACGTCAAAATTCCTGATTAAAGGACATCCAAAGATGGTTTAATTGCTTATCAATAGATATTTTTAGAGCTGCAGTTTACAGGGCAACATTAGCCATTTGGATCGCCAACCTTCATCAGGAGACAGCGAATTAACAAGAAGATCGTTTCTAAATTTGAAATATACTCGTAAAGTTTAATATGTATTTAGTAGGTATGAAATGAAATATCTTCTTCTTCTAACAGCCCTTCACAGTCCACTCCTGGACATAGGGCTCCCCCATACTCTTTCATAGTCTTTTGTCCTGTGCTATCTGATGCCATTTATTCCCTACACTGTTTTTGATGTCATCTAGCCAGCGTAATTGAGGTCTGCCAACACTGCGCTTATGAAGGCGAGGTCTCCACTGTACAATACGCCTTGTCCATCTTGAATCGCCCTGTCGTGCAACATGGCCCACCCAGTTACACTTCAATTGAGCAATGCGTTCTATAACATCTTCAACTTTTGTCCTATTCCTAATATTCTCATTTGTGATATGATCTCTGAAACTTATTCCTAACATCATTCGTTCAATAACCCTTCGTGTTGTCCTGAGTTTGTTGGCTGATCTAATGGTGAGCGTCATGGTTTCCATCCCGTATGTCATTACTGGTAATATGCAGATGTTAAATGAAATATAACCTTAAGCAAAACCATCGAATTATGATTAACTAAGGACCCCGCACAATCCTTATGGAAATTGGGTTTCGGCCAATTTCTTTGAAACTTGGCACAGAGGTAGTTTTCAACATGTTGATTAAAAGTCTCAATAGGCACAACCCCCAAAAACCAACCCCAAACCCCCCACGACCCCCCCCAAGCCTACAATGTGGGCATTGTTAGGTATTAGGATTTTGGGGGTTGTGAACATTGATACTTTTGTTCTTAGTTTTGATAGTTACTTCTGTAGAGTATTTAAGCTAAAGCAGCCAAGAAAAAACGCTTCGAAGATTATTTGAAACTGTTACGTATCGACACCTTCCAATGCCCACTTTGTAGGCTTTGGGGGTCTGGGGTTGATTTTTGGTGGTTTTGTCATGAAACTTTTGATCAGCATGTTGCAATCTACCTCTGTTCATTGTTTGAGCTACGCAGTCAAGAAAAAGCCTTTCAAGACTTGTGAAAATGGCAACGTATGGATACCTATAATGCCTTCATTCTGTAATGGGGGGAGGGGGTTAAGGTTGATTTAGGGGGTCTTGCACATTAAGACCCTCAATCAGAATGTTAACAGTTAGCTTTGCAAGGTGTTTGAGCTAATGTAGCCGAGGAAAAACCGCTTCGAAGATTGATTGAAACTGTACCCACCGATACCTAACAATGCCCACATTGCAGGCTTGGGGGGTCGTGGGGGGTTTGGGGTTTGGTTTTTGGGGGTTGTGCCCATTGAGACTTTTAATCAGCATGTTGAAAACTACCTCTGTGCCAAGTTTCAAAGAAATTGGCCGAAACCCAATTTCCATAAGGATTGTGCGGGGTCCTTTCGGGATTTTTATAAATTTTCGAGATATCTTTATAGATGTCACAATATGGGCTATGTTTTAATGACTTTGAAAAGAATATCAAGCCGAACTTTCCGTTATTTTTTTTAATTGTTTTATTTTAATCATATATGACGGAAAATTCGGCCAGGTGATATACCTACACGTGACAGAAACCAGAATGGAAACTAAATTGTTCGGTCCCGAGTTTTACACAGACAGGCAGTGATTTATATATTTTCCGTATTTTACGAAAATCGCTTATGATATTACAACCGGTAAATTCTTGTATTTCGACGTCCCCGCTGATATCCTCAGGATATGAAAAAAGATAAAATCCCTGCTCAGGTGGGGAGGCAAACGATAAAAAAAATTAAGAGTAATTTCATAAAAATAAAGATAAGTGGCGCTCCTCTAAAACTAAAACGAAAAATGAGTTTTATGTTTATTATAACAGTGATATAAACAAGCAGTACTCTAGTATTGGGCTTGTTTTCTATTAGTTTCTATAAATTTAAATTTTCAAGTTATTAGTAATTGACAAAGAAACATCTTAATTTTTCTAAAAAATCATTTAGAATTAGGTTATTTTTGTTATAAATAATATATTTCTGTGATTATAGATAATTACATTTTACCATTGTTTTTGTTATTCAATTATTTATTGACCAATTATTTAACGATATCTACCTGAAATTATTTATTTTTATTTTTGCTTCATCCCTTTATTGTGCATATAACACGGGCTCCGATTATATGCTTATTCGAAGAATAATCTACAATTACACCATGGAGTTTTTGAATTTTAGTCAGGTCCTAAACTGAATTGGCAGGTCGTGGTCAAATTATAGAACCGTATCAGTTATCGCAAAATGACTGACAACAAACAAGGCTCATATTTCAGTAGTTTACCCACTGTTTTCGTACTCGTCAAATCCATCCCGAGACCCGTTTCGCCATATCACGTTTGTCAGTCCTATCCCGACTGACGAGCCGTGATACGGCGAAACGCGTCTCGAGTTGGATTTGACGAATAAGAGAACAATGGGTAAACTGCTGAAATATGGGCCTTGTCCATTTTCAGTTACTTTGCATTAACCACATATGCCTGACGAGAATTCCTCGAAAAGCGCTGCCTACTTTTACAGTCCGAGAGCTCATTACCCATTTTTCATGAAGTGTTTGATTCAGGTAGAAATTTTTACACAGTGGTAACTGTGGTACGGGAGGTACTGCGCATAAAGGAAATATGCGAAAAAATTTGTGCCAAAAAAATTTTTGATTCAGAAGCCAACAAACACTATTCGAATGTTAAGTTAATTTAGAATACAAAAATAAACAAGGCAGACACTTTTGGAAGGATTAACATTGAACCAAAGTACCCCAAAGTTGTATTTTTAAAAATAAAA
Source organism: Pachyrhynchus sulphureomaculatus (assembly GCA_019049505.1). Lineage (NCBI taxonomy): Eukaryota > Metazoa > Arthropoda > Insecta > Coleoptera > Curculionidae > Pachyrhynchus > Pachyrhynchus sulphureomaculatus. Next base: position 167,379,941 of record CM032454.1, on the reverse strand, counting down.
AAAAGTGTTTGATTCACGCTGAAATTGTAATTGCGTTTTAATTGCATATATTTAAAAATACTTGCAAAAAAACTGAAACTTTAGTCGGGGTTTAACAATTGGCAAATATCAAAATAAATGTTGCGTGGACTAGAAAGAGATACGGTACGGGCAGTAATAAATGCGAGTGAGAGCAACGATCTCCAGTGTAGTCGGCGGTCGCTCTCTGCGCTCTCATTGGTTACTGATCACGTGATCTTGTACAGCTGAACCGGCAATACCGCGCTTTTAGCCAGAGAATTTTGGAGTAGAAATTTGAAAAAATATATATATTTATTTTGTTTCGTAAATTTTTAAATACTTTTAATCTGTCAAGGGAATGTATTGGTGTTATAGTTAAGTAAACCAATAAAATAAAAATGAAATTAATAGTTTATCAGAAAGTATTAACAATAATGACAGCTTAGGGTAGTCAAGAAAAAATTATATGACTTGAAAATTTTTTTATAATATTTTAGTGATCTTATAAAAAAAAAGTTGGCACAATAGAGAAAACTATTTATAATATATATAAAAAAAGTATAAATATATTCTCATTTTTCGCCTTCGTCGTCACTGTTCTCTGATTCTTCATCATCTGTTGATTCGTAATACGAAAATATTTCTTCATCTTCATAACTAATCCGTTCATCATCTGAAAAAAAAAAATTCCATTACATTGTGCCAAATGATGTAATAAAAAATATATTTCCAAAATACAAACCTGTATCGTTCGAAGAATTGTCTTGAGAAGTTTTGCTAGTTTTGATAGCCTCTAAAACTGTTTGTGGCATATAATCACCACCACCAATTAAACTCATACTTGTCATCTTTTATTGTCCAACCATTTCCTCCTGGTATCAAAATTGTCGGAATATGCAGATGAACATTTCGCCAGTAATGTATTGCGTTCGCAAAAGATGCTGATGTAATTCAGATTTACACGCATTCAGATTACACGATTTCGACGCATCATATTTTAGCAGAGTTTTTTGGAGTGGTTTATCTGGACTCTTAAATTTGTAAGTGGAACAAAACTTTTGGAATCGTGCATTATTGATATCCGTAACGGTTTTATAGCCATATAATTCACAGACGAATTTTTCAAGTACTGCGAAATAGCACGGACATTTTGATTTAGATCTTTCAATATTTAAATTACTAGTAAATTTGAAATATCACTATATAATAAATTTAATTTTATACAGTACCTAATGAAGATGGAGATTCCGTAGAAATTGTTGATAAATTCTTCTTGTATTGTTGCTTTAGACTGGTAAAATTCGAATAACATTGGCGATGATAACCTTTTGTGGGAGACACATTTAGTGGTATAACAACAGTACTGTATTTTAAATCATGATCGAATTTTTAACAGAGTTTCACATTTTTCTAAAGTTGTTTCGGAAAACACATTAACCTTCCCAGTATTTTTCTTTTTACAAATCACACAAGAAACATTTTCCATTTTGATCGGATGATTTATTTTTATCAAAAAGTACTATAGATCCGAAATAATGAAATAATATATGCAATTATTAATAATAATGCAAAATTAATAAAAACTGAACAAGATATTAAAAAATATGGTCACAACAACAAAACACATAGTTGTGTATACTCACTAATTCCGAAAATTCTCTGACTAAAAGCGAGGTATAGCCGGTTCAGCTGTACAAGATCACGTGATCAATAGGCAATAAGAGCGCAGAGAGCGACCACCGACTACACTGGTGATCGTTGCTCTCACGTATTCATTACTGCCCGTAGCGTATCTCTCTTTAATCCACGCAACATTTATTTTGATGTTTGCCAATTGTTAAACCCCGACAAAAGTGTCTGGCTTTTTGCAAGTATTTTTAAATATATGCTATTAAAACGCTATTAAAATTTCAGCGTTTTTTTTATTCTTAAAAATACAACTTTGGGGTACTTTGATTAATGTTAACCCTTCCAAAAGTGTCTGCCTTGTTTATTTTTGTATTCTAAATTAACTTAACATTCGAATAGTGTTTGTTGGCATCTGAATCAAAAACTTTTTTTGTCACAAATTTTTTCGCATATTTCCTTTATGCGCAGTACCAAAGAAGGTCAGGCAAACATTCGATTCCCTATTTATCTACCCTACAGATACCACTGTGTAAAATTTCTACCTGAATCAACCACTTCATGAAAAATGGGTCATGAGCTCTCCGACTATTAAGTGTTGACCGTGTCAACAACTCTACCGGTTTGAAAGCTGCTGTGTTAGCTTTCGATGGAGTATTAGGTATGCCTACTTAGTACAATTAATTGTATCCTAACATCAGTAAACACTTACTTTTGTAAATATACCTACCTTTTCTTGCATTTCTCTCAAATCAATATAAATCAGCATTAGGACGTAACTGTATTTCATTTTTCGAAAAAAGATACAGTATGGTGTAGTAATGATTCAAAAATAAAAATAAAATTTTTGGGAGTAATATAGAATTTATTATATGTTAAGTCCGTACCTGAATTATGTTATCATCTTAGGATATTATATATTAAAATACAAAAATATTTTAGGTAAATATTATGTTGTTAAACTATATTAAATTTTAATCTTCACCTTAAATACACAAACATGGTTAAGAAATTCAGAGAATAATTATTTATAAATATTTTATTGTAATTGTTTAGTGGAAAATAACGGAAATCAATAAAAAATGTTGTTAACGTATAATTTAGTATATTAAGTTTGTTTTCAGGGGACGAAAACACTTTAATACACTATCAGTGATGATTATTTATTTATTTAGAACACATATTACGGTAAAATTATAAAGAAGTGGTCACTACTTAAGATTCAAATTCGATTTTCTTACTGTTTTACCAATAAAATCTTCAAAATTCAATTTTCTTAGACATGTTAGTTAATGTTGAATATGTAGCAGGAAATATTATTTAACGCAAACTTCATATAAACTACTAGCACGCTATAAAAGTTCTATTTTAACTATCAGTTAAATGTTTACAAAACAATACTATGCTATATTTTAAAAGTTCCGATTGATTGATAGACACTGATTTCTTTCTTTGGCCATCTGAATCATCGAATTGGATTATATAAGTGGTT
>CM032454.1:167341579-167376723 GCA_019049505.1 Pachyrhynchus sulphureomaculatus | reverse complement strand
GCATCGATGTTTTTTGGAACAACAACCGATTTTGGTCGACCTTCACGAAATTCATCGCTGACGGAAGCACGACCATGACGAAATTCTGCAAACCAATTGTAAACAGTCTTTTCTGATGGTGATACATTACCAAAAGTCGAACAACGTTATTCGAGGCATTGTTGTTGAGTTAGGCCTTCACTAAAATCGTAACAAATCATCCAACGAAAACTTTCACGTGAAATTTCCATTTATTCACAAAACTTTTTTTTTAAACGCTCACGATAAACAAACTACTCGGCCAGCTGACACTGTTTTGCCAATAACAAATGTCAAATTTTACAACAATGGTAGTGTCACAACTCAATAGTGCTATCTAGTGGTCGTTTGTAAAAACTTAAAAGGCGACACTCGTAGAGATTGACAATAACACAAATTTACTCGAAATGAGCATGCATAAACATACTTTTAATGTAAACCTTAAATAATACCAAGATAAAAAAAAAACCGACATGTGGAAAACCATCACTAGGTTAAGTTTAGGTGAACCCTGAACAGGTATAAATATTTCACTTTTACTTCTTCAAGTTAATTCGGTGTTCTAATTTCGAATAGTAACGTTTCCTGAAGAAATATGGTTCAATCGTTGGTAGAACGTCGGAAAGTTACTTCAAATAGACACAGTTTAATTCCAAGAACCCCGATTTCTCACCTAATCAAGACCGTGGAAGTTTCCGTTCCATGTTAGCAAACCTCTATGGGGAGCAAATCAAAACTGATGCTAAAGCTTTTGGCGACCTTCTCCGTACCTAAAAAAAGATGCTCCGCCAGCTAGCCTTCTCTCAGGGTAGAGAGATGTAGATGTAGTATCGCAAAAAATAAGGTTACATCAAGAAACACCAACCTGTTTTATAAACGTGCAAGCAAGTAGTTAATCAGAGATAAGATATAAGTAGCACGTCGCGTCGTGAATACGAAGTCCGTAAAAACAATATTAATACGAACTCGCGGAAACGATATTTAAACGGGATCAAGTGCCGACTCTGCGGGTAGTCGTTGGCCCGCGATCTCCTCCTTGCAGCGGCCCGCGACTATTTTGTAAATAAAGGCCTTATCATTCGGAATTATTTTAATTTCGCTCTAAAACTGAAATCTGTGACATCTGAGAACCCAGCCCCTTCATCTATAATCTATAATATATATAAAATGCAACGTCTGTCTGCCTGTCTGTTTGTCTGTCCACTTATCCGATTTACGTGCTTTTTTTTAAAAACATGCATATATTCTCTAGGCCAGGTTATAGACAATAATATTTTATTACGTTAGGTAACATAAGGAATAAGCGTTGACGATAATAAAGTGAATCAAGTGGGAACAAAATTGTTTCACCATACTGGCGCGTTCTCTTGCAATACACTGCTTAAACCATTAAATATGGAACAATATCCTGTAGCAAAGAATATAATATATATAAAATGCAATGTCTCTGTGTCTGTCTGTCTGTCCGTTAGTGCGCTTATGACTTGAGAAACACTTCTCCGATTTACATGTTTTTTTTTTTTTTTTAATTTATTTGTTTTCTGGCCAGGTTATCTATAACCTTCTATAATATATATAAAATGGGCCGTCTCTCTGCCTGTCTGTCTTTTTGTCCGTTAGTGCGCTTATCACTAGAGAACCACTTAACCGATTTACATGTTTTTTTTTTTTTTAATTCATACATGGCCAGGTTATCTATAATCTTCTTTATTATATATAAAATTCAACGTCTCTCTGCCTGTTTGTTGGTTAGTGGGCTTTTCACTCGAGAACCACTTATCCGATTTACGTGTTTTTTTTTTTAATTCATACTTTGTTCTTTGGCTAGGTTATCTAGAATTTTCTATAATATATATAAAATGCAACTGTCTGTTTGTCTGTCTGTCTGTTCCTGCGCTTATCACTCGAGAACCACTTATCCGATTTACGTGCTTTTTTTTTAAAACATATATATGTTCCCTGGCCAGGTTATAGGATATATTTTATTATGGAATAAGCAGTGATGACAATAGTGAATTAAGTCGGAAAAAAGTTTTCCGTTAGGGCATTCTCTTGCAATACACTGCCTAAAGCATTAAATATGGCAACAATATCATGTAGCAAAGAATATAATACTCAGTATATATCACCACTACACCAAACACTTTATTTTTGCAACGCGCGTTTCGCTAACCATGTTAGCTTCATCAGGAGCGATGATTGACTGATGAAGCTAACATGGTTAGCGAAACGCGCGTCGAGTGCAAAAATAAAGTGTTGGTGTAGTGGTGATTATACTGAGTAGTATCATTGTGCCAAAGATTCCAATTCCCAACTAGTAAAGAATATAATATATATAAAATGCAACGTCCCTCTGTTTGTCTGTCTGTTAGTTTTATTCAGTCGAAAACCACTTATCTGATTTACGTGTTTTTTTTATTCATACATATGTTCTCTCTCCAGGTTATATAATAATTCTAGAATCTATAATATTTATAAAATGTAAGGTCTCTCAGTCTGTTTGTCTGTCCGTTAGTGCACTTAGCACTCAAGAAACACTTATTCAATTTACGTGTTTTTTTTTATAAAATACATATGTTCTCCGGTCAGGTTATAGGATATATTTTATTACGTTAGGTAACATAAGAAATAAGCAGTGACGATAATAGTGAATCAAGTCCACGCGAGCGGAGTCGCGGGCACGACTAGTAAAACATATTGACGAAAAAAGCTGAACCCTTTCCTGAATTGTAAAAAAGCTGTCGAGGAGGTTGGAATAAATTTTCATTGGAAGAATGATAAAATGAAGTACATTTTAATGCAGCTATAAAAACAGTTCAACGACAGATTTTGTGACTTCGCGAAGGTTTCTGGCAAACCGAAGATTTTTGCAAACCCTTTTTCATGTGATATTGAGGACGTACCGAGTATTTTACAAATGAGTATGATTGATCTTCAATCTAATGACATTCTCAAAAACTCCTTCTATGAAATCAATGATCTTGTTAAATTTTATGACAGTTTGCCGTCTAATTTTAATGAATATAATATATATAAAATGCAATGTCTCTGTGTCTGTCTGTCTGTCCGTTAGTGCGCTTATGACCTGAGAAACACTTTATGTTTTTTTTTAATTTATTTGTTTTCTGGCCAGGTTATCTATAACCTTTTACAATATATATAAAATGGGCCGTCTCTCTGCCTATCTGTCCTTTTGTCCGTTAGTGCGCTTATCATTCGATAACCACTTAACCGATTTACTTGTTTTTTTTTTTAATTCATCATTCATCAATGATCTTGTTAAATTTTATGACAGTTTACCGTATAATTTTGTTGAATTGAAAAGAGTTTTTCAGCAATTAATTACAATTTTTGGCAGCACTAACTTATGTGAACAAACTTTTTCAATTCTCAATTACAGAAAAAATAAATATTGTTCTCGTCTCACATATAAGCATTTGAGTGCCATTCTACGAATTTCTACGACAGACATGAAAACAAACATTCCATAAATAGCCAGTTAAATACAGCCTCAAAAATCACATTAAATTTTGATTCGACTCGCATGTATATTTATTTCGAAGTTCTCATTTAATTTGTCTGCTTTTTCTTTTTGTCATTGTTCCTACTTATTAATAAAATTTAAATAAAATGATGATGAATAAAACGTAAAAGTAAATATTTGTGTTTTTGCATTTTTAATATCGACATTAAGAAAACCTATTATTAAAATTATTGGCAATGCGGTCCGCCTTTATTTCATTTTGCCACTAAGTGCCTGCTAAAAGGTTGCTGACTGCTGCTTTAGGAGAATGTAAAGATATGTATAATATAGTTTTTAAAATATATTCTTTTAGAATATTTCGGAAGCATAAGAAAAGAGTTAAAACCATATAATATATTTTTCGCTAGAAACTATGAATGCAAATTGGGTTCAAAGAAAATTTAAAAAATTCTCAAAAATTTCTTTGTTTTCAACAAAAAAATTATGCTTTATAGTCATAACCTGAGTAGATTATAAGCTCCACAAATTGATGTAAGCCAAATTATGATTTTTTTTTGCGTAGAAAATATTCTAAAAATATATAATTTTTATATCCTCAGGGCAATAGTTTAAAGACTTTTTTTCTGTAGAAAGTAGCAATTTTGTGTTTCATGGTAGATAAAAAAAATATTAAAAAAAGATCATAATACCGCGACGATATTGTTAAATAAATATAATTTTTGCTGTACCTAACATAAATTCAGTAGATCCTCGCCATACCTATACTATATATAATAACAGATGCAGAAAATATCCTTTCATGTCAAGCAAACTTGAGTCACTGAGATTTAACTTGCAGGCAACTACTTTAAAAAAACCGGTCAAGTGCAAGTTGGACTGCGCAATTAAGTTGCGGACTGCCTTTAAAATAAAAATTTTTATTAGAGAGGTATAAAATGATCACAAAACACACCCCAAATGAGTTTTCAATAAAAGAATTGAGAGCCCAGACTATAAACATGTCTAGTAAGATACTGACTTAGCAGGCTAATCAGACCAACCAGAATAAGACAAAAAGTTCCTGATATGTATATATCTTAAGATCTTATATGTATTTTCACCATTTTTCTTAGTCAATAATGTATAACAGCATTTTAGCTACCCAATAGCCAATAACTCTAACAAAACTAACACCAGTTTTCTTTAGACTTTTCAACCTATCCTACAGAAAGGGAATATTTCCTTCTTGCTGGAAATGTGCCACAGTTCAGCCGATACCTAAAAAAGGCAAGAAGACCTTGCCAAATAACTATCGACCAGTCGCACTGTTTTCAATAATATCGAAAGTCGTGGGGAAAAGGCTATCAATCAGCATCTTCTAAAATATCTTGAAGGATTCAACATTATTAGCGACCACCAATATGGCTTTCGTAAACATAGATCAACAGGAGATCTTCTGACTTATGTAACAGATGTTTGGAACAACGCAATTGAACACTTTGAATAATTTCGAGCGGTTGCTCTTGACATTTTTTTTTTTTTTTTTTATACAAGGCATTCGACCGTGTCTGGCACGATGGACTATTGGCTAAGCTACGCTCTTATGGTATGTCTGAAAAGTTCTGTTTGTGACTCTTGCGGGAATCCAATCTACAGCTTTGCAGATGACAGTACGCTTATCTCTTCATTCACTTTGAACGCTCGGACATCGGCTACTCAGACGAATATCCGCAAACAGCAGGAAATCGTTCAACTTAACAAAGACCTGTAAGAAATTCTATCTTAGGGCGATAGTAACCAAGTGGAATTTAACCCTATAAAGACCCAGGCGGCAGTTTTTTCTAAAAAAGTTAACGTTACTGAACCCGACATAGTTATGTCGGGGCACTCCACCTCTCTAACATCGTCACTCAATTTGTTGGGCGGTAATTTGGGAGCAAATATGTCCTGGCATGACCATGTTGCAGGCATAGCAAGGAGAGCTTCTCAAAAGTTGGAAATATTATTTCGAACCAGAAAACTTTACATTCCACAACTGTTAATTCTTTATAAAGTTCAAATTCGACCAACTATGGAATACTGCTCCCATGTTTGGGGCTCCGCTCTCAAACATACACTGCTTTTGTTGGATTCTATTCAGAGAAGAGCTGTTCGTCTGAATGGAGACCCGGAACCGACCGGCGCGGCGGCCTTGATTCGTTGGAACATCGAAGAACGGTTGGCGACTTGAGCCTATTCTATAAGTATTTTCATGGAAAGTATTCGAAGGATATAGCCCGCTTAATTCCTCCCAGAGCGGTGCATGTTAGAAATACATTTCGCGCTAATACTTCACATCCGTATGAGGTTCAGCTTATTACTCCTTCTACAACGCTTTTCAAGCAGTTTTTTAAATGGAGAACGTCATCCCTTTGGAATAATTTGCCCAGGGCTGTGTTTCCCACCAGTCCAATTTACAGCGATTCAAGAACAACGTGAATCGCTTTTTCCGCATACGTGTCGCTTCTGTAGCGCTTTAGAGACTTCCCTGCAGCACGTGTGCTAGACCCATAACAAAAAAAAATCAATCTAACTCAATCTAGAATCTAGTAGTAAAAGTATAAAACAAATATTTACGTTATAAATATTTGTTTAATTAAAAATAAATAAAATTAAATTATTTTGAATCGGTACAAATTGCTTAAAGCAGTAGCTATTACTCCCAGTTCAATTCACAACTTTTGACGAAATAAACGTTCAGCATTTTGGCGATCGACTAGTTTTTTATACAAGATAAATTACCAAACTTAATGCACTCGTGATACTCGTGATAATTTTCGCTTAACCTACACTTTATGGAGACTATCTCAGAATTTGTTGGCCGTTCTTTGAAAAATAATACAAAGAAAAATAATCACAAGTATTACATCATATATATTTTTGAACTCGTGTTTTCACAAGCTTTCATTTGATACACCACTCGATGATCTGGCAAGTATTTTTTTTACTTCCGATGTTACCCCGTAAAACTAACCCTTTAAGACAAAATTTAACTTTCAAAACTACATGGCTCTGATTGTGTCATCAATTCCTATACCGTTGTTCTATTTTCATGTATTTGCGTCTCCGATAAAGTGTCTTATTATATAGTGAGAAAGTGGAATTGAAATATAAAGTTGTGAATCATTGTGTTCGTAAAAATTTTCAGTTTTCGCGCAATATGCGTTCAGTTCGGAGTTTTCACTAGTGTGCTTTCAATTAGCTAAAAACTGATTACTTAGTTCATAAAGGAATTCAGTTCAGAAAGAAAAAAAAAACTCTATATTAACAATAGCATTGGTTGCTGATGATAAGCGTGAAGTTTAAGTGTGACTTTATTAACCTGCAGTTATCTGAAAGTTATCTATTGATAAATAACCGGCAAAATTAAAGTTGAATACTTGAAATGGGAGAACTCTGTGTAAAATGCAAATTTAAACTAAAAACTGTATTCATAATATGTAGTGGATTGTGTAGACAGACACTAGATCCAAATTGTGCAAAAGTTCCCGAAGAAGATTGCAGAGTAATTCAAAAAAAAATCAGCCCATATAAAATGGTGCTGTGATGGTTGCCTGCCACATGTACAATTCAATTTAGCAGCAAATCAAGAATTGCATCAAGTAAAACAGATGATGGCAGAAGAAATGAGTGTCTTGGAGAATATCGTACGTAACAAAGTAGCAAATGGACCTGAAAAAAGTTATGCAAGTATAGCTGCTGGTGAAGTAGTAGTAATCAAATCAAAAACCATACAACATAGCAAAACAACTAAGGAAGAAATTAAAAAGTCACTTGATACTACAAAATTAGAAGTAAGTATTACCGAGATGAAGGAATTGAAACAAGGAGGAGTAATGATTAAATGTCAAAGTAGACATGAAATAGAAAAAATTATAAATATTGCTGAAAGAAGCTAAAAAGGAATTATGATATCAAATCACATGAGCATAAAAATCCAAAGGTAAAAATTGTAGGGATCGAAGAAAATTATGACAAAGATACTTTGGAAGAGGTTATTAGAAAGCAGAATACATATCTAAAGGAATGTCATCTGGATATGAAGATAATAGAGAAGATGAAAAATCCAGTATATGGTCATAATCGAGTGTAACCGGGAAAGCTTCCAATTACTCATAAAAAATGGTAAATTGAGCATCGGATGTTCCGATGTTTAACGTGCGGAAATTTTGATCATAGGGCCAGTGAATGTCAAGCTGAGGAAAGATGTCTGCGTTGTTCCCAAGTAAGTCATAAAACTGATGACTGTGATAATATTTTCTATAAATGCTGTAACTGTTTATTTGCAAATAAAAAACTAAAATTGAATCTGAATGTTGATCATAATATTTTCGATGTAAACTGTCCTGCTTACTTAAAAAAATCTGAGGCTCAAAAGAGAAATATTCAAATGACAACTACAAATACTGAAGATGACAGTAAGACTTAGAAAAGGTAAATAATCTCTCTCACAATGGGCATCTCAGAATCATGCATCAAGATGTTGATTCTATTTGTAACAAAACATATATTTGCGAGTACAACTAAGAAATGAACGTGTTGATATTTTGTGTCTAACTGAGCATTACCTTACTGATAATGAATATCCAATAATAAATATAAATGGATATACATATACATATGGATTGAGGGGAAAAATTAATGAACTACTTAGGAGTTACATAACTGGGAGAACTCAACTCGTACATGTAAATACAGCAAAGTCGGAGATATTACCGATAAATATAGGTGTACCCCAGGGATCTGTCTTAGGATCTCTGTTGTTTTTGCTTTTTGTGAACGATGTTCCTAATATAGAAGAGCAACATAATCTCATCATGTTTGCCGATGATAATAGTTACGTTTGCTCTCACAAAAGTAAAGAAGTGCTAGTGTGTGCACAAGATATTTTAAATAAATTTATAAAATGGTTTAGTGCAAATAAATTGTATATAAATATTGAATTTACCCCTCGATCTAAAGCAATATCTGAAAGTTATCTATTAAAAATTCAAGGGAAAAGTATCCAATAAGTAGATGAAGTAAAATTTTTAGGAATACATTTGGAAAATAGCTTAAGTTGGGTAAGCCATGTTGATGCTCTTTGCAGGACTTTATCATCGTCGTGTTTTGCATTATATAAATTGAAAGATTTGATTAATAGAAATGTTTTGTTGTCTTATCACTATGCACATTTCTATTCAAGAATTAAGTATGGCATAATTTTTTGGGGTTGTTCCTCTTATAGCCCCAGGATTTTTCGGCTACAAAAGAGAGCGATAACACAGCCCCACAAAAAAAAAGTGGGGTATACTTTTGATGCGATATATCAGATCCGTAGTATTTTTGCCCGCTGATCACGAATCTGACGTCAGAATATCGCCATCACATCTCAATTTTTTTCTAACCTCAAAAAATAGGTAAAAATTAGTAAAAAATTAAGAAAAATATACTCCTAAAAAATTGATTCAAGCTTTTTTATGAATCCAAAGATGTATTAATATGTATTCGGACACGCTAAGCTAATATTCATCGGTTGGATTGAGCCATACAGTTCTGTTTTCTTTCTAACCTCAATAAATCAGACAGATATAGTGCTTCTCGAATGCAAAAACGAATTCAAATTAAAATTCAACCGATCCTTACCAAATTTGGTACACGGGGATTTTTTGGGTCGCTGATCACGAATCTGAGGTTGGATTTGCAAAATTCAAGATGGCAGATGTTTTTGCGCCATTTTGAACACCGAGAAAATTCATCGGTCGATTTTTATTCTTCTACCTGCATCCAGGGCACCTCCACGTGGTGACGGTGGGCAACAGTGTTACTCCACTAGCCGGCAGAGTCCCTGGATAACGGCTTAGACGCCGTCATGGCAGGTAAAAGAAAGAGAATTAAGATGCAGGGACTCGGAAACCCAGTATCGGCGGTTGGTCAGGGTGGGAAAGCGGGCCCGCAGCCATCGTCGGCCAGCGACCGTAGCTCTTCATGTGTGGGTGACTTGGCTCATGTAGAGTATAATGCTACAAGAAAACGGTCTCACGGTACAAGGACTTTTCATAAGTACGATAAAAACAATGATTCATTTTGTTATATTTGCTGTCAACACGTATTGAGTAAAATGGGGTCACCGATAACGGATAAGATTAAAACCTTATATAAGGATTGTTTTAACATTGAAATACAGCACCAGGATACAGATTGGGTTCCCCACATCATTTGCAGTTCTTGCAAAATAATGTTGTACATCTATAAGAAGGCGATTAAATATTCCAGACCAGCAATATGGAATAGACCATACAGTGAAAATGATTGCTACTTTTGTATGAATGTTGTATCTAGGCATAACCGAAAAAATAAAAGCACTATTACTTATAACGATGTTTCGACAGTAACAAGACCAACTAAACTAATTCCGCCTCTTGAACCACTTGATGCTGATGTTATGGAAACAAATGATTTCACCTTATCAGTTCATGCCGAAAACATTGAGACTGTCGAAACAGATTCAAACACTGTTACTAATGAATGTTCTAGTGACAACCTATCATATACTAGTGACACAGATAAAGAATTTCTACCATACAACCGTAAACCAGAACCAATACTCGTATCACAGTCAGAACTTAGTGATCTAGTCGGAGATTTAGGCTTATCCAAAGATGGTTCAGAGCATCTTGCTTCCTTTTTAAAGAAAAGACATTTACTTAAGCCAGAAGCTACGATTTCTTATTATAGAAATAGAGATGAAGAATTGCGAAAATATTTCACAATGGACGAGGAATTGTCACTTTCATATTGTACCGATGTAAAAGGTCTAATGGATGAATTTCAAAATAACTCATACGATCCTGAAGAATAGAGACTGTTCATTGATTCTTCTAAACGGAGCATTAAGGCAGTTTTGCTGCATAATACCAACGTTTACGCTCCCATTCCGATTGCTCATTCCACAGTTATGGAAGAGCAATATGAAAAAATGAAGCAGCTTTTGATAAATAGAAAATATGCTGATCATAACTGGAAAATTTGTGAAGATCTGAAAATTGTAACAATATTGCTTGGCCAACAGTCAGGGTTTACACTTTATCCCTGTTATAAATGTCTGTGGAATAGCAGAGACAGGGAACGTCATTATAAGAAAAAAAATTTGGCCAACAAGAGAATCGTTCACTCCTGGTGAAAATAATGTATTGTTTCCACCATTGGTAGATCCAGGAAAAGTTCTTATTCCCCCGCTTCACATTAAGCTTGGACTTATGAAGCAATTCACGAGAGCATTAGATACAAACGGCCCATGTTTCAAATATTTGCATAAAAAATTTCCGAAATTTTCTGAAGCTAAAATTAAGGCAGGCGTATTTGACGGGCCACAAATAAGAAAATTGTTTCAAGATTCATTATTTGTTACTAAAATGAATAAAGTTGAAAAAGCTGCTTGGCTTAGTTTTAAAGAAGTCGCAACAAACTTTTTGGGAAATAATAAAAGTCCTAAGTACAAAGAGATAGTCGAGAAAATGGTAAAAAATTTTCAAACATTAGGTTGCTTAATGAATCTAAAATTACATTTCCTGGACTCCCACATCGATGATTTCCCAGATAATCTTGGTGACTACAGTGAGGAGCAAGGGGAACGTTTTCACCAAGATCTGAAAATCATAGAAAATGGATATCAAGGACAATGGGATGACCATATGCTAGCGGACTATTGCTGGTCGCTAAAAAGAGAAACAAGTCCTCAAAAGCGTTTGGGCAGAAAGCCTTTGAATAGGTCATTCGTGGAAAAAAGAACAAGATACAGCCAAAAAAAGGAAAGTTAGGCGCGGGTCTAACCTTCGCAATTCTAGGGCTTAAGGGTCTACTATTTGAGAGTATATGGTTTAAAAGTCCTGGTTTTAAGTTTATTGGGTCTCATTTTTAAAGTTACAGGGTTATTGAGTATCAGGTTTGAGGATTCCCCAACTGTATACCAAATTTGGTAGGAATCGGTTGGTTTTCAAAAATTTTGTCCGCCATCTTGGATCCGTCATTTTGAATTTTGCAAATCCGACCTCAGATTCATGATCAGCAACCCAAAAAACCCCCGTGTACCAAATTTGGTAAGAATCGGTTGAATTTTAATTTGAATTCGTTTTTGCATTCGAGAAGCACTATATCTGTCTGATTTATTAAGGTTAGAAAGAAAACAGAACTGTATGGCTTAATCCAACCGATGAATATTAGCTTAGCGTGTCCGAATACATATTAATACATCTTTGGATTCATGAAAAAGCTTGAATCAATTTTTTAGGAGTATATTTTTCTTAATCTTTACTAATTTTTACCTATTTTTTGAGGTTAGAAAAAAATTGAGATGTGATGGCGATATTCTGAAGTCAGATTCGTGATCAGCGGGCAAAAATACTACGGATCTGATATATCGCATCAAAAGTATACCTCACTTTTTTTTTGTGGGGCTGTGTAATTAACGCTCAGAGAAGTGCATCCTGTGGGCGGATTTTTAGAGATTTAAGGATCCTCACAGTACCTTGTATTTTCATGATTGAGATTTTGTTATTTGTGAAGCAAAAACCACAGAATATCGTTACTAATAATTATCATGACGATTATAATACAAGGTGCGGTGATAACTATGCTATTCCAGTCCACAGGTTTTCCACAACGGAAAAAAAATCCCTGTTATATTGACATTCACTTATTCAATAAATTGCCCCCCAGTTTTCGAAATATTGATAATATAAAATTGTATAAAAGAACATTAATTAATTTTTTTTTTGGAAAAATATTACTACAGTATACCATAAACGATTTTTTAACAGATAGAGGCTACTAACGTTAAGTTGGTAACCTTTGTTTGCTTTATTACATTTATATAAATTCATTTATAATACTTCTTCTCATTCATTTAAAATAGTGCCTGACTTGTCTTATGCTATTGTATATGGTCTCCTGGATCAACAAAGTTTATTTATTTATTTATTTATATTTGTGCCAAATTGCAACTTTCTTCTTCTTCTTATCAAATAGTTTCGGAGAACATCAGGTGTAGCAGACGGACAGACAGACAGTTACTGACGTGATCCCACAAGTGTTCCGTATGGCACACTGAAAATTAAGAAGACTGCTTCGAATGGATGTTGCCAGATTTTCTGAAAACTACATAGAAACGTAAATTCTAAAGTTTGCACCGTAAAGGTGGACCAAGACCAAGACATTGATAAACTTGACTTATTTGCAAAATTATAATGGCACAGAGTTATTTTCATCCCACTATACCAATTCAAATTAGATTCACAACTCAAAAGTATTCCTATATTTAGCACTATGGGGTAACCTAAATTCTTTACCTAACATTGTCCTACATTTCTTGCATAAATTATTAGTCCTCTTTACGTGAAAATTAATAATCCGACCAGACTACAAAATTTTAAAATTAAAAGCTAAATAAAAGAGGTCAAACGTTAAAATGTACATTCAGGGTAGTATTCATTTATCATTTCTTTTTATATTCATTCAGTGTTTTTCAAATATATAAGGATCAGTTAATTTTTGACAAATTATCGTTTGGGACGTGTTCGGACCAGCAAAAAACCAAGCGAATAAATAATAAATAAGAATTTCTTCCGTGGAGATTATGTCTAATTTTTAGCTAATGATGATAATGAAAAATGGCTCTGGAAATTTACTGGGGTGGAACAAAAAATATGATATCATGTTTAGAATTTGTTTATAAGATCGGTATTAAATTTCTTGTTTTGAGAAATTAGTGAAAATGATGGTATGACAACAAAAAAATGTCAGATTTGATAAAAAATGT
The DNA here is from genome assembly GCA_019049505.1 of Pachyrhynchus sulphureomaculatus. Classification (NCBI taxonomy): domain Eukaryota; kingdom Metazoa; phylum Arthropoda; class Insecta; order Coleoptera; family Curculionidae; genus Pachyrhynchus; species Pachyrhynchus sulphureomaculatus. The sequence goes on along the minus strand of CM032454.1, from coordinate 167,363,407 downwards.
CATTTTTAACTGAAAAATACAGACAGTGGCGTAGCCAGGTTCGAGGAGGCATATGAATACAAACGACGAGGGAATACTAAAAGCACATCTACATATAGAGCAAGGCATCAATGAAACAGAAGAGCATCAAACACCTTAATAAAAAAGACGGTAAAGTAATTTACCAAATACTTTCCTTGCAAACATGCAGTACTAAAACAAGTAGCAAATTTGAGTTTTTCAAGTGAAAGGAAAGTCAATTTCCATAATACAATCAAAACCATACAATATATAAACATCCACCTCTTTCAGCCCCTTCCCCTAAAACGATATCGCTCACAAACCCTAGGTATATTTCAAGTATTACCAGGTGTACAAGTATGAAATGCGGATTTCGGACAACAGATGGTGCACCAATGCAGTTTGTGCTATAAAGACTTGACACTGCGCTATTTTGTTGTGTCATCAACAAGTGTCAGATGTACACGAGTGATATATTGGAAAAGTGTGTGCATAATGTTGTGTTGTTGTGTTCAATATATCGAAATTTATACCGAATAAAGAGCATTCGCGGACAGCATTAATTTTTTGTTTTCATTTGAAGAAAACTGCTGTTGAATACCAATTACTTCGAGAAGCTTATGGTGAACATGCTCCATCGCAAGATACGTGTGAGGTTTCGGCGTTTCAAAAGTGGTGACTTCGATGTTGCAGACAAGGAACGTGGCAAACCGCCAAAAAAATACGAAGATGTGGAATTGCAAGCATTGTTGGACGAAGATGATTCACAAACACAAAAACAACTCGCCGAGCAATTGGGCGTTAGTCAACAAGCTGTTTCCAATCGGCTACGAGAGATGGGAAAAACTCAGAAGACCGGTAGATAGGTACCACATGAGTTGAACGACAGGCAAATGGAAAAGCGCAAAAACACGTGTGACATTTTGCTCGCTAGGTACAAAAGGAAGACGTTTTTGCATCGTATAGTTACAGGGGATGAAAAGTGGATTTATTTTGAGAATCCCAAGCGCAAAAAATCATGGGTAGACCCAGGCGCACAAAAATTGATCGATTTGAACCGTTCGCTGATTGAAAAAAGGCCAGGATACTGAAAGAGGTAACACAAAGTCATTTTTCTTCATGACATTGCTCCATCACATACGGCAAAACCAGTTCGTGACGCGTTGGAAGCACTCACCTGGGAAGTTCTACCCCATGCCGCTTACTCACCAGACTTGGCTCCTTCCGATTACCACTTGTTTGCATCGATGAGTGACGCACTTGGTGAGCAGCGCTTTGGTTCGTATGAAGATGTGAAAAAATGGCTCGATCGTTCGCAGCAAAAGGGGAAGATTTTTACTGGCGTGGTATTCACAAATTGCCCGAAAGCGATGGAGCATACTTTGAATAAAGCACTTTTTATCGTTCTTCCGAATTTAACATGTTTTTTTAGAAAAAAAAAACCGCATTTGATACTCGAACACCTGGTATATATATATATATATATATATATATATATATATATATATATATATATATATATATATATATATGTATATATATGTATGTATATATATATATATATATATATATATATATATATATATATATATATATATATATATATATATATATATATATATATATATATAGATATTACGAAGATCTACTGAATTTATTTTCGGTACAGCAAGCGCCGCGTATTATGGTCTTCTTTAATTTTTTAACTTGCTATTTATAGTAAGTTTGTCTGCATTATTTTAAAGAAAATTAAAAGGTGAAACACAAAATTCCATAAACCACTGTTCATTCTACTGCTTGCATGCTCCGAGGACATAAAATTTATATTTTTAAAAATGTTTCCGAACCAAAAATTTAAAATTTAATTCGCACGGCTATGTTTTTCGTGATCTAAGAACCCTAGAATGTAAAGAAATACATAAAACGTTGAAGGTAATTTTTTCCTTTAGCAAAGGAAATAAAAACAATATTTTACCTTCTGTGCTAGAGGTAAAGTAAAACTATACCATATTTCACCCCTCCCCTTCTCTCCCACCCTTCCCCGATTAAAATTGACAGTAACGTGAAAATAAATTAATTTTGTGATTTGTCGACTCGAAAAATCGTGACAAAGGCCTAAACACCTTCCACAAGAAACCGTAAAAGGCTTTAGCAAGTAAAAAGACTCTGGTACACTGGAATTTTAAAAATTTATACTCTTCACATCACATTAAACCAAAAATCTAGAACCGGGAGGAGAAGGGGGAAGGAACCCCTATCAACAGTGGAACTATAAAAATTTACACCCTATTTAAAAATCGATGACCAGAGGTTGAACGTTGTCCACAAAATCAAAACACAAATAAAAAAAAAGGTTTCTAATATGCTACATTTGTAGAGGCCAGGAAGGGGCATATATCCCTGTGAGCAGTGAATCTGAACGTTTTAAACATTGACTTTAATATGAATCTAGCAATGGCAATTTTATCAAATTTTTCATTCATAAACTGCTTTTTTTAGTTAAAAAAAAGAACCAGTAAAAAATATAACTAAAAAACTCAACTGAGCGACTGAAGAAAATATCAGCGAAACACAACTAGGTTTCTGAAATGGGCTTGGCACTCGTTAAGCGCTATCCATGATTCAGGTGCTTATACGAAGATGTAGGGACATCAGTAGTGATGTACCTCTATGTTTCATCGACTACACCAAAGCTTTCAATAGATGCCAGCATGACAAAATGACGGGATCGATGAGAAGGTTTATTGTAAATCTTTACTGGGGTCAGAGAGCGGTAGTGCGAGTAGAAAACACAGATTTTATTGAAATTAAAAAACGAGTAAGACAAGGGTACGTACTCTCACCTATACTGTTCAGCTCTTACTCAGAACAAATGTTCAGAAAATCTGTTGACAACGTCAGTGCTGGTATCGTAGTAAACTGCGAAATTATTAATAAAATTCGGAGGATTTGCAATTTTTGAGTAGGTTCCACAAGACAAGTCTGGAATACTGTTTGGACCTCAATATAAAAAAAAACGAAATATATATCAAAATGATATCCCCGACGCCTCAATTCTTAATAGTAAACAATCAACCTATCGAGAAAGTAGCCACATATCAATATCTGGGATGCACTCTTAATTACAGCTGGGATTATTCTAGGGAAATAGGAATCAGAACTTAAAAAGTCTGAACTACATTTGTGAAGATAAGATATCTTTTATGTTTCCGCGACCTTAGTCTCAGTCACAAGAGACGAATTTTAGAGTTGTTTGTCTTCTCAAATCTTCTGTACGGTATGGAAGCTTAGATTCTAACGGCTACAATGGAAAACAGGATCCAGACATTCGAAATGTAGTTGTATAGACAGATACGGAATGGGTTGTCAGTCGGAGCTCCTTTATCCTATCAAACAGAGGAAGCTGAAATATTTGAGACATATAATGCAAAATATCGATTACTATAACTAAGTATCCAGGGCCAGGTTGAGAGTAAGAAAGGTCCAAGCAGAGAACAGGATTTCTTGGCTGGCAAACCTAAGAAAATAGTTTGGAGTCAATTCTACAGAGCTTTTTAGAACAGCAGCCAATAAAGTCAGCATCGTCATGATGATAGCCAACATCCGGACCAGATAGGGCAGAGGAGAAGAAGAAGAAGGCTACTGAAATTCTTTAAAGCTGCTGTCCGAGCAGTGATGGTTAAATTGCTCTTATTTATGGCGTTTAAAAAGAATTGTAATAAGATCTTTAGAGACAGTCTTGCCAGGTTCATAAAAAAAGGTGAAAAATTTCAAATTTTTTTTAGCTAAATGATCAACATTTTCATGTGGTAAAATGTTTGTAGTCCTTTACCCTTCACCCTAAATTATTAAACATATAAACTAAAAGTAAAGTACAGCCAAGATAAGAATAACTGTTATTACATATGGATATTTTATTGTATCTATTATATTTATTTATCGTCATGAAAAAATTTAAGTAAATTGATTTATTTATTTAAAAGGTTCCTACCTCTCCAACTAGACTGTATAGGACATATGAGCGTCTGATTATTGATAAGATAAGCATTTAACCAAGTTAAACTTGGGGATTTTCGAAGTACATCCTCGTCATTTTTCCATACATAGTTTAACGATGTTATCTCGTACGATACTGAAAAAGACAAAATAATTACCCAATATAGTGTACGATTTTTTACAAGAAATATATACAAGGTATTATAAAAATAGTTTAAAGAACTGAAAAGCAATTCCTGGTAAAATTTTGTCTGTTAACAATGTTGCCAAATGCAAAGTTAGTGTCAAAATCCAATTCAAAGGATTTTGAGTGGTCAACTTATCACAACCACTAACGTACGTGCCGAAAAAAATTTTCGGGCTGATTTTTTCATTGAGTATAAAGAGCGCCATTTATTATTATTTTTCTGCAGTCGCTTTTGATACAAGGATCTAACTATTTCAATATACTAAACATTATTCACAACATCTTCGGCAGTTGCTTTTGATACAAGAATCTACTTTTGATAGAAACTTCAACATGTTACAGAGCTTATAGGTACCTATCTTCGGAATTTGCCGTATATTGATTGAAAAAGTGAAACTGTTTCGTGCTAGATTCAGAAATAGTCAGTTCTCGGAACAAGGTCTCAAGAAGCCGACAGGATGATACAGAATAATTGTACTTATAAGAATTTACTTGTTTTAATATACCAAAAAGTTTTAACACCCTGTAAATGTGCACTTAGTAATTTAGTTGCGGATTGAAGATATAGAGTACATCGAGCTGCATTAACGTCCCAAATTAAACATTTGGACTGTTACATAGTCTCAAGTTCAGGTCTAATGAACAATGAACAAATATATACAGTACCGCTGTTTATAAAAACGAAATTCTTATATTATTCAACTTATATGTATATTAAATGTACTCATATGTACATGATAATTAAAAACAAATATTTGCAAGACATATTTAAACAATTTGAACATTGTTCTGTAAAAATGTTAATTTTTGACCCTTTGAAATATCTTGCCTTTATCTTGATGACTGCTGCACATAATTTCGGCATTCTTTGCATCAATTTCGTCAAGGTATCTGGGGGGATTTGATTTTAACAAACCTGTAAACCCTTCCACAATTGATTCTCATTTGTTTGAATCATTTTTTCACATGTTTATCTATATTGGGCCCAAAATAATTTAATGAGATTCAAATCAAGAAACTATGCTGACATAATCAAGATATTGTTATATTTTTTCCTTTCTTTACTCAAAATATTGTCTATTCAAAGTATAGAAAGGATAGGTGTGTTTAAGACTGTTATTTGTTTGAAATGTGACCCTGCAACCGATAATTATTTTCTACAAGAAAACCGAGGCTGCGAAATGGTCTTCCTTCGGTCAGATCATTGTCACAATTAGTCGAGGAAAGCCGTTTTTTTTTGAGTCAGCTCTGTGCATTGTTATTGTCTAACTTGCTAGAGTGCATAAAATTTCATGCTGTGGTTTCGCTTGAGCTATAATGTAAGGGTTGTACTATCAAATTATTATATTTCGCCAAAGTATAATGACTTGCCTACTATATACATATATATATATATATATATATATATATATATATATATATATATATATATATATATATATATATATATATATATATATATATATCGGTTTTTTTTGACGAAACCGCTGTTAATTATCCATCGTAATTTGTCTATAGTGTGAAAAATGGTCTGGCTACTTTTATGGAGGCAGAACCAGTCGAAAAGATTACAATGGGCTCGAGAACATAAGGATTGGTCCACAGAACAACGGAAAAAAGTACTCCAAGTTTGAACTCTTTGGAGGGAAACGGAGACAGTTTGTCAGGCGATTAGAACGAGAAAGAATGTTATCACAGTGTATAACGCCCACCATAAAACACGGGGGTGGAGGAATAATGGTGTAGGGTTGTTTCGAGGGTGAAAAGATAGGAAATTTGGTTAAAATTAATGGTATTAGGGATCGGTATCGGTATCACAGAATTTTACAACACGATGCGTTCCCTTCTTGTGCAAGACTTAACGGTCGTAGGATCATATTCCAGCAGGATAACGATCCAAAACACAATCCTAAGTTGTGTGAGGATTACATTCTGAAGAAGAAAGAACTCATGATTTGACCCGCGCAGTCTCCCGCTTTGAATACTATCGAATTATTGTGAGACGAATTGGATAGTAATATACGAAAAATAAGGCCAACGAATGTACATCAATTGTGGGAGTATTTACAAGTTGATGAAATTGATGCAAAGAATGCCAAAATTATGTGCAGCAGTCATCCAAGCAGAGGGGAGATATTTCGATTAGCAATAATTTTTAAAACATAATGTTCAAATGACGTAAATATTTGTTTCTAATTGTAATATATATATACATATATATATATATATATATATATATATATATATATATATATATATATATATATATAAAATACATTAAAATTCCGGGATTCAATCCGTTCGTCTAACAATGAATTTGCACGACGTTTCGTCAAAATCTCATTTGGCATTTTCAAGTGCTCCCGCTGCTGCTGCTCCTCGATACTGTGATCTTGCTGCTGCTGCCGCTCGAAGCTAACTGAGAAACCGACGTGCGGTCGCCGTCTTTTATAGGTCGGCGTCTACGTAGTTATAGGTCGGGGGGTCGGAAGTGTTCGTCCGAGCATCGGTGTTTACCGGCTGAGTGGTAATTACGGATTCCGGCGCTATACTGACTGTTGCCTTCTCGAGGTTTTGGTTATTCTTGGTTGGTATGGTTATTATATATATATATATATATATATATATATATATATATATATATATATATATATATATATATATATATATATATATAAATATATAATATTGGCTTAATGAAAATTGTGTGATCTCTTATCACGCCCAAATTTGCCGAGTTCCCCAACTAAGATTGTATTTTTAATAATAGATACGGCAATATTTTGCTTTCTTTCTTTATTCTATATATATATATATATATATATATATATATATATATATATATATATATATATATATATACAATACAATACAATGAACATATAAGTTGGATAAAATAAGAACTTCGTTTTCCTAAAGGGTGTCCAAAGAGTTTTGAGTGTATATATACTTAGTATTCCTATAAATACTGTTACAAAATTTCACGTACGCATTAACACTTTTTTGGTGAAATTATTTATAGGTTACGTTACTCAGTTATTATACAGTTATTGTGTGTAAAGGTATTTACAATTTGTATTCTTCAAAAAATGTAGTAGGGTGATCGAGAAAATAGGATTGCTGATATAGCTTTAATTAAGTGCGTTATGGAAAAAAGTGACATTTTTAAGACCTTAAAATCGCTTAAAATAAGTCGTACATTTGTTTACCGGGCGATAAAATTATCTGCTGAGACGGGAGATATAAAAGACAGACGAGACAGGCAACGTCCAAGAAGACCAAGGACAGTTCGAAAGCCACAAACTGTTAAAACTGTAAAAGCGCGAATTAACCGAAACCCTCTACGCAAACAAAAAATTTTATCGCATAAGATGAAAATTTAAAAAAATTCTATGCCACGTATTATTAGGTCATTGCTAACGGAAGATTTAAAAGTGGCAAAAATCTAAAGTTTGTTGAACGCATACGCTAATAACAAACACAGAAAAATTCTATTTACCGACAGAAAAATTTTCACTGTAGAACAATCTTTCAATAAGCATAATGATAGGATTTATGCCAGATCTAAGAAAGCGTCTGAATTTGTTCCAAAAGTTCAAAGGGGTCATCATCCAGCATCAGCTATGGTTTGGTGAGGAGTTAGCTTTGATGGGGTTACCAGTACTTCTTTTTGTAAAAAAGGTGTGAAAACTTCTGCTGAAATATATCAAGTCACTATTTTAAAGAACTTTGTCAAACCCCTAGACCTCGTCAAAAATAAGCGTTGAGTCTTCCAGCAAGCATCTGCACCAGGACACTAAGCTAAGGCATGGCTTCAACAAAATGTGTCTTTATTTGTTAGTCTTCTGCGAGTCCTAATCTAAATCCTTTAGATTATAAACTATGATCCTTTTAGAGGGTATGGTTTGCTCTAAAAGACATGTCAATCTTGACGCTTTAAAACGAGTTTTAACAAAAGTAGTGGACAATTTTCCCTTGGACCAGTTGCGTGTTGCCATAGAGGAATGGCCTAATCTTTTGAGGGCTTGTGTAAAAGCAAGAAGCGGACATTTAGAGTAAATTTTAAATCAATTAATAATAAATATATGATTTATTTCCATAATATTCTGTTTTAATTTTCATAGTAATTAAATGTTTAGGCAATATTTTCATTGTAACAGTATTTATGGAAGTACTATATATATACATATATATATATATATATATATATATATATATATATATATATGTATATATATATATATATATATATATATATATATATATATATATATATATATATATATATATATATATACACTCCTGGACAAAATTAACGCAACAATATATGAAATCATACAAATCTCTATAATGAATTAATTTTAATAATTTTTTATGAACATTGGTTACACTAAAAGTTAGAAAAAACTTATTCGGATAGTTTAAAAGTGAATTAGCTACCAAATTTCTCTATGAGATTCGAATTAAAATTATTCTTAACTAAACCTAATAACAAAATCGTTGAAATTATGTAATAATGAAAAAAATAAACTGGGACACTAGTAGCAAAATTAATGGTATAACTGGGACAATAGTAGCGTGTGTTGCCTCTTCTACTTCGGATGACAGCGTTTATGCGGCTAGGTATGCTTCTAATTAAATGTATATGACGTTTCACATTTTTCTTAAGGTGATTCCATAGATGTTCTATCGAATTCAGATCCGGGCTTTTTGGTGGCTATTGCATAATCGGTATATCAACTTGATTAAGATAATCGAGTACCTCCCTAGCCACTTGAGGTCGAGAGTTGTCTTACATAAACAGAAAATAGGGCCACACAAAATGACCGAAAGGCATCACATGTTCCATTACAATATTCTCAAGATAGTAGTCAGCATTCATGAATCTCGGACGGACAGGAACTAACTCAGTGCGAGCATCAAAGCAGATGCCACCCCAGAACATAACAGAGCCACCGCCGAATGGAATCCTTGCAGAGATATTGCAAGGAGCAAACCTCTCTCCTGGTCTTCGCCATACTCGCTCACGACCATCTGGATGTTTTAGACTAACCCTAGTTTCATCTGTGAAAAAAAACTTGTTTCTAATCATCCACAGACCAGTTTTCGTGATTTCGAGCAAAACGTAACCTGGCAACTCTGTTCTCTCTAGTAAGCAAGGGCGCAGTGCCTGGTCTCCTACTGTTTAATCCAGCTTCATTTCACCGTCTTCGAACTGTTTTAAAAGAAATTGTGACATTGCGAACAGCTTCGAGTTCGTTTCTTGGTATAGAACTAGTGACAGTCCTGTTTCTTAAAGCATATTGTCTTATAAAACGTTCATCTAGGTCGCTAGTGCATCGTTTTCGCCCTTGCCCTAGCCTTCTAGAATAAGTTCCTACTTCATTCAAGCGTCTTACCATACGACTTATTGTGGAACGATGTTTGCCTAACAAATACAAACAACAACATAACTCTGACAATATCACTCGTCCAATAAAACTGAGGCTCGCACTACCTCGTGTTCAGTTAAATTCCTTGTTCGATTCCTTTTTCTAATTCTTCAGGATCAAAAATAAAACAGTCTACCACAAAAACGTATTACTTTGAAAAAGGGAACAATTTATAAGCTTACTTTTAAAGAAAATCTATCGCATTATTACAGAAAATTGTTTATCTTCTAAAAAATTCTTTAAAACTGTAAATCTAAACGAATTGTTTTGATTTCTGTCATGAACAACGAAACAAAATATGCATAGCCTACTATTCAAATACTTGGTAAACTTTAAAACTGACATAAGAAAAAGATAAATTAATTTTCAGCTTTAATTTTGTCCAGGAGTTTATATATATATATATATATATATATATATATATATATATATATATATATATATATATACATATATATATATATATATATATATATATATATATATATATATATATATATATATATATTTATATTAATATATATATATATATATATATATATATATATATATATATATATATATATATATATATATATTAAATATATATATATATATATATATATATATATATATATATATATATATATATATATAAATTTATAATACTTTAGTTGGGTTATCTTGGATTTTTCGTGCGTACTTTTACTTTGGAGCTCGTTAATAATTTCTATCCCCTAAGTCACTACATAAAAAAATATTCCTAACATCCAAAAATAGTTATTCTCAGTATTTCCTCGAGTATAATACTCCGTACAAGAAACCCTATTCTTGAAACAAATAAAAATGCTTAAATAAAGGATAGGTAATCTTATTCTAAGATTTAATATTTTTTCCTTGTTCAGAAAAATTTTCGTTTGTTAAAATTATCTTATATATATCAAAGATATCGCCTATTATTTTTTGAAATATTGCTTTTACCTCAGGAACTCTTTTTATACTGATGTATATCATCCGTTTTATTAAATAACTAAAATTAGAACCGTAATAATATACCTTAATTAATTTTAACTTGAAAAAGTACTTACTACTTTCCATTGAAAACGTACACTTGGGATCATCAAACGGGAAAATATGCAAGCTCCCCTGACACGACAGTATTAAGTGTCTCCTGTAAAATAAACGTTTAAATAATAATTAAATTGCGTTATTGATCACTATTTTAATTAATTTGTGCTAAATTTAGCGTTCTTTGTTACCATGAAAGACGTGGCGTATTGTACATAAAATTGGTATTTTCGTACGCCGAAATAAAATAATTATTTCATCGTTTTGAAGCTAAATTGTTAATTTGTGGAAATAAAACTTTATTGAGATAATAATGAGGTTTGATTGAATTAAGTATATAAAAGATCGATTGGCGTAATATATTTTTGTGCGTTCCTTTAGAAAATTAAAAATTTTAATGAATTTTTGGGATAAAAAATTTCAGTTTACCTACTAGTGTCAAAAATTAAGTTTCTACTACGATTTCAACTTGTAAGAATACACAGGTCAGTTGTCGAAAGTACTTAGGTCGATTTTCGCTTCCGATTTTTCTTTAAAAGTTATTAGTCATATTACAATTCAACTGGGCTACCAGTAGAGGCCCCGCACGCAATTTGAAGGTCACAAATAGCGGGGTAGTCAAGGGGGTAGGAGCTAGAGATGTCAATATTGTAACTACCGGATACAAAGTACCCGTTACTCGCCAGGATCCGATCCGAAGTACCGGGGTAGTCAACGATACATGTACCCGGTACCAGGTAACATGCACCGCTCTGGGAGGAATTAAGCGGGCCACATGTTCCAGCGAATCAAGGCCGCCGGTCAGTTACGGGTCTCCAATTAGACGTCAACACGCACTCTTCTCTGAATAGAATCCAACAAATGCAGTGTATGTTTGGGAGCGGAGCTCCAAACATAGGAGCAGTATTCCATAGTTGGTCGAATTTGAGCCTTGTAAAGAACTAACAGTGTTGTGCAGTGTAAAGCTTTCTGGTTCGAAATAATATTCCCAACTTTTGAGAAGCTCTCCTTGCTATGCCTGCAACATGTTCATGCCAGGAACATATTTGCTCCCAAATTAACGCCCAACAAATTGAGTGACGATGTTAGAGGAATGGAGTGCCCCGACATAACTATATCGGGTTCAGCAAGGTTAACTTTTTTAGAAAAAACTGCCGCCTGGATTTTTGTAGCGTTAAAATCCACTTGGTTACTGTCACCCCAAGATAAAATTTCTTCCAGATCTTTGTTAAGTTGAATGACTTCCTGCTATCTGCGGATATTCGTCTGAGTAGCCGATGTCCGAGCTTTCAAAGTGACTGAAGAGATAAGCGTACTGTCATCTGCAAAGCTGTACATTGGATTCTCGGTCTTTTCCAGCAGATCGTTAATATAAATGAGAAAGAGAGTAGGAGACAGTATGGAGCCTTGGGGTACACCGGCGTTGATAGTGAAGGTATTAGAAAAAAATCCGTCGACTGTTACTCGTAAAGAACGCTCTCTGAGGAAACATGAGAGCCACAAACAGAACTTTTCAGACATGTCATAAGAGCGTAGCTTAGCCAACAGCCAATGGTGCCCAACACGGTCGGATGCCTTGGATATGTGAAGAGCAACCGCTCGAGATTCTTCAAAGTGTTCAATTGCGTTGTTCCAAACGTGTGTTACATAAGTCAGAAGAGCTCCTGTTGATCTATTTTTACGATTGATGATCGCTAATAATGTTGAATCCTTCAAGATATTTTAGAAGATGCTGATTGATAGCCTTTTCCATGACTTTCGATATTTTTGAAAGCAATGCGATTGGTCGGTAGTTATTTGGCAAGGTCTTCTTGCCTTTTTTAGGTTGCGGCTGAAATGTGGCACAATTCCAGCAGGAAGGAAATATTCCCTTTCTGTAGGATAGGTTGAAAAGTCTACAGAAAACTGGTGTTAGTTCCCTCGCACAGTTTTTGAGAACTATGGCAGATATTCCGTCAACGCCAGAAGCTTTTTTGGTGTCTAGCTTCATAATGAGGTTTTATTGAATTAAGTATATATAAGATCGATTGGCGCAATATATTTTTTGTGCGTTCCTTTAGAAAATTAAAAATTTTAATGAATTTTTGGGATAAAAAATTTCATTTTACCTACTAGTGCTAAAAATTAAGTTTTTACTACGATTTCAACTTGCAAGAATACACAGGCCAGTTGTCGAAAGTACTTAGGTCGGTTTTCGCTTCCGATTTTTCTTTATAAGTTATTAGTGATATTACAATTCAACTGGGCTACCAGAAGATGCCCCGCACGCAATTTGAAGGTCACAACTAGCGGGGTAGTCAAGGGGGTAGGAGTTAGAGATGTCAATATTGTAACTACCGGATACAAAGTACCCGTTACTCGTCAGGATCCGAAGTACCGGGTAGTCAACAATACATGTACCCGGTACCAGGTATCTACACATGGATGGCTAGTAACTGAGTCTGCGCTCTGCGGCCAACCAAACTAAAACTACCAATGCTATACCGGTAGCGATAGATATCTACTCGTCTCCACGAAATATATCTCGTCTTCATCGGTGGCGTTCAATATAATATCAATAGTAATTGAACTAAATATGAATATTTTTTTTAATTAATAAATTAATTGGATGCAATAATAAATACATAAAGAATAGTGTAAGTAGGTATATTGGTAACTACGTGATGAGATCAGTACTTTGAACATGTAATGGTTACTTTTTTAAGAAATACCGGGTACCCTAAATACTCAAAAATACCGATACTTGACATCACTAGTAGGAGGCATATTTCCCTCATTCTTATGGATGTAGTATAGCACGCCCTCTCAAAAACAGGGCTTTTTCTGCTGGGGTTTCGTTTCATGAAAAAAGTTCACCTCTGGTCATTGATTTTAAAACCGGGTGTGAAAGGTTGTTTGTGGCAAATCTCCTCCCCCCTCATCGATTCTGACTTTACTGTCATATTATGAAAAATAACATTGTGGCTTTTTATGTTTTAAATCCAATTTTATTGATTTTTTTTATTGTCCACTAATACTGTGTTGTTATCAAATTTTACAAATTCATAAACCATTATAAGAGTTTTACTTGGGCAATAACAAAATATCATTACAACTTTGGTATGTTACATCCCTTAATGTTGTGTACGTGGAGCATGGTTGGTGTATATGAATAACAATAAACAATCTACCTACTCATGGAACGAGACGGGAAGCTTAAAATAGAGTTTAAAATTGTCTCAATTAAAACTCTCCCGGAGGATATGTCATGAATTTAAAAGTAGCCAAGCGGATAGAGCTATGAAGAGCTTTCATTTGTTTTGTTGTTTTTTTCTTTAATTTTAATTAAGTAAGTTGTATTTAATTTATGTCGAGCAGGCTAGTTAGGGAAATTACTTAAATTTACGAGTAAGTAGAGTTATTCATATATATTACCACAGCATTTTAGAACAAAATTTTTGAAATCCTTAGATTACAGATAATTTGCAAAAATCAATAGCTTAAACAAAAAAAACCAACGTAATATAATAAATCTGTCAAAAAGCAAGCCGTAAAATATTTAACAGATTGTTCAAGCATTAGGGCAAATTACTTAAGCAAAGACTCTCAGCTTCGGTATGTGTGCGAGCAGCTTTCGAGCGAGAGAACATTAACAAATTATTTTATGTTTATATTCAGTAATAGATTGCAGTTTCGCCGGTACATACTTCCTATATTTTATGAAGTTTACTTCCGCAGTTTAGTCAGAAATATCTACCTAAATGCAACAACAACTGTGAATTTTCACTCACTCACCAATAAAATACGTATCAAACGAGGTATCAGACAGGGTGATACATTTTCATCTAAGTTATTCATAACAGTCCTCTAATACGCCTTCAAAAAAGTAGATTGGGAACATAAAAGTGTGGTCATTGACGGAGAAAGACTGAATCATCTGCGCTTTGCGGACAATATTGTCCTTATATCGGACAACTTCGGAGAAGCTAAAAATTGACTCCAAGAGTTACAGAATGTAACCAACAAAGTTGGACTAAACATAAATTTTACCAAAACTAAAATGATGACTAACATGTTACCAAGTACATCAATACAACTCGAAAATACAAGTGTAGAAATAAATTTAAGAAAATTAAACACCTTACACGTGAGTACAAGTTAAGACCGCGGGCTATTGAAGACATGAAACGACTTATAAAAACAGGCGTCCAGAAGAGTGAAACTTGAAGGTTATGTTCTGAGAATCTTCACCAAGATGATGAAGATGATGATGATCCTAATCAGTCATATCTCAGACTACATACCAACGGCAACGGCGGAAACAAGGAACCAAACATCCTAAGTGAAGTTGATTCTGCTATAACAAAATTAAAATACCACAAAACTCTTAGTCCCCACCTGATCACAACGAAGGTACTTCAGGCTAAGGGAGAAGTAGGCATTACTCTATTCCACCAACTATGGAACAAAATATGGTAAACCAAAGAATGGTCGTAGGACTGAACAACATGTACGATAAGCACAATATATAAAAAAAGGCTCTATCACTAAATGTTATAATTATCGCAAGATAACACTTATCTCACATGCTAATCAAATTCTCTTTAACATCATCAATGAGGTATTAAAAACATATATTCAACCTCAAGTCCCACCAACACATACAGGATTTGTTAAAGGTTGAGGCCCTCATGAATAAATATTGTATCTCTAATAAATATTTAAAAAAGCTCGTGAATTTGATAGTCCGTTGTACATGTGTTTTTTTGAACTATCGGAAACTTTTAGATAGGGTCAGATGGTCTCAGCTGTGGATAATAATGAACGAAATATGAGTACCGCTACATTTACCAGCTCCTTTAACGAACCTTTACTCAAACACAAAAAGTAAGGTCAGAATCTATGGAATACTGTTATATATGTTAAAATAGAGGTTTTCACGGATGGTGAAATATAATACATTAAAATTCCGAGTTTCAATCCGTTCATCTAACAATGAATTTGCACTACGTTTCGCCAAAATCTCATATGGCATTTTTAAGTGCTCTTGCTGCTGCTGCTCGACAATGTAATCTTGCTGCTCGACACTGTGGTCTTGCTGCTGCCGCTCGAAGCTAACTCGCTTTAGCTTCGCTTAGCTTAGCTTAGCTTTCACTTAGCAAGTTAGCTTCGACCGGCAGCAGCAGTCAGATCACAGTGTCGAGCAGCAGCACAAGCAAGAGCATTTGAAAATGCCAAATGAGATTTTGGCGTAACGTCGTGCAAATTCATTGTTATACGAACGGATTGAAACCCGGAATTTTAATGTATTATATATATATATATATATATATATATATATATATATATATATGTACATATATATATATATATATATATATATATATATATATATATATATATATATATATATATATATATATATACCGTAGACTCTGATACACTTCATCCAGTGTTTTTCGAGTTGTTTCATTCAGTTCACAAAAAAAAATAATTTCTTTGTAAGGATCAGGCCATCAATTCGTCATCTGGGGAAAATTTTCAGTCCTTGAAGTCACCAAATGTTTGAACAAAAAAAAGTCACAAGGAGGATACTGTAACTCGGTTAACGTACTGAAAACAACGGTAATAACTGAACATCCAAAAAAAAACGTTTTCACGACGGTATTTTCGTCACACGTACATTTAGATATGCTGCAGAGTTACCAATGTTTCAACCTAAGTCAAATCGTAAAAATGAAATTGAGTGCAGTTCTAAACTATTAACATCTCGATTTTCAGATACCTCTTTACTATCATTTAACATGTTTGCCTTAACATGAGCTACTTACTTTCAGTATCAATATAGGGAAGGTTAAGAAAAACCATACAAAAATCTCAACGTGACAAAACTTACCTCATTAAATAATTTACACTACCATTCCTATATATCCTTAAACTAAAATGCACAGGAATTAGTGGATCCTTAAAATCTCCGTGCATGATAAAATACGTATCCGGAAGCCATATGTCATCGTGATGATGTATGGCGTTTAGATAGTTGTATTGACTTTGGTTCGAATAACGGAGACGAGGATCGTACCATTGTTGTTGAAGAAGGAACTCCACCTCATATTTCTGAAATAAAGATACAGTAACATTAAAAAATATCTTTGAATGTAAAAATCTGAAATAATTATAATAAATAACAGGACATTCTTGCATAAAATTTATTAACTTTTAAATATAGATCTTCGCTTCATGAGAGAAGGCTTATTCAATATTATATTTCGTATGGATGTGGCATTATATGTAATTATTGCGTCCGCCGTGTATGAAATCATTTACTCTTAAGTAACTCTTCAAATAATATAAAAATTACTAATTAAATTAAAAGTTTATCAAAACCTAAAGAGTTGTGTTGTGGAACATTAATAAATATATATATATATATATAAAAAAAATATATATATATATATATATATATATATATATATATATATATATATATATATATATATATATATATATATATATATATATATATATATATATATATATATATATATATATATATATTTATATATATCATCATCAGCTTATTCCATCCATAATCAGATTTAAGTCTCCCTAAGTTGTTTCCGATGAGTTTTATTTGCTTTTTGCATCCAATCGTGTCCCGCTAATCTATTTATGTCGTCCGTCCATCTTGTCTGTGGTCTACCTCTGCATTTTTTATGTTCTCTAGACCTCCATTCAACCATACGGAGGGTACATCTGTTATCATTCATCCTTGCGATATGCCTCGCCCAATTCCACGTTCATATACATATTCGTTGTATTACATTTGTCATTTTTGATCTTCTTCGTATTTTTATGTTAGGAATACCTTGTAGTCTAATATTTAGTATTCTCCTTTCCATTGCTCTTTGGGTTACCTAGATTTTATATATTATACTTTTATTTAAAGCTCACGTTACAGTGCTATTTGTTAATACTGGCCGTACATATTGATTGAACACTCTGGCTTTTATTGTAATTGGGATGTCCAAATTTAAATGTGGATTGTAACCTTCCGAACGCAGACCAAGCTCACGAGACTCTTCTGTCAGTTTCGCTTTTCAAATATTTGGTTTTGCTGAAGTTTATCTTTAGAAACATTTCTCCAGTTATTTAATTCCATCAGCATTTCTTGTAATTCCTCTTTTGTGTTTGCGTTTAGACGAACTTTAAGTGATTTAATCGTTCACCGTCCATTAGTATTCCTTTATTTTCCTACTTTAGCGATTTGAAGACTTGAACATGTCTTCTAGAGTCGACGTGAACGGCTTTGGGGATACTGAGTAGCCTTGTCTAATTCCTCTTTTAATTTTGATTTTATTTATTTTTTCTTAAAGCATTATTTTTGATGTGGCATTTTATATATGTGTTTAAGAAGATTTGTGCATCTTTCGTCTGCTATTATTTAAGGCGTTAAGAACTGCCTATATCTCTACCAAATCAAAGGCTTTTTCATAGTCAATTATAGCTATCAACGAGGTGACCTTATATTCATTTGCTTTTTCCACTGGTAATCTAATGGTTTGAAGTGCTGTATGTGCGGAATATAAAAATAAACTCTAGTGTAGTCTAGAGAAACAATACATGCTCAAGAAAAACTCTTAGTTATGTAAAAGTTTAAAGCTTCTGGAAATTCTCATAAAAGTTTATTATTAAACTTTTATTTGTGATATATTTCCCTTCTTGATTCTCTTTTTTACTTCGTTATGTTCTTTAATGAATACAAATGTACCTACTTGACTGACAAGATGTTCATGCTTCTCTTTATAACAACACATTCATCTTAAGGAACGCAATTATTAACACAGTCGCGGAGGTAACTAAAAACTGAGTACCCTTTTTAGATCTTAAAAAAGACATTAATTACATTCCTCATTTATTGGTGGCGTGAACAGTATTTTGCAAGATTTATGTAAAATAGCAAGTCATTCTGTGCTGTAGTTTGTTACATATAGCTGTCTGAATTTGCATGAACTTGCCGAAACCGATCATAGTAGATTTATCAACAAAGGTCGATTTGTATAAACTTGCCGAAATCGATCATAGTGGATTTATCAACAAAGGTCGATTTGTATAAACTTGCCGAAATCGATCATAGTGGATTTATCAACAAAGGTCGATTTGTATGAACTTGCCGAAATCGATCATAGTGGATTTATCAACAAAGGTCGATTTGTATGAACTTGCCGAAATCGATCATAGTGGATTTATCAACAAAGGTCGATTTGTATGAACTTGCCGAAATCGATCATAGTGGATTTATCAACAAAGGTCGATTTGTATGAACTTGCCGAAATCGATCATAGTGGATTTATCAACAAAGGTCGATTTGTATGAACTTGCCGAAATCGATCATAGTGGATTTATCAACAAAGGTCGATTTGTATAAACTTGCCGAAAATCGATCATAGTGGATTTATCAACAAAGGTCGATTTGTATGAACTTGCCGAAATCGATCATAGTGGATTTATCAACAAAGGTCGATTTGTATGAACTTGCCGAAATCGATCATAGTGGATTTATCAACAAAGGTCGATTTGTATAAACTTGCCGAAATCGATCATAGTGGATTTATCAACAAAGGTCGATTTGTATGAACTTGCCGAAATCGATCATAGTGGATTTATCAACAAAGGTCGATTTGTATGAACTTGCCGAAATCGATCAAGTGGATTTTCAACAAAGGTCGATTTGTATGAACTTACCGAAATCGATCATAGTGGATTTATCAACAAAGGTCGATTTGTATGAACTTGCCGAAATCGATCATAGTGGATTTATCAACAAAGGTCGATTTGTATGAACTTGCCGAAATCGATCATAGTGGATTTATCAACAAAGGTCGATTTGTATGCCGAAAACTTGCCGAAATCGATCATAGTGGATTTATCAACAAAGGTCGATTTGTATGAACTTGCCGAAATCGATCATAGTGGATTTATCAACAAAGGTCGATTTGGATGAACTTGCCGAAATCGATCATAGTGGATTTATCAACAAAGGTCGATTTGTATGAACTTGCCGAAATCGATCATAGTGGATTTATCAACA
The DNA here is from genome assembly GCA_019049505.1 of Pachyrhynchus sulphureomaculatus. Lineage (NCBI taxonomy): Eukaryota > Metazoa > Arthropoda > Insecta > Coleoptera > Curculionidae > Pachyrhynchus > Pachyrhynchus sulphureomaculatus. The sequence goes on along the minus strand of CM032454.1, from coordinate 167,343,675 downwards.
AAGGTCGATTTGTATGAACTTGCCGAAATCGATCATAGTGGATTTATCAACAAAGGTCGATTTGTATAAACTTGCCGAAATCGATCATTAGTTGGATATAGTGGATTTATCAACAAAGGTCGATTTATGTGAACTTGTCAAAATCGATCATAGTGGATTTGCCAACAGGCTCTTCTATGTATATTTTAAAATTGTTAAAGATAAGCGTCGTACTGTTTGATGCCAAATAAAATTGATTTGGAGCTTATAAAAGTTTATGTGAACTACTACGTTAATGATTAACTTAACATGTATATATATATATATATATATATATATATATATATATATATATATATATATATATATATATATATATATATATATATATATATATATATATATATATATATATATATATATATATATATATATATATATATATATATATATATATATATATAGATATATATATATATATATATATATATATATATATATATATATATATATATATATATATATATATATATATATATATATATATATATATATATATATATATATATATATATATATATATATAGATATATATATATATATATATATATATATATATATATATATATATATATATATATATATATATATATATATATATATATATATATATATATATATATATATATATATATACATATATATACATATACATACATATATATATATATATATATATATATATATTATATATATATTATATTTATTTACTTATTATTTATTTATTTATTCATTTCACAGTACAATAGTAATATTTCCAGTACATCATATACTTTAACCTAGAACCAAGCTAATACTAAACAAGGTGCATCTAAGTGTATAGAAACACCTGTATGCGCAGGACTAAAATACAATTTAAATTTTGCTAAGATTTGTAGAAGATAAAGGTAATAATTAATACACAAGAAGAAAATTTAAAAAAAAAGAAAAAAACATACATATAAACATGCATAAAATCGCAGTTACGAATTATAACAATCCACATAATAGTTCAGAATTTTCTATAATGAACAGTTTACATTTTTTTTCAAACAGTTTATAAAATACAATATTTCTGATATTGAAAACTTTAGGTCCCAAAACTGACAAAGACCTCTGGTTTTGGTCATATTTTGTAAAGAGTACAACTAGTATCGCATTTTCTCTGTTACTAGTTCTATATTGATGATTCACATTTTTTTTTTTATTTCTGTAGCAAAATAGGGAAATGTTTAAAAAATATAAATTTCTTATATTCATTATGTTTTTATTATATAATCTCTTGGTTGGAAAAAGTCTATCACGAAAGAAAATTACTCTAACAATATAGTTTTATATCAAGCTCAGTTGACTCAGTGCATTATTGTAAATTCCGGCCCACACAACGATGCCATATCTTAGCAGTGACTCGACCAATGCATTATAGACAGTAACCCGTAGTTTGAGGAGTAGTATTTTTCTTATTAGGTAGAACTTATATATGAGGCTTCTCAGTTTATTGGTCAAATCTTGGACATGTTCAGTCCATTTGAGATGTTTATCAATTGTAATTCCAAGATATTTTGTCTGTGAGATTTCTTTCATGACCATGTTCATATCGTTTACCTGTATAAAATCAAAGTCCGGTCGATTTGCCTCAGTTAGAGAGATAGCAATGTATACCGTCTTAGAAAGATTTAAGGTTAATTTCAACAAATCAACCCAGGCCCCGACAATGCTCACGCCCCTACTATTTTCAAAGTATCCCATGTCTTGTCCCTGAAAACAAGAACTGTATTATCAGCATATGATATTGAAACTCCTTCTATGTCCAGGCTTAGTAAAGAGTTTATATAGCAGGTAAAGAGAAGGGGACCCAGGACAGTACCTTTGGTACTCCAATCTACACAGTTAGTGGTTAGCTCAGTACTTTTCCAATCTTCACAACTTGTTTTCTTTCCTCTAAGTAATCTCTAAGTATGTTTAAAACAGAGCCTCTGATACCACAGCGCTCCAAAACATCAAGAAGGCCAGAGTGAGCTACTGTGTCAAAAGCTTTGGCTAGGTCCAAGAAAACGGCAATACACTTTTCATCATCA
>CM032454.1:167297984-167341479 GCA_019049505.1 Pachyrhynchus sulphureomaculatus | reverse complement strand
TTCTATAATATATCGAGCGGTATCCTTCCCTTGAGAAAATGTTTGAAAACTATTCCAACTTATATATTTTGGTACCCTTTATTTCTGCTGCCTCGAAATTGTCAATTCCGAATATTTTTATTTTTTCGGAATACCTATTTTTTATAAAGGAGTTTGTCAAGGCGACCCTATATTCCAGAAGTTCTTTATTTTGGCCCTGCAATCGGTATTTCATTTACGGTTCGCGAATGATGTCGTTCTTATCTCAAGCGACCATTGTGAACTAAAACAAATGTAACAATTTAACAAATTGGCCAGGAAAATGGGCCTAAAAGTAAATACCAGCAAAACCAAAGTCATGAGTTTCAGTGGCATTCAAATATCCTTAAATAAAAAAGAAATCGGGAATGTTAACGAATATATAACTATGGTGGTACAGTAAAACTAAGGAAAAAAAAATCAAAAAGCAGTAATAACAAGAAGGTAGGATTTACGTGCGCAACTTTTAGCAGACTCCGATAAAAAAATCCTGTGTTCCCCATAGGCCTTAAAAGTAAAGTTTACAATACTTACATTCTGCCAGCAGCTACCTATGGCTTGAAACAATGGCTTTAGCACAACATAGGTCTACCAATGGGAGACATATGTGGCTATGGTTGGATGAGATAAAGGAAGTGATTGGAAGAAATGGTCAAGAGTTGTACAAGACAAAGAGGAGTGGAGGATGTACGAAGAGACCTATGTCTAGAAGTGGTTGATGAAGGGCTGAGAAAGAAGAAGACCTTTATTTTTGGGAATAATTTAATTTGAAACACTAAAACTCAAATTTTGCTTTCCTAATATTAGACACTTCTTTTACCCGAAAAAAGTAGAATATTTCTGCCCAAGTTCAAGAAAAACATTTCCGAAATGTCTGTTTTCTGCAATCATAATTGTTCAAGGTTGATTTGTTTATTAGTTAGAGAAGAGCGCTATTTATCAATATTCCTGCATAGTTGCTCTGAAAACAAGGATTTTTCTGAAAAATATAATTATTTAATGCCAATAGAATAAATATTTTATAATCGTTCTTCACTGTTTTATTTAAAGAATGAAGTCCAATAAACTTTGTATTTTTGCCTTAATTCAAATGTTTATATAATAGAAATATATTTGAGCATGACATTGTTTTATGATCTTCACCGTGAAATATGATATTTATGTTTCTAATAACGCGGTTATAAAACTCTTATGTTACTGACTGTTAGTCATGAGTATGTTTTATTTTACCATTATTTTCTTTAAATGCTTTTTATTTTCATTTTTAAAAGTATTTGTTTTTTAATTTGATAAAATATTAACGTCTGGTAAAAAATATTATGACATTTGACTTATCAGATTAGAAATATTAACGTATTTTGTAATTGTGATGATTTCTTGCTGACGATGGTTAAAAAAATAAATTTGATAAATTTCCATGACATTTTTCTTAGAAACAAAATTTCCTGTACCGATACCTTAAAAATGTCAAAAAAGTATTACGCTGATGAAAATGAAAGAACTTGTCCTTTCGCGCCAGTTTGAAATGCGTGATTACTGACAATGGGACGGAAGCTGTCACGATTTCATTTCGATAAAAAATCGATGTTCTTGATATTACACAGTGTCAATTTGAAGTAACTTTACGACGTTTAGCTCACAATTGTACGAGGCATAGCCAAGAATCTTTACTTTTCGAAAATAGAACACGAAAGTATTCGAATCACTCTAAGAGATTAGAACACTGAATCCTGTATTCCTCTATCATGTCAAACCAGTTTGACCTATGATTCTTGAGATTTTCTGCTAATTTATTTTATATTGAGTAACAAGGCCTTAAAATGCTGAAGAAATGCTAGGTGACAAATACTAAAAACTACTTTATGAAAAAAAAAATGTAACTAAACTAGTAGGTGCTAACTAACTAATAATTACTATACTTGTCATCACATATTATAAAATAATAATAAATGCAAAATGCATGGTAAACAAGAATAACGACATATTGGAAAAAGAAAATAAATTAACACTAGAAAGCGTCCAAAAAATGTGGTGCAGTATTAACTGAGAAATAGCATTATTACATTTTTTACTTTTAACAGGTATTTTTAAGTAATATTGAGTAATTTACCATTATTATTTGATTGGTTGTAGATGATCCATATTAGGGGTAAATACATTTGTAATAACTTATTTTGTGTTGACAATAAAGTATTTTATATACAAAAGAAATTAAAAAAAAAAATAAAATACAATGTTCCTCAATTCCTCAATAAGTTGGCTTAGTCTCACTACAACACACTTTAACTGAACGCCTATACTAAAAAAATAAATAAAAAAAATTAACGGACCACGCTGTTTTCCGCTCGTAGGGATGTTACTGTTGCGATATTTTCCATCCTCGGGCGTTTGCAGGCCACAGCAGAAGTCCGCATCTGCAACAGCAAGGCTTTGGTCAGGGTAGGAATTACCCCCAAACTATACTTTTATGTAATAACATGTGCAATGTTAGCATACAATGATAGTTAAAAAGCAGTAGTATGGATTTTACTTTTTTTCTAAAACTATGGTAATTTAGTTAAAATGTACAATTCTCATATCATATTAACAGGGTGAACATTTCTTGAAACAGAACACCCCCGATTCACTTTTCAGAGGTTCTTAACCACTTATCAACAATAGGTTTGATTCCGTAGATACGCCAATGTTTTCTGTAGAAAAATGAAAAAAAAAAAACTTTCGGCCCTCATTTGACCTTCAAACGGCGTTAGTTTTTATGAGCGAAGGCGCCGCGCCGCGTTAAGCGTGGCGCGGCGCAGTGTAAAGCAGCGAGACGCAACGTAGTGTTATTAGACGCACATATAATTCAAATTAAACACATCTTTATATAAATATTAAAGGTTAACAAACACAGTAATACTTTAATTAGAAATCGTTTAATTTTCATGGGAAAATATACTTTTCAGAAAATTTTCAACAAAAAAAATCTATAGTAATTGAGAAATCTTATCGTAATGTTAAATTAACGGGTTACATCATAACTAACAAATCTATCATCTTTCGAATAAATTTTACGATACAATGTCTTTTCACGTAACTGTGGAATTGACGTGCGTTTGGGATTGTCTGTGCTCGCTTAAAATGAGTTTTCAGGAATTTAGCATAAGTTTCATATTGCAGTTTTGTACAATAATCAAATTTTATATTCTTAAAAAACTTTAGAGCCCAAATATACAGATCTTCTGCATTGAAAATTTTCTCACCATCAATTTGACGCAAAATATGCTTGGCGTTTTACGGTATTACCTATACCGTCAGACGCATCTTTAACGTCCAAAGTAGCAAAAAAATACTCCGCTTCTACATTAAAATTTAACTTATACTTTAACAAATTAGAAAACTAAATTTATTTTTGTAATAGACACCGAATCCGAAAAATAAAATAATTTTTGTAAACTTTGACAACCGTGATTTTCCTTGATGTACGCGACTAACCTCTTGTTACTGTATATGTTTTAATGTAATGTTTCATGTATGAAAATTTTGTTATTATTTCGAAGCACAACAAACATGACTCTGTAGCTGTAAATTTATTTAACAAGAGGTTAGTCGCGTACATAAAAGAAAATCACAGTTGTCAAAGTGTAAAAAAAATATTTTATTTTTTGGATGGATCTGGTGCCCAATACAAAAATAAATTCAATTTTTCTAATTTGTTGCCCAAGTTAGGCTTTAATGTAGAAGCCAAATGGCTATTTGGCGCGATAAAGGTGCGTGTGACGATACAGGTGGTACCGTAAAACGCCAAGCATATGTTGGAAGTTTACGTCAACTTGATGGTGCGAAAATTCTTAATGCCGAAGATCTGTATATTTGGGCTCGAAAGTTTTTTAAGAATATAAAATTTGATTATTGTAATTGTGTTTTAAACTGTAAGCGAAAGATGATAAATTTGTTAGTTATCATGTAACCCATTAATTTAACATAACGACAAAATTTCTCAATTACTATAGATTTTTTTGTTGAAGGTCTCCTAAAAAGTGTATTTTTCCATGAAAATTAAACGATTTCTAATTAAAGAATTACTGAGTTTGTTAACTTTGTTAAACTTAATACTTATATAAACATGCGATTATCTTAAATTATATGTGCATCTAATAACACTACGTTGCGTCACGCCGCTTTACAGTGCACCAGGCCATGCTCAATGCAACGCCTTCCTTCATATTTGAAGATCAAATGAGGACCTAAAGATTTTTTCTTTCATTTTCTGCAGAAAACATTGGCGCATCTACGGAATTAAACCTATTGTCGATAAGTGGTTGAGAACCTTATTAAATTCCTATTTGTCTATAATGAAGTGATTTTTTTGTCATTAAGAATAAAATTTCATTATGCAATATATATTTTTTTTGAAGTTCATCATTTTTCTGGCCTTTTTTGTGTCTAGAATTTTCATAAAAAAATCAGTTTCCGAGTTATGAATTTTTGAAAAAAAATTTACCTAAAACTTATATTGTTTATAACAATTATAATAATCAACAACTGAAAATATTTCAGAGCTTATTCAGAGATTGTGTAGAAATTATGCTGTATTGTTTTTTTTTTCATGGTGGGTGTGGATTGATCTCTTTTTCTTTTTTTTTATCTTTAACTACTTCATAATAGATAGTAATCTTCAGTTTATTTTTTTGCATAATTACAGTATTAATATTTACTGGCTAATAATGAAACTCCAGACAAGCTGCATGCAGCTCATGGAGTTTCCTATATTTCTGATTTTGTGCTAATTTTATTGTAATTCTGTAATTTATTGTAATATAATATTGTATTGTATTGTATTTACCTATATGTAGTATTAAAATAAATTATTGTTTTTTAATTTTGTTTATTTTGAAAAGTCGGGTCGGAGGTGTTCCGTTTCACGAATTTTCACCCAACATGCATTTACTATTCTTTTTTTATAAAACAAGGCATCGCAGAAAAAGTTTAATTTTGAAATAATTATTAAAAAAAAACAAATTAGTGTATCCAAGAAATATTTATTGTATTTTAAATTGCGGTGCTTGGAAAATAATATATCCAAAATAATACTTTTTAAATACAAAGCGTTACCTTTCTAGTAGTTTTATAAGGAAGCTACTTGGCACGTCGTTTCCGAGATTGCCATCTTCTCTTGCCGAATATTCTCGAATTCTGGGAAACGGAGATCGTTACTGTATACTCTATTTGTGACATATTAACAGAGGAACAACTCATCCACGTTAAATCAGGGTTATGTAGAGGGCAACTTATATTGCCCTTGTAAAGCTGTTGTAAAGTACTTAATCCTCTTCCCTTATTGGCCAATTAGCAATAGTTGTTATGAAGCTTCTGTCATCCTCAAAGAAGTACGGACTGATTATTAAACATGCTGGTTGAACAGGCTTCCAATACTTTAGTTTTGAATTTACTAATTTTAGTTTTAATTATTAGTGTGGCTCCGAGTAGTATATGTTGGCTTTAATTCTTGCACTAGTTCCATCTTGTAAGACTGCATATGTAAATCTTTCAAAGGCATGCGTTGTAACGGCACCTTTACCGTATATTGAGAGGTTGAATTCTAGAGAATTAAACTCGAATTCACTCCACGTTTGAATTGTTAGTTAAAGTCATAACTTTTCCGCACATTTTTAATGAGTATAATTGACTTATGTTCTGAAAATGATTTTGAAAACGATATTTTCAATGCGTGATAATAATAGATTTTTTATTTTTGTGTAACTCATTCCCACAAAAGGCATCATACATCATTTGGAATGATTTATTATGAACGCTGTATCATGAATTACAGTACATTGCAATGAAAATTTTTAGTTATATATTCATCTTCGATTGATTCTAGACAGATTTATTCGCTTGAAATATTTCATATATTAAAAATAATGCGAAGTCATAGAATGTATTCATAATAGATCGTATTATGTTCAAGTCATTTAGAAAGGTTGCTGTATAGTTTAAATAGCTTTCCTTTTTTGTTAAATAAGAGTTTGTAATGCGACAATTAAATATTTACTTTACCCAATTTGACGAAATACATTTGATTCGTAATACCCAACGTTGCGTGGAAGAACTCATTAACAACCACTCTGACCTGTTGACTAAAAGCCATACTACTGCCTGTGGACTATTATTGTATACTACATTAGGTAAAATAAAGTAATCATGCACGTTAATGTTATTGAATTAAGATTGGTTTTGAAATATTAATGAAATGCGATAAAGTTAAAAAAGCTATGTATACATTGGCAACATTTTAATTATTATTTACATTTGTGTATTTTTGACACAATAATTATATTTTATAAGCAAGCTTTAGCACATTTTTCTACATATACCCATTTTTAAATATTAGTATATAAATTTTTGAATGTTAGTAATATCTAATTTTTTTGCTACTTAGTAATTAAATTATTTTCAGTTTGTACAGAATGATACAGGGTTTTAATTTACTACAGTGGTTCTACTAGAGCAAATGATGGTAACTCTTTATACGTACTGATGGAGTGCTCAAACTGCCTTCTAGAGATTTTTGAACTCTTAATATGAACGTTCCAAGGATGTCGCCTAGGTTCAATATTTTACTTACACGACGCTTCGAATATCATCACAATATTCAAATTTAACAGGAATCTAAGTATGTTTAAGAGTATTGCTTGGCTAAAACATTTGGTCGTTTCAAGTACATTTTTCAAAACGAGTTGTAATATTTTATTTATTTTGAAATATTTAAATTTTTCCAACGTAGTTTGCATCTTAACAATTAGGTGAGTGGTAAAAATTTTAATGAAAAAAAAACCGGCTAGTGATTGCTTTTAAAATAAAATAAAATCCTTACCCAGGTGAAGTTAATGAGATGTATATATCTTAAGATCCAATATATCTAGTTTCCCGTTTTCGCTTAGTCAATAATGTATAATAGTTATAGCATCTTAGCTACTTAATAGTAAATAAATCATTCTAGCTAAATTAAGAGTTTAGTAATAAAAGTGCAAAACAAATATTTACTACCTAAATATTGGTTTAATCATAAACAAATAAAATAAAATTACATATTGGCACAAAAGCGACTCGCCAATCGGCAACGGTAATGTACCTAAAAATATGTTACAAACACTCCTACCATTGCCAAGAAGTTGAAGTTGTCATATATATTTTTTTTTTGTTTAGGTATATCAAATAAATTTCACAACTACACAAAAACAAAAGTTCATTACCACGAACCAAAATACATGGATCTAGTGTATTTTTCGACTCTGTATTATATATTATTATTAATAAAAAAAAAGATTTATCGTGTCATTTTTTTTATCCAAAACATCTTTTAAAATGGGCTAAAACTATAGTAATAATGCAATGACTCTTAATGAAATGTGAAAAATGGTAGATATATATAGTCTAGAGAAGAGAATCTGCATTCAAACCCCAGCAAGCTATTTGTATTAATTGAATTAAAATTCATCCTTATAGAGGGTGAAAAGTACCTCTAAAACTCAAGTAACGTACGTAAGTTTAAATAACATGTACAAGGGACAAATTCTTGTAGCTTTTAGGACAAAATATCTGAATCTGGTGTGACAACCAGATATTACTCTTAATGGGTTGAGACTCACCCCTATAGAGTGTAAAAATCACCCACTCCTACGGATGTATCTCATAACTATCAATAATGACGGAAAAAGTTCAAGCTTTTGTAGTTTTAGGCAGGGTGAACAAATATAAACTACTCTTGGAGTGTGCTAGAAACTACCCCTACGCTCTAATGATGAACGTGGATGTTACTGAAATTCGAAAAGAATCAAGTACTTTTATCTCATTAAGCCAAACATTCAAGACAACTAGATCATCTTCCTAATAAGGTCGAAAATCATCCCTAGGAGGAGGGAAAATACCTCCTGGAATTGATCGATCTCAGAAGTTCTAGCATCTGAGAAAATCATACACGTAGTCTCCGGCAGGATGAACAAATACAGTTTGTATTTTTTTTCTCAGATGCTAGAACTTCTAAGATCCATGTCTTGAATCTCTGGCATAATGAGATAAAAGTACTTGATCCTTTCCGAATTTCAGTAACATCCATGTGCAACGCTAGAGCGTAGGGGTAGTTTTTACCACCCTCTAAAGGTAGTTTATAGTCGTGTATCGGTGGTTCAAGCGAATCTACACCATATTTGTTTACCTGGCCTGAAACTACAAAAGCTTGAACTTTTTTAGTCGTTATTAAAACTTATGAGATACCTCTGCAGGTGGGGGTGGTTTTTACACCCTGTAGGGGTGAGACCTCTTACGAGTAACGTCTGATTGTCACGCCAGATTCAGATGTTTTGTTCTAAGAGCTACAAGAATTTGTCCTTTGTACATTTTATTTAAACTCACGTGCGTTATTTGAGTTTCAAAGGTACTTTTCACCCCCTCATAAGGGTAGATTTTGGTTTAATTAATAGAAATAGATTGCCCTGGTTTGAATGCATATTGCCTTCTCTAGATTATAAAATATCTACCATTTTTCACACTTCATTAAGAGTCATTAGATTATTATTAAAGTTTTATCCCATTTCAAGAGATGTTTTTGGCCAAAAAAAATGACAATATAAACCTTTTTTAACTGCGGATTCGAATTCAGCGTCGAAAAATAGACTAGATTGTAAGTAAAAACTTATAGGTGACTAATATGAAAAAATCATTCAGTCCTGTAATTGATAAACAACTGAATGTATTTTGGAAAAAGGAAATGATGTCATTTACACCTGTATTTTTGTGACAAAAGTGTACTTTTAATGAACTTCCGTTTTGTTTTATCGTACCGTTTTCCCCTGAGTGCTTAAGCATTTTATTTGTTTTAAATTTAAAATTACAAGTCCAAGTGCTTTACAGAATTAGTTTTGTATACGTTGGGCAAAATTTATTTCGAACCCATTCCGAATGTAGTAATAAAATAATAACAGTTTAGTAATTTCAGTTCTAAGCAATTCATTTAACGTGGTTAAGAGTAGTAGAGATAAAATAAAAATTGATGCGTTTGTAGATGTGGACCAAAATATACCATACCAGCAATTCCTATACCTGTGACATATGTCACCTTTTCATGTCAAATAGTTTCGGATAAAATAAGGTGTGGCAGACAGACACACGGATACAAAGAAGTGATCCCATAAGTGTCCGAAATACTAAAAAGTGGTAATAAAGATTTTTAATGAGCTATTAAACTTTGATACGTGTTTCAGTTTGCGATATTTTCCTACTTAAATATTATTTTGAACACAATTAATTTTTAGGTACACACATTATTTTTTAACGTTCAAGCCGCTTTGGAAAAATTTTAATATTCTATTTCAGTTTTTTAACGCACTTAAAAGAATGCGGCTAGCATTTGTAATCATTCAGTGCTTTTAAATTTGATCAATAATATACTTTCCATGACGAAAGATTTCGCAAATTGGAGGACAGTGTGAAACAGTATGAAATCCTGAGCCAATGCTCCTAAGAGGTCCTACATGTTTTCGTTATAGAATATATTATAACATTAATTTTTATTTCTAAAAACGTTTCTTTAAAAGCTGGACCAAACAGTTTTCTAATAGAATAATATCTGAGTATAACATTAAATATTTAGTATATTATATTATATTATTATATATTATAATATATTATGTAATATCTACTTTTATTCACTTATAGAAAATGTCAATGTCAATAGTTAACGTTAGAAACTGAAGTGAAAACAGAGGGAAAGTTATCATGCATCTTCATTATCATACCTTTGTAAGTTACATAAAACAAAAAGTCTCCAGACGAAGCTGTGATTAAAATCAAGAGATTTCACGTTTTTTCATAATACTTCAAAAGTTTTATTATTTCTACTACATATTAGTAATAAAAAAAAAGGACATGTTTAAGCGAGATTTTTATCAATTTGACCTAAAAGTTTTTAAAAAAAATGTCTATTTGAATACTATAAAATATATTATTAAATCATTATTGCAAATAATTATGTGTACTTCATACTAGAAAAAATTGTGAAATTGATAATGAGATAGATATCGTAATACTTTGTAATGTAATTAAAATAAATTATCTTTTCTTAAAAATACTACTATTTGCAATGTTATTTTTTAAGTGACTAACTGCTATAATGGTATTTATATAATCGAATTAAATTTTGCCTAGTCTGTTAATTTGGTAGCACAAGTCATAGAATAGTAGTAATAAAAATATATTTACGATATTCATGCAAAACTGTTACTCAACTTACCTCTTACAGGCGGCAGCAGCCTCTTATCGTACCTGGTTGCCCGTAAAAGATTATCCAAGATTTCCTTGTCGGACTTCCCCTCTTCAAAGCTGAAACACGCAGAAAGTTAATTAACAAAAATCGAAAAGAAAGATGTGTAGATTATAATTCAGTTAAGTAAGCATACTCTCGGATTATTCGGCTCTTCATTTTGATACAGAAGTATCAAAATGTATAAAAATACAAAATTTTTACATCACATGTTCGATCGAAGTAGCCTTTTCTTGTTGGAAATTTATAATAATTGAAATATACATTTATGTTAGTTCTAAATTTACACTATATTTTTGTCTTAAGACAATCATTTCAGTACACAGTACCTTCGTCAGATAATCGGTAAATAACGAATCAAATGTATAAACAAGTCATCAATACCTTAAGTATTACATAGTTTAACCCTAATTGATACCTTAACTACCACTATGGTGCCTAAATGGATTACTTTAATTGATAACATAGGTAATTTACGATTAACGATGGAGATCCATTTAGTTACAGATCATCTGACGAAGCTACTATGTACCGAAATAATTGTCATAAGATACCAAATATAGTGGAAATTTAGAACTAACAAGAGTGTTTATTTCAATTCTTACGTCACAATTATTTATAGTTTATTTCAATAATATAACAGACAAATTTTACACGTTTTTCAAACCTATTGCCTATTTGTGAAAGGAGTATGGTTTAGGGGTTTCATAACGTTCTCTAAAATAGTGTCTTGATATATTTTAGCCGAAGTTTCCACACCTTTTTCACAAAAATAAATACTGGTAACCTCATCAAACCATAACTGATGCTGGATGATGATCCCTCTAAACTTTACGCTTTCTTAGAAAATCTGGCATAAATTCTATTATTTTGCTTATTGAAAAATTGTTCCACAGTGAAAATTTTTTCTTCGGTAAACAAAATTTTTCTGTGCTTGTCATTAGCATATTTCTTCAACAAACTTTCAGATTTTTGCCACCGTTTTCGCTTTAAATCTTCTGTTAGCAAATGACCAGTGTATCTCTTACAATCGCCAAGTCTTAGGTCTTTTTTAATAATACGAGACATAGAATTTTTCGAAATTTTCATCTCACGAGGTAACATTTTTTTGTTTGCGGAGAGGATTTCTGTCAATTCGTGGTTTTACAGTTAACAGCTTGTGGCGTTCGAACTGACTTTGGCCTTCCTGAGCGTTGCCTGGCTTTTATGGCTCCCGTCTCAATAAATAATTTTTATCGCCTGGTAAACAAACATACTAGCGGTTTTAAGATCTTAAAAATGTCTCTGTTTTCCATATCGCATTTAAATAAAGCTATAACAGTAATCCTATTTTCTCGATACCCCCTTGCATTGTTTAGAGAATTCAAATTGTAAATATGTTTATACATAATAACTCTATAACAACTGAAACACATAACCTATAAATAATTTCGCCAAAAAAGTATTAAGGTTTATACACGGCGTATGTGAAAATTTGTAACAGTATTTATGGGAGTACACTGTATTTTTGTATGTTTAAGCCTGCGAAATTTATATGATGAAAACTTAGATTTGCTGTTTGTTTCTATTAAAGCTTTTAAAAACAAATTGGGGATATCATATATTAATACTCATTCTAGGGCTGTGATTACTTTTTATATTTCGCATTTATGAAGAATATGTAATGGTGTTTAGACATTAATGAAACTCAATGCAACTTTCAAGGTGTAAATTTTTACTTACCCCAATAACTAAACAATATAATAATATTTTGCGATAGTAAAAGCAAACATATGTTCATTGCATACGTGTTGAACATCCAGATTTTAATTCAATGAATAGATGCTGAAGCGAGAGCTCGTTTCTAATAAGTTGCACGTGCAAGTAGTTGACTCGAGGTGCATTATTGTTCTACACCTTAAAAAGATTTATTCTTAATCTTTAACAGATTGTGTAAAAAGTTGGTATTATAGCAGGACTTTTCTTGTCAGCGAAATAAAATAATATTTTAAACAAAAACTTTCAAGTAAAGACAAGTCATTGGGCTTTATTTGATAGAGTTTTTTACACTGATAAATTCAGAAAAGAACATCACTATATTAAAATAAACCAAAATTGTAAAACTTTAAAGATGTGCTTTTCAGTGAGCTTTTATGATTGTTGTTTGAATGAATGTTTTACCTCAAGAAAATATTAAAAGCTTTTACTTTGTACGAGGATTTCTTTTCATATCGTATTGTTTTAAAAAAGTTACTTGACTTGAACAAACAAATGAAACCGAATAAAATATACAGTTTACTAGCTGAATAATGCAGAATAATTATAAAGCTAGGAAAGCACCTGTGACTTGTAATCTTTTTTTTTAACTATTTGTTAAAACAATACGCCTTCAAAAAATATTACGAATAAAAAATATTACAGGTGTCTATCTGTTGTAATATATGACTCTGAATAATTCCCAGCACATTAGATGGAGTCAACTTTTTCTAAAGAAACACTCCCAAAAATTGCTAACGCTGCAGTAATATCTTCAAAATAACAGTACGCTTATTTCATCATTCACTTTAAACATTCGCACAAAGGTTACTCATGAAAATATCCGCAGACGGCAGAAGGTCGTTCAACTTAACAAAGATTTGGAAGAAATTTTATCTTGGGGTGACAATAACCAAGTAGAATTGCTGAATCCGACATAGTTATGTAGGGGCAGCCCATTCCTCTAGCATTGTCACTCAATTTGCTGGGCATTAATTTGGAAGGAAATATGTCTTGGCATGAACATGTTGCAAGCATAGCAAAGAGAGCTTCTCAAAAGCAGGGACTATTATTTCGAACTAGAAAGCTTTACAGTCCGCAACAACTGTTATTTCTGTACAAAGCTCAAATTCAACCAAAGATGGAATATTGCGCCCATGTTTGGGGCTTTGCTCCCAAACATACACGGCATTGGATTCTATTCAGAAGAGAGCTGTTCGCCTGATTGGAGACCTGGAACATGCCAGTAACCTTGGTTCATTGGAATATCGAAGAACGGCTGGCGACTTGAGTATATTATACAAGTGTTTTCATGGAAAGTGTTCGAAAGATGTGGCCCGCCTAATTCCTCCCAAAGCAGCGCATGCTAGAAATACACATCGCGCTAATACTTTACATCCGTATGAACTTCAGCTTGTTACTCCTCGTACAACCCTTTTCAAGCAGACTTTTACATGGACAACCTCTTCCCATTGGAATAATTTGCCCAGGACTGTGTTTCCGACGGACTACAATTTACAGCCATTCAACGTGAATTGATTTTTCCGCACACGTGTCGCTCCTCTAGCGCTTTAGGAGTTTCCCTGCAACACGTGTGCAAAAAGAAGATATGGTTCCCAAATTTTTCCTTCTATCGCGTTTGTATTTGCGACGTGTCAAACATTGTCTTTTAACTAGTTTAGTTGAAGAGCTCTGAATTGCCGAAATATAGCACGGCCTAGTTTGTTGATTAATAGATGGTACGCTTAAGCTACTTATATCTCTAGTACTTTGAATTTTTATTAAATAAACCACCGACTAATTTTCTGCGTATTTTTCACGGACGCTAAACACATATTTCATTGATAAAAACCAAATTTTCTGACTCTAAACGCCGAAAGTATTTAGTCACATTAATAATAATATAAACTACTCCTTGGAGGCCTGTAATGTATGTTCCAGAACGTTATAAACTGTTATAGTTGTGAAAACGAGAAACAGCCGCCTTAATTATCTTTATTGGATACCATTAACGTTAAATTTTATCATTAATATATCAATTAGGGCTGGCCTCTATTATGCTGGGCGGAAAATATTAAAAGAGAATCAGCCGTAAATAATAATTAAATATGGCATTTTCATCGAAATAAAATATAAAAGAGGAAATATAAAGGATTAAGATACATATATAAGAAAATATTTTTTTCTTAAATATTTTATTGTAAGTATTCTTGACGAAAAGGGTTAAACTAAGAACAAAATATAAATTTTTATTCTCTTCGATAAAAAACTTACCTGCTTAAACCATTAATTAATATGATGTTACCACAACTCACATTTGAATTCTTACGTCTTAATAACAAACAATTAATAATGCGCGTCTTGAGTTAAAAATAACTGGCCAAGTGCAAATTGGACTTGCGCAATTAGTCTTATACGTATATATATATATATATATATATATATATATATATATATATATATATATATATATATATATATATATATATATATGTATATATATATATATATATATATATATATATACATTGATTGCTTTTAAAATAAAAAATGTTGTTACGAAGGTATAAAATGATCCATGACTTCACAAAGCACACCCCAAATAAGTTTTCAAAAAAACTTTGAGTTTTCCAGAAAGTTTTTTTCCGATCTTTACTGAAAACTGGTGACCTTGATTTTTTTTTTTTATATACCAGATAAAATTATTAAAGGTAATGTATTCGTGATAATTTTCGTTCAATCTACACCCTATGGAGAATATTCCTGAATTTTTTAAAAATTTTTTGATCAGTACTTTTCGAGAAAAGTGTGCACAAGTATTACAATATATATATTTTTTAACTCGTATTTTTACAAACTTTCATGTGACACCTCCAGGTCATCTAAAACTGGTAAAAAAAAAATTTTAACACTTCCGATTTCACCCCCTAAAACTAACCCCTTAAGTACACGGCTCAATTTCTAACATACATTAGTGCCAAATTTCAACTTTCTATGTCAAATAGTTTTGGAGAAAATCGAGTATGACAGACGGATAGACAGACGACAGACAGACACCAAAGTAATCTTATAAATATCTGAAAAACGTTGCTTAGAATACTCGAATGTATGAAATAATCCGAATTTATTAAAATCGAAATACTATATTAAAATGGCATCGAATGAAATGAAACATATTTTTGAGGCTTAAAAGATTACACAAGCCAACAAAAAAAAATATTTGTAAAAACTTTTTAAACCAATACATTTAAGTGTTATGTATTTTTGGGTCTGAAACCGTATCTGGTATCAGTTTTTTTGTATCACTCACAGTTCTCTCACAATATGACATCTATTAAATTTCAAAATAGGGAAAATTTGATACATAAAAAATATAAACTTAAACCGTACTTTTATTTCATTAGGCTACAATTTTTACTCACGATAACCTATTTCACTTCAATGTGAATATTTTAGGTGATTATTTTTTTGTATTTCCTTTCCCTTTTCTCTGTGAAGTTTCTTGTATAGCTTTTTCTCCAATGTGATGCATTTTGTTGTTCTCTATGAAGTGACCAACAGTAGTCACCCATCATGTTGATATTCCACCGTCCCTGGTACCGTTTCTCCATCCCCTTTATGTCCTGATGGAACCGTCCCCCTGCTCTTCACTCATATCGCCTAAGTTTTTAGGAAAAAAGTTGTCTATCATATGAGCTACGATAAGTTCATAGTCTTTTACATTGCCCGAAAACTTAGTCACAACTTCTTTAAATGATGTCCAAGCCTCCTTTTCCTTTGTAATCATCCTTGCTTCAAAGCTGGAATCGAACATGATTTTACGAATATCAGGCCCAACGAAAACCCCTTCTTTCAGTTTGGCTTCTGATAAATCAGGAAATATTTTACACAAATATTTAAAACATTTACCATCTTTAGGCAAGGTTTTCACAAATTGTTTCATTAAACTTAATTTGATGTGTAGTAGTGGTAGAAGAACCTTTTTTGGGTCTACTAAAGTTTATGCAAAATGTTCTTCTCGCCAGATGTTAAAGTTTTTCTTACGGGCCATTGTTTTTTGAACCAATGTTGATCCTTTGCTTTGCTGTCCCACTCACATATAAAACATGGAAACTTTGTAAATTCCTTTTGTTGACCAAGGATCATGGAGACAACTTGTAAATCTCCACATAGCATCCAATCGTGAGCTGGATAGTTAATTGTCTGTAAAATCATGTTAAGATTAAGTTTCCTTCATATGGACTGAATGAGCAACAGGCAGTGAAGCCTAAGTATTTCCGTTGTGTAACAGAACACCTTTTAAACTAGTTTTTGATGAGTCTATAAAAAGCCTCCAATCTTCCTTCTTGTACTCAATGCCAAATTCGTTCATTAGACTACCAATATCATGGCAGTAAACTAAATCCTCTTCCTGCTTGAAAAACTGAGCAAACTGTTGATTCTAATAAATGTTTTTCTTTCAGCCTAGATCCAAGCAATTCTGCTTTTTCCTTAGTCAAACCCAAATCTCTCACAAAATCATTTAACTCAACTTGTGTTTTAAATCTTCTAGAGAACATTGAAACTCATCATCATCCGGTCGGTTTTCATTAAATTCGGGACTGGACTGTAAAACGTCATCAATAGACTGAGGTGGCTCAGGGACAGGAAATCTCGGTCCATCTCCTACCGGCCGATTAGCTAAAGTAAAGTTAGGATAGACAATTACTTTCTTATTTTTGGAGTTATATCCAAAAGCATCAACGCTGCAAAAATAATCCAAAAACATCAACGCTGCACAAATAACAATCATTTGAATGATTTTCTTGCTCTCTCCATACCATGGGTACTGCAAATCTTAAAGCTTTCTTTTCTTTCTTATACCATTTCCAAACATAACATACTTTGTGAGGAGCCCAAGGTTTTTCTTGATTACCGATTTCTACACCAAAATATGCAAAAGTATTAAAAAAGTTTTTTATCGTTGGCCTGTGTTATTCTTTAATCAAAATATTAAGGAAGTATATGATATACTACCGAGATAAACGCTCACAACACTTTTTAAACTATTAACAACATACAGATTATTACGCAAACTATCGCACAATATGTGATTAGCAATGGTTTATACAAGCACGTACCTCGAAAGAAACACACGTAAAAGTTAGATGAGAACATTTTATTTAATGAATCGGCTATTTTTAAGTAACAAAAGTAATCTTTTGTATAGTTCGACATTGGGTAGCATTGAAACTACCATTAAAGTTATCAGAGAGATAGTGATTATTAGTATCTCTGGCTGATGTGAGCCCAATACGTAAAAGAGCCCATTACTGACACTCTTCATGTAGAGAGCACAGAGAATATATGTTGCAGTACTAGTATTCAAGTTAGTAAAGTTTAGTTTTTACAGGGTCAACGTTGTCTATGGAGCCGTGTTTCCGATTTTTGGCGTTTTGGTTATTATGTACTTGTAAAAATACTTGCATGTGCGTAAAATAAGCAGCAAACTCACAAACCAGAAACTGCAGCATGACTAGAACCGGAAGTGGTAACACTATATTTTAATTAATGCCTTCATCAGACATACGGGAAATTCACCAACATTATTTAAACATAGAAGCTAAAGTTTCCATAACTTGTATGAATAACTTATATGTTGAAATCGAATTTATCAAATAGTAAATTAACCAGAACGTAATAAAGTTAGGTAATACTATAAAGTTTTAAGTTTATCTTACACAATTTATACCCACAAATTCTAAAATATAGACATCAGAGTTATGCTGTATCTTGAAATTCTGTAACGTTTCTGTTAAATAAATTTCAATTGTTTCGATTCGTTGGCAAATGATGGAATAAGTTATTTAGTGATTTGAACTAATTTTTAATTCTTATTATAATACATACATACATATATATATATATATATATATATATATATATATATATATATATATATATATATAACAATCCTAAGTTTAACTACTGGGAAACGCCCTTATAAGGAGAAGAGATGAGCAATCAAAGATCTAAAGGCTCTAGTATCTGCTGCTTTTTATTTTTGTTATCGAGCTTTCGCTGCCTAATGGTAGCTTCATCTGGATTCTAAAAATGCAAACCAGGTACAGAAAAATAAACTCAAAACGTCCGTTTTCAAAATGTGATTCAATGAATTGTAAGACTCTATAAGAAATTACTTACAAAAATTTAGCAGTTAATTCATCTCTGGTGAAGACAATAAAATTTGCATTTTTGTTGGACAGGGAGTAGGTATGATTACAAAAACATGATAAAAGGACACTTAGAGAGTTACACAAGTATTAAAAGTAAAACGTTGTCAATAAACATTAATCAAAAACACTTTTTAAGACAGAACACAACTGTAAGAAAACCATGATGTTGAAATGGTACTCCATTTTAAAAATCTTTTTTGACATCAAGTTGATAGTGATATTTCAGTCTGAACCAGATATTGTTGGTAATCTATGTCGTCATCAGATCGACAAAAAAACACAAAAGCATTAAAGTTAGGGATGTGGTAAATTTTTTTGGTGGATGCTACTATTAGATAAATTATTTATTATTAATGATATTTATTTTTTAGTTTTAATTTTGTAACAAAGGGACTTCAATTTGATGAATGTTACTCTTAGACGAGTTATTTAATATTAATTATATTAATTCTTTAATTTTATAACAAGGGGACTCATAGGCTAATTTAAAATATTTAAAAGAGAATATTAATATTGGATGTTATTTATTATTTATCATATTTAATTTTTTTAATTTTATGACAAGAAGACACAGAAAAGTAATTAGTAATAAAAAGCAGGAATAACAGAAAGAGAAAAGAAACGTCAACTTTACTGGAAACTAATTTTTTCATAAAAATCGTTCTTTTTCATTGGTTTGGTATGGTTTTGTGTTAGTAAATAGGTATACATGGAACTCAATCCTGGAATGTAACACATTTCCAAGAAACTTCTTCTGAAGTAATTAGTCTCAACATCCAGACTGAAGCTGTTGTTATATTGTACTCTATGATCTGTATTATTTACGTGTAAGCTCAAGCTAGTTGCGTTATGTTTGTGTTTGTTATCACTTTTGTGTAACGCTAATCTCTTAGAGAGCTTTTGTGAAGTTTGTCCAACGTAGACCAAACCACATTGACAGAGAATGCCGTAGATTATATAAGATCTTTGTAAAGTATCGGTTTTATCTTTTAAATTGGTATAAAAACAATTCATTCTTTTTATGTTGTAATTCGCAATCTTAATATTTGTATTTTTAAAAAGAGAAGACAAGGACTGGGAAAGACCTTTTATGTATTGTAACCTTCCTACTTTAATGTTGACATTAGTGGTGACAGTTGGATTGATTTGAAGGGGGAGTCTTTGAAAATTCTTTTTAATTAGGGCTTTAGGATAATAACTGTCCAACCAGATGTTTTCCAACAGTTTTACATTTTTTTCTTTAAAAGAGGGGTGGCAAATCTTATCTATTCTGTTTTTTAATCCTCTGATGATATTCAGTTTCTATTTCATAGGGTGATAAGAATGGAATGGGATATATCTACCCGAACTTGATTTTTTCCTATACCAGTCAAGTTTGACTGTATTATTTTCAGAGCTTACAACCCTTGTATACAAAAACGGAACAGCATAGTCAGTCTCCTCTTCAACAGTAAATACTAATTTATTATTGAACGAATTGTAAATATTAAGAGTGTTCTGTACACTTCCGGCAGGTGAAGCCACTAGCAAGTCATCTACATATTGAAACAGAAGGGGAAATTCAAATTCCACCTTTGAAATGACAAAATAAAGAAGTTTATTCATAACGATTTCGGCCAGAAATGGCGAAATAGCACTTCCCATTGGGACGCCAATTTTTTGTCTGTAGAATGTACTATTTAAGGAGAAAAATGTATGTTCATATAAAAAAGTAATGATTAGTATAAACTGTTCTTTAGGAATAATACACATTTCTTCTATTAATGTGAAATGTTCATTTAATATATATATATATATATATATATATATATATATATATATATATATATATATATATATATATATATATATATATATATAATGGTTGGTGTCAGAAATACTAATTTTATTTAGTAGTTACCTGTTGTGTGAGAAAATCAAGTCCATTAATATTGTGTTGGGTAATGGATTGAGGTATTCTCCATATATATATGTATATGTATATATATATATATATATATATATATATATATATATATATATATATATATATATATATATATACATATATACCTCCTCTAAAAACCCGGCCGGATATAGGCGTCCTCTAAAAACTTCAACTAATCTCCATCTTGTTGGTGGTTTACCCCTGTTCCTTTTGTCTTGTATGGGTGTCCATTCCATGTCTTCTACACCATCGGTTATCATTCCTTAGGACCATACGGCCTGCCATCTCCATTAAGACTCTGTAATTTTTTAGATAATATCTATTACTTTGGTTCGTTATTTGATAGTTATGTTTATTATTCTATCCTTCCTTGTGATACCCAGCATAGCTCTCTCTATTGCCTGTTGCGATACTCTCAGCTTGTTTGCTGACTGTTTTGTTAACATGAGTGTATCGGCGCCATATGGGATTACCAGCAGAACTCATTGTTCATAAACTTTCTTTTTTAAACATATTGGCAAATTACATTGCAGCGTATCTCTCAGCTTCCCAAAAGCCGTCCATCTCAAACCCACACGATGGTCTATCTCATGAGTTTGGTTATCTTTGCCAATTTGTAATTCATGACCCAAATACTTGTAATTTTGGACGTGCTTCACCTCGCTTTCGTTAAATTTCATATTACTTTTCGTAACGCGATTATTCATCAACTTGGTTTTCTGAAAGTTAGTATTTTGATGTTATTTCCAATTCGGTAAGTATTTGTTGGGCATTATATAGATTGTTGACTATTATGACAATATCATCAGCAAAGCGCAGGTGATTTAGGTACTCACCATAGATGTTTATGCCTTTTCCATCTCAATTTAGTTCCTTAAAAGCATATCCCAACACCACCGTAAAAAGTTTAGGAGAGATCGTATCAGCTTGTCTGATTTCACGTTCCACTCAGTATTTACTTGTGAATTTATGCTATTGGGTTATTATAAATATATAAATATATGTATATGTATATATATATATATATATATATATATATATATATATATATATATTATGAAAATCGTTTATTATATTAAAACAGGTAAATGCTTATATAAAGATTAGAGAAATAATGATAAATGCCACTTTTTTTAGATAACTAAAAAAATCTGGCTCCAAATACTTCAGGCTTTATTAGCATTCCCGCAAAAAAGAATTTCAGTGAATTTTTGATAAACGAATAGAATAAACAAATCTCAGAAAAAGCCAGAGAACTTAACAGCCCAGCATATATGTGCTTCGTAGATATGACCAAGGCTTTCGACAGAGTACAATTACAAGACGTCATCCAAATATTGAAAGAAAAGCATGTAAACCAAAAACTAATTAACCTCATATACGAAATGAATACGCAATGTTAAACGAACATCAAAGTAGGGCACATACTGAGAGAAGACGTACAACTAAACACCGGAATAAGAGAACGTATGGAGCCGAGACATGGGTTTTAACTAAAAGAACAATAGAAAAACTACAAGTTCAGCAACGAGCAATGGAAATGAGGATATTAAATGTTACTTTCAAGGACAAGAAAATTAACAAATGGATTAGATAACAAACAAAAGTGGATGATATAGAATGGTAAATCCAATTAATATTTTTACCTGCAAACAAGCTTCAGTATGTAGTCTAGAATCCAGATAAAACAAGTCTTTTGATAAATTTAAAATCTGATTTAATAAAGATTTTTTTTTACCTTTTAATAATACATTCATTGATATACTAATTTTTGAAATAATATTGCCCATTGTATTCAAATATACAAATAATGAATCATTACATTGGTTTTAGAAACCAATACTACTTAATTTTTTAAATAAGCATAATTTGGCCCCGATGAATTTTCCTTACATTTTAATAAGCGCTTTTAGTTAATTTATCGTTTATTTTGCCTATTTTTTCATCTCTAACAGGTGATATTTCACCAATTTGCTTTTAAATATTCTGTATAAATTAAAGTAGATAAATATATACGGCAACGAAATATATACATATTGCTGTTTCATAACGTTCTCCTACGCTCTACGGTTCCCTTGAGCCACCCATTTCTGTTCTTCCAGTCATCAGGGACCAGACTTCTCTCTGACATGAGTTTGTGGATGCCATTTCGCAATGTTACTTTTAGTCTCTCTTTCTTTTTTTTCGCTCTTCCGGTTTCCACTGCAGCACTTATACTGGCGTTCTATAATCGTTCATCCTCTGAATATGACCATAGGAGTTCTTTTTGTAGTATATCTTCAATAATGTCCGTCTCTATGCTCATGATTTCTCACTCTCTTTCGTATCTAATTCGGTCCGATCGAGAGATGCCCGCTGCTCTTAGCCAAAAATCCATTTCTATAGCTTTTAATTTGTTAGTTTGGTTTTAGTTAATTTGTCATACTTCACATCCATAGAGTGTTACATTCCTATATATTGTATTATATATCTGCCTTTTTCTCTCTTTGGGGGTTTTCTGTACCATAATAACGAATTCAGACATCCTATTACCTCTTTTCTTTTACCTCCCCGACATTCGATTTCCTTTTAGGTTTTTCCCATGGTCGTTAATTTTCTTCCAAGGTATGTTTATTCTTCACGTGCTTTTATAGTTTGTCCATCATTTAGTGTCAAGTTGTCTGTTGGTGCTTCAATGCAGTGATAGCTGGTCTTATTATAATTCACTTCTAGTCCCCAGTTCTTCTATTAGTTTTCTGCTCATATATTCTAGGTCTCCCTTATTATGTACTATGACGATCTGATCATCTGCAAAATATACTGTATATAATGTTGACGCATCTGTGATAGGAATTCCCATTCCATGACACTTATTCCCCATTTTTGTAAGGTATGATTGGAATATATACTGAAAACATAAGGCGACTCGCTTACCCTCTTCATTTTCAACCCCATTATGGACAAAACAATGGAAAATCTACTTAGAACATTAGGTTATAGAATGGGAAATACATACTTTCACATAGTTTTGCTATGCTGACGACGCTATATTAATCGTGGACTCCGGAGATAACTTGCAAAGACTCCTCTACACCTTCAGTAAAGAAGCAAAGAAACTAAACATGATTATTAACACAGTCAAAACAAAATGTATGGTAGCTTCTAAAGAGCCTATAAGATGCAAGTTGGAAGTGGAAGGAAAAATAATAGAACAGGTTGGCATCTTCACTACTTGGGAACAACAATAATTAGCCATGAAGATTTACCACTGGAAGCAAACTATGAAAGCCTCACCAATAGCAGGACGGCTAAAAGCTATAGTATGGGAAAACAAATACTTAAATTTATAAAACAGTTGTGAGGCTCCTTCTAACATACGCAATGGCAGCAAGAGCGGATACATGCAGAACGATACAAATGATGAGAGTATAGAGTCAGAAGCGAAGAACTGCAAGAATTAAGTAATATTCCAGATGTATCCAAGTGGGCAAGGAAGAGAAGGAAACAGTGGGACAACACGTAAATATAATGGATGACAACATCCTAGTGAAGAAAGCAAAACTTAACAAACCCGTCGGCAGAAGAGCTCAAGGCAGACCCCCGAAACGGTGGAAAGAGTGCTGGACATCCACCTCAGAGGAAGCATAAAAGGGAAAAACAGACATTAGCCTACTTATGTGGACTCCCACATAAGAAAGAATAAGAAAAAGAATAGAACCTACAGTTTGAAGGAATGTTGAATTGAACTAGAAATTTCTTATGAAATTTGAAAAAAAAATCCTTTTTTAAAAAAAGTCAGTTACTCCTGCTGCAAGAATTAATTAGGTTATGTCTTAGTACTTCATTCACAGATGATCGAAAATGTAAAATTACTGTATACACTATAAAAATCCAATGTTAATATTACGTAGGTTATTGTTTATTAGATCCCGATATTTCGTTTGATATAAAACCAAAATGTCCGTTAAGTCAATACCAAATAAAACTTCTTTTGTCGTTCATTTACGGTTACTTCTGATTCTAGATTCTATCCTGCTTGCTCGAATTTCTGTATAATAAGTTTCCACGTTACTAATGCATTTTTCAATCCTCTCTGTTAGATTGAGAAATGAGATTTTACCTAATTAGCTTCGACGCGACAACATTATTATCTATCGAAAGTAAATCGGAAAATTATGCATTTCCCAAACGAATACAGTAATATACTATTTACTTAAAGGAAAGGTTAAAAAACAAGAATTTTGGTCATTTTGTAAAAAGTTTTACTCGAATATTTTGTCGAAACTGCTCACAATGAAAACTGTTATCATCATGGAAATAATGGTACATCTCTCTACAGTTAATTTAATGTAAATATACCGCAACAAACAAAGACGTCTTATAAATAATAATATTGGCGGGTTGCCTCAGTCACAAAATTCTCCGTAATAATTCCGTTAATTTTAGCTAATTTTCTCCTCAACAATAGTGATACTTTAATAACCCGTTTGCACTAGACCATTGGAGAAAGACTGGGACAAGAATGGGAATAGAGATCGAAGGAGAATATCTAACAATCTTGTTATTTGCCGACGATCAAGTGCTTATTGCTAATGAAGAAGTAAATATAGAATACATGATGAGAAAATTGAAGATCGAATATGAAAAAAGGTGATTAAGTATGCACATGGATAAAACAGAGTAACTGAAAATTGGAGAAGAACACGAAGACCCGGAATTAGAGGTTCAAAATACTAGAAAATGCAAACAATATAAATATCTAGGAAGCATAATTTTTACGGACACGTAATGCGAGCGCAGGAAGAAAGGTGGCCAAAAAAAGCATTGAAATATACGTCTAAAAATCGAAGGGAAAAAGAAAGACCAACAATAACATGGAGAGAAGGCGTAGAACAGTCCATGAAAGATAGAGCCATAAGCGAGGAAAAGTGGCAAGACAAAAAGAAATGGCGAACGAAACGTGAGACGCGGAAAAACCGTAGGAACCCTACAATATATATATATATATTATATATATATATATATATATATATATATATATATATATATATATATATATATATATATGTTGACGGTTTGCCTCATTCACAAAATTCTCAGTAATAATTCCGTTAATTTTAGCTAATTTTCTCCTCAACAATAGTGATACTTTAATGAACCGTTTTACTATACTTGATTTTTTGGAAAACGAAAACAAACGCATATTACAGACTAAAGTACACAAAAACTAAGTCACACTATTCATAAAAGAAAAGTGTCGACAGATGAATTATTCTTTCGCCCGAAGTAGGCAAACATGAGTCAATTTGTATCTCTAGAGAAACTTACACCTACAATAAATACTACTGAAATCTAGAATTTTTTTCATTGTTGGTAATTACTCTTGTTTTATCTCGGTCTAACGTAAACTTTCTTAAGGAAAAAGGACGACGCCTTACATCAGAATTTTTTTTCAACAGAGAGATATATTACTTCGCATATAAATGAAAAGTAAAAACATTAGGGGAAGAAAACTAATTAAAATAATTACTTAATTTGTGTATATTTATTTATATAATTATTGTAAGAAGGCAATTTTCTTTCACAATCAGACACAAATAAAATAAGTTTAAAAAAATGCGACGTCGTAATAAAAATAAAGACCGTTATTCTTTTCTTTCCACTTTGCCATAAAAGTTTAATAAACTCTTTTTAGGCTTTAGATTTTTTCAAAGGTATTTCTAAAAGTAAGTTTTAAAAAAGTTAGGCTTTCAATGCCCGTTATTCATTTACTTTGTAAATTTTTTCTTTTAAAGCTTGTTTAAAAAAATTTGGTTGCTATTAAAGTAAAAATTAAATATATGAATATATTTTTTTTTTGGGAAATCTTTTCTTATTTTTATGTTAATCTCGTCTCTTAAAATTGCGTAAGTATTTTTTTTAATTGTTAAGGTAAATGACTATAAAACAGTATATACGATTTCTGTCTAAGAGAAAATAAAATAACATGGTGACGCAGCTGTTGTATTCCTTTGTTGAAAATACAACCTTTATTAGCGTTTCGTTAACTTTTTTATGTTATTGGTTCCATTAGATGCCTAGTTATAGTTACAAGCGTGACAACGTGTTCTGACGAACGGTTAAGAAACGAGTTTCAAATAGAGAGCTGCTATTTTGCGATGTCGAACGTAACTTAGATGAGCTTTCATATAAATAGTCTATAGACTACCAAATTGAGATTTGAAGTACGAGGCTGGTTTGAAAAGTCCGTGCAAAAATAAAAAACTACTTATGTGTTTGGGGTAAACCTTTTTTATTTTTCGACATAGTCTCCTTTTAGGCTTATACACTTCGTCCAACGATGTTCTAGTTTGTTGATCCCTTCTGAATAATAGGATTTGTCCAAGTCTGCAAAATATCCATTAGTGTCTGCAATCACCTCCTCGTTTGAATAAAATCTTTGTCCCGCCAGCCATTTCTTCAATTGGGGAACAAATAGTAGTCCGAGGGAGCCAAGTCTGGAGAATAGGGGAGATGTGAAACGAGTTGGAATCCTATTTCCATTAATTTTGCGACCACAACTGCTGAGGTGTATGCTGGTGCGTTGTCGTGATGGAAAAGGACTTTCTTGTGGGCCAATCGCGGGCGTTTTTCTTGCAGCTCGGTTTTCAAATGGTCCAATAACGATGAATAATATTCACCTGTAATAGTTTTACCCTTTTCCAGATAGTCGATGAGGATTATCCCTTGCGAATCCCAAAAGACAGTCGCCATAACCTTTCCGGCCGAAGGAACGGCCTTCGCCTTTTTTTGGTGCAGATTCCTCCTTGGTAACCCATTGTTTAGATTGTTGTTTGGTCTCAGGAGTATAGTAATGTATCCATGTTTCATCCACAGTGACGAAACGACGCTTAAAGTCCTCCGGATTCTTCTGGAACAGCTGCAAACCATCCTTGCAACACTTCACACGATTCTGTTTTTGGTCAAGCGTGAGCAATCGCGGCACCCATCTTGCGGATAGCTTTCTCATGTCCAAATGTTTATGCAAAATATTATGTACCCGTTCAGTCGAGACGCCCACAGCACTAGCAATCTCACGCACCTTAACTCTTCTGTCATCCATCACCATATCATGGATTTGATCAATGATTTCTGGAGTCGTAACCTCCACAGGCCGTCCAGAACGTTCAGCGTCACTTGGGCCCATATGGCCAGTCCGAAAATTTTGAAACCACTTATAAACTGTTCTAATCGAAGGTGCAGAGTCACCATAATGTTTATCAAGCTTCTCTTTAGTCTCCTGACGCGTTTTGCCTTTTATAAAGTAATGTTTAATCACCACACGAAATTATTTTTCGTCCATTTCTTGAAAATCACTCGACTTCCTTGATTCACACGAATGCCAAACACAAAGAAATAGACCAATATGGCTGAAACTTGGTGTGCGTTCATTCAAGAGATGCTACTAACTAAACATGACCTCGATACGCGCCGGTGGTGCCATCTCTCGGACTTTGCACGGACTTTTCAAACCAGCCTCGTATAGTTAAGTAACGACTCATTAAAAAGTCGACATTTGTAAGAAAATTCAAATGTTTATCAAAATTGAGATTTGATGTATAGTTAGGTAACGACTCGTTAAAAGGTCGACATTTGTAAGATAATTCAAATGTTCTGAACTAGAAGTTATAGAACCATTAGCGCTAAAGTCATAAACTGCTACACCTTTGTTAGTTCTAAAGCAAATGCAAGCAAATAATCGAAAATATCAAGGAAGGTCATACTGATGTCAGACAGGGTGTTATACAACGTATCTTAGTTAAGCTGTATACTAAAAAAGCTTCTGGTGCTAATGAAATACACTTCACTGAACTGAAAAATTTCCTGGCAAATTATCTGGCGGAAAAGGCATATTTCCTGCCAGCTAAATAGATGGTTAAGTTCGATAATACCTAGCAAAGGCAAGAAGATTATTCCAAACAACTACCAACTATTGCTATCCGGGTATAAAGTAACAAAAAAAAAAAAACTTGAAGGGATTTAAGACCAATCTGAATAGCTAGTTCCGCGCACAATCCGCTCTTAAAGGAACTTCCTTAAAATTGATATGTCTCTATACCCACCATATTTGTAGAAAAATATTATTAAATTGCGACACTCGATAATACTGCATAAAACTGATTAAAAAATTATTCAAATTATTAATCCAAAATCACTGCTGCCAATATCTGACCTAGCAACTACGTATATGCAACAAAATAGGTAATATACAAAGTACTATTTCTCAGCAATTATACATTTCATAGTAAAGAATGTATTACAGATATCAAAATAACTTCTATTGATTAATGAAGCAAGTTATAATAAAAGCTAATCACTAAACTTCCGATAATACCAATAAAATATTTAAGATACTCTTTGAATTACCAAATGTCACAAACAAAAACGTTTTTTTTTTGCAGCGTGTTTCACGACCTAAACAAAACAAATCATCTTTGACAGTTGACTGATTATTTACCTCCCTCTTCAGCTCGCCTTTAAATTCTTCTCTCTCTCTCTCTCCTATAAGCATGGTAATGTGGCTCCTATCTGATTCTAATGGCGATGGCGGTGTAATAATTTTTTATACTCGTTTCATTAAACTTTCAACTAGGTTAAAATTTATTTAAACAAATATTAAATGTGACCTAATTGACTTGAGGAGTCACCTATATAGCGACGCATGTTGTAATTTTCTGGACAATAATTTTAATTTTGTTTAAACATATTGTGGGACAGCGACTTAAAACTTTTTTGTGCATTTGGACAGGAAATGACAGTGTTATTGCAGGAATTGTAAACTTGCTTCCGCGTTTCATGAAATACATTTTTCTGCTCTTAACACGACAACACTATTACATATCATATCAACATTTTTGTCGCTATCCAAATATATTAATAAATCTACTTCTCAAAAATTCTATTCGGTATACCTTGACTTACTCCTTATTGTTAGTGTTCGTATGGAACACTTATGGAATCACTTCGGTGTCCATCTGTAACATCCAATTTTATCTAAAACTATTTGATATATAAAGTTGAAATTTGGTACAAATATAGAAATCGATTGCCCAATCAGAATCGATTAGTTTTGAAATTTAAATTTTGACTTAAGGAGTTAGTTTTGTGGGACGAATAATCGGAAATAAAAAAAAATTACCAGGTTATCGATTAGGATGTCAGATGAAAGCTTGTAAAAACACGAGTTCAAAAATATATGTGATTTAATACTTGCGCACACTTTTCTACCGATAAAAAATTTTGAAAAAATTCTGGAATATTCTATATAAAGTGTAGATTAAGCGAGAATTACTATGAGCGTATTTGGTTTGATAATTTATCTGGAATAAAACAAAACACTATGTGCCTTCAGAGTATGGTGGAGGCCTTTTTAATATTCATATTATTTCAGTGGGTGTTGGTAAATTACCTCCCAGTAGGTAGTAGTAAAAATGGTCAGATTTAATGAGCCTCATTTATAGGTAGATTGTCTCCCAAATCTTTCTTCTACCTAATGGGTATTTCTCGGTAATTAAGGGTAGGTATACAATATTGCAAATAAATGTGGTATACATAGCTGATATATAGCGTATAATATTTATCAATTTGATTTCTAAATTCCATCAGTAAAGACACGAAACATTTTCTTAACATGAATCCCAGTATCATTTTAAGTGAAAAAGGAAAACAGTTACTTTTAAACAACTATAAGTACAGCTTCCAAAAGTGTTTAAAAAGCATTGAACTTGCACAAAGAACTCGTGCAGATCTTTCCTTGTTACTTTGAAAAAAAGTGGACATCAATATTGTCGTTACAAAACATGTGCAGGAACATTGCTATGACGTAAAGATAGAAAAATTACATCGTCAAATTGTTAACACGTCCTGTAAAAGAAAAACTGTCGAAGATGTGTCAGAAAAAACCCGCCAAAATTATACGGCGCGTACTACAAGAAAATCTACCATCAACAGTTACTACGTTCGACGTTGCTTATATTAGAACAAATATGTACAACGCTCGTCAGAAAAACACCCTGCATTGCCGAAGAATATCGAAGATACTTTTAAAATTCTGGAAGAGATCGACATCAAAACATCTAAAGGTGAACCGTTTTTTACTTATTAACAGTAGAATTGACCAAATAGTTGTATTTTGTTGTAAATCAAATATCCAGTTTTTGCAAAAGGTATCACGAATTTATTTAGACAGTACCTTTAATTATTAACCTCAGTTATTTTGTCAATTTCTTGAGTATTACAACGAATATTATATTTCATTAATTTTTCGTTGTTGCACCCGATTTAGAAAATCTTTAAAAATATTCTGAATATTTAATAGACAACTACATATCAGAGGATTCTTTGTTTCCTCTATATCTTTGGGCTGAAAATTCAGCGGAACTTACCCGCACTACCAATGCTTGTGAATCGTTCCACAAACATTTTAACGACTCGTCCTACAAAGCACATTCAAATATTTTTATTTTTATAGAAAAGCTTAAAGAATTTCAAACCGAAACTTATGTGAAATTACAAAGTGTTCATTTAATTGCTAAAATTCATAATATCAATGTAAAAAAAACATGTTAAATTCGGAAGAATGATAAAAAATGCTTTATTCAAAGTATGCTCCATCGCTTGTTATACATTTTTCCCATCTTTCGGGCAATTTGTGAATACCACGCCACATCTTCGTACGAACCAAAGCGCTGCTCAGCAAGTGCGTGACCCATCGATGCAAACAAGTGGTAATCGGAAGGAGCCAAGTCTGGTGAGTAAACCGCATGAGGTAGAACTTTCCAGCTGAGTGCTTCCAATGTGTCGCGAACTGGTTTTGCTGTATGTGATGGAACATTGTCATGAAGAAAAATGACTTTATATTGCCTCTTTCGGTATTCTAACCTTTTTTCAAGCAACGAACGGTCAATTGTTGTTGGTAACGTTTAGTATTAACCGTGTCCCCAGGTTTTAACAGCTTATAATAGACCACGCCCCTCTGGTCCCACCAAACACAGAGCATTGTCTTTCTGCCAAAGCGATTCGGTCTTGCGGTCGATGTGGATGGTGCGCCTGGGTCTACCCATGATTTTTTGCGCTTGGGATTCTCAAAATAAATCCACTTTTCATCCTCTGTAACTATACAATGCAAAAAAACGACTTCCTTTTGTACCGAGCGAGCAAAATATCACACGTGTTTTTGCGCTTTTCCATTTGCCTGTCGTTCAACTCATGTGGTACCCATCTACCGGTCTTCTGAAACTTTCCCATCTCTCGTAGCCGACTGGACTTGACTTGACTAACGCCCAATTGCTCGGCGAGTTGTTTTTGTGTTTGCGAATCATCTTCGTCTAACAATGCTTGCATTTCCACATCTTCGTATTTTTTAGGCGGTTTTCCACGTTCCTTGTCTACAACATCGAAGTCACCACTTTTGAAACTCCGAAACCATCGTTCACACGTATCTTGCGATGGAGCATGTTCACCATAAGCTTCTTGAAGTAATCGGTATGATTCAACAGCAGTTTTCTTCAAATGAAAACAAAAAATTAATGTTGTCCGCGAATGCTCTTTGTTCGGTATAAATTTTGACATATTAAACACAACACTATGCACACACTTTTCCAATTTATCCTCGTGCGCGTCTGACACTTGTTGATTATACAACAAAATGGCGCAGTGTCAAATCTTTATAGCATAAACTGCATTGGTGCACCATCTGTTGTCTGAAATTCCACATTTTATACTTGTACACCTGGTATATATATATATATATATATATATATATATATATATATATATATATATATATATATATATATATATATATATATATATATATATATATATATATATATATATATATATATATATATATATATATATATATATATATTTGTGAAATATCATCATGTACGTTTACAATTTAATATTATAGGTAGATTTAAGATTTAGGTTAGGCTTAAAACTTAGATTTAGATATTTTCTTTTAATTTGTTGTCTACATTTACACTTATAAACCATGTTTATTATTTATTAACCGGGACCCAATTTAGTCATCTATATCAGGTAGTTAAAATTTATGGGAGGCAATTTACCTATTATTTAGGGTCCAGTTTTATCTCGGGAAGCAATGTACCCATTTCAGTACATTACTAATATCGAGACGCGCGACGCTCCTGTGCCGAGACAAAATAACTTTATTTTATTCGTTTATAATTAAACAAATATTTAGGTTATAAATATTTATTTTACACTTTTATTAATAGATTCAAGATTGAGCTAGATTGATTTGTAGGCTATTAGGTAGCTAAGATGCTATGACTATTATACATTATCGACCAAGAAAAGCCGTAAAAATACCTATTGGATCTTAAGATTTATACATGTCAGAGACCTAATTAACTTAGCCTAGGTAAGGATTTCATTTGATTTTAAAAGCAATAACCGTTTGAAACACCAAGTCCGACTTGCACTTGGACTTTTTTTTGTTAAGATTATCAAAAAATAATAAAAGTAGAAATTACCATAATGAATTGAATTTTATATGGTAATACGTTTAAGAACGACAACCAAACAAGGTTCTTTAATTACAGATCAATTTCTTATTACTTTGTGTAGATAACGTTAACTAAACATGTTCCAGCAATAGAACAGTTATTGTTTCCTCTCCACTTTGTTGTTAAAGCATACAAATTGTTTTAAAGTTTAACTTTCTTAGAAATAAATCCGCAATAAAGAATTTTTAAACAAGTTAAGAATTTATTATTCTCCATTAGATACTTTGTAAACTTAAGAGTGGTTTACTTAAGAAATTTGCTTGTTTCTTAGAAACTTTTCTAAATTATGCCAAACCTAATACTGTACCACTGGGAGAAGTTAAAAACGTAAATCCCTCGTTTAAAATAACTCTAAAGTTTGTGTTTTTCCGGTTGCTTAGGAGTAAAAGGAAAATATTTAAAGCTGTAATAAGGTAAATTGAAAGACAAGGTAACATTAACTTATTTTTGTCAAGAACTAAAATTTGCCCGCAGCTCTGCCCGAGTATAGATTCCCTCTTGTCTATTCCTTTCTATTTTACTGACTATTTTAGTTGAAAGTGAAAATAACAAACAATTAATCAGATTTTCAAATTTATTATATTTTTTCTTAAAATTAACTTATTTATTCAGGTACAAGAAAAAGTCACATGCTATTGAAATTCACAAAATTATAGACACCAACCTCTTTCATCTCTTACACAATATTGCTAAAAAACTATATGTCACTTTTCCATTCTCCACACATGACTGACTCAATCATAGCTCTTGGTGATTAGCAAAACGCGCATTCAGTGCAAAAATAAAATATTTGGTGCAGTGGTGGTAATTGTAGTGTAGTGTTATTGTGCAAAGATGCCAAAGTCCAAGTTAGTTAAATCTCAGTATCAAATACTTTCTGTGAACCAGATTACGAGTCTATATTTTATTTCATTTAGTAGTTATCGTGGTAATAAATCGACCGATAGATAAACGGAAATCAAAAACTACGAATTTCCGGCTGTATGACTCTTCAAACGTGAATAAATGCGAAAATTTCTTCTTCTTCTCTTAGTGAGGGAAGGTTTATTTTTTTTCCGTGATATTATTAAAGTGATATTAACTAAAAAATATACTTACATGTCTGACAGGGCCAGTGTTTGCCTTGTCACCAATAAGATAGCAGCCGCACGTACAAGCATCCAAGGCTGACCCATATTAGGACATCTGAAAAAAAAAAACATATCTTAATATTAGGGAACAAAAGAAAAAGTCAGAAATTTTAAAACATATTATTTTAACAATATTGCTTATACAATTTTCCGAGTACATATGCACGTAATTCATCTACCTGTATTGAAACGAGTGTAATTATAGTGAAACGAAGGTATTAGAAGCAGCAAAATTTTCATCTCTACTTCACTAAGAGTAAATTTCCTGTTTTACAGCTTAAAATAAAATAATTTTTGCACATTAAAAGGCCATCGTACTAGTGTATTCTGTATATATAAAGTGTAGCTGCCACAGAGAATTGTGAAAAGTTCAACGTCGATTGAATTTTAAAACGAAATAAATCGAGATTAGCATAATCCGTCATAGTTTTTTAAAATGCACTGCAACGGTACTTTTTCTAAAACTATATGACTAGAATTTAAATTTTAGATTTACAAATTCCGCATATTCTCTCATAATCCATATTGGTTCCCTTCATAGGCGAATCGTAACTTTAAATACTGAACATACCTATAGATATACGTATTTGTGCACTCGGCCAGATCTCATATTTATTCCCTTTAATATAACAAGAAATATTATTAAAAACCTTCAAGGCAGTAATCTGA
This sequence comes from Pachyrhynchus sulphureomaculatus, assembly GCA_019049505.1. Lineage (NCBI taxonomy): Eukaryota > Metazoa > Arthropoda > Insecta > Coleoptera > Curculionidae > Pachyrhynchus > Pachyrhynchus sulphureomaculatus. Next base: position 167,306,932 of record CM032454.1, on the reverse strand, counting down.
AGACTCTAAATATTTGAAAAAACACCTGGTATCTCATATAAAAATCATAAATTTGTGTTGCTGAAAATTTCTGATGTTTAAATGTTGGACAAATACCTTAGTTATAGCAATTCTTATTTATATTTGTGTCTTACTGAGAGATTACGTTGCTGCCGGATGTTTATATCTGCGCCGGAGGTTACAGCGGCTCTGCTTAGTCGAAGTTGGCTCCGCCGTTCTGGCTGTCGTTTCAGAAGCTTCCGTTCCAGGTTTTTGTGCTCGTATAGATTTCTTCTTTTATAATTTCCATTTTCAACGTATTGAGCAAGTTTAGAGCATTATCTCTTCTGTTTAAATGTCCCATCTGTCTAAAGTGGGTACTGAAAAAGGGCAGGTGTAATTCCTTTGTTTTTGGTAACCAATTTATGTTCTACTAGTCTTGCAGATATTCTTCTGTTGGCTTGTCGAAGGTATGCTTTGCTGCAGGTTCTACATGATACGCTGTATCTTGGTTTTCCAGTTGGATCTTGTCTTTCAGGTTTCTTATGACGGATCAATCTTCTCCGTAGATGTGTGTATGCTATGTCTACACAGAAGGCGTCCAATCCTGTCATTGGTACCTTTGATATATGGTAAAATGGCTAAGATCTGTTATCCGGATCTTCATTCAATTTTCTTCATCGATCTTGTTGTTGATTTATAGCATTGTTTATCATGTGTTGTTAGTATTCATTCTGTTTTAGGGCTGAAGTTATTTTTTTAGCACTTCTGGTTTCATAGATTTGTCTGTGAGGCGAATTGACCTAAAAAGTAATGTATTCCACACGGCCTATACTTGATCTCTATTTGTGCATCATCAGCATCAATATTAGTTTATTCTATCCATAGTCGGATGTAAGAACCCCTAAGTTGTCTCCACTGAGCTCTGTTGTTTGCCTTTTGCATCTAGTCGTGCCATACTAACCTTTTTATGTCGTCCGTCCATCTTATCTGTGGCCAACCTTTGCATCTTTTATGTTCTCTAGGCCTCCATTCAACCATAAGAAATGTCCATCTGTATTAATTCCACCTTAATATACATATTCGTTGTATTACATCTGTCACTTTTGATCTTCTTCGTATCTCGATGTTAGGAATACGATCTTGGAGTCTAAAATTTAGCATTCCTCTCCATTATTCTTTGGGATACCTGGAGTTTATATATTATACTTTTATTTAAAGCCCAAGTTTCAGTGCCATATGTTAATAGCGGCAGTACATATTGATCGAACACTCTGGCTTTTATTATATTTGGGATGTCCAATTCAAATATGGACGGTAACCTTTCGAACGTAGACCAAGCTAACAAGACTCTTCTATCCAAGTCAGCGTTTAAATTATTTTTTGATATTTCGATTTTTTGTCCTAAATATATGAATGTTTGTACCTTTTCTATTCTTTCACCTTCTAGTAACAGTTCCTGGCTGTTATCTTCACTTTTGTTGTTTAAATATTTGGTTTTGGTGAAGTTTATTTTTAGACCTATTTCTAGAGAGTCGTTATTTAATTCTATAAGCATTTCTTGTAATTCTTCTTTTGTGTTGGTGATCAGAGTGACATCATCTGCGAATCTTAAGTGATTTAATCGTGCACCGTCTATACTATTTATATAACACATGGGCTGAAAAGTCCCGGGCCTAACACATAGATGGCGCTAGTTTTATTGCAGTCACCTTTTTTTTAGTTAATACTAACCTTCAAAAGACAGCTGTTAAAATTTCATGATATTCTATTCATTAGTTTGTGAGTTATTGTGCTAAGAGTGACGCTACTTTTGTTATTTTCAAAACAATGGATCAAAAACAATTTCGTGTTTTAATTTTACACTGCTTCTTGATAGGAAAAAATACCGTTCAAGCGAAGCAATGGCTTGAAAAGTGTTATGGGGACTCCGCTCCATCAGAAACAACAATAAAACGTTGGTTTGCTGACTTCAAACGTGGTCGTAGAGACACCGATGATGCAGAACGCAGTGGACGTCCAAATGAGGCGGTAACACCAGAAAACATAAAAAAAAAAAATCCATAAAAAAAATCGTTTTGAATGATCGAAAAGTGAAGTTGCGTGAGTTAGCTGACATCGTAAAGATATCAAAAGAACGTGTTGGCTTTATATTGCATGAGCATTTGACTATGAGAAAGCTCTGTTCAAAGTGGGTGCCGCGTTTGCTCACTGTTGATCAAAAACAAGAACGTGTTGATGATTCTGAGCAGTGTTTGGCCATGTTTAAACGTAACAAACCGGAATTTTTGCGTCGATATGTGACAATGGATGAAACATGGATCCATCACTTCACTCCGGAATCAAAACGATCGTCATCTGAGTGGACAGCAAGTGGTGAACCTCGTCCAAAGCGCCCGAAAGCACAACAATCGGCTGGAAAGGTTATGGCCTCGGTATTTTGGGATGTGCGTGGTGTAATATTCATCGACTATCTTGAGAAAGGAAATACCATCAACAGTGAATATTATATAGCGTTATTGGAGCGTTTGAAGGCCGAAATTGCAAAGAAACGACCGCATATGGCAAAGAAAAAATTTTGTTTCATCAAGACAACGCACCGTGTCACAAGTCAATCAAAACAATGGCAAAAACTACATGAATTGAACTTCGAATTGCTCCCACATCCACCGTATTCGCCAGATTTGGCTCCCAGCGACTACTGGCTGTTCGCAGACCTGAAAAAAATGCTCGCCGGTAAGAAATTTCGCACGAATGAAGAGGTTATCGCTGAAACTGAGGCCTATTTTGAGGCAAAAGATAAATCGTTCTACAAAAGTGGTATTGAAATGTTAGAGCGGCGCTGGAATGATTGCGTTGCTCTTGATGGAGATTACGTTGATGAATAAAGCTAATTTTGAACCAAAAAAACCGTGTTTTCTTTGTAAGGCCCGGGACTTTTCAGCCCATGTGTTATATATATATATATATATATATATATATATATATATATATATATATATATATATATATATACTTTTAATTTTTCAAATTTTCTACTTACCTGCTTATAAAAGAAAATACAAATAGCAAAATAAATTTTCACTGTTGTCGCCTGGAACATAAATGCAAGGAATGTAAACATATATAATTATTACTTGATACACAAAATATAAAGGTAAACACAGAAAATTAAGTAAAATTTTGGAGTCAAAGTTAAGAACCTTTAAAAATATAATATTGGTTAAATGTATTTAAATGAATATTTGTGTTTCTCAATACGATGTATAGGTATTTCTAAATTATTTTGATATCCTATGGCGTCAATGTGATTCTAAATTAAATTCTATTAGATAAGGAGTTGGGTTTATTTGTTAAATTTATCTTGTTTATACCCCAAGTTATAATATTATGTACTTACTTTGAATTGATTTTATGAAAGATGAAAAATCTTATTTTTTGAACCACAATTTTTAGATAGAATTTTTAGTTAATATTTGTCATTACAACTGAAATTTTAATGATAAAAAACGGCAAATGCAAGTCGGACTTGCGTAGGTAGTGTGATTGAAATTTAGGGTATAAAATGATCAATGACTTCACAAAACACACCCCAAATGAGTTTTCAACAAAGTTTTTTTTCTGCTCTTTACTGAAAACTGATGACCTTGAATTTTTTGTTTTTCTTCTTAGTTACCAAATAAATTATTAAAGGTAATGCATTCCTGATAATTTTTGTTAAATCTACACCCTGTGGAGAATATTCAGAATTTTTTCAAAATTTTTTGATCAGTACATTTCGAGATAAAGGGGGAACAGCGATTTTTCGCAATTTTATAAAAACAATACAAAGAAAAGTGTGCGCAAGTATTACATTATATATATTTTTGAATTTGTGTTCATGTGTGAACAGGTTTTCATTTGACACCCCACTCGATGACCTGGTGAAAATAATATTTTTTCACTTCCAATTTGACTCCCTCAAAACTAACCTCTTAAGTGAAAATTGAACTTTCTAAACCACACGGCTCTGATGAGGCCATCAATTCCTATATTAGTGCTATATTTCAACTTTCTATGTCAAATAGTTTCGCAGAAAGACGGGTATGGCAGACGGACAGAAACAGAATTGATCTTATAAGTATTCTGTACGGAACTCTAAAAATACTGCATTAATCTAATTCACTTAAAATACTAGAATCTAAGGTTTTAAGTTTTTCTTCATTGCATAAGTAATTTTTAAAATTATCTGAAAATCTAAAAATGCACAAAATAAAATTAAATTAAATAAAAATTTAAACAAAACTGGATGCCACTGAATTCACTTCGCTGCGCTTGGTATACAGACGAATTAGCGCAATGGCCTTTTCATGTGAAAACTTTATTAGATACAAAAGGTTACCACAGGTAGGCGGGTTATTATTACAGGTGTATGCCCCAATGAATGCCTTAATTTACTTATTGTTAATACACGCCGCTACAGCAGAATAATCGATTTTTAAGTATGCCTTGGTTAATTTAGCTAGACGTAACATAAATGAGGCTTTGAGTTCATAAAGTAAGATGTGTATTCTAAAAAATTTAAAAGAATTTATTACTATTCTAGTCCAGAAATTTTAAATAATCGATTTTTATTGTTCATTTCCTGAAAGTATACACTTTTAAAAATATGTTCTCAAAAGGAAATTTTAAAATTTACAAAGTTATAGCGATTTTAATTCGGTAGAATTAAGTCTTACAGCACCGGCGCGCATCGGACAATAACACAGGCCGACAAAATTGGACAAAAGTCCAGACCTTGAGACCATACGACGGATTTCTTTCTTCTTTCAGATCGACGGATTTCAACACCTTCACTATCAACGCCGGTGTGCCTCAAGGCTCCATACTGTCTCCTACTCTCTTTCTCATTTACATTAACGATCTGCTGGAAAAGACCGGGAATCCAATCTACAGCTTTGCAGATGACAGTACGCTTCTCTTCATTCACTTTGAATGCTCGGACATGGGCTACTCAAGTGAATATTCGCAGACAGCAGGAGGTCGTTCAACTTAACAAAGACCTGGAAGAAATTTTATCTTGTGGTGACAGTAACCAAGTGGAATTTAACGCTACAAAAAACCAGGCGGCAGTTTTTTCTAAAAAAAAGGTAACGTGGCTAAACCCGACATAGTTATGTCGGGGCACTCCATTCCCCTAGCATCGTCACTCAATTTGTTGGGCGTTAATTTGAGAGCAAATATGTCCTGGCATGAACATGTTGCAGGCATAACAAGGAGAGCTTCTCAAAAGTTGGGAATATTATTTCGAACCAGAAAGCTTTACAATCCACAACAATTGTTAATTCTTTACAAAGCTCAAATTCGACCAACTATGGAATACTGCTCTCCCATGTTTGGGGCTTCACTCTCAAACATACACTGAATTTGTTGGATCCGGTTCAGAGAAGAGCTGTTCGTCTGATTGGAGACCTGGAACTGACCGGCGACCTTGATTCGCTGGAACATTGAAGAACGGTGGGCGACCTGAGTCTGTTCTACAAGTATTTTCATTAAAAGTGTTCGAAGGATGTAGCCCCCCAGAGCGGTGCATGTTAGAAATACACGTCGCGCTAATACTTCCCATCCGTATGAGGTTCAGCTTGTTACTCCGCGTACAAAGCTTTTCAAGTAGTCTTTTATATGGAGAACATCATCCCTTTGGAATAATTTGCCCAGGGCTGTTTCCCACCTAGTACAATTTACAGCGATTCAACAACAACGTGAATAGCTTTTTCCGCACACGTGCCGCTTCTGGAGCGCTTTAGGGATTTTCCTGCAGCACGTGTGCTAGACCCATAAAAAAAAGGGTATACTTTCCTAAAGATTTTTGGTGCCCTCAATCCGAATTCGACCTCAGAATTGTTCTATCAGGTTTATGAGATAACCTAACCTAAAAATGCAAAAAACACGATTTTTCGCTATATTCGGGATTATATTACACCGCGAATTAATTTTTCTCCACAAAACTCATTACGGTATATGAAAGTACTACTTTCCTCCATCAAAATGCATTTTAAATTCTTCATGTATCTTATTTCTTCTCAGGATTATCCCCTTATTGATCCCCAAACCTTTTATCCTCTTCCTCTGTTAACATTGAAAATAATAAAAAATAATGTCATTTTTCTCTTTCTTGATTCAGAGAACCCCGAAAAAGCCCAACAATACAATAAATACGAAATCATCCTTCTAACTCCCTTCTCCACCACTTATACGTTACAAAATTGTATAGCAAAATAAATAATTATATTTAAAGGATGTTCATTATCGCGACCGAAAATCGGGAAAAAAATCCATAATATTTTTAAAATTATACAATATTTGACTACTCCACCTCTTTCACACCCTTCTACCATTAAAATTGAAAGTAAAGCAAATTCCTCGACTTCAAATACCCTGAGAAAAACCTATAACACCATATATCAGAAGCCATCTCTCTCACCCCCAACCCTACTCTTTTAACCCTTTACATATTTTGCTATAAATATAATTATAATAATATATATTATTATACAAATAAGTTCTTCTTTCTCACATTTGGTCAATGTGGTTCCATGTTTGGCCGACGGGCCCTAGCGAAGTCAGCACAAACACTTTTACCATTGTATATTAAGGAATCACCTGACAATGTTACATGTTTTCAAAATCACTAACTTCTGAATGTTCCTGTGTATGTTTGTGTTGAGTCCTAATTGTACTAAGTGTGGTATAAATGTTATTGGTGTAAGGCCTGTGGCTGATATAATGAGGGGGACAATGATGACTTTTTCTTGTGTCCATAGCCTTTTTATTTCTGTTGCAAGGTCTGTGTATTTGGAGATTTTTTCTGTGTATTTCGTTTGGATGTTTGTGTCGTTGGGGACAGCTATGTCAATTAGATAGGTGACCTTTCCTTTTTTGCACTGAAAAGTAATATCGGGTCTATTTTCGGAGACTGTTTTATCTCTATGGATACTAATATCTCAGTAGAGCTTGTAATCTTTATTTTCAAGTATGGAAGTTGGTGTGTATTTGTAGTAGGGATCTGTGTTTTCTATGAGTTTATGGCTAGTGCTTGGTGAACTACTTTTACTGCTGAGTCATGTCTGGCTGTGTATTCCGTTCCGGATAATATTTTACGTCCGCTTGTTATGTGTTCGATCGTTTCTTTCTGCTGGTGGCACTTCCTGCATCTGTCTTCTGTAATAGTTGGGTCTTTAATGATATGCTTTGGGTAGCTTCTGATTAATATGACTTTATCCTGGATGGCAAGTAAGAAGCTTTCTGTTTCAGGGAATAGCTGCCCATCCTGTAACCAGGTGTATGATTGTTTTTTATTTACGTGGTCATGTTCTATGTAGTATCTGTGTTTTCCGTGGAGTGTTTTTTCTGACCACGTTTTCATATTTTCCTGTTGTAATTAAGTGTGACTGTGTGTGTCTGCTGGGTGGTCTGCCCGGGATAAGTCGAGGGGGTGTGTAGTTTTTGTCTGCTTTCACTGTTGCTGTGTGTAGGCTGGCTTGCTTGGAGTGAAAGAAGTTCCTAAGTGCTTATATTTGTTCTGCATGTAGTGATCTGATGTCTATGATTCCTCTTCCTACTGCCTTCCTCTCGATGGTAAGTCTTTCTTTGCATGCGTTGGGGTATAATTTCCTGGATTTGGTGACTTGAGAACGTATAAGGATGTGAATGTTTTCTGTGTCTGTGTGTGACCATTTGATGATACCAAATGAATATGTGAGTATAGGTATAGCGAGTTTTATTTGTAAAAGTTTCGTGAGTCTGTTTTTGAATTCGGTTCTAAGCTCTGTTTTGATGTGAGTGTGGTTGAGTTTGGTGCTTTGTAGGAAGCCTAGATATTTATATGTTTCTTTATCGAGCATGTTATCGAGTGTTTCGTTGTTGATGGTTTCTCTCTTATGGTGGCGTTTCCTTTCGCCTTTGTTGGTGTGGAGCACTTTACATTTACTTATACCAAATTCCATATTGATATCTAAGGTGAATGTTTCTGTGATTTTGAGGAGTTCTTTCAGCTGTCTTTTTGTGGCAGCGTAGAGTTTTATGTCATCTATATATAGGAGGTGGTTTATTTTACGTTGGTTCATTTTTTAGTGTCTGATGTTGAAGCCGTGATTTGTTTTGTTTAGTGTATTTGAGAGTGGATTGAGACAGAGGCAAAACCATAGAGTATATATTATTATAATTATATTAATCATTGGTCCAGAAATACTTGTGTAAATATTTCAGAATGCTGGCTAAATTATACAATATTAAAAAACTCCTGCCCCCTTCATACCCTAGGTTCAAAAAAACAATAAAGAAATAACTTAACTTTTGGATTTCTTGACTTCAAAAATCCTAAAAAACGACATCTAACACGATACATACGCACCAACTTCTCTAATCTGCTCCGCCTCTTATACGTTTTACTATAAATACGTGGACAGGTACTTATCATAAAACCCTCGTATTATCAGAATAACCTTCTTGAAATTTCAGCTACATTATGCGTGGTAAAACACAATGTTTAAAATAAACACGAAATGTTTACTAAACAACACCCAATACTTATCAATATAACAGCCATGATAAACGATTAAAACGACAATAAACGAGTTTACTATCAATAGTCCACGCTGTATCTACCAGGTGTACAAGTATGAAATGCGGATTTCAGACAACAAAGGGTACACCAATGCAGTTTGTGCTATAAAAATTTGACACTGCGCCATTTTGTTGTGTCATCAACAAGTGTCAGACGCGCACGAGAGATAAATTGGAAAAGTCTGTGCATAGTGTTGTGTTGTTGTGTTCAATATGTCGAAATTTATACCGAACAAAGAGCATTCGCGGACTGCATTAATTTTTTGTTTTCATTTTGAGGAAAAACTGCTGTTGAGTCGATTACTTCGAGAAGTTTATGGTGAACATGCTCCATCGGAAGATACGTGTGAACGATGGTTTCGGCG
>CM032454.1:167205484-167292984 GCA_019049505.1 Pachyrhynchus sulphureomaculatus | reverse complement strand
TTTCTTTGAAATCCCGCACATTGCTATCATCAAATAAACTTAATCTCGGGAATCCGACGGAATGCAGCCTTGTTTTGAGGTGTAAAGCTTGCTTATTTTACGCAATCGAGAAGATCAGTTTCAGTATAAAATAACACACAAAAGATCAACCTATATTTCCCATACCTCATGTCCCAAGAGGGCACAAACTTTTCGAAAACACGAGAAAAGAGAGCATCATGTTTAGTTATAGTGGTAAACGTGATAGCGTGATAGTGTTCAATGGCCGGAAAATGAATACCAAATAAAACGTTACGATTGATTTTTTGGGGGAAATGAAAGGTCGGATAGGTCAAGAATTGAACAAAGTGAACATTTAAAAATGGATGATTTCATCCAAGGAAGATGAAAACGGACCATCAGTTGATATTGAATAAATTGAGGATTCCAAACTGAACATTTTTCTGCTAGTTAGAACTCAAACAGCTTGAAACGGTCACTACGAACGTGTTTTACTCAGAGATTGAGAGATAGTTTTTAAGCAAAAACCAACTTTGTATTGGTTCATTTGTCATATCACCTGATTTGATACCTGTGTAACTTTTGTCTCTTCCTCTGACTTCATTTTCTGGTAACAGGATATATATGCTACGTTTGAAAGTGTTCAAGCTACAGCAACAGTATTCTTTGTGTAATTTGAAGCGTATAAGTTGTTACCTACTATTAACTAAATTTCAGAAAATATATTATATACCGAGTATTTTTTAATGTCAGATTAGTCTCTTTTTGAACAGAGTTATTTTTTATTTTAAAAGTGATTATCTCATATTTCGTGCAGACATTCTTAGCGCTATAATTCTTGGTTTATTTGATGGCACCATAAAATTTTACTGTCAACGATAGCTTTAGTCTGTAAGCATACAAGAAGATATTGCCCTCTATTTAAATTTTATAATAGTAACCATAAATTACGATATCACAACGAAAAATCTATTACGGTCGTGATCATTTCATGGCTGTGATCACTATAACGTTTTACCTAAATGTTTGCATTGTTCTATTATTAGATAGAAAGTATCAACTTATAGTAATATTTATATGAGAATATTAGTTTGAAATTGTGTTTAATCATACTCCAAAACTCATTGCATAGATGGAAACCAAAAAATCTTTCAATAGTAGTTTAAATTGTGTGAAAAATTAGTCTACTAGGTGGAAAGAATTGTATTTGTGAAAAAACATCCTCTAAAATTTTTGTATTTGGATTTCTAAATCATCAGTCCCGCATTTCTGCCGGTCTGCCCCTTCGTCTGTTTATTTTTGTCTAAGGAATACAAAAGCACCAAAAAGGACGCCCTATAAGCATATATTTTGGCTATCTATTAAAGATATTTTAGTAATTCGGAGTAGTTTAGCTATAGTACTTAGAACCTTATGAGATACAAATTCTTATTTAATAAAGTTCACTAAATTAAAAATTAAGTAGTTTCAAAGAGCAACGGTTAATAGCAAGGAAGTTTCTTCAAGGAAAAAAGTTAGTTATAGATAAGGACTAATCGATATCCTTAGGGCAGGGCCTATTGAAGAAAAATAACCTCACTAGCAATGGAACTCTAAAATATAAAGCTTTAGAGATTTTTAAGAAAAAAGAACTTTCTCTTACTATGGAAGCATCGCTCAATAAAAAAAAATGCCTTGTTTTTAAGAGGGAGCTATCTTCTTTATTCGTAGGGGAGATATGTGCCTCCTTCCACGTAGCACGCTGTAGGTTTGGACATAGTTGTTTAATTCCGTCAGAGATATCGATATAACCGGAAATGGCATTTGGGAAAGGAAACTATAACTACAGCAGAAAATTGATATTTGCAACGACTTAATGTTTACTGTTATTTATTTATTTATCATTTGTTGGAAACCCATTTTCCATAATTTTTCCTATAGCTATTATTGTACACCCTTTATCTAAAGAACACACGAACTAATAAAAGGAGATAATTACAACAGTAGTTGTATTTTATTGTTGTCGCAATCTTTATTAATGTGTGTATTAACTACTCGTATTTAATGACATTTCTTCCATTAGGTGCCCAGATATAGGCAAGGAAGAGTTGTAGTGCCTATTAACAAGATGAGTTTTTGAGAAATACTGAAATTAACGATTGTTCCCAATTTGGTAACAAAAATGTATGAAATACTTCAAAAATTATTTGGTGATGAATGGCTATCCCTTATTCAAGTTTATCAGTGATTTAGGCGATTTCAGAGTGATACTGGAACGCTTGAGGACGTTAAAAACTTCAAAAACTAAACCGAGCGTAATTAGTGTTTACATCAAAGAAACCCTAAAATCGTCCGTGAGATTTACTGAAGCTGAATCGAGAATTCCTCAGTCAACTCTGTAAAACATTTTGACCGCTTTTAGAGACTCGAAGCTTCTTGAAACGATCATTGCTGCTGATAGAACCTGGTTCGTTCCAACATTGCAAGTTTTTAAGCAAAAACCAAGTTAGTGTATTGAGTCATTCACCGAGTTCACATTATTTATCATTTACCGACTTCTATATCTTCTTTCGATTACATTTTCAGATCAAATAAAAGTGAAACCACTCATAGAAAATGTTTAAGGGGCTATGACCGGGACCCTCAACGATATAAAAATTCATGAAACGTTATATATATATATATATATATATATATATATATATATATATATATGTATATATATATATATATATATATATATATATATGTATATATATATATATATATATATATATATATATATATATATATATATATATATATATATATTTATATTTATATATATATATATATATATATATATATATATATATATATATATATATATATATATATATGTATATATATATACATATATATATATATATATATATATATATATATATATATATATATATATATATATATATATATATATATATACGCGGTGTCCAAGAAACCAACGCATTGCCTTCGAGGGCTGATAAGCCAGCTCATAACTCACCAGAATATATAAATATGACTTTTGTGAAAAATCGATAGATTTCAAGATATCCTTTATATACTTATCGTACAACCTGCTTTGTTGATGCTGTTCTCAGATAAACTGAAACTGACAATATGGCGTAAAGAAACATTTTACGAAGAAAATAAATTCACTTAAATTATATTTGTATAAATTAACGGAAAAATTGACTCCATATTGTCCAAATTTTCTTTTATTTCAAAAACAAAATAAACTTATAAATAGACATAGTGAGCTGTAGTTTTCCTACGTCTTATCTCTCACTAAATCATCAAGGCAGGCTTTGTGGTATTGACGTGGCATGGCCTTTTTAGATTATGAACCCTTGAAAAGTTTAAAAGTTCTTGTCAGCGTCTGGCTGTCTTTGTTTTACTAACTCCCTGAAGAACTTTTGATTGGAAATATTTAGGTTTATAAAGAAAGAAGGGTTTAGAAGATATAGGGTGATCGACAGATGAAATAAATTACGTTTTATATATACATGCCCGAATTATTTATATTATATTCTCAAACTTATTTAATTTACGTTCTCTCCATTACTCTATCTTAGAGAGTGTTAAAAGCTAATAGGGAATAGTGGGACAAATATAATTTTTTTTTTACTAGAAGGCCGTGCGAGTAATATATATACTACATAGAAAGGAAAATACAGCCAAGTGAAAGTCGGACTTACGCAATTACGAGGCTGGTTTGAAAAGTCCGTGCAAAAATAAAAACTACTTATGTGTTTGGGGTAAACCTTTTTTATTTTTCGACATAGTCTCCTTTGAGCTTATACACTTCGTCCAACGATGTTCTAGTTTGTTGATCCCTTCCGAATAATAGGATTTGTCCAAGTCTGCAAAATATCCATTAGTGTCTGCAATCACCTCCTCGTTTGAATAAAATCTTTGTCCCGCCAGCCATTTCTTCAAATTGGGGAACAAATAGTAGTCTGAGGGAGCCAAGTCTGGAGAATAGGGGGGATGTGAAACGAGTTGGAATCCTATTTCCATTAATTTTGCGACCACAACTGCTGAGGTGTGTGCTGGTTTGTTGTCGTGATGGAAAAGGACTTTCTTGTGGGCCAATCGCGGGCGTTTTTCTTGCAGCTCGGTTTTCAAACGGTCCAATAACGATGAATAATATTCACCTGTAATAGTTTTACCCTTTTCCAGATAGTCGATGAGGATTATCCCTTGCGAATCCCAAAAGACAGTCGTCATAACCTTTCCGGCCGAAGGGACGGTCTTCGCCTTTTTTGGTGCAGATTCCCCCTTGGTAACCCATTGTTTAGATTGTTGTTTGGTCTCAGGAGTATAGTAATTTATCCATGTTTCATCCACAGTGACGAAACGACGCTTAAAGTCCTCCGGATTCTTCTGGAACAGCTGCAAACCATCCTTGCAACACTTCACACGATTCCTTTTTGGTCAAGCGTGAGAAATCGCGGCACCCATCTTGCGTATAGCTTTCTCATGTCCAAATGTTTATGCAAAATATTATGTACCCGCTCAGTCGAGATGCCCACAGCACTAGCAATCTCACGCACCTTAACTCTTCTGTTATCCATCACCATATCATGGATTTGATCAATGATTTCTGGAGTCGTAACCTCCACAGGCCGTCCAGAACGTTCAGCGTCACTTGTGCCCATATGGCCAGTCCGAAAATTTTTAAACCACTTATAAACTGTTCTAATCGAAGGTGCAGAGTCACCATAATGTTTATCAAGCTTCTCTTTAGTCTCCTGAGGCGTTTTGCCTTTCATAAAGTAATGTTTAATCACCACACGAAATTCTTTTTTCGTCCATTTCTTGAAAATCACTCGACTTCCTTGATTCACACGAATGCCAAACACAAAGAAATAGACCAATATGGCTGAAACTTGGTGTGCGTTCATTCAAGAGATGCTACTAACTAAACATGACCTCGATACGCGCCGGTGGTGCCATCTCTCGGACTTTGCACGGACTTTTCAAACCAGCCTCATAAATGAACTAGTTAAGAAGGAGATCCGAAAAGGTAAAAGAAATTACAATTCAAACATCATAGAGGAAATTATAAAAGATAACTATAAAATGAAAGTATTACGTTCACGACTATCTAGTGAAAAAATACAAGTTTCAAAACTACGAGATGAAAACAATAAAATAGTAAATAATAAGAATAATATAATTAGAGCTGTTGAAGTCTTCTACACAAAATTAAACTCATTCCATTAAGTCAGACGACAAGAAAACATGAACATTATGAACGAAGGATCTAAAGAACTCCCAGATGTCACAGAGAAGGAAATACAAGCTGCATTGAACCAAATGAAAAACAAAAGATGCCCTGGAGAAGATCAAATCACTGTAGGAATGCGGAAACTTGACGGAAAATCTCTGAAAGATGCACTGAAAGTCCTACTAAATAAATGTCTCTATGAAGGACAAATACCAACAAAATGGTGTAATTCGGAGGTGATACTTCTCTTTAAGAAAGGCGATAATACTGATATCGAAAGTTGTAGACCCAAATCTCTTCTGTCGCACTTATATAAGCAGCAAAACTAGATTTCTATCAACCTGTGGAACAGACGGGCTTCATAAATGAATATGATACCATTTTTGATAGTTTTTTATATTAATTTTGAAAAAGAAACTAAAAAATAGTTCGTCCGCCAGCGTACACACATATTTTTCGCCAGTCTTAACACTAACCATCGACTGAAATACATTAATCACGGTCGCTTGTTTTCGAGGTACTTAAAAACATGGAATTTGTAAATAGAAATTAAATTTAAACTAAGTTATGTAAAATTTTAAAACAGTGTTTTTCCTTTTATTTATATAATTATACGTGTTATGTTTGTAAACTAGTGTTATTGTTGTAATTTAAAGCAAGACTGTGATGTATTTTTAATTTTATTTCTAGACATGGCGAACTGTTTTTTGAAAATGCCCAAAACTAGGGGCGAAACGTCAAAATAATATAAAAAAAAAATTCAAAAGAAACTCCAAGATTTTCATTTGATGAACCAAAACCCAAGATACATCACAAAGATTTATTTAAAAGGTTCAAGAAATCAAATCTATTTATATATATATATATATATATATATATATATATATATATATTATATATATAAATAACCGGTCAAGTACAAGGTTGAACTTGCACTATTAGTGTTCCGCACATTGATTGCTTTTAAAATAAAAATTTTCGTTACGGAAGTATAAAATGATCAGTAATTTCACAAAACATAGCCCAAATGAGTTTTCAACAAAGTTTTTTTCCTATCTTTAGTGAAAACTGATGAGCTTGATTTTTTTTTTATATACCAGATAAATTATTAAAGGTAATACATTCGTGATAATTTTCGTTGAATCTACACCCTGTAGAGAATATTCCAGAAATTTTTTAAAATTTTTTTTGATCAATACTTTTCGAGATAAGGGGGGGGGGTTCGCACTTTTTTAAATATAATACAAAGAGAATTGTGCGCAAGTATTACATTATATATATATATATATATATATATATATATATATATATATATATATATATATATATATATATATATATATATATTTGAACTTGTCTTTTTTCAAGCTTTCATTTGACATCCCACTTCCGCTTTCACCCTCCAAAACTAAACCCTTAAATCAAAATTTAACTTTCAAAACTACACTGCTCTGATGAGGCCATCAATCCTATATTAGTGCCAAGTTTCAACTTTCTATGTCAAATACTTTCGAAGAAAATCGGGTCTGACAGACAGACAGACAGCTAGACGGACGAACACCGAAGTGATCTTATAAGTGTTCCGTACAGAACATTAATAATAGAGAACAACTATAAAAAGCATCTATACATATTAAAACTGACGAAACAACTGTCACTAAGAACATACCATTAAAAAGAGGAGTGAGACAAGGGGATACTATCTAACCTAAATTATATACTATGGCTCTTGAATACGTCTTTAAGGAGTTAAATTAGGATAAGAAGGGCATCAACATCGACGGCACTAGACTAAGTCACCTTAGGTTTGCAGACGATATAGTAGTCACAGCGAATAACACCAATGATCTACAGGACATGTCGAACCAGCTGAATGTGGTCTCTGCAAGAGTAGGTTGTAAAATGAATTTTAAAAAAACTAAATTTATGAGCCCTATAGATACCAACATACAGATAAGAAATAACTTCATAGAACGCGTCGACGAATATATCTACTTAAATAACACTATTAAGATCGGAAAGGAGAACCAGCATACAGAAATTACCAGGCCAATAAGGCTGGCATTGGCAGCTTTTGGGAAACTAGGACATATCTTAAAAAGTACTACATTATCCATAAACTAAAAACTAAAGTCTGCAATTCCTGTGTTCTACCGCTCAGCAGATATGGACTGGTAACGATGTACCTCACTAAAGCAAAAACCTCATGACTTTACAGAAAGCTAGGAAAAGAAGCATGCTTGGTATCTCCCATAGGGATAGAATTTGTAACGAGCAAATAAGGAGACGAATCAAAGTCATTGACATAACTCTCGAGGCAGCAAAGATAAAGTGGCGGTGGGCAGGTCCTGTGGCTAGATCATCTGAAGACAGATGGGTGTATAGGAGCACGGAATGGAGACCCAGAGAACAAGAAGAAGCGTTGGACGTCCACACGTGATATAAGAGTAGTATCTTGCAGGCAGTGGTTAAAGGTGACAAGAGACAGGGAAGCATGGAAGAGATTAGAAGAGACCTACGTCCAGGAGTGAACAGAATTAGGTTGAGAAGAAGAAGATAATCTTAAAACTGTAAAAAAATTAAAAATAGATGAAAAATATTTCAATTCTACATTCAATACAGACTAGTTCTTGATAGATGGTTTCAGAGAATTAAAGAATAATATCTAAATCATCCAAACCTTAAGAGATTATTCCATGACACAATCAAACTGCCTCAGGAAATTCCCTGGTATGTGAACCGTTACGTTCTCGACACGCTTCTAAGAAGGCAAATAAATTATTGATTATAGATAAGCCTGTCGTTTCCATGTTTGCCATTTCTAGTCGAATATTTTTTCTTGAGGGCATCTTCAGAAGAAAAAATTCATTAGAAGCAAATCAGAGAATTTCATAAATGACTGCCAAAGATGTGTTTGATGGGCTGAAACCAAGTTCTCAGGTTTAAACCATTGAAACACTTTATGAAGTTCTCAATCTCCACATATCGATTCGAACTTGTTATGCATTATTCGTCATCCTCAATACTGGTCGATTATTGCGTGAATCATCCCGTTTAGCGAATACAAAGCTTTTGGTGCTATAATTTTGTATTTGCTGGTTTATTGAGATGTTAATTAATGATGAACAGCGTTCACACATTTGGTTAACGATGTGGATTCTTTGAGAAGAACTAATTCTTGTATCAACTGAATATTGTAATGGAAATGTTCCATAACAACTTAATTTCCAAGGAGCAGAGTTACGCTATACCTACCAGGTGTACAAGTATGAAATGTGGATTTTTTTTTCTAAAAAAACATGTTAAATTCGGAAGAATGATAAAAAGTGCTTTATTCAAAGTATGCTCCATCGCTTGTTATACATTTTTCCTATCTTTCGGGCAATTTGTGAATACCACGCCAGTAAAAATCTTCCCCTTTTGCTGCGAACCATCCATTGAGCCATTTTTTCACATCTTCGTACGAACTAAAGCGCTGCTCAGCAAGTGCGTGGCCCATCGATGCAAACAAGTGGTAATCGGAAGGAGCCAAGTCTGGTGAGTAAGCCGCATGTGGTAGAACTTCCCAGCTGAGTGCTTCCAATGTGTCGCGAACTGGTTTTGTCGTATGTGATGGAGTATTGTCATGAAGAAAAATGAGTTTGTGTTGCCTCTTTCGGTATTCTGGCCTTCTTTAAGCAGCGAACGGTTCAAATCGGTCAATTGTTGTTGCTAACGTTTAGTATTAACCGTTTCCCCGGGTTTTAACAGCTCATAATAGGCCACGCTCCTCTGGTCCCACCAAATACAGAGCAACATCTTTCTGCCAAAGCGATTCGGTCTTGCGATCGATGTGGATGGTGCACCTGGGTCTACCCATCATTTTTTGCGCTTAGGATTCTCAAAATAAATTCACTTTTCATCCCCTGTAACTATACAATGCAAAAATGACTTCCTTTTGTACCGAGCGAGCAAAGTGTCACAGGTGTTTTTGCGCTTTTCCATTTGCCTGTCGTTCAACTCATGTGGTATCCATCTACCGGTCTTCTGAATCTTTCCCATCTCTCGTAGCCGATTGGAAACAGCTTGTTGACTAACTCCCAATTGCATGGCGAGTTGTTTTTGTGTTTGCGAATCATCTTCGTCCAACAATGCTTGCAATTCCACATCTTCGTATTTTTTTGGTGGTTTTCCACGTTCCTTGTCTGTAATATCGAAGTCACTACTTTTGAAACGCCGAAACCATCGTTCACAAGTATCTTGCGATGGAGTATGTGCACCATAAGCTTCTCGAATGAATCGATATGATTCAACAGCAGTTTTCTTCAAATGAAAACAAAAAATGAATGCTGTCCGCGAATGCTCTTTGTTCGGTATAAATTTCGACATATTGAACACAACAACACAACACTATGCACACACTTTTCCAATTTATCACTCGTGCGCGTCTGACACTTGTTGATGACACAACAAAATGGCGCAGTGTCAAATCTTTATAGCACAAACTGCATTGGTGCACCATCTGTTGTCTGAAATCTTCATTTCATAGTTGTACACCTGGTACATACACTTTTGCTCGATATTTTCCGTAATAAGTCAAACAAATTTAAATTTATTTATGGTACACCCTGTACCTGTATAAGATATAATCACTAGTATTTACGATAGTATTCTTTTTTGTAATTTTGATTCACCCTTAAAGCTAAATAAGTTTAGTGAAATATGTTTTCACAGTTTTTGCCGTTGTATAGCCCGCCCACCCATCAGTTTCAACCGGCTAGCTAACGAGAAGCGAATGCAGTCAAATTTACATTTTCGGTGCATTATACTTTTTGTACACTTTTTCCGCTAGGTCACAAAAAATACGTAATGTTTCTGAAAAAGAAAAATGAGGTTTTAACAAGAGGGAAAAACGAACTAATGTGCGGACATACAAGATACAGAAAAATGCATAAACATGAAATGTCAAGGCAGTAAGAAAATAATTATCCAATGTTTCAGGGGAAAAGACATAATAAATATAAATAAACCTTATAAAGCAGGAAATAAAAACAGTGGCTAGTAATGCCTTTCGCAAAAATAAAAAATTAGAAATAATAAGGCAACAGGAATATTATGAAAAAGTGTAAAAATTTTTTTAAAGGCCCATGAATCGTAAGTTGTCACAGCTCAGTTTTAATGCAAGCAAATAGAAATTTAGAACAGTAGATAGACAAATTTATATATCACCCCTGTAAGTACAAGGTACAAAGAGTGGTAAACGAAGCATGACACTTAAATAATATTTATTAACTATTCAGCCAAATGGAAGGAAGTTTTTGTGCACAACACCACGGTAATTAAAGAAAATAATTCACTCGACCTTGATTTTGACAGACTGTGAAGTATTTTGTTTAATTTAGAATCTTTTTTTGCGCGATATTTACATAATTGTTGTATTGTTTCTAGGTTATCACCAGTAAATATGAATTTCAAAGGGAAGTTATCCAAAGAAGACATCCCGACCTCAATTCGACGATGTTTATTTTTGACGAAAATTCATTTGTTATCGGTACAAGAAAAAATTTATTGCAAATTTTGTGCCCAATAAATTTATTAATTTTAAAAATCGCCAACGATAAACTTTCACACTTTTAAAACATTGTTTTATTTCTGGTCGTTTAGTATAGCAAATGCTATAAAAAATTATTATGAGATGCTAATAACAGGTCCACTAATTTTAATAGGCATCAACAGTGCCCGCATATATTTAAAAATTAATCCTCTTAATTTTCAATGTTCCGTACTGAACGCTTATAAGATCATTTCGGTGTCTGTCCGTTTGTCTGTGTCTAAGTCTGCCCGTCTGTCACACCCCGACCAAAAAATTTATGTTTAATTACTTACAAAAAATTGTCTATTAGAAAAATTTAAAAAACCTCTAGTCATTTTGTGGAAAAAGTAATTATTAAGATTTTTTTAAAAAATATTAAAAATTGGTTGAGTAATATTATAGGCAGTGTCTGAAAACAGGTAGCGGTCCCAATCCGACGCCAGGTCACATTTAATCCTATAGCTTTGTAATGGAATGGAATTTTCTAAAATGTTTTTTTGAAAAATTCTAAGAAGTATATAGAATAAAAATCCGTAAAAGAAATAAATCGAATTTTATGAAAATTCGAGGTAAGTACCTCTTAATTTATTTTGTTAAACTACTGATGATATTTTTAATGTTTTGGAATACTTATAAGATTACTTCGGTAATTGTCTGTCTGCCTGTTCGTCTATCACACCCGATTTTCTCGGAAACTATTTGACATAAAGAGTTGAAATTCAGGAACTGATGGCCTCATCCTTAAATTTTGACTTGAGGGGTTAGTTTTCATTTCATCTAAATCGGAAGTGAACAAAATTTTTTTTACCAGGTCATCGAGTGGGGTGTTAAAGTAAAGCTTGTAAAAACACGAGTTCAAAAATATATATAATGTAATACTTCCGCACACTTTTCTTTGAATTATTTTTAAGAAATTGCGAAAAATCACTGTCCCCCCGTTATCTCGAAAAGTATTAATGAAAAAATTTTGACAAAATTTTGGAATTTTCTTCACAGGGTGTAGATTAAACGACAATTATCATGAATGCTATACCTTCGATAATTTATCTGGTATATTCAAGGTCATCAGTTTTCAGTAAAGATCAGAAAAAAAACTTTGTTGAAAACTCATTTGGGATGTGTTTTGTGAAGTCATTGATCATTTTAAACCTCCATAAAAAAAAAATATTCTAAATGCAATCAACTTACGGAACACTAATTGCGAAAGTCTGCACTTGGCCGGTTATTAAACATAGATAGTAGTATACACCAAGTTTTTAGTTCTAAGTTAGTTTAAATTTATTGTATTTTTATATTATAGATATTGGATGCAGTTTTCAGGATTACCAAAGTTCTGGCAATTCTGAAAACTGCTCTAATTGTATAAATAGATAAATATTCTAATTCTAACAGTTTTATAGAAGATGCTTTAACAATAAAATGATTCATTTTTAAGACTGAAATGGTTGAGGTTAGAATCATTTTCGAATTTTCTTAGCCGTAACTGGTAACGGTTTCAGTTAGGAAAGTGTAATGTTTACTTCTGTAGTTTATTTTTATGATTATATTTATTAAGGTGCCGATCTTTATGGGAAACAAAAATATTGGCTAAGAATAAATAGCGATGAAAAATATTCATCACCTGTATAAAGCTTTAGAGCGACCATTGTTGAAAATTAATATTAATATGTTTATTGTAATTTCATGAGGTACCCCTACAAGAGGTGAAGTTGATGCTGGGTTCCTCATTCAATTTAAATATTTTATACAGGGTTACTAGAGCTTATAACTAAGAAATATCAATTATTTATCAACTTTAAAATATCAAACGTTTAAAGTATACAAATAATTAACTTGGAATAGTTGGTTCTATAGTCTATAGCTGAGACGCCCATAATTGTTTGTTTAGGCTGATATACCGAAAATCATTCAAGATTAAATAACAAATACAACTGGATGACGTCAGCATATAAATGCACAATATACTGCCTGTGATTATAAATTAATTGAGAAGGAATGGGTCTTTGAGGCATGCTCTAAATAATATTTAAGTGCCCAGCGCTTTGTTGTTTAACAGATTGGGTGCGTCCAAACAGATAATTCTCCTGAAATTAACAGACGATTGTCTCGAGGCCAAGGAATTGAAGAATAGCCAAGAATTTATGGTATGCTAAAGGTCCTAGAGAATTAAAGTAGTAATTACTTTTAATGGAGCTGAAATTCTACTGTAATTTTGAAGGAAGTGTTGGCTTCATCGTTCATCGTTTGGTCACTTTTTTCCTCTAAATAGAGTACACTTTAATAACGAAAGGAATCGTATCAGAAATATAACTAGAGTGGAGCTGAAATTCTACTGTAATTTTGAAGAAAGTGTTGGCTTCATCGTTCAACGTTTGGTCACTTTTCTCTAAATAGAGTAAACTTTAATAACGAAAGGAATCGTATTAGAAATATAACTAGAGCTAATGGTTATGACGATGACTTAATAAACAAGCTAATAAATAGACATAAGTTCCGGTTAAATATTCAGAATTCCACCTTTTTTAAACGCGAAGAAAATAACACAAAGTATGTCTCCATACCATATAATCCGAAATATAGCCAGGAACTCAATAAAATGTTTTATAAGGTAGGCCTCACCTTAGTCTATAAGTCACCAGATAATTTGAGGAATATCTTAGGAAATCCCAAATATAAGATTCCTAATTGTGAGAAAAGTGGAATTTATGAAATTAGTTGTAATGATTGTGACAAAAAGTACGTTGGGCAAACCAAAAGGTCAAATAAAACACAATTTAAAGAACATTTAGCACACTTAAAATACAGTAGAACAGAAAAGTCTAGCATTGCCAAACATGCCCTTGCAGCTGATCATAATGTAACATTAGATAACCTAAGATCAATAAAAAATGTATCCGATAGGAGATTGTTGAACGCATACGAAAGTATGGAAATTATAAAATGTAAAAGTAGTTTAAATAAAGACAGAGTTCCTTATAGTCCCCTCTACTGGTTACTTGACCGGAACTGATGGCCTGAGTAATTAAAGGGTAGATTTGTAGTTTAGCTTTAGTCAATACTTCTGATGAAGCTAACATGGTTAGCAAAACGCGCGTCGAGTGCAAAAATAAAGTGTTTGGTGTAGTGGCGATATATACTGAGTAGTGTTGGCAGTTACTTATCGTGCTCAAAATATTCTCAAATCTGACCATCTAAAATCCGTTACGAAACCTCGACAGACTGCTTATAGGTCTAGACTGATTTAATTTAACAGGAATAGGTGGAATTGGAAGCAAGAAAGGACTCTTCGAAATTTCAAATGCAGATGTTTCAATAAAAGGTAGGATATATAAACAAGAGATGCCCAATATAAAAAAAAACCAATCCCATGAGTCCCCACTGCTTATGATTTAATAAAAGAGAGAACCGAGAGGGTTTCGTTGCTTTAGAAAAAGTAGTATCCGTTTTTTATTATTTTGTAAACAGTCAAAGTCTACACATAGATATATTACGAAAAACTTTATAAAAGAGAAAATAAAAAAGGCTGTCTGGCGGCACCTATCGCAGAAATAAAGATTGACATTGATGGAGGCCGCATGATCATCAAGGAAAAGTTTTAAAAGTTTTTAAGCCACCCATCAAAAATAGCAAGTTACGGCTCCCAGCAACTTTAGAAGTTGATTTTATGTGAATTAATTTACTGTTTTATTCGTCCGAAGCTATATTCTTATGGAATAAAACGTTAACGCATAGTTTCGCTTATATGTATATATAGATATATATATATATATATATATATATATATATATATATATATATATATATATATATATATATACCAGTTGTACAAGTATGAAATACGAATTTCAGACAACAGATAGTGCACCAATGCAGTTTGTGCTATAAAGATTTGACATTGCGCCATTTTGTTGTGTCATCAACAATTGTCAGACGAGCCTGAGTGATAAATTGGAAAAGTGTGTGCATAGTGTTGTGTTCAATATGTCGAAATTTATACCGAACAAAGAGCATTCGCGGACAGCATTAATTTTTTGTTTTCATTTGAAGAAAACTGCTGTTATATCATACCGATTACCTTAAGAAGCTTATGGTGAACATGCTCCATCGCAAGATACATATAAACGATGGTTTCGGCGTTTCAAAAGTGGTAACTTCGATGTTGCAGACAAGAATAGTGGAAAACCGCCAAAAAAATACGAAGATGTGGAATTGCAAGCATTGTTGGACGAAGATGATTCGCAAACACAAAAACAACTCGCCGAGGAATTGGGAGTTAGTCAACAAGCTGTTTCCAATCGGCTACGAGAGATGGGAAAGATTCAGAAGACCGGTAGATGGGCACCACATGAGTTGAACGACAGGCAAATGGAAAAGCTCAAAAACACGTATGACATTTTGCTCGCTCGGTACAAAAGGAAGTCGTTTTTGCATCGTATAGTTACAGGGGACGAAAAGTGGATTTATTTTGAGAATCCTAAGCGCTAAAATTCATGGGTAGACCCAGGCGCACCATCCATATCGACCGCAAGACCTAATCGCTTTGGCAGAAAGACGATACTCTGTGTTTGGTGGAACCAGAGGGGCGTGGTCTATTATGAGCTGTTAAAACCTGGGCAACGGTTAATACTAAACGTTACCGATAACAATTGACCGATTTGAACCGTTCGCTGCTTGAAAAAAGGCCAGAATACCGAAAGAAGCAACACAAAGTAATTTTTTTTCATGCCAATGCTCCATCACATACGGCAAAACCAGTTCGCGACACGTTGGAAGCACTCAGCTGGGAAGTTCTACCCCATGCGGCTTACTCACCAGACTTGGCTCATTCCGATTATCACTTGTTTGCATCGATGGGTCACGCACTTGCTGAGTAGCGTTTTGGTTCGTACGAAGATGTGAAAAAATGGCTCGATGAATGGTTCGCAGCATATACATACTATATATATATGGGGCATTCTTGGTCAAAAAGGCCCCCACTGTACAAAAATTAAAGCAACCTAGGAAATTCTCCTTCGGCTTATTTTGTTACTAAATATGCATAGTTTTTATTGAGCTGTGGCCGTTTTGAAAAATCAAGATGGCGCACCTCAAAATGACCGTCAATCTGCAGAGGTAACAAGATACAAAACACGAAATACTTGTTTATATTTAATAAACCTGTTGAAAAAACGATGTAAGTGCTCGCTAAATATCCTGAAAAGCACTGTTGGGTCAGCAAATATCCACCTGAAAAAACTGCTTTTCAACTATCCTAAAAAAGACTGTTAAAGAAGCGATGTACGTGCTCGATAACTATCAAATTGCTTTCAAATGACCTGGCAATATGATCACTATATCAACACCATGGTTATGGGTAGATTATTTGTTCTGAATTATATAATTTTCCCGATGAACATTTTTTCCAAAAATGTCTTCTTCGAGATATATATTAAACCGAATTTAGAGTTTTTGTGGCACTTCGTATGTGTATGACCGCCAAATTAAGCATGGTCATACTTAGTTTTCATATCTGACTTGTTGATTTGTATTAGACATTTCGAAAAGTAAAAAAATAATCAAGTGTATTCTAATTAATTGAGAGTTCTTAATGCGACCCAACAGAAATTTTATTTTTATTAGTTTGGACACTGTTCTGGTCATGATATTGGTTTCTGTTGTATCACGACTACACTTCCTATCTACAATTAGATTTTTACAACTTAACAGGCTCTTTAACTCTCATATTTACGTGAACTGAAACAGGTTTATTGGTTATAAATATTCCGTGTCTCGTATGTTGTTTTCACTGTAGATTGACAACCATTTTGAGGTCCGCCATCTTGATATTTCAAACAACAAAATAAGCTGAAGGAGAATTTCCTAGGTTGCTTTAGTTTTTGGACGGTGGCGGTGGCCTATATATATATATATATATATATATATATATATATATATATATATATATATATATATATATATATATATAAGGATCGAAAAGAAAATACAATATGACATATAAGAATAGAAAATAGGTTGAGTTTTAGTAAATAATGTTGATTTGTCTACGCAATATGCACATGCATTTAATTTTTTCCTTTTCTACGGTTTCATTATCTTTTTAAAACTGTCATAGTTGTGAATGATAAAATTTTTTATTTCGAAATTTAACCGCCTATTGTAATCATTTTTTTTTAATTTTTGCCCTAAGGTTAAAAGGTAGCATTCCTAAAAACTTGGGAAGTAAAAATAGTATGTTTTTTTTGCAAGTGTGATTTGTTGAAAAAGTGTGACTGTAAATTATAATTTATATATATATATATATATATATATATATATATATATATAATATACACATATATATATATATATATATATATATATATATATACATATATATATATATATATATATATATATATATATATATATATATATATATGTATATGTATATATATATATATATATATATATATATATATGTACATATATATATATATATATATATATATATATATATATATATATATATATATATATATATATATATATATATACAGTCCCTGGCCAAATTACCGTTTATTATTTTAAATTGATTTGTTTTTTATTTTTATATTATCCAATCAATTACCTATTTATTTGACATAAATAAAACAGCATTAATTTAGAAAAGCATAAGTTTATTAAGTTTTAAAGAAAAGTGAAATTAATGTTAGTAAAAGTCAATATTTAGTTGAGCCACCTTTAGCCGCTATCAAAGCTTTAATTCTGCGCGGCATGCTATCAATGCAAGATTGTACTGTCTCCTGCATTTGAGGATGATGATTCCACACATGAATAATCTTTTCTAGGAGCTGGGTTTTGTTGGTAATCACATCTTTAGCCACTTCTCTTTTCATCAGCTCCCACACATTTTCAATGGGGTTCATATCAGGGCTATTACCCGGCCAATTCAACAGAGGGATATTTTTTTTCTGTCAAAAAAAGCTTTAACAGACCGAGCAGTGTGGCAGGGAGCTCCATCTTGCATGAAAGTGAATGGTTCCCCATTTGGAAACCATTCTCTGAGCTGCGGAATCAACCGATTTTGTAATACTTCTTTGTACTGATCTTGCCTCATTATTCCTTTGACGACGTACAGACATCCAGTGCCCTTGCCGCTGATGACTGACCAAATCATCACTTTGGTGGGATGTTTAACCGTCGGGACGACACAATCAGGATGAAACTTTTCTCCATGACGACGACGCACTTTATTCTGCAAAATATCGAATATGCTTTCGTCACTGAAGCAGACCTGTCAAAAATAGGAAAAATATATAAACTTCCATGTTTATTTGCTTTATTTAACTGAAAATGATAATAATGTATCAATTATTAATTAAATTGCTGTATCTTACCGATCTCCAGAAGTCCACATCTTTGTCTTGCCATTGTTTGGCCCACTTCAGGCGCTTTGCTTTCATTGCAGCTGTTAACTTGGGCTTCCTGGCGGGGCGACAGGCCTTAAAATCTAATTCTTTCAATTTTCTTCTTCGAACAGTGCGCTCAGAAGCATTTACGCTAGCATCCTGGAGTTGTGATTTTATTACTTTTGTGGTAGCAAATCTGTTTTCTACACAAATTTTCTTCAAACATCTCTCTGACCGTGGAGTGAAAATTGGTTTTCTACGGCATCTTTTCTTTCTTTTCGGGCTTAATGCCTTCCCTGACTCAATTTTCTTTTTTATGCGTCGTACACTAGCTTCAGAAACCTCCAATCTTCGTGATATTTCTCGGTTTGTAAATGTTTTCGCAATCACAAGGGCCTTCACTTCAGCGTTTTTACGTGATGAAAGATCGCCTTTTCTACCCATAATGAAAATAGTCCAATTACTTTTTTAAAACACTGCATACAAAATAAACTAATAACTGAGTAGTATAAAAAAACTGTTAAACAAACAATCACAGTCCATAAAGCCACAGAAACTCGTCCGTACCTGACTCGATTCCGATCGCGACTGATACAGGTTTGTACTTGTTTACGTTCAGGTATCACTTTGTCAACACAGTGTTGCCATATGTTAAAAATAAATACAAATATGTAGTCTACAACAATTCTTTTAAATAAAAATCAATAATATTGTAGTTTAAATATACCATTATTGCATAAAAACTCTTAAGAAACATAAAATTACTAAAAAAAATACAGTGCGTCTAATAATTTGGCCAGGGACTGTATATATATATATATATATATATATATATATATATATATATATATATATATATATATATATATTTATATATATATATATATATATATATATATATATATATATATATATATATTATATATATATTTATATATATATATATATATTTATATATATATATATATATATATATATATATACATATATATATATATATATATATATATATATATATATATATATATATATATATATATATATATATATATACAGTCTGTCAAGTAAGAACGGGTCTGCGATAATTCAGTCTAGCGATTAGACAAAAAATCGGTAGAGGGAACCTTTGTCTACGACGCATTTAAATAAAAGTATCAGTCGATTCCGAACTTTCGTCGAAATCACTTAAAATTCAAAATGAGTCACTTGTTTGCGTGTCGGTTCGAGGCAGCCTTTTCTTGCTCCCATCCAAACGGGCCTAAAATGACACATTCCGCGGCCGGTAAATATATTAAAAAGTCGACGTGATTTGTGAAGAAGTGGGTAAATTATTTTAACGAGACGAAAAATATCGAAGACTTGTCAAAACGTGACTTGATAGGCAAAGTCACTCTGAAAGTCGAAACACGAATGGTGTCTTTATTTTCACTGGACCCGGAATTGACATTGCTTCAAGGAACGGCCCAATTAAGAAAATTGGGTTTGAATGTATGTTATTTGACAACATTTTCGTGCATCTTTGCTGGGCCAAAATCACGTCGCGAAGCCGCTCGCTCGGGCCCACAATAAGATACTAGAGTGGCCCTAACAATCGCCGGACGCCAACCGTATTGAAAACGTTTGGTCCCCTGTAAAGAGAAAACTCAGAGGAAAGACTCTGAGGACTTTGACTCAGTTATCTCGCTAGATTTGAAAAATTTGCAGAGTAGGCAAAAAATCTGTCGATAGCATGCCTAGAAGATGCCAGGCCATTATTAATGCAGAATGTGATTGGCTAATTTACTACGGTAATTGCGCCGTTGTGAGCATACCAAAGAATATACTGGTGGTAAAAAAATATTTTAGAAACACAATACGAGCGGTTACATTCTTACTTGATAGACTGTAAATATTAAATTGAGAACCTTCTTTTTTTTGAAGTCCATTAATAAAACAACTATATGTAATACAAAAACACATAAACCGTGAGAACCAATGAAAGTTTAGACAATAGGAAGTGCTAGGATTCAAATAATAACAATATATGACTACTTTTATATGAACTACAAAGCGTAGATATTAAGGCAGACAGACGATGAGGTTAGGGCTTCTTATTGTCAATATATCACAAGTAAAACCTTATTTTTCTGTATTAGCGTCTACTAAGAAAAACTTACCCAGTGTTAGCAATATAAATAACGAAACACCTTAACCTTTACAATATAACGGTCAATGACAAAGAAACTATAGGGGTATATAGTAGTTGAATTTATACATATACAAATGATACACACTTAATTTGCAAAATCAACTATTCTATTACATTTCCTCTGCAAAGTATTTTTGTGCTAATAAAGAAAACAAATAAATGACCAGTTGAACTAAGTGTTGGATATCATTCTTTTATTTTGCACCACGTGCTCTAAAAAAATTTATTATTTCATATATTTACTAAAAAATTTCTTATATAAATATAAAAAATTATCATTCAATAAGTATTTACACAAGTCACCGTGGAAGATTAAAAAATATTTAGGTAGGTATTTACTACGTTCGCCAAAATGGAGACTACTTTTAAGGTAGGTACAGGGTCTTGCTGTTAAAATACAGAAACAAAGCATTGGCCGGCCTTTAAGTTTGACACATAACTTTGATTTACCCCTTCATTATCCTATTTAATACTAGATAGTTGATTAGTACTAGATAGTTGATTATTTTCACATCCGTGTATGTTTTTAATCACAGTTTTTACTAATAATGAGTCGATAACAAACAATATTTACTTTGTTACGAGGGCGTATTGATAAGTTTCTACCCTGGCATGGAAAGAACTAACAAAACTCTTCTTCTTATAAACAAGGTTTTCGTTTGTCTATTTTTAAGCCTCTTCTGAGATAGATGTCCAGTTTCTGTGCCATCTTTTTGGTGGTCGACCGGGAAGTCTTCTGGCTTCTGGTATTTCATTTCTTGCCCATTTTGGCCAGCTATTAGCTGGCATCATACTTACGTCCCTCCAATATCGACATCTGGACCTGGCAAAACGGACGATATCGTGAATCTTGAGTTCTTCTCATATAGTTGTGCTTCGTATCTGGTCTCTCAATGTTATTCTTTTGATAGTGCGCAGTGTCATTTCTGTAACTCTCATGAGGTTTTTTGTTTTCAATGTTTCTGCTGCATACGTTACAACCGGTCTTACCACCGTTCTATATATACGCACTTTACTCCGCCTGTATGTTTCTGGGTGCATCGTTTAGCCCGCTTACAGTACTATTAAGCAAGCCTTGGAAACAAAACTCAATAAGAAAATTTTTTTAATCGGGATAATCTCCTTTCAACTTTATATACTTAGTATAAGGGTAATAAAGTAATTTTCGACCTATCAAAAAAAATTCTTTGTCTTAATCTGCAAACCAATATTCGAGACCATTTATTACTTCTTCATTTCAATCAAATTTGTGTCATTTCAAATGTTTTTTTCAGATTTGGGAATAGGTAATAGTCCAAGGCTACCATAGCGTAGGGAATCAGGTTAGCCTTCTACGCCGGAGACCCGAATCTCGGCTGAGAAAATAATCAATTAAAAGAAACACTTTACAACGTGACGTCGCCTGTCTCAGGAAGGTAATAGCAAGCCACCCTTAGTATCATGCCTAGTAACGCTCCCTCACTTTGGTCGTTAAGAGCTGGCATTAAACTGTAGGTCTCCGTTGTCTGTGGGATATTTAAAAAGGCACCAATTACAAACAAAGACGAGAGGGTCGCCTACGTCTGTATTGGATACGGCACTTCAATTTTTTGGCAGGGTTTAGTTACTAATGAAGAATATTCTCCAGTTACTATTTTGTCGTATTTCAAGTAATCTACAAGAAGTATCAATCTTTGTCCCAAAAAACGGAAGCAAAAACTTTTCCTTTTGATTTTCGAAACTTTTTAGGCGCGAGGTTATCCAATTTTGCGTGCATATTTACTAATTATTGAAAATACTATCCTTCGAAAGCACGTTTATTTTTGAGAATGGGAAAAGTGTTCTAGGCTAGCTAGTTAACAATACTTACTTTAGACATAGTCATGTTTTCTAACAACATTTGCAGTATGCTAGCTCAATTTGTTGGGCGTTAATTTGGGAGTAAATATGTCCTGGTATGAACATGTTATAGGCATAGCAAGGAGAGCTTCTCAAAAGTTGGGGATATTATTTCGAACCAGAAAGCTTAACACTCCACAACACCTATTAATTCTTTATAAAGCTCAAAATCGACCAACTATGGAATACTGCTCCCATGTTTGGGGCTCCGCTTCCAAACATACACTGTAGTTGTTGGATTCTGTATAGAGAAGAGCTGTTCGTCTAATTGGAGACCCGGAACTGACCGGCGGCCTTGATTCGCTGGAACATCGAAGAACGTTTGGCGACTTGAGTCTGTTCTACAAGTATTTTCATAAAAAGTGTTCGAAGGATATAGCCCGCTTAATTCCTCCCAAAGCGGTGCATGTTAGAAATACACGTCGCGCTGGTGCTTCACATCTGTATGAGGTTCAGCTTGTCACTCCACGTACAACGCTTTTCAAGCAGTTTTTTATACGGAGAACATCATCCCTTTGGAATAATTTGCCCAGTGCTGTGTTTCCCACCGAGTACAGTTTACATCGATTCAAGACCAACGTGAATCGCTTTTTCCGCACACACGCCGCGCCTGGAGCGCTTTAGTGACTTCCCTGCATCACGTGTGCTAGATCTATAAAAAAATAATAAAAAAATGCTTAAAAAGACAATCTACAAAAGGAAATATGTAGTAAAACTGGACACTCTTTTTATACAAAGATTAAAGACCACCTTAGATCACGCAGGTTGGAACATGATAACAAATCTAGCACACATCTAAAAACACCTAAGCACGCCTTTCATATTCAATTTTTGATTGTTAAACTAAACAATAAATAAAGGATATATATAGCAATTTGAATGAAAATCTGAGATCTTTGCCAAATTTAGATGTTAATTTGAACTTTGAAATATATTCTTCTGTTTCCACTTTTGTGCGTCGAATCGCCTGTAAAATATGGTTACTATACTTGTGATGTTGATTTCCAAACAGCTGGCCATCTTTTAGGGAGTCTTCCGGGTGGGCTGCTACCCTCTGGTTTTCCGTCGCAAGCTAATTTCGCCATCCTAGTGTCCGCCATTCGAGTCACATGTTCATTTCAACGACGTCCTCTGGTTCTCACCCATCGTACCCCGTCCCCAACTTTTCATTTCTCTTTTATGTGGTGTTTCTTTATCTATCCCACATTATGTATCCTGTAATTGTTCTGAGAGTACCCATTTCTGTTGTTCTCATTTGCCTTTTTCTCACGGTGTTGTCTGCTCTGGCGTAGGTTTTGTATATTCTGGATTTACAGTCGATGGTTAGATGTCTGTTTCTCCGAATTACTTGTTTTAAAGTCCCGAGCTAGTGGCTGCCTTGTCGATTTAATCTCTTCGTTTTGCTGATGCTAGATATTCTTGTGCCAAGATAATCAAACTCCATCACTTATAAAATTAAGGTATTATTTACTACCAATGTGCTTCGTAACGGTCCTCTAAATCCATTTTTCTTGTAATTTTTATTTTCGAGATTCAAAACTAAACCCTAATGTGGCATTGCAAATACTGCAGCTCATATTCCTTCCTCTGAGCATTATAATAAATTACTTTACTGTACTGTTCAGTGTATTATAATTGGTTCTAACATAGTTTATACTAAATGTAATTTTATCTTAAAATACATTACATAACATTAACTAAATGGCAACTAAATATAACTCCTAAGTATGCAAGGAGTTTGTTTAGTTTTCGTATTTTACCGTACACACTCTGGGCAACATATATATATATATATATATATATATATATATATATATATATATATATATATATATATATATATATATATATATATACTCGTATATATATATATATATATATATATATATATATATATATATATATATATATATATATATATGATACAATAGAGGTTTTCACGGATGTTGGAATGTAATACATTAAAATTCCGGGTTTTAATCTGTTCGTCTAAGAATGAATGTGGACGACGTTACGCCAAAATCTCAACTGGCATCTCCAAGTGCTCTTGCTTCTTAACTAGATGTTAGCTTTGTGCCGCAGCAGCAGCAAGATCACAGTATCGAGTAGCAGCAGCAGCGGAAGAGCACTTTGAGATGCCAAATAAGATTTTGGCGAAACGTAGTGCAAATTCATTGTTAGACGAACGGATTGAAACACGGAATTTTAATCTATTATATATATATATATATATATATATATATATATATATATATATATATATATATATATATATATATATATATTTATATACCTACCTATATACAGCATACATGTCCCGTGAAGCTTTATATGTAGTTCAGTCGCCCTCATTATTAATAATTGTCTGACATTCCCTAGTCATACTATATACTAACGTAAAGGTCAAATCCCGGGCGTGTAGTTTTATGGGGTGTTTAACGGTCCGCTGGATGAGTCTATAGGTGTGGAAAGATCAAGTATGATTTGGTGAATCAGACACCCAAAAAGAAGTTTCATCCGAAAAAGTTACGTTGCTCCAATCGCACTCCAAATTTTTTTTCACCTAAATGGATCTTTTTTTCGACGTGTTTTCCGAATTGTCGCTGTTTCTTCAACAATAACAATACCTCGAAAATTCGATTACATGAGCGAGTAATCATCTTCTTATAACAGTATTAGACCAGGGTTCTTCTTAAATACCAGTAAAATAACTTCTGTCGTTAGTTTTCGTCATTTTTGAACGATTATTAAGGTTTTCTATAAAAGAAATCTTTAGGAAACACTATATCTAAGTAAATATGAAACCCCAAAATATAAGATGTATTTTAACGCTATTATTTGTGTATATGTCTGTTGTTAAATCTTTTGTAAGTAAGTTTATTAAAATTTTTCTCTAAAAAATGAAATCAACTATTAATATTGCAATAAGTACGAGTTAGGAAGAAATATTGAGTGTAGACTGTGTTAGAGTCCTTTTTTTAATATTCAAAGTCAAAGTTCCTAAAAATATGATAATGGTATATACTAGAATTTGATTTTGTCAATAAATATCATTATGCTAAAACTATTACCGTTAAAAAAAAAATTAATCCGAAATATAGCAGGGGACTCAATAAGGTATTTAATAAGGTAGGCCTCACATGAGTCTACAAGTCATCAGAAAATCTGAGGAATATCTTAGGAAATCCCAAAGATAAGATTCCTGATTGTGAGAAAAGTGGAATTAATGAAATTAGTTGTAATCATTGCGACAAAAAGTCCCCTCTACTGGTTACTTGACCGGAACTGATGGCCTCGCCTATGTCATTAGTTCCGCCTGAGTAATTCAAGGATTAGGCTAAATATAAATAGGATTTTTTTTTTATTGGTCCAGCACACGTGCTGCAGGGAAGTCTCTAAAGCGCTCCAGGAGCGGCACGAGTGCGGAAAAAGCGATTCACGTTGTTCTTGAATCGCTGTAAATTGTACTCGGTGGGAAACACAGCGCTGGGCAAATTATTCCAAAGGGATGACGTTCTCCATATAAAAGATTGCTTGAAAAGCGTAGATTTGTAGTTTAGATTTAGTCAATCATCGCTCCTGATGAAGCTAATATGGTACAAAAATAACGAGTGCAAAAATAAAGTGTTTGGTGTAGTGGTGATATATACTGAGTAGTGTCATTGTGCCAAAGATTCCACTTTCCCAACATGGTATAAAAAAAGAAAAACTATGTGCTTTGACAGTACCAAGGAGGTTTCCCGACACTATAGGGGAGATAAATATAATTTCAGTACCGCGCGTCGTTCCTCTAATTAATAAACAAATAGTCAAGTATTAAATATTTGTTTCTCATTTTTATTATTTGATTCTAGATTGATTTATTGGCTATTAGGTAGGTAAGATGCAATAACTATTATAAATTATTGACTAAGAAAAAACGTGAAAATACATATTGGCTCTTAAGATATCAGGGCCTAATTAACTTAGCCTAGGTAAGGATTTATTTTTTAGTTTAAAAGCAATCACGCTACGGAACACTAATTGCTCAAATCCAACTTGCACTTGACCGATTTTTCATATACTAGTTAATACTAGCCTATTTTCTGCTAATAGTGTCAATAGGAATTTAAAAAGTGATGTTGCCTATTTTTGCTGTTTTTATTCGCTATTTTATTTTTTTTTAGCTAATTTTTTGTACCACTAGTGCAATCTGTTTCTCTAAACCACAACTAGTATGGATATTAAATTATAATAAATAACAGTTTATCTGGAACTGATGTTGAACGTTTTCTGCTTAGAAGCCACTCAAAAGTAAAGATTATGGTTATTACAAGTTAAACATTTTCTGTAGGTAAAAGAAAAACCATTTAAAACGAAACTTGTCGTTATTACAAGGTAAATAATGTCTGTAAGCAGAAACTTACGAATTTGTAATAAATCTGCTTCAAAACGAGAACATAAGTAAGATAGGGTGTTACTAACACCCTTTTAATACCCTTAGTATTTTTAGCTTTTGTGTAGTATAATTTCTTAATCACTCTTTATATTTAAATTCATTTTACTAAAATCAGAAGGGAATATAAATAATAAATTAGCATAACAATTTTCCAGTTGCAGCTTAGGGAAATATGCATGTCATTATTTATTGTTATTTACTGCATTACTGTATATACAGTAAAAGACTGATCGCCTAGGAAAGAAAAGCCGAAAGCACTTTAGCTCCTAAATATGCTCTTTTATTACCTAATCAGAAAATACAAGAATATATTTAGGGCATATTGGATAATAGAGGCATTTGGCCAAAGTATTATTAAATTAATAAAATGTAAAAATAAATACGAACAATTTTTTACTATAAAGTAATTTTTTACTTCTGGAACACATTAAAATGTTAGTAAGAAAAATCCACTTATCTCCACGAAAAGTCCAGCATAAAATCTCTAGGTTCAAGTCTAGACAAGGCGAGAATGTTAAATATTACATCGGGTCTCAAAGGATATTCCGTAAGTCCGACGAAAAATTTCTGAAATTTCCGGGATTCTATTCACGTAAACATTTTTTATTCCGTAAAAGTGAAAGTAGTTATTTGATTTGTCGGTTTATGTTCCACTTCCTCTACCATGTTTTCTTATGGACAGGATATTCTAACAAAATGTTATTGTTTAATTTATCGGACAGCTTCCTCATATAAAGATAAAAGATTTTGTCAAATATATATATATATATATATATATATATATATATATATATATATATATATATATATATATATATATATATGTATATATATACATATGTGTGTGTGTGTGTGTGTGTGTGCGTGTGTGTATATGGGGGTATGTGTGTGTATATGTATATATAATTATCATTTTTCTTCTGAGTTTTGTCAGTTATCTATTTTTATAGTTTAGTGAGACCAAGCGCTTTTGGAAAAAATGAAAAAAATTGAACAACGTTTGATCATCAAGTACCTGTCTAAAAAAAGATTAACACCAAAGGAGATCCACGATGATATGAAAACAACACTAGGGAAAAAATGGGTTACAGAATTTAAACGTGGACGAGAGAGCATCGAAGATGACCCTCGCTACGACTGAAGAAAACATCGGCAAAGTATGTGATCTCATATTGACAGACCGTAGATTAACTATGAGGGAGATTGCAGATACTATAGGCATCTCGTATCAACGAACACAAAACATCATTGCCTACGAACCCGGATTTTCTAAGGTTTCCGCTAGGTGGGTCCCCAGATTGTTTTCAGTTAAACAAAAACAAATTCGACTCACGATTTCTCGCGACTGTTTGGAGATGTTTGAGGCTGATCCGCAAGGTTTTCTTAACAGGTCTGTGACAATGGACGAAACCTGGATTCACCACTCTACTCCAGAGTCAAAACAACAATCCAAGCAGTGGAAAAAAATCTGGTGAACTGACCCCAAAGAAAGCGAAGGCAATTCTGTC
Source organism: Pachyrhynchus sulphureomaculatus (assembly GCA_019049505.1). Classification (NCBI taxonomy): domain Eukaryota; kingdom Metazoa; phylum Arthropoda; class Insecta; order Coleoptera; family Curculionidae; genus Pachyrhynchus; species Pachyrhynchus sulphureomaculatus. Next base: position 167,264,779 of record CM032454.1, on the reverse strand, counting down.
AGCTGGAAAAGTGATGGCGTTCGTTTTTTGGGATGCTAAAGGTATTATTATGGTGGACTATCTTCTGAAAGACACACAATAAACTCGACTTACTGTTGCACCCTTTTGCGTCGTTTACCTCAAGAAATTAAAGAGAAACGCCCAGGATTACTGAGATAGAAAGTTTTGTTCCATCAGGATAACGCTCGCGTTCACACGTCTGTTGAATCTATAGCTCAAATTCGTGATTGTGGTTTCGAATTGCTGCCCTACCCGGCTTATTCTCCTGATTTGGCACTTTCGGACTTTTATCTGTTTCCAAACCTAAAAAAAACCTCGGTGGCCAGAAATTATATATATATATATATATATATATATATATATATATATATATATATATATATATATATATATAGATCTATCGGTTCGTGGTTGAATGACGTTTCGATCATTGTGTTGTATGCAGTTTATTGGGTTCCGCCATAGTATATTTAGATTTGCTATTAATTTTTTGTTTTTTTAAATATTTATTTTTATTCCATAAAAAAACCTGGGTCGGAAAGAAACGTAAAATTAATTTATTTCCAACCAAAATATGAACATATGGATCTTATTTTTTATCCTTATCTTAGGGAAATATACCAACCTACTTTATCTCAAATTTATTCGAGATGGCATATGGTGGATTTCACATAAAATTATCCGCCCGGCGATATCGGAATATTGGACTGAAGCGTATTTTACAACGTGAATGCAAAGCCCTAGTAAAAAAATAAAAAAAGGGCAGTTAATTTCGTAGAGGAAACAACGCATAGAGTTTTCCTACTACCGAGTCCATTGGCTACAGAGCTTAATTACAACTTTAAAAGCTCGGTACTTCAGATGTCTGGTTTACCGACTAATCAGAAAAGTAACTACATAACATTATAACATATAATATAAAACGTACAGCAAATATAAAAGTCTTAAAAGTATCTTTTAGTAGTTTCCTAGCAAATATTATTTTTCATGAATTGGTTTAGTAAAAATCATAACCTAAAACTAACCAGTATTTTTAATAGTTAAACTTAAACTTCAACAGTACCCTTGGCACAAAATTGATTATTAATCATTCAAATCATTAAGATTTTTTTCTTTCTGTAGTAATTAAATTAAAGCGTTTTCAGCAATAAACTTACAACGAAATATTAAAAACATTTTACACCAAAAGGAGGCTTGCCGTTCAAAGAATCGTTTCTGTCAAATCAGTCATTTATTTAAAATTCCAGTGAGTGAGGTAAGGACGCATAGAAAATACTAAAATAAATTGCAAGTTACCTTACAGTAAGTCTATGCAAAACACAAAGAAAACTGGAATACGGAATCTGTTGTTTTGTAGTACAAATATAGAATATGTTCAACTATTAGTTCAGGGTTATTGAAAAAGTTTTTTTTTTGTTATTTTTATAGCTTTAGCGTCAGATATCTTAGGTAATATAAATCTCATAGGATGGTACTTAATGTCAGTTGAAAGCTTACATTGGCAGTAGTAGATTTGCAAAAAATGTTGAAATTCGTTAATTCAGACATAATTTAGAGCACCTTGAAAATGAGTGAAATTTCTGCAATACTTTGCAATATTTTATAATTTTGTTTCGATAAACGCACAAACAAGTGCAGGCCTATGAAAGTTTTGTGCTGTTTATGGTCAAGATACATTACCCAAAGCGACAGCCAAAAGATGGTTCAGTCGCTTTTGTTCTGGAAATTTCAATGTCCAAGATGCTCCTCGCAATGGTCGACAAATGACAGAAACAGTTAATAGAATTTTTACAAGAGTTGAGCAAGTCATGCATATAAATAGCCATGAAATCACCAAGGAACTAAACATCCATCACCAAATAGTTTTAAAACATTTAAAGAAACCTGACTATAAAAAAGAAGCTCGACATTAGGGTCGAATTTTCATCTGCAAATCTTTACAGAAACGTAATAAAATCAAGCCATGTCTGATGCGCTTGATCACGAGTGGTAAAAAGTGGAACATGTATGATAATAATATACTAAAAAGATGGTGGTCAAAAAAAGATAAAGCTCCACAAACGATGGCAAGGCTCGGATTAACGCCAAAAACAGTAATGCTGTATGTTTGGCGGGATTGGAAGGGAATCGTACATCACGAGCTGTTCTAACCTGGTCAAACGTTTGATTCTATACTCTAGTGTCAGTAATTGACAAGACTTAAATAAGCGATTAAAAAATATCGACCGGAAATAGTCAACAGAAAATGTGTCGTCTTCCACTATGGCAACGACAGATCCACTGATTTTTAACGATTCAAAAAAAATTGGGAAAGTTTTGTTACATCCACTCTATAGCTAGGACCTTGCGACGTTAGACTACCATTTGTTTCAATCTCTGCAGAATTCCCTAAACGGTGTTAAGTTAGTTTCAAAAGAGGTCTGTGAAGACTGCTTGTCACAATTTTTTTCTCCAAAAACCAAAGAAGTTCTACAGTGACGGGATTATAACATTGCCAGAAAAATCGCAGATCATCGAACAAAATGGCATATATTTGTTTTAATAAACTTGTTTTGAAATATAACAAGGAATCTTCAGTTGAAAAGAATCCTTTTTCGACAACCCTTTATAATATTATTTACTGTTTTCTATTTATTAGACTTGGGCCAAAAATCTTTGAAATTCGCTATAAATTTGACCGATTCGTTACTAGTCGAAGCAATCAGCTAATTTTGAACACAAGTTAGATGATTGCTTGTATTTTGCCCCAAATATGTGACAGCTTGGGTTAACGTTATCTGAAAAAGAAAGTAATAGCACGACGACATGATGATAAGTTACCATGCGTTGTACGTTAGAGGTTTGCGCACAAACGCTATGTTATTTTTCCATCGTATTTTAACAACTCTCCTGTTTTACTTCTTAAGCATAACATCAATTTGATTTTATGGTTTTCCTATACGCGATCCACAATTACGTCAAAGAGAAACACGAGAAAAGTTATGTGACTGCTTTTTGCATTGACAGGTTTCATCATTCGATTTAGTAGAAATTGAGAAAACATACAATACACAGCAAATTTTAAATAAAATATCATCACCATCATCATTAGCCTATTCCATTCATAGTCGGATGTAAGCCTCCCCAAGTTGTCTTCAATGAGGCCTTCATACAACAATATGGCGTATCCATCTGTTATCATTTATCCTTGCGATATACCCCGCAAAATTCCACCTTAATATACATGTTCGTTGCATTACATGTGTCGCTTTTAAACTTCCTCGTATCTCGATGTTAGGAATACGATCTTACTCAGTATATATCACCACTACACCAAACACTTTATTTTTGCACTCTACGCGCGTTTCGCTAACCATGTTAGCTTCATCAGGAGCGATGATTGACTGATGAAGCTAACATGGTTAGCGAAACGCGCGTCGAGTGCAAAAATAAAGTGTTTGGTGTAGTGGTGATATATACTGAGTAGTATCATTGTGCCAAGATTCCACATTCCCAACTTAATACGATCTTGTTTAAACAGACAGTACATATTGTTCGAATACTCTGGCTTCTATTGTATTTAGGATGTCCAATTTAAATGTAGATTGTAACCTTCTGAACACAGACCAAACTAAGGGACTCTTCTATCCAAGTCAGCCTTTAAATTGTTTTTTGATATTTCGATGTTTTGTCCTAAATATATGAATATTTGTACCTTTCCTGTTCTTTCAAATAAAATATAATGCTAATAAAATTGCTGGTGAAATACATATCCACATTTATACGTGCTTGCAGATTTAAGAACCCTTTTGAAGTCATCAATATTAACACATCCCTTAACCGCGAATCCCGCATAATCGTGCCGGTATGGAACATCCTTTATAACCTAGACATTAAACAAGTTTTTACATCCTAGTCAATAAAACTCTCGATGCTAGCATATCAAATTATACCCAGCAATAAAGCAATAAAACCACATATGCTATATTCTTGATCAGAGAAAAAAAAAATAAAGGGCTCATGTTTTCGAAGCTAATTAAATCGATATATTTTTAAAATGATTATTCAACCACAAAACTATTTATATATGAAGAAGTTACAATTCATTTATTTTGTATTTATATAATAATTTGCCATGTTAGGCCAACCTCAAAATTGCATGCTGAAATTATTGGGTTTTTAATTTTAACCAGGCTTATATTGTTGCTATGTTGTTTCAGGCATTTTTGTATGCATAAATTCTGAAGCATTATTGTGGCAGCTCTGACCCGTGGTTATCGTGCTGGCATACGGTATCAAGGTTCCCGGTTTAATTCCGTTAGGTCAGTGTACTTATTTATTTTGAGTATATTTGGCTTGATCAGATACATAGGTAGTAGTTGTTGTAGAAATGTAATAACGCTCGCAACAGCACTACCGCGTCGTTCGAAAGGTGCCGTGAAATACATTTGTATGTTTCAGAGCTCGGGGAACGTTGACGAATATGTTGACATCCTCGCCGATAGCAAACTAAAAACGATAAGGATTACCTTGTTCAGGCGGGGAGGTGACTGATAAAAAAAATGTTGATATTTAGGTACGGTCAGATTAGCCTTCGTGCCAATAATTTTCGCCTGAAGCATTCTTCGTATTTCAATGTATTCGTTTTTTTTTTCTTTTAAAGATTGCAGGAAAGAAAATGTTAAAACTATCATTATTCGAGCAAATTTACCATAAATTGTCATAACTGAAATATAACAGAAATAAAAATATATCAATAGGAGCTTTGGAGTAATGGAAAATAAAACACGTTGTTTTTAAGTGTCTTGCAACTACTTTACTTTGAAATAATTTAATCACTTGTACACTAGGTACTCAATCAATGTTCATCATCTTATACTTCAATATTTCGTAAGTTTCGGTAAATCTTTGGACAAGCTTAACATAAAAGCCAATGACAGCCTATCGTCTGAAATCTTATACACCGACCGATGGTTAAAATACGCGTTCATTCTTATCACTATATCTAAAGATTTAGTAGAACATATAGCATAAAGCAATTGGCACCACACTAATAAAAATTGCTGTTTTTCGCAGTTCATTGTCTAGTTGGACGTTGTACAGGGTGAGTCAACGATAGAGTAAAGTTAATTATCTCATTTGTGTGGGAAATGACGAAAAAATATTAAATACAATAGTTTTAGGGAAAGTTAGGGTGCACAGTTATTTTTGAGTATACAGGGTACTTCAAAAAAGTGTGGCCGATATAATATATGTTTTTTTTTAAATGGAACATCCTATTTTCTAATTTATTTTTAAATTTTGCGTAAAATTTTATAACTTTTTATTAATAATGTTATATACCTAAACCTAGTAGTTTTTCTAATATTTCAATTTTTTTTAAAAAAATACTAGTTTTCAGTTTTGTAAAAATTTGCCAGTAGCGCCATTGTGTCTGGAGGTGGAATACTCATAATTGGTACTAGCGTTCTATGGAGATAAAAAAAAAGATATGTGTAAAAGAAATTGAGTTAGATGCTACAGGGTGTTCAAAATAAATTTATGCATTTCGACTATTTTAAATTGAAAAATATCAATTTTTTTAAATGGCACGCCCTGTATATTATTATTTTTTCTGATAGATTTTACAAAACCCTCCAACTTTTATTAAGTATGTCATATATCTATTTCTAACAGTTTTCGATTTATTTTGAATTTTTCAATTTTTACCCTTGTTTTTAATACACTTACGCTATAACATCATAGTTGCCAAGACAAAACAAAAATGTAGGCATTGTCAAATTTTGACATGTCTATTAAGCAAGTAAAAATAGTTTAATTTGTTGTAGTAAGTGACGTATAAAGGTAATAGTTTTGAATTTTCCTAAAAATGAATTAATTGATATGGTTTATATACTGAGCGAGGCGGGAAAAAATTGTCTTTTGGCAGTAACGCTTTACGGAGCGAAGTACCCTAATAGACGGATACCATCTGGAATACCTTTTCAGTGCTTAATGGAACGGTTTGATGGTAGTGGTAGCGTTGAGTATACGAAACGGAAAGTAGTAAACTAAAATGCTACCAATGAGGAAAAAGAAATGGAGATTTTACTTCAAGTTGAAGATAAGCCCTAGGTCAGCAGCCGTCAACTAGCTGACTTATCTGACACATCTCAATTTACGGCTAATCGCACCACGAGAAAATACAAGTATCATCCCTTTCATATGGAACTACACCAAGAACTTCAAGACCGTGATTTTGAACGACGAGTGAACTTTTGTACCATCATGAATGGAGTAATAGAGACCGATCCAAATTTTTTATCCAAAATAATGTTTTCTGATGAAGCTACTTTTCGCAGTAATAGAGCAGTTAACATTCATAACATGCATTATTATTCAATAGTTAATCCATTTTGGGTCCGGGAAGTTCAAAACCAAAACCAACGGTCGCTTAATATATGGTGTGGAATATTAAATTTTCGAATTATTGGTCCATATTTTTTTCACGATCCGCTTAACGGGACTAGATATCTAAATTTTTCCCAAAACAAATTACCACAGCTTCTTGAAGAAGTCGATAACATTGAAAGGGGACAAATGTGAATTCAACAAGACGGAGCTCCTGCTCATTACCACGGGGAAGTTCGGGAATTTTTAAACGATCGTTATCCACAAAAATGGAGCGGTAGGGATGGATTCATTAAGTGGCCCCATCAATCATGTGACTTAAGACCTTTAAACTTCTTTTTGTAGGGCTACGTTAAAGATCCTGTTTATGTGAATCCCACTACAACACCAGTAGAGATGGAAAATAGGATACGGGATGAGACAATAACGCGTTTATGCTAAGGAAAGTGAAGGAAAACCTAATAAAACAACTAAACATGGGTATTCAAGTAGATGGGCATATTTTTAAACATTTACTAAGTCATAATAATTGATTATTAGATAAGTTAAACTATATTAAAATTATTATTAACTATTTGTTTATGTTTTCACAATAGCGTAAGTGTATTAAAAACAAGGGTAAAAATTGAAAAGTTCAAAATAAATCGAAAACTATTAGAAATAGGTATATGACATACTTAATAAAAGTTGGTGGGTTTTGTAAAATCTATCAGAAAAAATAATACAAGGGGTGCCATTTAAAAAATTTGAGATTTTTCAATTTAAGATATTCGAAATGCATAAATTTATTTTGAACAACCTGTAGCATCTAACTCAAATTTGTTTACATATATCCCTGTACATATGCAGTTTCGTTCTTAAAAGCAAAAATATATAAGCAGTTACCAGAAAAAAAAAAAAATTCAAGACAGTGTTTTCTTTAAACTCTCGTTGTGTGCACAAGAGTTTCGAAGACATCGTATTACATGGAAGCTCGCCAAGAAAGGGAACATAAACTTATCTCTTTAAATATTTAAACGTTTGTTAGCGAGTTCTCGAGGACCGAGAACCGTGCATTGGGATTTTTAAGAGTTAACGATATCCTAAAATTCGCGTCTTCTGTCTGTACAAAAGAAAACTTTTAAACCTGGATTTTAATTAAGTACCAGTTTTTATAATTAGATTTAATTAAAAAGATCTGCCTCTACTAAAACGAATAAAACCAAGACGTTTCCTGCAACGAAATAATTTAGTTGCTCGAAATACAGACAACTTTTGATCTGATATGAGCAGGCATAGTGTTGGAAAAAAACCAGTCATAAAATTTCAATAACCGTGAGTGATTTCAATAATTGAGTAATTGCTTGAGTACTTAAATAATTTTTTACCCGAAATCCTGAAATAATAAATGATGATTATTGAGTGATTTTTTTTTTCAATATTATCAATTATTTATGATCAAACATAGGTGGTTTGTCGGAAATTTGGAATCTTTAGTACAATGTGAATCGTTGTCCCTGATGAAGCTAACATAGTTAGCGAAACGCGCTTCGAGTGCAAAAATAAAGTGTTTGGTAGAACGGTGATATATACTGAGTAGAAACATAGAAGAGATTAATGCAACGGTGAAAAGGGCTTAAAGAAGTTGCTTCGTATCATCGTGTTCACGATTTCTGCAGTAGGAAGACTTAAAAATCGAATTAATGTAACTGAAACCCTTCGTCTGTTCTACTTCTTTCTCTGGAAAAACATTTTACCATAAAGAACTTGCATTTAAACGGTAAGGCCATTCCAGGTCCCAGGAAAGAAGACTAATTTTTGGAATTTTTTTCAAAACTATAATAAAAGCAGGGGAATATTTATTTAAAGTACTTTATTAAGCAAATATTTAAGTGTATAATTTTTTTTTTATCTTTTTAGTTCCAGAATCCAAAACGACAAGGCACCTTTTATGCAAGGCAAAAAATTTTCATTAATATATTTTAATATTCATTTTTTCTTTAGATTTTACGATCATGTTACGACACTGTTTTTCTCTCTATAATTTATTTTTTTATTACATTTTTATATTTGATTAGGCAGTGGTTTCAATTTTTGAGCAGTGTAACGTAAAACAGTGATTTAAATTTTTGAAGAGTGTAACTCAACCGTGTACAACGTGTTCCTGACCTAACTTATTTAGTTTGTATTGATTTTGCGTCCCAGAAGGGGCAAACGATATATAAACGGCCAAATGGAATTTTAAAGGGCCTTTTCCTCGGCCATGTGGTAGTGGCTTTTTCCTCCGTGATGCAGTAACGGCTTTTTTCCTCAGCCAGGCCGTAGAGGCTTTTTCCTCCAGCATGCCGTAGTGGTTTTTTTCTTTCGTCATGCCGTAGTGCAGTAACGGCTTTTTTTATCACCAAGTGGGTATTGTTTATAGATCTCAAGTTTTTTTCCTTTTTCCAATCTTAAAATATTCTGCCCATCCTAAGACATTTCGGGTCAAAAAGTGATTAGCTACCAAAATGGGGATAGGAGAATGGCAGGTGAGACAATATCTGGATGAGAATCTCACCAGGAGAAGGCAAGCTGTTTATGCAAAACCCACGAGGAGAAGCCAATCAGTAAGTCATAAGCACACCAGTTAAAATATCTCACTTCCTATCTACAACGTGTGTTTCGAACCACTACTCAACACGCGCAATCCGCGAAGTCAATATTACAGTAATTCATAGACCTCTAGTTTAAATATGTACACTCTCATAGCCTAAGGAATTTTTATTTAGTTAATGTAATTTTAAAAGTGTAATATCTGTAATAATATATTTTTATTTTGTCAATATACTTTTTCTTGTGTTAATGCATCCTTTTACTGAACTACCCGCTTTATCTTTCAGGATGCAACGGTTGTACCATATTAAAATTTCCTTCAATAACTACATAACTCTTCAGTATTTTTCATTTTTTGAGCTGAAGTTAGATTCTTTTTATTCTAAAATGAATGGTGCCCAAAAACAGTACCACCAAGTTTTAAACAACTATAGAGACTATTTTCAAAAGGCGTACAAAAATTACCTCGATCTCTATCTACTCTACCAGTAAAAAAAACCAGCTAGCTTATATCTAACTTTTTGCCCTATCAGTATTAATATACACTCAATCCATTCTCACTCAAATATTTGTTTAATAAAATACTTCAAATAAATTTTCGACTGCCTTCATTATACTCTTGAAAGAAATTCCCGAAATTAGCCTTCTTTCTTGGAACCTGGAGTAGCCTTTCCTCTTAAAGTATCGACTGGTAGTACTTAGATTAGGTTATTCTTCAGTGTGAAGAAATTAACTTCAGTACTTAATTTAGAACAGCATGTTTGAAGAGAGAAATACTGCGTAAATCACTTCACCGATTTTTTTTTTAAATTCGCATTTTAAGGATAAAAGAAAACATACAAATAAGAAAATAATATTATTGAACATTTTTAATTTTAATAAACATTCAAAGAAAAAAAAATAATTTAACAGTATGTTTTTAAAATTGACACTTAAAATTTCTTCAAAAGTCGGTACATCTCGTGTCCATAATTACTATACTTCGTGCAAGGAAAAGCGTATTGTTCTATCCCATTTATTCTCATAGAATAACGTCCGGTAAAAAGTATGGATGCACTGAGAAATCTTGCAGCTTAATGTCTCCGGTCGTCCCAGCGAGGCGTTGCTTTTATCTCCATTTGTATTTGTTTAATTTATGTAGAGTACATACAAGACTTCTTTGTGCTTCGGCGTAGCTATTCACGCTAATCACGAAACATATTAAATCAATTGTTATTGGGTTTTGATAACAGAGTATTCTTTGTAGACGCCTGGGAGTTACAAAGCGTTATTCTATGATTTTTAGAAGCCTACCAGTACTATTTTTATTTTCGATTGTTTTCTTTATCGTACATTTTTTAATTGTCAATTAAAACCCGTAAACTTTTTCACGTAATTTTTTTGAAAAACACTGTATATATACATAAATATTTATCTGTTGTATATTTAACAAACATTGTCAAGGACTACGTTTATAAATACGTTACATAAGTAGAAGAAGCTTCTAAACATTGTTTTTGAACACATAATCAAAACAAAATTCAAGAAAATAAAGGCATCAACCGACAGAGTGCCCATTATGATTCCACATTTTCCTTGTGCCCTTCTTTGTCGATCCTAACAAAAGCCCTAGACGGCGCGACATTATGTCGGCAACTTTGTTTTTCTACCGCATTGTCACACGTTCATTTGTGTTATTAGATTAAAAGACCTATAAAACTTGAGCTACGACAAAAAATAAGGATAAAGTTTTTTTATGTTTTTACTTTAACAGTAGCCGGAAAATAAATTCCTTTATTTGTCCAAAAATCAATCCTTATGTTTTCGGTAAATATACAACTAAAATCTATGTTTGTTATTTTTGTTCCATTTAAACTATTAGAACAAGCAGCAATTAACAGTAGCTCTGTTTAGCAGTTTATTACCTAACTAGCCGTGCCCGCGGCTCGCTCGCGAGGACTTGATTCATTACTATCATCACTGCTTATTCTTTATGTTACCTAACGTAATAAAATATCTGCCATTATTTCCCCTTATCTCCCATTATTTCTCTTTATCTCCCATTATCTCTACATAATTTCTATTATCTAGGCTTATCTCTGCTCATCTCCCATTATTTCTCCTTATCTCCCATTATTTCTCCTTATTTCACATTATCTCACCTTATCTCCCATTATCTAGGCTTATCTCGACTTATCTCGCAATATTTATCATTATCTCCCATTATGTCTCCTTATCTCCCATTATCTCATCCTAACTCCCATTATCTAGACTTATCTCTGCTTATGTCCCATTATTTCTCCTTATCTCCTATTATTTATACTTATCTCCCATTATCTCACCTTATCTCCCATTATCTAGGCTGATAACGAATTATATAGAACATATGTATAAATTTCTAAAAACACGTAAATCGAATAAGTGGTTCTCAAGTGATAAGCGCACTAATGGACAGACAGACAGCCAGAGAGACATTGCATTTTATATATATTATAGATTATAGATATTCTCTGCTACATAAAATTGTTCCATATTTAATGGTTTAGGCTGTGTATTGCAAGAGAACGCGCTAGCGGCAAACTTTTTTCCGACTTCATTCGCTATTATCATCACTGCTCATTCCTTATGCTACCTATGGTAATAAAATATAGCCTATAGCCTGGCCAGAGAACATATGTATGTTTAAAAAAAAAAACGTAAATCGGATAAGTGGTTCTCCAGTGATAAGCGCACTAACGGACGGATAGACAGACAGACAGAGATACGTTGCATTTTATATATCTTATAAATGTAATAAAATATATATCTATAACCTGGTCAGAGAACATATGTATGAATTTAAAAAATCACGTAAATCGGATCCTTGGTTCTCGAGGGATAAGCGCACTAACGAATAAACAAACGGACAGAGAGACGTTGCATTTTATATATATTATAGATATAGATTATTATTATTATTATATAACCTGGCCAAAGAATATATGTATGAATTTAAAAAACACGTAAATCGAATAAGTGGTTCTCGCGTGATAAACGCACTAATGGACAGACAGATAGAGAGACAGAGAGACATTGCGTTTTATATATGCTATAGATTCTAGATATTCTCTGCTACATAATATTGTTCCATATTTAATGGGCTGTGTATTGCAAGGGAACGCGCTAGCGGCAAAGTTTTTTCCGACTTCATTCACTATTATCCTCACTGCTCATTGCTTATCCTACCTATTGTAATAAAATATAGCCTATAACCTGGCCAGAGAACATATATATGTTTAAAAAAAAAAAGTACGTAAATCAGATGAGTGGTTCTTCAGTGATAAGCGCACTAACGGACAGACAGACCGACAGACAGACAGACAGACAGACAGCATTTTTATATATTATAGATATTGCCATATTATTTGCAAGATGTTACCATGAATAAGGTGAAGAGTTTTTAAGTCTGATCAGGACCATATAATTTATAACTGTAAAAGTTAGCATCCTAAACCAAAATTCTATTTCCTACGCGATTTTTTTTTTAGAAATTCGTAAAACATAACAAAATTATCATCGTAAAATAAGAAGGAAACAGTATTCATACAACGGGTTTTTGATAATTAAAACTTAGCTTAAACATTAATTTAAATAATTTATTTACGTAAGTAGTGTATTTCTAAATAATTTTATTTATAATTTTTTTTTTAGATTATTTCTTCGAAATAAATTTGAATTGAAAATGGATCAGTTAATCTTTAACAATATTTTGAGTGGTAATGAAGATATTCTTGTACATACATACTATATAAAGTATTATCTGTACCGCAGTTGAATAAAAAAATCCCCAAAATATCTAAAATAACTTTAAAGAATACCAAAACAGCAAGAGCACTTTTTAAGATACGTGGTACGAAGAACTTTTCCATATATAAGTTGATATTTGAATCATATTAAAATTCTCATAATTCATTTTACCTTTTTTTAAACGTATAAACTGCCTTATTCTAATTCTTAATTGAAATCAGTGAATTTTATTATGTGTAATTCTAACACATAGGCTAAAACGTTTTTGGTCTGACATATAGATGTCGCCCTTTTCAAAGTATACATATGATTTTTTGGAAGTACCAATCTTCAAACGATACGTGTCAAAATGTCATGACATTTGGACGATTAGTTTACAAGTTACAGTGGTTTTAGTGACGCTACTTTTGATATTTTCATAACAATGGAAAAATCGAATTTCGTGTGTTGCTTAAACACTGTTTTTTAATGAGAAAAAATACCATTCAAGTAAAGCAATGGCTTGAGAAGTGTTACGGGGACTCCGCCCCTGGAAAATCACCCATCATTTACTGATATGCCGAATTTAAACCCGATTGTACAGATACAAATGATGCTAAACGCTCTGGACGCCCATGAGGTGGTTACACCGAAAAGCATAAAAAAAATCCACAAAATTGTTTTGAGTGACCGTAAAGTGAAATTGCGTAAGATAGCTGACACCCTAAAGATATCAAAAGAACGCTTTGATCATATTTTGCATGAACATTTGGGCATGGAAAAGCTCTAACGTGGTACGTTTGCTCACAGTATTCCAAAAACAACAACGTGTTGATCATTTTGGGTGGTGTTTGGACCTGTTTAAGCGCAATAAAAATGAGTTTTTCATGCGATATGTGGCAATGGATGAACCATGGATCAACCACTACACACCGGAATCAAATCGTCAGTTAGCTGAGTAGACAGCAACCGGTGAAAGCAACAGCCCACGTGTTAATTTAGAAATATCTCACTTCACAACAACTAAAAACTTCAAGTGTGTCTATGAAAAGTCATGGTTCCTCGAATTAAACCGTGTCAAAGTGGAGCTATTTTTCGAGGTTTTATCTAGGACTATATAACGCATTTTCAGGGATTTTTATTAATTTAGATTTGAACGCTGAGAATAAGTTGGGAGTGGCAAGCAGAGTAATTAAACACTAACACTTGTTCACCTAACAGACACCCCATCTAATAATCAGTTTCCAGTAAGATGCAGACTGTAACCTCCATCGATCTTTCGTTTATAGAAACTAAAAACTAAGGCAAGAACTGAGGTTTCTCTTATATTGAGTAAGTAGTTTATTTCTTAATAATTTTATTTATAAAATGATTTGAGTTATTTCTTGGAAATAAATTTGAAGTGAAAATTGATTAGTTGGTGGATATAAATGATGTCATGGCAAAAAACACAATCTTTAACAGTATCTTGAATGGTAATAAAGATGTTCGGTACATATTCTATAAAGTATTATATGTACCGAAGTTGAATAAAAAAATTTCTAAAATACCTTTAAGGAATACCCAAAAAGCAAGAACTTTTTTTTTAAATAAGTGGTACTCTTTGATGTAATAACATTTCCTAGCGAAAAGATGAACATAATTAAAAGATCTAATTTAAAACTTCCATTATTAACTATGCAGAGTTTCAGACATTACGGATCTATATATTTTTGGGTCTATATATTTTTATGTCTTTTTTAAGTTTCTTATCTATAGCATACTCTCAAAGGGATTGGGCCTTTTAAGAATATGAAAATATGCATTTAGAAACAAGTATTTTTCTAAACGCCCTTTGTAAATCGAGAACCATATCATTAAAAATTGTGAATTAAGTAACCATTAGACGACACAAGGTTGTCTAACGTGGAAATCGGAAATTAACGTCACGGCTTGCCTATCAATTTAGTTTCAAAAAAATCATGACAATATATTTATTATTTATCCTAATCCACTATATATATATTCGATATATTCGTAAAGTCATATATACATATATATATATATATATATATATATATATATATATATATATATATATATATATATATATATATATATATATTTATTTATTTATTTATTTATTTAAAGGACAAGCCAATTACAATAGTAATATAAAAACAAAATAATGCTATAACACAATGCACATATACAATTAATAACGTGAAAAAGGAGAAAAAAAAACAAGCATTACAACAGTTTAACACCTCAGATCCCGATCGCGCTTACAAGCGTTTTTAAATTCGGTAACACTACAACTGAAGAGATCAAGGCTGTATGTATTAAATAATCGGCACATTCTCGTGAGAGGACTGTAATAGCCATAATTAGCACTGTGAAATGGAATACTGAGCAGTGCACTGCCACGAGTCCTACGAATAGTACTAAGTTGGACGCTCTCCAAAAGTGGTGGACAGGAAATAAAGCCATTCAGGAGTTTACATAGGAATAAAACATCTGCAAGATCCCTACGCTTCTACAAAGTAGCCACACCAAAAGCGTTCATAATCACCCCATAGTCAATATGAAAACTTGCATCCTTATAAATATTTATTCCAGCTTTAAAAGCTAAAGTTCGTAGTATTCTACGCTGCACTGACTCAATCTTAGCAATATGGCACTGGTAAGATGATGACCACACTACCGAAGCATACTCCAAACCAGAGCGGACCATTGAAAAATACAACACTCTAAACGTGCTAGCCGACAATTGCTTACTATATCTGGTAACAAAACTAAGATTTCTGAGACCTAGTCTCAGAATATTATTAATATGGCCACGACAATTAAGTTGACTATCCAAAAGCACACCCAAGTCACGAATTTCCGACACCGACTCAAGCAGGGCGCCGTTCAAACCATACCAATGACGCTCAATATTCCGCTTCCTACCAAAGGAAATGCAGAAACACTTTTTAACATTTTGACTTAAGGCATTTCTTTCTGACCAGTGATAGAGTCGACTCAGATCTTCCTGCAGATGCGTAACATCGTTTACACTTTCTATTCCTCTGTACAATTTGAGGTCATCCGCAAATAAAAGATATTCAGAATGGTTGAACATCTCACCAATATCATTAATGAACAAATTAAAAAGGAGAGGCCCACAGTGTGAACCCTGCGGGACGCCTGAACATACCGATATGTTTCTTGAAATATGATTTAATATTCGTATACACTGGCTACGTTCAGTCAAAAAACTCTTGATTCACCTAGTCACGCTCATGCCAAATCCCAGGGCTCAAAGCTTTCCTACCAAAAGCTCATGATTAACCCTGTCAAACGCCTTCGAGAAATCAGTGTATACAGCATAAACCTGCATACCTCTTTCAAACGCGCCCAACAGATACTGCTCGTAACTTAGTAAGTTTGTGACTGTGGATGTTCCCCGAGAAAAGCCGTGCTGCTCGTATCTCACAAAGTTCCTACAAATCCATGAAAGTTGATCCGCGACAAGCTTATCAAAGAGCTTCGGTATAGCCGACTGAATACAAATACCCCTGTAATTGGTTATATTCTCACGATTTCCCGATTTATAAATGGGTGTCAAAAATCTAGTCTTCCAATATTGCGGAAAAACGCAAGAGCTAATTGGTTAGTATTGTCCTTCCTGGGCCGGCGTAGAAAGTATCGGATGATCCTGTTTTCTAGTATTGTATGGTAACTGCAACTGTGGCCGATACTGGAGTTAAGGTGGTTTGTTTTATATGGATGCTAAGTTTGTATTTTTCTAACCTTAGAGATATTCTTCCGTTGGTTTGTTTGATGCGGCTCTCTCATAAAATACTGTATGCATCCTGATTTTCTAACTATATTTTGTCCTTTAGATGTCTAAATCATAATCCTATCATTCTATGTTGTGTATAGGCAGTGGATATATTATGTGGTCAACCCGTAAGGTTCTACATCAGTTCAAATAGACCATTTTCCTGAAGATCAGTGATCATAACATTCATATTTATAGTACAGTGATATCATCAATGGCAATTTATTATCATTGACGATATCATAACGATATTTAAAGTAAAAGTAACTAAGCATACTACATAAAAATAAATCAAATATAAGAGAGGCCCTCTGGCTTCTTTGAATGAATAATAAAAAAATATTCTCTCCACAGCAACTGATGGTTTTATTTCTGAGAAAACGCTATTCGGTTTTGTAGTATAAATTTTCAGAATAATTAAATAAACGACCAAAAAGCACATATATGTTGTTTCAATTTCAAAATATCTTCCAGAAATTACTGCTGTTTACATTTATAGATCAAATAAAATTATAACCCAGCGATTTTAATTGGATAAAAAACTACTCTTTTCTTGTCGTTGCTGTTGCATGTTGCACGCTCAAATTTATATCGCTTCAGTATGTACACTGGCCAGGGTAGGATCAATTAACTAAAAAAGTAACTTTCAACAGCAAGGTGTTATTAAAATGTATACATGCATGTATATTTAGAATTAAAAATAAATATTAACACACACCACGAACATTTTTTAAATTATAAATTCTGTCACTTCTAGTCAGTAGAAAAGGACGAAACTTCGAGAATTAGTGGTAAATCATGATTCTTTAAGGATTAGATTGTGTCAGACAGGATTATAATGGAGGCAAATGCCGTAAAATTTTTATGATTTTTGGAAATTTTTGCATAAAGCTTAGAAATCGATTTGGCTACTTTGAAACAGTACCTACATAATGTTTTCTCAGCCTAATTTTGACCGCAGGGCCACTTTTCTTCTATTTTAGTGCATTTTTTCACATTTACGCTTTCGGCTCACTAACACGTAAGCTCAAAAGCTTTTGGTCTAGCTACTTAAAACACATTTTTTTTTTTGCAAAATTCGAGTTTATTCATCAATATAGTCTCCTATAAGAGCGATATAATCAGTCCAATGCTTTTCTAACATTTCTATACTTCTCTTGTAGAAGCATTTGTCTTTGCCTTCAAAATAGGCCTCAATTTCGGTGATAACTTCTACATTGGAGCCAAATCTCTTTCCTGCGAGCATTTTCTTGAGGTATGTGAATAGATAGTAGTCACTGAGGCCAAATCTCGAGAATACGGTGGATGAGGAAGCAATTCGAACTTCAATTCATGCAATTTTGACATCGTAACCATTGACATGTAAAACGGTGCATTGACTTGATAAAAGAGCACTTTTTTCTTGTTCATTTGGGGCCATTACTTTGCGATTTCCGCCTTCAGTCGCACGAATAACTCTATACAATATTCGTTATTGATCTTTTTCCCCTTCTCAGCTTAGTCGATGAAAATTATTCCATGCGTATCCCAAAATACAGAGGTCAAAACCTTCTCAGCCGACTGTTCTGTCTTTGGTCGCTTCGGGCGGCTTTCACCGGCTGATGTCCATTCAGCTGACTGCTTTGATTCCGGTGTGTAGTGGTGGATCCATGTTTCATCCATCGTCACATATCGCATGAAAAAATTATTTTTATTGCGCTTAAATAGGTCCAAACAGAGCCCAGAATCGTCAACACGTTGTTGTTTTTGGTCCACTTTGAGCAAACGCGGTACCCATTTCGAACAGAGCTTTCTCATGCCCAAATGATCATACAAAATATGATCAACATATTCTTTTGATACCTTTAGGGTGTCAGTTATCTCACGCAATTTCACTTTACGGTCATCCAAAACAATTTTGTAATTTTTTTTATATTTTCCGATGCAACCACCTCATTTGGGCGTCCAGAGCGTTTAGCATCATGTGTGTTTGTACGACCGCGTTTAAATTCAGCATACCACTAAATGATGAGTGATTTTCTAGGGGCAGAGTGTCCGTAACACTTATCAAGTCATTGCTTTGCGTGAACGGTATTTTTTTCCATCAAGAAATAGTGTTTAAGCAACACACGAAATTCGATTTTTTCCATTGTTTCGAAAATATCAAAAGTAGCGTCACTAAAACCATTGTAACTTGTAAACTAATCGTCGAAATGACATGAAATTTTGACACGTATCGTTTGAAGGTTAGTACTTCTTAAAAACCATATGGATTTTTTGAATAGGGCGACATCTGGGTCGGATGAAAAACTTTTCAACCTATGTGTTACTTCTAAAATATCTCAGCTTCTGTTCGTTGTGATGAGACAAAAAAACTTATTTTACTCGTCATTAAATTGTCTAAAAAAAGTGCATAAACTGCATTAAAAAATATTAGGTACATGACCTAAAAAAAGGATTTACTACGGCACGACAAATGATTTTTACGGATAATTTTCGCTCAATTACATATTATGGCTTCAAATTATAGGAAAATATAGCTTTTATATTAACAAAAAAGTGTACCAAATTTAATTTAAAAATACTTAGAGGATTGGTCAAAATTCGCATTTTAGTCCAAATCTTATTACGAATTTTTCTTGTGAGCAAAGGGTCCTAGGAAGCTTTTTTTTAAATATGTAAAAAAAATGATTAAAAGGAAAAATAAAGAATATATAGAAAACTATCTTATTTTTCAATTTCGTTACGAAAAATTCAATTTTTTTCGTTGCTCTAGAAAAGGTCTGGTTCATTCCCTTTATTTCTCTTTAATATTTTATCTTAAATATAACATGAAAAAGTGATTTTAAAACAAATACTATCTATTTTAAAATAAAATTATGTTTTAGATAACAGAAACTTTTATTAACAAAAATACATTTATTAAAATTATCACAGTTACAATATTTATAATTTTAAAAAAATCATCGTGTTCTATAGCGTATGTGATAGAGCTTGTTTTTTGCTATATTTAAAATTATCCGACTAATTATCTGAATCGAATTCATACTGGTACGAGTATAAAACTTGGACTTGCAATGACTTGAATTGTGCGAATTGCGAAGATTCCGCCGAAATATGCTCGCAAGATCTAAATGAGAATGATCTGACTGAAGATTATGATCAGTCAGAATCATTTTTCCGATGATTCATCTTTATTAATTTTAGATCGTTCTATCGACGAAAGTGAGTTAGACAGCGCCAACCTTTGAACTCGTGCCAGTATGAATCCGCTTCAGATAATCAATCTGATGATTTTGAATATAGCAGAAAACAAGCTCAAGCACATACGCTATAGAACAAGAATGATTTTTTAAATTCTAAATATTGTATCTGTGATAATTTTAGTAAATGTATTAATGATTTGTCAATAAAAGTTTCTGTTATCTAAATCATAATTTTATTTTTTTCATATTATATTTAAGATAAAATATTGAATAGAACGAGATAATCAAACACATGAAATTCATCAGCGAATAGGTGTCTCCTGCGCTGTATATGGCAAACTATCCTATGTATTCAAATCTAACCTTCGTATATGTTTAAAAAGAAAAGTGTTTGACAAATGCAGAGTTCCCGTTCTTACGTACGGAGCCGATACTCTTACAATGACGAAGAAAAACAACAATAAAATATGTGTCATGCAACGAAAGATGGAGAGGTCAATGTTAGGCGTTACTTTTAGAGATCACATCCCAAATTACATTATCAGGAAGAGAACAGGTGTACAAGACGCAGTCAAATTCATTCTACATCTTAAATGGAACTTAGTTGGGCAGGATGGGCGATGAACAAAGAAAATCATAGAGTCGCAACCAAGATCCGAAGCCCATCGGAGTAGAGGTAGATCACCAAGTTGGTGGACTGATGATTTGAAAAAAGTGGCTGGAAATTGGGTTCAAGCGGCACAGAACAGAGAAAAGTGGCAAGACTTGAAGATGGCTTTCGTCCAGCAGTGGGCAGTACAAGCTGATGATGATGATGATGATGATTGAATAGAAATAAAAAGACTAAACCAGACCTTTTCTAAAGCAAAAACGAAAAAAATTGAATTTTTTGCAACAAAAAAATTTAAAAAATAAGATAGTTTTTTGTATATTCTTTATTTTTCCTTCTAACTAGCTTGAGGTGTATAAAATTTCAGATATTTAAAAAACAAGCTTAATATGACCTTTTGCTCACAAGAAAAATCCATAATTTTTTTTTATGGATCTAGCACACGTACTGCAGGGAAGTCCCTAAAGTGCTCCAGGAGCGGCACGTGTGCGGAAAAAGCAATTCACTCTGTTCTTGAATCGCTGTAAATTGTACTCGGTGGGAAACACGGCGCTGGGCAAATTATTCCAAAGGGAGGATGTTCTCCATATATAAGACTGCTTGAAAAGCGTTTTACGCGGAGTAACAAGCTGAACCTCGTACGGATGTGAAGTATTAGCGCGACGTGTATTTCTAACATGTACCGCTCTGGGAGGAATTAAGCATGCTACATCGTTCGAACACTTTCCTTGAAAATACTTGTAGAATAGACCCAAGTCGCCAACCGTTCTTCGATGTTCTAGCGAATCAAGGCCGCCGGTCAGTTCCGGGTCTCCAATGAGACAAACGGCTCTTTTCTGAAGAATCCAACAAATGCAGTGTATGTTTTGGGAGCGGAGCCCCAAACATGGGAGCAGTATTCCATAGTTGGTCGAATTTGAGCTTTGTAGAGAATTAATAGTTGTTCTGGAGTATAAAGCCTTCTGATTCGAAATAATATTCCCAACTTTTGAGAAGCTCTCCTTGCTATGCCTGCAACATGTTCAAGCCAGGACATATTTGCTTCCAAATTAACGCCCAACAAATTGAGTGACGATGCTAGGAGAATGGAGTGCCCCGACATAACTACGTCGGGTTCAGCAACGTTAACTTTTTTTATCAATATATTGTATAATAAGATATGGAATAAAGTTTTGACCAATCCTCTTAATATTTTTTAATAAAATTTAGCACACTTTTTTGAAGAAAAGCTATATTTTTTATAATTTGAAGCCGTAATATCGAATTAAACGGAAGTTACCCGTAAAAACCATTTTTCAATTTGCCGTAGTAAATACTTTTTTTAGGCTATGTATTTAATATTTTTTAATGCAATCTACGCAGTTTTTAAGGCAGTTCTGTAATAAGTGAAATGAATTTTTTCTTGTCGCATAACAACGAGCAGAAACTGAGGTATTTAAGAAATAGTGAGCCGAAAACGTTAAAATGTGAAAAAATATACTAAAATAGAAGAAAATTGGCCTTACGGCCAAAATTAGGCTAATAAAACTCGTTTACATTATAATAGCACTCTTTCAAAGTAGTTAAATTGATTTCCAAGCTGCACCAAAAATTTCCAAAAATCATTAAAATTTTGCAGAATTTGCTTCCACTGTTGTAAGCACTTTGCTTAATAGTGTGAATAAATGTATTAAGCCTTGAAGATAATACTGTACACTGTACTTAAGTAATATTTTTATAATTTGTTCAACAGATATTTTTTTTTAATCAAATCAAATCAGTCTAATTAAAAAGTTAATTAATGCTTCAACATATGTCATGGATCGAAGTCTTGTAAAAAACGAGATAAATAACAAAAGCGAAAACAAAAATTTATTTCTCAACACAATCTCCAATAAGCTCAGTGCATTTGGTCCAGCGTGATTCGAATTTTTTTACCTTGTCAGAACAAAAAATTGTTTCGAACTGTGCATAATACTCGTTTACGGTACATATAACCTCTTCATTTAAAAAAAATGTCATCTTTCAAGTCAATTTTTGAGATTACAATACAAAAATGTCACTTGAGACTGAATTTGAGGAATAGGCTAGGTGAGGAACTATTTCGAAGCCCATCTCGTAAACATTTTCCATTGCAACGGTGGATGTGTAGGCAGCGGCATTGTCCTGATGAAGAAGCACTTTTTTGAGTGTTAATTTTGGTTCTTTCTGCTTCAATTTACTGTGCAAATGGTCCAATAACGCTGCGTCATAAGGGCCAGTCACTATTTTCCATCATCATCCATCAGCCATCCTTATCCACTTCTGGATATCGGCCTCCTCTAAAAACTTCCATTGATCCCTGTCCGGAGCGGTGGTAACCCAATTTCTTGCCACTCTTTTGATGTCATCGCTCAGGCTTGTTGGTGGTCTACCTATCTTTCTTTTGTCTTTTCTGGGTGTCCACTCTATTAGTCTTCTAATGTAAAGAAACGATATTTCTTATTCTATCCTTCCTTGTGATACCCAGCATAGCTCTCTCCATTGCTCGTTGCGATACCCTCAGTTTGTTTGCTAACTGTTTTGTTAATGTTAGTGTCTCGGCGCCATATATGATTACCGGTAGAACACATTGTTCATAAACTTTCTTTTTTAAGCATATTGGCAAATTATCTTGCAGCGTATCTCTCAACTTCCCAAAAGCCGTCCATCCCAAACCCACACGACGGTGTATCTCACGGGTTTGATTATCTTTGCCAATTTGTAATTCATGACCCAAACACTTGTCATTTTGGACGTACTCCACCTCGCCCTCATTACAATTCATATTACTGTTCGCAACTAGATTAGTCATATACTTGATTTTCTGAAAGTTAATGTATAGACCAATATTTTCTGATGTTATTTGCAATTCGGTAAATCATCAGCAAAGCGCAGGTGATTTAGATATGCGCCATGTATGTTTATGCCTTTTCCATTACAATTAAGTTCCTTAAAAGCATATTTTAACACAGCCGTAAACATTTTAGGAGAGATCACCTTGTCTAATTCCAAGTTCCACTCGGTATTTACTTGTGGATTCATGAAGTCTTCTGTTGCATTATTATAAATGATTTTAATTAACTGAGTATATCTGTAGTCTGTTCTCATTGCTGTAGGGCAGATAATATCGCCCTGAACGATACTGGTCACTGTTCTACCCTTTTCGAAATAGTAAATAATAATGATACTCTGTGGTTCTCAAAAACAGTTGCTTCACGTTTCTCGGTGCACTTTCGCCAACCCACTGTTTTGACTGCCGTTTTGTCTCTGGGGATAATGGTAGGTCCATGTTTCGTCTACAGTCACAAAGCGATGCCAGAAGTCAGTCGAAATAAGCTGCAACTTTTCCAAACATGATATTGGGATGTCTTTCCTCGTGCGTTTTTGTTCTGGAGTCAACGAACGCTGCACCCATCGAGCAGTGAAATTTTTTATTTTTGGAACTTCATGCAGGATATCACGTACCAGTTATTATGAGATGCTTACCATCGCAACAATCTTGCAAAGCTGTGAAATTTCCCTACCATTTCTTCAAAAAAAAAAACGTCAATTGAACGCCCTGAACGTGCAATATCTGCAGTGCTCTTACTGGCACGTACATTTATCTACTGGTTAAATGGACTTGAGTGCTGAGGCAGAGTCCCCATAAACTTCTTTGAGGTCAGTTTCTATCTGGGCAGCAGACCACTTTTACAAATAAAAATGTTTTATCACTGCATGGTTCTCATCTTTATCCATTTCAACGAAACTTATGATAGATGCCACTAAACCACTGCGCCTTGCCTTGTAAATATCAACATAGAAATGTTACTATATTAGTTTTCGAGGAAGGAGAGGCAAATATATCCAAGATTATGTGTTGGATTTAGTTCATTGCAATATAAGAGAAATGCGTCTAAAATATATATTTTATAGTCTCAAGACGTAAGGGCTTCTGTTTCTAAAGACCGTAATATTATTTGTCCTTTAGATTCGTCGTCATTTTTATAATTAGATTTTGGCATCAAAATAAAAACAATTAAACAGAAGACAGAACGGAAGCTTTCACGGCTTAGGTTAAATGAGAAATCATGGTTTTAACCTGAACTAATCTGAATTATTCAACTCAGTGTTCTAATCTCGAAGATTAGCAATCCCTAAAGATGCCTTCAATTGGATACGGTTCACTCCCATGATACATTATTTCTCAATTAAACGGAACGGTCTTTGATTACATGAGACAACATGATGTTTGATTCCATGTCAAATTGGAATAACCTCTAGTTGTTTCACGACCGATCTTTAGGAATAGGTAAATCTTATGAAGACGTCTCGTAAGAAGAACTCTAATTTGATATGATCAAATATAAAAAAGCATGGTCTTTCATAAAAAAAGAGCTTATTGTAAAATGCCTATGCATAACTATCTGATTTATTTCGACAAATTCTGTTTCTCTGTTTGATTTGCGACTAAGGCAAATACACATTTATCACTGTAACGTATCGATTACAGTAAACATGAGTTTCACATGTAAGTTATAACAACGTCGACGGGCACAAATTGGTAGTTATAATAACCTCGACTATAATATACATATCATATTATATATTCTATAAATATCCCTCCTTAGATCATTTTTCTGAGCAATATTTTAGGATTGTTTCTAATTTCTTCTTCGGCAAAAAAAATATTTCTTTAGTTTGATCAAAAAAAACTTATTTTTCTTCGAAAGTTATATACCGAGTTCGATTTTAAGCAAGTTTTAAGTGTAATTCGTTAACCAACATACCATGTCAAGCTAATGCTCAGAAAGTATGAACAAACTGTCAAGCCAACAGTGCTTTAACGGCAGCGTTGGTGGGAGGTCATTTAGATCAAACAACATTGACGATGTAGATAGTATTCTTCTCAATCTGGAGTAGAACACATATCTGAACTTTAACTTGGCAGTGTCGAGGGTCGACTACGGAAACTATTGATGGAACACTGTTGATGAATGATTACTTGAAACAGAAAAGACTGGCAACGGAGACGGTGTTTTTTTTGGCTCTTAAATATTGTGAATATAGGAAGACTGTATAACATCAACAACAAAAACATACTTCATCGGAATACCACGAAGACGTTCACAGTTAGTTGTTTTTTCCTGGACAAAGTTCATGATAGCCAGGAAGTGTAAAACAAGACAAAATACCGGACTGAGAATATCATCTGCCGATCATGTGGCTCGGGTTCCACATCAAATTATAGGTCCCACCTGTCAGCCTAAGATAATAAGCAAAGTTTCTATTTTTCTATTTGCTAAACTACAAGTCATTCCAACCATACCACACTCAATAGGAAGAAGAATTTTTCCATATATAAGTTGGTAAAAATTATCTCATAATTTTTTTTTAAACGTCTAAATTGTCTTATTCTAATGCTTAATTGAAATTAATAAGTATTATTATGTGTAATTGTTATTTAGTTACGTCTTACCCCACAACGGCGAAAAACCTTTTAAAAGTCATAGTTTCTCGAGTTAAACCGTGTCAAATTGAAATTATTTTTCGACGCATCTTCAGGGAATTTTATTAATCGAGATTTATTAACCGAAGACACCCCATGTAATAATCTGTTTTCAATGTGCTGCACCCTGTAACCTGCATCGATATCAATTTTTTCCTAATCTGTCGTTTATAGAAACTAGAAACTAAAACAAGAACTGTGGTTTATCTTATATGGAGGATGTGTCCTATAGAGCCCTAATATTCAGCTTCAAATAGTTGTAAAATTTGTTGCTTTTAGTATTCCAAACGGAACATTTATAAGATCCAATGTCTGTCCGTCTGTCCGTTCGTCTATCTGTCTGTTACACCAGATTTTCTCCGAAACTATTTGACATAGAAAGTTGAAATTTAATACTAATTTATGGCCTCATTAGAGCCGTGTAGTTCTGAAAGTTAAATTTTGAGTTTTAAAGGGTGAAGTAGGAAGTGAAAAAAAAATTTACCAGGTCATCGAGTGGAGTGTCAAATGAAAGCTTGTAAAAATACGAGTTCGAAAATATATATATAATATTGCGCACACTTTCCTTTGTATTATTTTTAAAAAATCGCGAAAAATCGCTGTCCCCTCTTTATTTCGAAAAGCACTGATCAAAAAATTTTGGAAAAATTCTTGAATGTGCTCCACAGGGTGTAGATTGAACGAAAATTATCTCAGGTGCATTACCTTTAATAATTTATCTGATATATATAAAAAAAATTGAAGGTCATCAGTTTTCAGTAAAAATCGGAAAAAAACTTTGCTGAAAACTCATTTGGGGTGTGTTGTGTAAAGTCATTGATTATTTTATACCTCCGTAACAAAAATTTTTATTTTAAAAGCAATCAACTTACGGTCAAGTGCAAGTTCAACTTGCACTTGACCGGTTATTATTTCATGTAAATCTGAGGTTCCTTAATATCGATATTAATCTTTTAGCTTCTCCAACTACAGAAACAGTGAAATATTACCTTCAATTGTGAAGGAATAACATGTTGATCTTAAGCATTCCTCAATTTTCTTACGAGTGTTAAAAGTTGTGCATACGGTATGTACGGTAAAAATACACTGATGGATTCTTATTACTGTCTTTTTTTGGAATTCGGTTTTTAAAGCAGTTAAAAGTGTTTCTAACAGGTGTGCAGTATTTATTGCTTTTTGGGATGCTAGTGAGTTTCTCTGTTCCTGGTATGATCGATTGTCTACCATATATGGATAAACCTCTAAATACTAATAAATTAAGCGATATTTTTTAAGAAGGAATTTGGAAATGAATTTTTATTTACCTCTGACAAAAATATTTTTTAATTTTTGACTAAAATATACATTTTCTCAAACTGAAAATAATGCCTACTTCGCCGGCAACTCTATATATCCCCAAATAATACTGAAGATGACGAAAGTTATTTTATTATTCAAACATCCGGTAGGAAAGTAACAAAGTTATCTCCTAAACGCTTTACACTTTACAGTTCAATAGCGGAAAATTTTTCAGGTTACAAAGACACTAACAAGCGTTGTTCCAAAGATAGATTCAGCTTTTCTTTGTGTTTTTCTTGCCGATTCCGGCAAATTGTCGTAAAAACTTTTAGGAAACGACGACGCGACATCGTGGCAAGAATATCGAATCGTTACACTTTCATTTGTGTTATTAGATTAGAGAATTTTGGTAAAAATAGGGCTCGAGAAGAGATTTTATATATATGTTTTCCTTTTAAATAGGAAACTAAGGCCAAAAGGTGAAGTTTTATTGATATCTCTCAACACAGAAAGAGAAATGAAATAAAAATGTTATTTTAATATACATACATATATATATATATATATATATATATATATATATATATATATATATATATATATATATATATATAACTATAACTATATATATATATATATATATATGTAATCGATACGTTACAGCGAAAAATAGGTATTTCAGATAGTTATGCATAGGCATTACAATAAGCTCTTTGTAGTGAGGTGAAGTTTGATTGATATATTTTAACACAGACAGAAAAAAGAAATACAAATAATATATATATATATATATATATATATATATATATATATATATATATATATATATATATGGGACGTTTCGCGTCAAGGGGGCCGGCCACCCCAATACCCAAAAATAGAATTAACGAAAAAAAAATTCAAGGGTGTCAATTTCTTCATTGAAACGTAAGCTTTCAAATACAACTTGGCCTTTTTGAAAAAAAAAACAAGATAGCGGCTCAATATGGCGGCTAGAAACAAAAAAAAACATGATTTCTAAGCGGAGTTAACTGTACTTCAAAACTGAGACGAAATGCAATATTGATGTAATAATTAAGAGTAACCAACATAATTTTATCTAATACCAATATGGCGGATCCAATATGGCGCCTAAAACCGAAAATAGCTCCGGTCAGAAAAAGTCCTATCTCACTGCGAAATCTTCATAATTGCTCATTTTTCGTCTAATTTTCGATTTTAGGCGTCATATTGAATTCGCGATGTTGGTAATACATAAAATTAGTTTGGTTACTCTAACTATTACATCAATATTGCATTTCGTCTCAGTTTTAAAGTTTAGTTAACTCTGCTTAGAAATCATGATTTTTTTGTTTCTAGAGGCCATATTAAGCTGCCATCTTGTTTTTTTCAAAAGGGCCAAATCGCATTTGAAAGCTTACGTTTCAACTAAAAAACTTTTGAATTTTTTTTTTTCGTCAATTCTATTTTTGGGTATTGAGGTGGTTCCGTTGACGCGAAACTTCCCATATATGTTTGGTATATATATATATATATATATATATATATATATATACATATATATATATATATATATATATATATATATATATATATATATATATATATATTTTTGAGTATAGTGGTTCCGTTGACGCGAAACTTCTCATATATGTATGGTCTATATATATATTTATATATATATATATATATATATATATATATATATATATATATATATATATATATATATATACCATACATATATGGGAAGTTTCGCGTCAACGGAACCACCTCAATACCTAAAAATAGAATTGACGAAAATATATATATATATATATATATATATATATATATATATATATATATATATATATATATATATGTATATATATATATATATATATATATATATATATATATATATATATATATATGTATATATATGTATATATATATATATATATATATATATATATATATATATATATATATATATATATATATATATATATATATATATATATATATATATATATATATATATATATATATATATATATATATATATATATATATATATATATATATATATATATATATATATATATATATATATATATATATATATATATATATATATATATATATATTATATATATATATATATATATATATATATATATATATATATATATATATATATATATATATATGTATATATATATATATATATATATATATATATATATATATATATATATATATATATGTATATATATATATATATATATATATATGTATATATATATATATATATATATATATATATATATATATATATATTCTTCAAATGCCCTATTCGTTTCGGACGTTGGCTATTAACATGGCAATCATGACCATGTTGAAGGCGCTTCGAAACAGTTGTACAGACGTAAGTCAGAACCATTGTCTTAAGTTACATAGCCAAGAATGTCTTCTTCTCCCTGGACCTCATTTGCTATTTCTCTTTTCCTGTATTACCAGCTGCAAGAGCCGGGATTTATTATGTCTCACGACGTGGCTAAAAAAAATTTTTTTCATTAGTGTTTTCGTCATCATTCACGATTCTACACCGTATAGCAAAACAAAAAATACGTAACATTTTGCTACTCTAACTTTTAGTCGGACTGACAAATCATTGCATGTAAATAGTTTTCTCATACCATTAAAAGATGCTCAAGTTTTTTCGATTCTCGACTCTTTCTACAGATTGGTCCCACTTTGTATGTAATTAACCACTGCCTCCAAGTATATATAAGATTCCACCAGCTTGATGCTTGTTGAGATTTGCTTATTATCATCCACTTGGTTTTTAGATATATTCACGTGGAAACCATACTCATACGGCCAGAGAAAACATTGAGTTCCTGCCCTTTTCTTGATGTCGCCTCTTCATCTCGTATTTGGTTTTTCCCTCACTTCTACGCCCAAGCCTTGGCTTCCACTCCACTCCAAAATTATTTTCTTCCAACTGTCATCTGTTTTAGGGGCCACATGTCCTGCTCACCTCCATTTTAATTCGGCCACCTTTTCTAGTACGTTAACGACTTTAGTTTGTCGTCGGATCCATTTATTGCGTTTTCGGTCAGTTAATTTAATACCCAACATTTTCCGTTTGGTCGCTGTACTCTGGCTAATCTTTGAGCATGTCTTTTTGTGAGACTTCATGTCTCAGCTTCGTACGTGAGTACAGGGAGAATACACTAAGCGTACAGTTTCTTTTTATAGTACTGGATATTTCTTGAATTGATTCAGCCGATACTTGGTGGAAATCCATAACTAGAAGTTTTACAAGAAGTAAAACCCTACTTAAATTTACACTAAATTTTTTATTTTTAACACCATGATATGTTTGGCTGTACGACAGCTTCTTCAAATGGTTTGTTACAAAATGAGGATAAAATTACCATGATATGTTTGGCTGTACGACAGCTTCTTCAAATGGTTTGTTACAAAATGAGGATAAAATTACCATAATAAATAGTTGGTTCCCAATTTATGGCAGTATTTAGTAATGGTGAATTATTTAAGTCTAATTGTTCATTTATTAAAGAATTTTAATTTTTCAATTTGTTTATTTCTAAAGATTCTAGGTAATTAGGCTTCAGGCCCTTTTTGCAAGTATGTCATATTTCAAAGTTTGGGTTGAATTGTGCAAATTGCCTATCACTTCCTGTAAAACAACATAAGATATCATCAACATATCTATGCCAGTATTTCTATGTTATTTATAAATATTTCCGCCAAGAGAGGACTAAGTGGATTGCCCATTATGAGACCGCCTAGGCTGCTGTATAGGTCGTTATTAAATTCAAAATAATTTTGTTCTAGGCAAACCTTTAAGCAATTTAAGATGTCTTGTTTTATTATTGGGTTGACATTGATTTCAGAAAGAAGTTTTTCAAGTAGTAATACAGTTTCCCTACTTGGTATGCTTGGAAAAAGATTTTGAACATCGAAATAGATTAATTTTGAATTGTCAGATAATTTAAAATGTTTGATGTTTTCAACTAGTTGTGAAATTTTTATCGCAAATTTAGCTTTAAATTTAGTGTTAAGTGTATTTGAACAAGACGTTTTGATAGTTTATAAAATGGGGCTGACACGAAAGATACTTTTAGCCTTATGGGGTAACCGGTTTTGTGAAGTTTTATTAGTGAATATAGTTTAGGTTGTTTGTGGGTTCATAAGAGTGAGAATTCTAGAATCTTTATCATTAAACAAACTTTTACAATTAAAGATCGTTGATTTAATAATTTTCTGATAACAGGGTTACATTTTAAAATTGGGTATTTCTAATCTAAGATTGCCATTTAAATTACCATGTGCTCTTCAAGACACTTTAATTCGACAAGAAATTTTCTCAATCATGTGATCTTTAGTTGTAAAGATTTTCTAGAGTTTGGCGGTTGAGCGTTGTACACGTGAGTGTATCTGTGTTCGTCATGATTTTTGTTTTGTTGATATTGATTGTTAATCCTACTAATCAGGAGTGGTAGTCTCATTCCGTAATACTAGAAAACTGTACACTCCACAACAACTGTTAATTCTGTACAAAGCTCAGATTCGATCAACATACACTACATTTGTTGGAGTCTATCCAGAAGAGAGCTGATCGCCTGATTAAAGACCCATAACTCACCAGCAACCTTCATTTCTCGGAACACCGAAGAACGGTCGGCGACTTAAGTCTATTCTAAAAGTATTTTTATGGCCTGTCTCTCCTCGTACAACCATTTTCAAGCAGTCTTTAACATTAGGAACTTTATCCCTTTGGAATGATTTGAATGATTTGCCCTGGATTGTGTTTCCCCGCGAGTCCAATTTACAGCAATTCAAGACCAACGTGAATCATTTTTTCCGCACACGCGACCCTCCTGTAGCGATTCAGGAATTACACTGCCGCACATGTGCTAGGCTCATGAAAAAAAATTGTAGCACCATCTAATACATTAACTTGTAGAGAGTGGCGAAAAACAATTTAATCAATATAAAAGTCAGCAAAGAAATTTTTATGAGTAAACATTTCTGTGGAAAAACATTAGAGTTAGATGTTGTTCCGATATAAAATTGCTGCAAGGCAACTTGAAAGCATTTTTCGTTATCACGAACGAATGCCATAACTTTATAAATGCTTAAGTGATTGCATAAATTTAAATTTTAAATATTTCTAAGGAGAATATTAAAACGCGATATTTTACGGAAACTTATAATTTATTTATCACTAGAAAAACTCAAAAGAGTATTCACAATTCAAATAAGCGATAAAGTGGCTTTTTCAATACTTCCCTTACAAATGCGTAGTTCTAAACTAATACTGAATTCGCATTTTACACACTAAAGCATAACACAGCCAAACTGTTATAACCCGAATGTCTTAAATAATAGTACTTGGAGAGTTGATTGATTAGTCCGTTACTTTTTGACAGTACATTTTAATAATAAAATTACTTATTTACTTTGTTAACGGGCACTAAATATATTTTTGTAAAGATTTGCAAATGCGTTACGATTTCATAGTACAACGTCTAAGACTAAAACAGATTTTTTTTGTATTTATTTTTATATAACGAAAGGATGTGGGTATCTTAGGTGCTATAAAAGTTGGTAAAGAACGGAATTTCCGACATCTACTTGACTATTTAGTAAATTTATATTATGGTCTTTTGAATGTCTGTAAATTTCTACAGATTCTAAGAAATTAAGTTTTGTCCCGTTAGGTGCCGTATGGAGTACTGATAAACAATTAATATTGGGAAATGGATGGTCTGTTTTCGAAAAAATTCTTAGCAAAGTGTGATTTTTCATTTTTTAACATATAAGATGCATGTTCTGCTAATCTTGACATGAAATTCTGTCCTGTTAGGCCTACATTACAGCTATTACAGTCTAAACAATTAAATTTATAAATTCCTGATTTATTATGTTTACTGGTTTTATCTTTGGCATTAAAAAATATATTGGATAATTTTTGAATGGGTTTTAAAGCTATTCTTGTTTTTTCGGCTGTAAGAACTTGAGATACTTTATCTGAGATGGGACAAAATATGTCAAAGGTTTAAATGTTTTTCTTTCCTGGTATTCTTTTATGGGATAAATTAAGCTGAAGGTGCTTTTGTTTATGGCTTATTGAGGTATTAATTATTTTTTTATTGTGCCCAGTTCTATTTTTAAATTATTTTTACTAAGAGGGATATTGAAGACTCTATGGATCATAGATTTATAAGCTACCAGTTTATGGGAGTTAGGGTGTAGGGCATATCGAATTCTAATCTATTTCCATTCTTTGAAATTTTAATATTTAAGAAATTTATTATCTGTTTCCTTTTCCAATGTGAATTCTATATTGGGGTGTATATTATTCAGATAATAAAAAAGTAGAATTTAGTTCAATAGTATTTCCATGGAAACATACTAAGATGTCGTCCACATATCTAAACTAAAAAAGAATATTTTTTGCGTGTTTAGTTTTTAGAAAATTATTTTCCTGTTCTGACATAAAAATTTCTATTAGCAAAGGACTAAGTGGAGAGCCCATGGCCAGACCGTCTCTTTGTTTAAAAAATTGATTATTATTGGAAATAGTTTCCGGTTATGCAAAAATCGAAAAGTTTCAATATATCTTGTTGTATTGTTATATTGATATTGTTTTTTGTAGCATAGTTTCAATAATTGCTAAACAATCTTTATTTGGGATATTGAAGAACATGTTTTTTACATTGAATGAAGCCAGAAGAGCCAGGAGATATTTTTAGGTTTATTTGTGAGGGCAACAGAATTTTTTGTGTTGTATTTTGGATTGAAATGCGTTATTTCTCTAAAAATGGTGTTGAGAAATGTTGCTAGGTTTTTTAAGGAGGTGCTTTAGAAAAATATATTTAGTGTCAGTTAACAAAGTAAATAAGTGACTTTATTGTTAATAGTACTTAGATTGCTTAATGGAGAGATATTAATCTCAAAAAACATTATTGTAGAGTAGGGGCTCAAAAAATGAGACCTAACATTTTTCTCTCTATACGATTATTGGTAAAAATAGAAATATTGAAAAAAAAAAATTATTTTCAAATTCCTCGACTCTAAGAACCTTATAAAGGACATCTATATAATATATAAAATGCAACGTCTCTCTGTCTGTCTGTCTGTCTGTCTGTCTGTCTGTCCGTTAGTGCGCCTATCACTGAAGAACCACTTATCCGATTTACGTACTTTTTTTTTTTAAACATACATATATTCTCTGGCCAGGTTATAGGCTATATTTTATTACGAAAGGTAGCATAAGGAATGAGCAGTGACGTAAAATAGTGAATGATGTCGGAAATGAGTTTGCTGCTAGCGCGTGTCTTTGCAATACACAGCCTAAACCATTAAATATGGAACAATATTATGCAGCAAAGAATATCTGTAATGTATAATCTATAATATATATAAAATATAATGTCTCTCTGTCTGTCTGTCTGTCCATTAGTGCGTTTATCACGCGGGAACCACTTATCCGATTTACCTGTCTTTTTTAAATTCATACATATATTCTTTGGCCAGGTTATATAATAATAATAATCTATATCTATAATATATATAAAATGCAATGTTTGTCTGTCTGTCTATGTGTCCATTAATGCGCTTATCCCTCGAGAACCACTTATCCGATTTACCTGATTTTTTAAATTCATACATATGTTCTCTGACCAGGTTATAGATATATATTTTATTACATCTATAAGATATATAAAATGCAACGTATCTCTGTCTGCCTGTCTGTCCGTTAGTGCGCTTATCACTGGAGAACCACTTATCCAATTTTCGTACTTTTTTTTTTAAAAACATACATATGTTCTTTGGTCAGGTTATAGGCTATATTTTATTACGATAGATAGCATAAGGAATGAGCAGTGACAATAATAGTAAATGAAGTCGGACAAAGTTTGCCGCTAGCGCGTTCTCTTGCAATACACAGTCCAAACCATTAAATATGGAACAATAATATGTAGCAGAGAATATCTATAATATATATATATATATATATATATATATATATATATATATATATATATATATAAAATGCAATGTCTCTCTGTCCGTCTGTCTGTCTGTCTGTCCGTTAGTGTGCTTATCACTGGAGAACCAGTGAATTAAGTCGGAGAAAGTTTTGCCGCTAGCGCGTTCTATTGCAATACACTCCCTAAAGCATTAAATATGGAACAATATCATGTAGCAAAGAATACAATATATATAAAATGCAACGTCTCTCTGTCTGTCCGTTAGTGCGCTTATCACTCGAGAACCACTTATCCGATTTACGTGTTTTTATAAATTTATACATATGTTCTATATAATTCGATATAAGCCTAGATAATGGGAGATTAGGTGAGATAAGGAGAAATAATGGGAGAGAAAAGTCGAGATAAGCCTCGATAATGGAAGATAAGGTGAGATAATGGGAGATAAGTATAAATCATGGGAGATAAGGAGAGATAATGGGAGATAAGCAGAGATAAGTCTAGATAATGGGAGTTATGGTGAGATAATGGGAGATAAGGAGAAATAATGGGAGATAAGGAGAAATAATGGGAGATAAGTCGAGATAAGCCTAGATAATGGGAAATAAGGTGAGATAATGGCAGATAAGGAGAAATAATGGGAGATAAGGAGAAATAATGGGAGATAAGGAGAAGTAATGGGAGATGAGCAGAGATAAGCCTAGATAATGGAAATTATGTAGAGATAATGGGAAATAAGGAGAAATATTGGGAGATAAGGAGAAATAATGGGAGATATTTTATTATGTTGGGTAACATAAGGAATAAGCAGTGACGATAGTGGTGAATCAAGTCCACGCGAGCGGAGCCGCGGGCCCGGCTAGTATAATATGAAATATATAGCGAATCCTCTAACCCCCCGTTCTTTAACTCGTTATTTAGTCTAGTATTACGTAATCCTTATCATATATTATAGAGTCCCACTAACAGAGAAAACAGAGAAATGGTGATACTGACGTTGGATCCGTTTACTGATGAAGTCAAAATACGTGATATCAAGAGAATTGAAAATTGGTTTTTTAACGTGAAGGAGAAGACGTCGATATAGATGCACGTTTAGCAAGTGGCAGCACAACGATACTACGGCTTAGTTGGTTAAAATGCAAGGGCGTATACACTGAGATCGTGAGTTCGTTTCTCACGAGAAACTGTTTTAATATTCTTGTGGTTGTGTCTTTACCTTCCTATACCGATAATTACGCTTACAATTTGTTCATTATCTAATCAAGAACTACGAAAAATTCTTATAATACTTTACAAAATTTAAATATTTCCTTCCTCTGAAACAATATCGCTCAAAAGCTATGGGCTTCTTACGAAATATTTTAATTTTTTGGGAACTAAAAAACACAATGACCCTTCAATTAAATTTAATACAGAAATAAAACTTACACGCAATAATTGCCATGATATTATAAACAAGTTAGAAATTTGCAAACTAACTATTATGAACCCACAACCCTCCAAAATGTATTTATTAATTAAGCTTCATAAAGACAATTTTCCAATTAGACCGGTAGTTTCCTTTGTCACAGCTCCTTCAGTGAAAGTTTCAAAAATATTAATTAACCTGTTTAACAAATATTGTAACTACTACTAAGCTGAACTAACCTGAACTAACCTGTTTAACAAATATTGTAATTTTACACCTAAGTATAATATTAAAAACTCATATGACTTAGTAAACAAACTTAAAAATACCTTCGAATTCTAAATTAATTTCTTTTGATGTTACAAATTTATTTCCGAGCATCCCACCTCAAGATACGATAAAACTTGTTGAAAATTTACCAAATAAAAACAAGGTTAACAACGTTGTCAAAAAGGAAATAATAACTTTACTATCTATTTGTATAAAATAAAATTATGTTCAGTTTGATAATAAGATTTATTCATCGTTGGAAGGTTTAACAATGGGAAATCCCTTGGGTCCAATTCTAGCTGAAATTTTTATGGATAACAATGAAGATCAAATACATAAAAGTATTTTCTCTAAAAACTTTACTTATTTGCATAGATATGTAGAGGACATACTGACTTGTTTTATAGGAACAAATAGGCAACTTAATGCAACCCTAGAATTTATAAATAATATCCACTCAAACATTAGATTCACAATAGAAATAGAAGTTAATAACCCAATTAATTTCTTAGACCTAACAATACAAAGATTGACAACAACTTGACTTCTCCATATACCACAAACCAACACATACGGACACTACGATACATAACAGTTCACTAGACCCATACAAACAAAAACTAGGGGCATACAATTCCTTTATACATAGACTAGTTATGACAGATGACAATTTTAAAAATGAACTTAACCTTATTAAACAAATAGCCAAAGACAACGGATTTAATGTAAAAACTATAGATACAATTTAACCCAAAAATAATTACAACAAACAATTAATCTAATATATTCAAAAACAAAACGTATTAATAACAATTACGGAACACATATAGTACAAACAACAACTCAAACAAACATATCAAGAACAATAAAGATAAAACCTTGAAAAACCATAAATCTGGTGTTTACCAACTTAATTGTGATTCTTGTAATAAACTCTACATAGGACGAATAGGGACAACATTCGAACAAAGAATTTCAGAACATAATAAAAGTTTTTTATAAAGTAAAACTGATTCTTCATATGCCAAACATTTAATACAAGAAAATTATGTATTTAATAGTAATTTCCATGCTTAACACACAAATTAAATTTATTTGAGACCCTCAAGATCAATAAAAGAAAAAATACAAACACACTGTTAGATAATCAACTGGACCACGGAAATTGCCCAATCTTGAATTTATTTAATGAATAGATAATTTGTATAATTATTAAGTTTTGTTGTAATCCTTTAGTTACATTACAACCTACCTGTAAATATTTACTTCTAAAACCATCGAAAAATGTTTACTTCATTCTATACCCATACTTTTGATAAAGCGGAATTAAC
Source organism: Pachyrhynchus sulphureomaculatus (assembly GCA_019049505.1). Lineage (NCBI taxonomy): Eukaryota > Metazoa > Arthropoda > Insecta > Coleoptera > Curculionidae > Pachyrhynchus > Pachyrhynchus sulphureomaculatus. The sequence goes on along the minus strand of CM032454.1, from coordinate 167,226,699 downwards.
GTTTTAGCGAAACAGGTGTCAAGTATAATAATCAATAAAAGTGGAAATTTTTTTAAAAATTTAGTCTTTTATTCTCATTGAATATGAATTTCCATCAAGTAACTGCCGAGTCAGTTAATTAATTAAAAAAACAATAATATTTTTCTCAAAATTTTGCTGTCTTTGCATTTTTGCTTCTAGTTTCTGAAATGTCTTTTGTGTATGTTAATACCATTATATTATTGTCCGTACACTAATATTTAATACAACTTTTTATTTTTTAAATAAAGTAAGATGTGGCAGGTTAACTTGCTGTTCTTTCAATATTCCTATAAATTTTCTTGATAACAGTGACCTAGTTTTTCACCTTACAATATACCCGACAATTTTAATTTAAGTTCATCCACGGATATCTAATAAACTAGGTGCTAGCTAAATGTTAATATTTATATAATACTCCCATGGTGGCTTTTCTATAAATAAAAGTGGTGAATCGATACAAGCATGTTTTTAAAGGTTGTGTAGCCAAGGTTAAGTCGAAAAACATAAGATAGTAAAACAATTGTATTGGGAATTTTTTTTACATTATTGTTCGGACACAGTGTTACATCATTTTAGTGTAAAGTTAAACAATGTCCATCAACTTATTTATTGGTTGCCACTTTTCTACTCAACATAGCAACGAAAGTTATTTACCATTACTTCTAGTTAAACTGGAAATCATAGACTAGTTCCACTTCCTGTATACGAACATTCAGGACTCTATCGAAATTATTATCCCAGCTAGGACTACCAGTCCATCATCTTAATATATGCTACGAGTATATCAACATTGCAGCATAAAAAATCCTAATAAGCCTGTCTGATTGGCGTATGTTATGTTGGGGCTCTAGTGTATCCTCAGAGGTTATTCCTTATAAATGCGATTTGATTGATCTCTTTCCAATCCGTCACTACTAGCACTGGTGTACCCGAGGACTCACCCTTTCCAGGTTCCAGAAATTCAAACTATAGCTTTGCCGATCACAACAAGCTTCTTTCTGTCTTCATTTACCTTGAACTGCAAATGTTCAAGCAAATATCTGCAGTCAGCAGGAAGTTATATGACTTAATAAAGCCCTGAGAGAAATTCTGTCTCGGGGTGAAAATTAACGTTACAGAACCCGATATGAAGGTGATCTAATTCACAGTTTTAAAATGGTTTATTTGGCCAGTGATCACCCACGTGATATTCCCCCAATATAAGATTGCTCAAAGCCGTAACCTAAACGCCTAAAGTGCAACTGGTTGTAAATTACGAAATTGTGGTATAACAAGCAGGTCTTTAGGGTTAAGGAAGGTAAGTGATGAATCAATATTTATTTAGATCTGACTGCCTTAAGGGGTAGTTGCTATGAATAAAAATTTTCAAAGTATTTTGAAATAACTTTTACTATTTGTCATGTTTTTTTTTTTTACTAATGGTGGTGGTACTTGAGGTAGTTTCCAAGGATCTTCTTGAGAAACTTTCCCCACTAGTTACAGTTTTGTTATAATTTTGCATAAGCGTTATATCCCTGTGTGAACAATCATTTATAACTCTGAAGTTAGGAACGATTTTTTGCCCAGCTTTATAGCCAAATGAATAGTATTAGCTCACTTATTTGCAGAATATTGAAGGAGGCTCTTTTGAATCGACAAGTTGCTAAATAGATAAATGTGTTGGCTGTGGCGACCTTAAACAATGGCATATCTGTAATGTTTTTAGCTGTATATACTATATGCTTGCCGGTAAAATATCCCCTTTATTAACTGTATTGGCTTATGCCATGCTCTGGCGCTCCCGGTCAGATAACTTTTCATCAATACAGCAAATTTTCTAAACTCCTCAGTCAAATACCAGAGGTATACTGTACACTCCCAAAATGTGCTTCTTTCGGAGTCAGCTGATTGTGTCTAGCGCAGCAATTAATTGACTCATGAAAATGGCAAGTTTTAATCTAGTATGAAAATGTTATTAACAAGGTATCGCGGGTAGCGCAGATAATATTGCTGTTCTAGATTAAGCTGATAGGGATGACTGTAAGGTAGAGCGAAAAAATGTTAGTAACCTCAGAGTTGTACATGATCGAGCAGAGAGGCGTAAAACTTATGAAAGATTGTAATAAAGCTATTTTTATAAATACGAGTGCTGTCAGGAAGTTTGTGCCTAACAGGAGAAGGAAAAACAGATTAGTAAAAATAAAGGATATGTTTCAAAATATGTAAAATTTTTATACATATTGACTGCCTGTTACAATAGTCAGATTACATAAGTGTGGTCAGTCATCCGTACAGGTACACTATCCCCAACCGTTCGAACCACTGAGGCTGGAAGGAACGTCCAAATAGTATATTGTTGCAAAAAAATTCCACAATCTCAACATACTTAGGTCGGATTATTCAATTCCATCAGCAGTGTCAGTCAACTTACTCGCCGTTAATATGGGATATAATATCTCTTGGCATTATTACTTTGCGTGTATAGCAAAGAAAGTTTCTCAAAAGCTCGAAATATAATAACCAACTGGAAAATTCCACATTGGTCTTTATGTTGAAGACAAGTTGGAGAATTTAGTCTCTTGTGAAAATATTTTATTATGCGCAGCATTTAATGGACGAAACATGTTTCATTTCTCTGATAATGATGCATGCTAGGAACACAGGTCGCGCTAAAATATCACATTTGTAGGATGTTTACCCTGTCACTCCTTATATCATTCTTATCAAGAATTCTTTTATATGGAGAACCTAATCACCTGAGTTAACTGCCCATGACTTTATTGGCTACCAAGTAAAATAAGCTGATTATAAAATTATCATATAATTTTGTGGATTGTTAAAGTATTGTAGGTACCAAATTTAGTGTCGTCTGTTGATTATTATGTTTAATATTTCAAAATATTTTATGGTTCCGTCAATTTTTTTTTATTACTTCAAACAAAGCAATATTTGCGTTCGCGTTTTAGTATTCCCTAGTGTAGTTACCTTAACAGATATAAATGTTTCTTGAAAAATCTGAAAACTTTCTCTACCTTTCAATGACAGACCAAATGACTAAATCGACAAAGCAATAAAACAATTTTATAGATATTCTAAAGGGAAATCCGGAACTCTTAGCGAGTGATTTTTTTCCTTACACAACGCTTTTAGCAAGGGATATAGAAAAAACCACGACTCTTTAAATTTGAAACTCCTCTAGATAACGTATACGTATATATATATATATATATATATATATATATATATATATATATATATATATATATATATATATATATATATATATATATATATATATATATATATATATATATATATATATATATATATATACATATATATATATATATATATATATATATATATATATATATATATATATATATATATATATATATTAAATTCTTGGGATTTGGGTTCGTTTTATGAATATTTGGTATTCAAAATTAAACTTAAATTGACGTTTGGCCCTTTGGTTTAGGGCATTTTCACTTTTTTCTCTATTTCTACAAAATATACAAAATATAAAAATAAACTACATTTAGGTACACTAGTACAACAAAAAAATTATTTAAGACATACAACCATAAACTTTTTACATAAATTCGTAGTTCTATCTTTAAAAATTAAAATCACATGGGACCTACCTTGAATCTCACATATTTTATTTACTACTGGCAAGTCATAGTGGCATTCTTATCGATGTAGATTTTATTTTGTATTATTGATCTGCGATTTTTTTTTTTTTTTAATATTAAACAGGTATTATTTTTGTTAATATATTAAGGACGAGTATATACTTTAAAATATTACCTTATTAAATTTGTATAAATATGGCTAATTCCTTTTATATCACTTTTATCATTGACTGTAAATTTCTCATTTTTTTTAATTTCGATCATTTCTTTTATTGAAAGTTTTCCAATATTAATGTCCCTGTTTAAAATCTTTGTTTCATTAAAGTTGAAATCATGTCCAAGTTCCGTTCTGTATTTGTGAAGTGCCGTTGTTGCATTTTTTGTATACTTGTGTCCATTGAGTCTGTTTTTTAATAATTGGGTCGTCATACCAATATAATGCATTGGGCAATCTGCGCAAGGTACTGAATAAACTATGTTGGATTGGTTCATGGTTAGTACCTGGCTTTTTAAGTTTGTAAATAGTGAGCTTAGTTTGTTTTGCGTTGTGTGACAAACAGTTATGTTATATTTTTTTAGAGTGCTTTTTAGTTTTTTTCTGATAAATCGCGTGTATAAGGTAGTGGGAGAAATTTGTTCGGATTTTGTCTTTGGTTTCATCTTTTTTGATTTTTTTATTGTAGAATTTGAATGTTCTTGTTTTTATTGTTTGATTGATGGCTTTTTCTCTAAATGTATTTTGTATTAACACTGATTTCATTTGGTTCAGTGCTTTCGGTCTTAAATTTGGTGAGGTCAGCGCTATTGCACGGTCTGTTAAACCGACAATAACCCTTACCTTTTGTGCCTTTGTGTGATTAGAGTAGAAATTCAAATACCTGCCAGACCACGTTGGTTTAGTATACCATTTATTGATTATTTTGTAATGTTTTCCTAATTAATGTTGTATCCAGGAAATATATTTCTTTGTTATTTTCGATTTTTGAAGTAAATTGCAGCTTTTGATGTAAACTGTTGAAATCATGAAGAACTTTATCAGTGTTATCTGTTGTAACTGCCAATAAACATATATATATATATATATATATATATATATATTATATATATATATATATATATATATATATATATATATATATGCCTGAACTAAATAACAGTTCATTACAACTTTTTTAGGGATACTTATTGAAATATTAACGGTTTCAAACTACTTTAGAACTTTATTCATTTATTTTAAAAGCATTATTTGGGCAATGTCGACATTTACATAGAGATCTAATTGCTTGGCACTGCCAAATGCTGCTATAGCTTCAGGTCTAGTGCAAATTTATTCTTGCAGAAAGAGCGATTATGATATTACGTGTGGTATTATGATTAAATTTTGCATTGTTTAAATGGCCTTGATTTCTAGGGATTTGAAGTAATGGTGCATAACTACCACCAATAAAGAACTTTTACTTGTCATAGTAATACACTATAATTTATTTATTAAAACTGTTATTTACATGCAAGATGTTTTATGATAACCGGCATATTATTTGAAAGGAAGGCCCAACATTGTGCGTAATACTTATATCAATGTTAGACAATGTATGTTACGTACTAGAAATACTACGCCTCTAGCTCATATACAGGGTGTGTCCCAATAACGTAACCACAGTAAACATAAAATGCAGTAGCGACAGTCCGAGTCGGCACCATTGGTCTCAAGAGGTTCGAGTTTGAAATGTCCACATGACCTGTCTCCATATTGCTGGTAGGATTCCCGTGAGTTTTTAAAATATTCAAATTTTTTCTTATGGGAAGTGTAGAATAAAAATAATTTTGCTGATTGAAAGGAAGAAAAAAATTAGAAAAGTTTTTTTTTTTAAAAACATTTTTTTATCAAGTTCTTATTAACACAGATATACCAAAAAAAAAGGGAAAAAGGCGAAAAATACATTTGGCTTGAATGCTTTTTGCACGTTATTCATTTAGATATCTCATCGTTGAATTAATATTTCTCAACTATTAGAGATATTGTTCGGGGGGAAAGATGTTCATTTTGAGAATAAATTTCACACCTTTAGTTTCGCGCGTATAATGTCAACAATCGTGCTCCTTATATTTCAGCGAATCCCAGTAATCTGGAAAGAAATCTAAAAAAACTTCTTGGGTCTACCACAAGCTCTAACCGCACAACAAAAACTTCCTCTTGACATCTTTTTTTATAATTATTTTCAGTTATAACGTTAAACGAGTCATTTACTTATTGGAAAATTATTAATAATGAAGAACACTTTATAAAAAGTTTCTTCTTGAAATCCAGATGTAAACACAACTCGTGACCACGCTGGCAGCATGATATGATACTGGCCGCATGCGTGTTAAAAAAAAGCAGGACCTAAAAATTTTCTTTAGCGTCACTATTGTGTTTTATCTTTACTGCGACGTAACCGTTTTACTTCTCTGGCTAAAGAAGAGTATTGTATTCCTCTTTAAGAGTGTTGTATTAGTTTACATTTTAAGCCTTTCTGCCTGATTCCAAATTCATAGTTATTGGTTCCGTCATTCTTTCTGTTGATCTTGCGACTACTTTATTGTCTTTATTTATATTTTCGATAGTTCTGATTAGGTTTAATAGAATGTTTCTGTTATATAATAGATAAATAACGTTTTCTATTTGTACATTATCGAAAGATTTTTTTAAGTCTATCAGGTACAAGTACGCAAGAATGTTGTATTCTATGGATTTTTCTTTCACTTGTCTCACAATGGATACGACATCTGTGCATGAGTATCCACTTCTGAATTCTTGCTGTTTTTCTTTCGTTGTATTCTCGCGTTTATTTTTGTTATAAAAACTCTTTGTTGTTAATTTCAATGTACAGTTTAGAAGATTTATACCTCTATAGTTATTTGCTTCGTCTTTGTCTCCCTTTTTGTACATTAGTATAACTGTCGCTGTTCTCCATTCATCTGGAATTCAATTCAATCTTATAATCCTCTGTATAGGTGTTTGAAGTTGCTCAACCAGAGAGTATCACCAATATTTTCAGCTATTTAGTCTTGGCCGGAAGATTTACGATTTTTAATTTTTCCAGTCTTCTTCCGTGTATATGTTTCTTCGGTTATTGTTATATCTGGTGTTTGTGGCAATGTGATACTCTGTTTCCTTTTATATAATGGTGTAAGATATGCTGCCCACGTTGCATTCTTCACATATATGTATATATATATATATATATATATATATATATATATATATATATATATATATATATATATATTATATATATATATAATTCTAAGTTATGAAACTAGTTGGGGAACTCGGCAAAAGGGGCATCAACAGATGTTCATACTATATTCATTTAGCCAATATTTCGGTCCTAGGTTGGGACCTTCATCAGGGCACAAAATGTAGCATGCAATTTAATCTAACAAGAATGACCATCAATAACAATCGCCATAGTAAAAACCAACACTGAAATAAAACAACCACTATTCACTAACATATTAATATAAAAACATGGCATTTACAGCAGGGATGCCATTGATAACGTTGGATGCTGAAATCAATTTCTTTGAGATGGCAGGTGGTTAATTAGTTTTGAATTTCAGCATCCAACGTTATCAATGGCATCCCTGCTGTAAATGCCATGTTTTTATATTAATATGTTAGTGAATAGTGGTTGTTTTATTTCAGTGTTGGTTTTTACTATAGCGATTGTTATTGATGGTCATTCTTGTTAGATTAAATTGCATGCTACATTTTGTGCCCTGATGAAGATCCCAACCTAGGACCGAAATATTGGCTAAATGAATATAGTATGAACATCTGTTGATGCCCCTTTTGCCGAGTTCCCCAACTAGTTTCATAACTTAGGATTTTGTTAGATACGGCAACTTTTGCTTTCTCTCTCTTTATTTGGTATAGACATGGGGTTTTTTCAAGATTTATATATATATATATATATATATATATATATATATATATATATATATATATATATATATATATATATATATATATATATATATATATATATTATATATATATATATATATATATAGCAGTTCTCTGCTGTCTTATGAATCTCCATATTTGTTTTTATTTACCATAAAAATCTGATTCTAATTTTTTTGTGTATCTCCCCCAGTATTCCGTTTTTGTCCTTCTTACTAATTCGTGGGTTCAAACATATAGATGCAGGGTAAAAACATAACATACTATACATTGCAGCAAAATGTATCAGTAGGGTTACTTTCGACAGACTCTAATACACAAGGTACACATATTTGCAGGAGAAGTTAAAGCAAATGCCAGTATTTAATGAAAATTAAATATATAAAAATCTACCCATTCTAGAAAATTTATACAAGAAACCAAAAATTTTGCAAACCTAAAAATGTGATTTGAAATTTTAAAAATGCAATGTAAAAATGTAAGTCTAAAACCCTTAACGTTTCTTTTTCATATAACTGACATTTTTTTAGTAAATTAACTTTAAAAACTTCAAATACTCATTTAACATTTAATCTACTTAAAAATTATTCATGAAGGAAAAAGGTTTTTTTAGATTTAATGACAAATTTTTACTATTTTTAATATTACAAAATATCAATTAACTAATTTTAGCACACATTTTCTGTATATACAGAATATAAGGTATTAATACATTTGACCTTCAATGATGTTCCTAAGGAATTTGATACTGTTGGAATCTCATCAGTTCTAACGAATGCAGGAATAGATTTCGGATATACAAAAATAATAGAGAACATCTATAACGAAACATCTATACATATTAAAATTGACGAAACAGCACTAACATACCATTAAAAAGAGGAGTGCGACAAGGAGATACTATCTCACCTAAATTGTTTACCATGGCTCTTGAAAACGTCTTTAAGGAGTTAAATTGAGATGAGAATGGCATCAACATCGACTGTACCAGACTGAGTCATCCTAGGTTTGCAGGCGACATAGCTAATACCCATGAGCTACAGGAAATGTTAAACCAGCTGAATGTGGTCTCGGCAAGGGTAGGTCTTAAAATGAATTTTAAAAAAACTAACACTAAAATACCAACATGCAGATAGGAAATAACTCCTTAAAACGCGTCAGCGGGTGTATCTACTAGGATAACACAATTAAGATCAGAAAGAAAAACCAGCATGTAGAAACCACCAGGCTGGCATGGACAGCTTTTGGGAAACTAGGGCAGTACTGTAATTCCCATAAACCTAAAAATCGAAATATACAATTTCAGTACAGATGGACTGGAAATGATATGCCTCACTAAAACATTTGTAAATTAAGAAGCTCGCAACTTTACAGAGAGCTATGGAGAGAAGCATGCTTGGCTTCCTTAGGAATATACTTCATAACGAGCAGATAAGGAGCTGAACTAATTATGTAACTCAGAGAAACAGAAAGAGGCGTGATACGTCCGCAGAAACGATAGGTCGATGATATAAGAGTAGTAGCGGGGAAACAGTGGTTCAAGGTCGCAAAAGACAGGAAAGCATAGAAGATTAGACGAGATCTACATACAGAAATGGACAAACATGGGTTAACAAGAAGAAAGTACATTTTCTCATGTAAAAAATGTTTGATTAAAAACCCACAGTGTGCGAAGAGTCCTGCAAGAACATTTCGGAAAAGACTTTTGCAGTTTTAATTAATAATTATCAAATGTAATTTCTTTCTGTCGCAACACGTAACAAATTCTATAACTACTCTTTAACCCTTTAATTTTGATCTCTCTACATTTTATACGGTAACAACCCTTCGGGCTATATAAACGCGAAATTAAAAATAGTTTCGCTAGTCATCATACGCTACGTTGAATTTCAATTTCTCCTAACTGCTTCGTGCAGGTATAGCCCTGTGTTACTAAAATAAAATATGTCAAGCTGTTTTAAATTTAGCTCGTAGAATATTTCATTGTCATAATTTAATAAAGTATGATAGTAATAGGATCGGTCTGAGTTTTTTAAATACTTTAATAGATTCAGCTTGTAAATTTTTTTTATTTTATCATTAAATTGTAACTTGTACAGTTTGTTAAGTAAAAACGTGTCCGCGATAATTCATTTTCTGGTAGATGCCATTCTAGCGATGGAGTTGAGTTTCGGATCGCGATGTGTGTACATGTGAATCGAACGCCAGGCAACAGTCAACTCGTTCAACGAACATTATTACGGTAGTGTTTCGATCTATTTAATTAATTTGTCGGTTGCAAACGAGACTGCATACGAGAGGGACTAAAAATAAAGCAGTGTGTTAAATTAAGATAATAAGTAAAAAATTTGAAGATTTATGAGAATAATTTTGTGAAATTGTAAGAAGCTAACGAAATGATAAGCGACTACCTTGATCATTTTACTGTTTACGGTAATAAAAAATATAAACAACAATTTTTTTCTTTTTCTCCCGTGTTTGAAAATGGAATATACGAAGAACACAGGTAAAGTTTTTATAACAGAAAGAACAATGGATAGCGATGATTATACCTCAGGAGACTCGAAAAGAGGAAGAGTCGAAGAAAAAGAAGAGCCAATGGGATTATTCAAGAAGAGTAAAAAGTTGATTAGAACACCACAGAAAGAGAAAAACGAACGAGTAGATAAGATAGACAATTTGATAGAAATGATCGGATAGTTAGATATAAAGGATATAAAACAAGATCAGAAGAGATACCAACAAGAGTTGAAGGAACTAAGAAAGGAGAATGAAGTATTGAAAGAGGAAAATAAGATAATTAGAGAAAACATGAGAAGTATGGATTTGAAGATGAGTGGACTGGAAAAAGACAACGTAAGGCATAATATCGTAATATCGGGAATGAGATTTGAAGCGAATAGCCAATCAGATCTGAAAATGGATGTAGAACATTTTATGGAGAGGAGTATGGAAACAAAAGTACAGATTAAAGATGTAATAAAAATAGGAGCGACTATATACAAGATAGAACAAGGGAGATAAGGAAGCCGTAATGAAAAACATAAACAAACTGAGAAACCTAAGAACAAGAAATTGAAACATATAGCAAAGAACAAGAGAAAGAACGGAAAAAGGGTGAAAATAGGATATTAAAAAATCGTAATCGAAGGAAGAGAATATAAATGGGACATTGAGGAAGAAAAATTGGAAGAACAAATAAAGAATACTACGACCATCAAGTCAAAAAACTGAGAAAAAAAAAAGGTAGATTGACGACGATCCTGGCAAAGATAAAGGATACGGAAGAGAGGACTGGTAAATGAAATACAAATAAGAAGATAATCAAAGAAATAGATAGGAAGAAAGAAATGAGAAATAATTATCGAGTTTTTAGATTGAGAACACGGAATAATAGCGATATAAACGGAAAAGAGGATAAACTGACAGAAGTACAACAAATGCACTATGCACTGAAACAGAAAGGAAAGAAAATGGATTCAAACGGAAGAAACCAATACAGAAAAAACAAAAGAGGCAATTGGCAATTTAAACAGGATGGAAGGATACAGAAGGAAATATGGAAAAGACAGTTATAGAATAACTCAACTCCACGGGCCTTACACTCCTCAAGGAGTAGAAAGACATAAGGATTAAATAAGTAAGCCATTCTAGCGATTTAACAAAAAATCAGTAGAGGGAACTGCATTTTAATAAAAGTATCAGTCGATTCCGAACTTCCGAAATCACGTAAAATCCAAAATGATTCACTTGTTTGCGGGTCGGCTCGAGGCAGTCTTTCTTTGTTTTCCATCCAAAGGGGCGTAAATTGACACATTATGTGGCAGCTAAATATATTAAAAAATCGATGTCGTTTGTGAGGAAATGGGTAAATCATATTAACGAGACGAAAAATGTCTACCACTTGGCTCTAGGCAAAGTTACTCCGAAAGTAGAAAAACGGGTCTTTGTCCGAAATTGACGCTGCGTTAAGGAGCAGCAAAATTAAGAAAATTTGAATGTGTCCCATTAGATCATTCCACAACATCTTCGTGCTCTTGATGTCAAATTCCGAAGCACGTTGAAGGAACCTTTGATGGACGAAAATCACGTCGCGAAGCGGCTTGCTTGGGTCCATGCTAAGATACTAGAGTGGCCCTCACAATCGCCGGACCCTATTGAAAACTTTTGGTCCCTTGTAAAGATAACGCGAGTTTCCAAAAATTTGGCGAGTATGCAGAAAATCCCTTTGACAGCACGTTTCGAAGATGTCAGGCAATTATTGATGCCGGAGGCGATTGGAGAACTTACTAAGGTAATTGCGCCATTGTTAATACATTAAAGAATACATTAATGGCAAAAAATGTTCTCGAAACACATTTTTTCAAGAATACGAGCGGTCACGTTCGTGACAGACTGTAGATGTGCCTTAAGTTCGAAAGTATTTTTGCAAGATATGAATTTTCTTTTAAACTTTGTTATAGTAGCCAATGAACTTGCAAGAGTGCAAGACTAAGATAAAGATAAACGTCTTGTCTTGTCTCGAACATTTTTTTGCAAGATTTCTTGTGTTGACCATGAATAATTCTTGCATTGTTCACTACAATCGGACAAACATTTATGACAACTGCTCTGTGGGGATTTAAATAATACAAATTTATGACCTTGACCTATTTTATTATAACAAGCAAAAACCTGGTACGATGAATTTTCCGAGTTTTTGCCTATTTTAATTTTCTTTTGAGTCGTTTTGCATATTACCCTAATTTCACCGAAATAATGAATACGTATCACGCCAAGGCATTTATTGCTAAAACATTTTACAGTCCCTTTCCTGTAGGACCCATTTGGTCTGCCATTTTGCTGCTTCTTTAATGTAAATTTGTTGTTTTAATTATTTTATCAGGGTTAAATCACTCATATAAGATGTCCGTCACGCATACAAGATTAAAGGGGCGGCTAAAGAAATTTTAGTGTTTTATTATGTTGTTTCTAAATCAATTAATCCAAAATGAAAAATTATACCCCTTTTTTTACCACAACAACGTGATATATATTTTTTATTTTTACTTTAAGGTCCTACGGCTGCCTCTATTCACAACTTAAAATACAAATGGGGTCATTCCCATTTATTTTATTCGTGTTTTCAAAATATCTCATTAAAATTTGTCACGCAGTTTTTTCCTATGTTTATTTTTATTTTATATTCTGTTTCGTAGTATTTGATGGAAGATAACGACGAGCGCTAGCCACAATATAATCATAATTAACCAATTATTATTCATACCACCAGGAAAGAAAAGTCCATTCGATTAAAGATCATTCATCATATAGTAAAGAAAAGGGAGCCGCTTAAAGACGGAGGGAAAACGACATAATTGTTTGCAAACCTGTAACACACATCGCATGATAGTCTGTAGGCTATCCTTGTAATTATGTAGTCTTACCGTTGCCACATCCAGCAAATACCGTTCTCTTCTCATGTCTTAAGGAGTTACATATACCTGGAATTTTCAAAAATTCGGTTTTTTATACTCTAGAGTTCTAAGAATTATTCAAAAATTTTATGAAAATTCCACTCCATTACAAAGTTATAGCATTAAATGTAATCTGGCGTCGGATGGGGACCGCTACCTGTCTCAATGCATTAACTGCAATGTTACTCTAGTCAATTTTAATTTTTTTTAACTTTTTTTTTAATCTTAATAATTACTTTTTCTACAAAATGTCGAGAATGTAGATTTTTTATTTTTGAAAAAAAATATACATACTTTTTGCAGCGCCTAGGTATATGCAACCCCTTAAAAAATTTTAAGCATAATTTTGTTGTTGAAAACGTTTTACTTTATTTATTTATTTATTTACTACATTTTACTGTAGTCCAATTACAGAATGAGAAATTACATAAAATAATGTAATGAACATAATTAATATCAAAGTAACAGCTTATTTTAAAACTACATTAGTGTTGTTGTAGCTACACTGCAGTTTAAAATATCGAATAGGTTTTGCATGCGGTTATATTTCTCGCAAATTTGAAGGAGAGGAGAAAAATTTAGGACCGAAGTTCTTGGAGTTGGTAGTCTGAAAGTCAGTAAATAACTTGCGGTAGATCTAAGTACATGACAATACAGAGACTGCAGGATTTTACCTGTATCAGTAGTTATTATTTCATGTAAATATATAATGTGATTTATTTCGGCTGCCTCTAGACTTTCCATTAAAAATTAACTTAAGAAACTTTCATAAGGATTACCTATTTCGGGATGTACTCCATCAAGTTTAAAACTTACGTACTTTAAAAAAAAGTTTTTGAATTTTCTCAATACTTGCGTTTGATAAAGAGGGCACCAAACAATGACAGTGTGTGTTATATTCTGCTCTGTCTGCAGCATTATGTATGATAAAACCCAATAGTTTAAAACTATCCGCCGTAACCTTGCAATATGGTCTCGGAAAGATAATGTAGTCTCTAGTGCAACACCCAAGTCACACACTGACTGACATTTAGAAAATAAGAAGTAATAACGAATTAACAAAGGAAATAAATATAAAAGTAGGAATAAGAGAAGGAGATAGCTTAAGCCCGTTACTATTCTGCATAATAATGGACAAAATCATTGAGGAAGTAAAACTAGTCAACGATGGATACGAACTAGGAGATAAACAAATAAAGATACTGGGATATACAGATGATATTGTTCTAATATCACAATCGGAACACGGCCTAAAAAGACTGCTCTATAAATTTAAACAGGTACCAGAAAGATACAACATAGAAGTCAATACAGACAAAACAAAATGCATCACAATAGCTAAAGAACCAGTAAGGTGTAAATTAGAAATAAATGGGAAATTAATAGAGCAAGTAATGAAATTCACATATTTTGGAGTACTAATTATTAGCTACGAAGATATAACAGAAGAAGTGAGACAACAAACAAATAAAGCAGCAGCAACATCAGGGGCCCTCAGACATGTAGTTTCGAAAAACAAAGATCTAAGTGTAGAAGCAAAAACAGAATATATAGAACTTGCGTTAGACCCATACTGGCTTATAGCATAGAAACACGAACAGAAACAAACAAAACCAAACAGCTACTAAGAACAAATGAAATGAAAATACTGAGAGCAATAACAGGAAAAAGTTTATTAGGCAGAGTGAGTAACAACACCATAAAGAACACTGCACGGCAGAAGATATAATCAGATGGGGAAGAAAGAGAAGAAGAGGCGTGAACATGTACAAAAGATAGAAGATACGAGAAAGATAAAAATATGTATGAACAAAAAACCACATGAAACAAGACCAAAAGGACGACCACCAAAGAGATGGAGAGACAGCTGGACATCCGAATCACAAGAGGCTTAATAAACGAAGTAGAACAGGTCTTTGACCTACTCAGAAGAGGAAGTAAGTAAGTAGTAAGAATTTGAATCTGATTCAGGATTCTGACACTTGGCAGCTTTCACCAGACGTCAAATCACCACTAGTATGGCGCATATTTGGCATAAAATTTTTATTCTAAAACCAAGAAAAATACAGTGAGGTACATAAAAAAAAACTTTTTTTCATCACAAATAGAACCTGTTTTCTTAATTTCATGAAAGCTGCTAATGATTTTGATACTTAAGTACTTAAACATTTTAGCTGTAAAAAAAATCTCCTCAAAATAAAATCTTCGAAACTATTTACTCCCAGTACTATTAATTCCAGTAATTTTTTCAATATTGCCCACTAGTGAAATAAGATTGGTTTTTTATTACAAATATTTAGTAATGGTATTTAGATTTATACTTCATTTATTGGCAGTATTAGATAAGTAACCAGAATACAACACAAACATATGAACTGGCCTATACAGATGTTTAGGCTGGTATCCTACAAAGATAGAGAATTATTTGACTGGTCACTCTTATCTCTATCTCACATTAATCTATCACCTAACACTTTGATTTGTAGAAATGAATAAAAATTTTATAACAAATATATGAATGTAAACAGTCTTGTGAGTGAGATAAAGATGACTTCCAAATTTTTTTTTATCTTTCTCTATATGGAGGACCGGTCTGGAAATTTTATAGTTCCTCTGCTTACAATGCTGCTAGCAAACCCAGAGTTGACGTTCTGACCGAAACCGAATTAGTCCGAGTTGGAGAAAGTTTTTAGTAAAATTAAAAATAGTTTTAGAGAAAATGTTGGTGAATGAGTTGTAAATGAAAAGTAAATACATTAAAAAAAAAAATTAATTAATTAATTAATTAAAATTGAATAAAAATAAAATACAAAAATACAAGAAAAAAAAAGTAAGTAAATGTAAGCAAATTTTTATAAATTTGCTTTATTACTTATGTATTGATAAAAATTAATTTATTTTTGAAAAGTTTGGCGCATAAATTTGTCAAATATGATAAATGAGTTGAAAAATTTATTACTCGCCCATATATAATAACACGTGGTAGTATGTTATAGCAATGATGAGAATCTCCTCCGGTCAAGTATATTTCCTCTTTGCCTATTCCTGTTGTTTTGAAAACTTCTATCAGTTTGTGATATTTGACACAGTCGAAGGCTTTTCTATAATCAAAAAAACAGGCGAATGCATTGAAATTCATGTCCTTACATCTTTGAGTTAGTACATTCAAGAAAAACAATGCCTTGTGAGTACCAAAATCATTTTGGAATACATATTTTGTGTCATCCAGTTGGTATTCCCACTTCCTGTAAATTCGAATGTAAATTATTTTGAGACATATTTTAAGCACGTGAGAGATGTGGCTGATGGTACGATAGACATCACGGTCGTACGTATGATTCTTTTTTAGGCGAGCGTGAATATTTGTATGTGAATGTTTGGTAAAGGTAATAATATTGCATTTGGTTATATTGAAAAGTAGCCATTCTGTAGTCTTACGTAGTCATTCGGGTTTTTGATTCTGCAATATAACTTTACGTCGTCCGCATAAATTTAATTGTGATTACCTGGAACAAAATAACTTTTTTTTGGTTCGATTAATAATCAATTTCAGGCTAAAAGTTTTATTAAAGTTGGACTAATACAAATACTGATGAATCTGAGTTTCTAATTTTGATAAAACAAATCTTTGATTTTCAATATCACCAATAAACGTTTTCATAAGAAAATTTATTAGAAAAGTTAGGATAAGTAGAAAATGTAACAAATTTGGAAATTTTTATGCAATTTTACATTTTAATCATAAATAATTGTTTTGTTTTATGTTACCGTCAGTTTAAATTCCTGATTGCTACATTAGAATAGTTTTAAAGTTAGACGTTTTTAAAGAACCAGGAAGTTAATTTTATATATAGTTGTCACAAGGATAAGTTGTAACCACAAAATATTTTAAAAAGAAACATACATGGTAGCGGAGAGAACATTAATTTAAATATTTCTATATATCCTGTATATTTTGGAATTTATTATTTTTAGCGCTAATGTTGTATGTACATTATTAAATTTTTGAAAAGTATTTCTTTGTGAATTGTTTTCGTTCATAGTTCATTTAACTTAATTTAAAACAAGAAAATGATGATAGTTTTTGAAAATCACACTACAACTTGACAGTCTCTAAATTATAAGCAAATGTCAACCATTTCAACTTTGGATGTAGAATAGATACTTTTCAAACAAATTATAAAAAATGACAACGGTATCCTCTTTCTGTTGAATTTTTTGGTTTATAGTCCTTCTTTTCTTGCAAATCAGCACAACACATCCTACTGCGGTAACTTTCATACAATTCTCGCTCAGTGGGTCCTAGGTCTACACACATGAAACATACTATTTATATAGGTAAACATATTGTTTGTATTAATATTAAGCTGTTTTTATAATATCATTACCCTTAAACATTTAATGAATTATATAGCTCTTTATTAATGATCAAATAAGCCGTTAAACAGAATTTCTCGTAGTTTCGTCTCAACGCCTTGGCGCCCGTCGACGAGCTTTCCATTGGAGTTTAAATTTAGTGGAAAATTGAACGTGACAATTTGCTATAACTAAACTATGTTTAATTCATTTAATGACGTATTTACTTTTCAGGGACAAAACTTTCTAGTTCGCTATGGTAGTCCTAATTTAAATTCAGTTTCAAAGTTTTAAAATCATACGGTACAAAATTATATACGAAGTGATCCAGAAATAAACGTGAAGCAATCTACCATCCCCTGATTTATTAAGATATCGACATGAAGGTTTTTATAAATAATTGAACGTCACCTATATTCAGACACGCAAAAATACTAAATACCGCTTAATGTTTAAACTTAATTATTTTCAATGCAACAATTTATAATTTTTATCGCCCTCTCTCTATTATCAAAGGAAAATTTTATGAAATAATCCTTTAATCTTTAAAAGATTATTTAACTTTTTTGACTTCTGCATTACAATTAAAAGTCTTACGTAAGACGGATTTCTTTCTGACACCTTCACTAACAAAGCTCAAATTCAACCAACTATGGAATACTGCTCCCGTGTTTGTGGCTCCGCTTCCAAACACACAGTGCATTTATTGGATTCTGTTCGGACAAAAGCTGTTCGTCTAATTGGAGATCCGGAATTGACCGGCGGCCTTGATTCGCTGGAACATCGAAGAACGGTTGGCGACTTGAGTCTGTTCTACAAGTATTTTCATGGAAAGTGTTCGAAGGACCTAGCCCGCTTAATTCCACCCAGAGCGGTGCATGTTAGAAATACACGTCGCGCTAATACTTCACATCCGTATGAGGTTCAGCTTGTTACTCCGCGTACAACGCTTTTCAAGCAGTCTTTTATATGGAGAACATCATCCCTTCGGAATAATTTGCCCAGGGCTGTGCTTCCCACCGAGTACAATTTACAGCGATTCATGAACAACGTGAATCGCTTTTTTTCCGCACCCATGTCGCACTTTAGGGAATTCCCTGTAGCACGTGTCCTAGACCCATAAAAAAAGTAGTAATTAAGAGGTGGCGGAAGAAATAGCATTTTTCAAAGAATGATTTCACAAGTACCATAAAAAAAGTTCCTGTGTCAAAATACTGTGTCATTGTATCAAAGATGTTACAAAAGTAACCATAGAGTTCGACAAGTATATATTTTTGTACAAAACATCAGGATGTCCTTTTATGGCCCGTATTCATAGTCGTTCTTTGTTTAATAGTCAAAAAATCGCGTCTTCAATTCTACTTGAAAGTTACTTATAACGGCTCCTAGACGAGCTCCAAGGCGGTCAATTTATCTCAAATGATATTTTTTGTTCCACGAGACACATACGGAAAATAAACATGGAGATGTTAGCATATCTCTGAAAACAAATATTGTCCACGCACTACAGCATTTGTAAGCTGTAATTTCCAAAAATCATCAAAATTTAACGGCATTTGCCTCCACTAATAGTGTTGAACATTTTTCTCTCAAAATCGGAGTTTCTTACAATGCAAAATAGTGCTTTAAAATAACGTCATTTAAATGATAGCTCATATAAAATAAAGTTGTGTTATTTATAACGTAAAATTGATGTTTCATGTAACTCAAGATTGTGTTATAAATTAAATAAAATGCATCTGTTCCGGGTACGAACAAAGGTGTTACAATTTATGGTGTTAGGATTTTCACGCCATTGTCGGTAGGCAATATGTTTGCTTGCCGTTGGAGGGGCATTTCTTCGAAAAAGGGATGTAAGCATACAATAGATTTCTTAGAAAAGGTGTTACAAAGAGTGGTAAGCTGAAAGAATCTCTACGTGAATTGAAATGCTGGAAAAAGATCCAGATTCGGTCAAAAAATAGAGCCAAAATAATCCATATGTTCCCTAAAAGCGGAGACGGAAGATAGTGCAAAGTTCAAACTTTTCAGCTGTTATCTCCAGTCAATAATCTGTGCATAAACTATGGTCGTCTTGCGCTTTTGCTCAGTAAAAACTACTAGTCACTAGTAACAAGAAAAATTACGTAATTAGTTCAGAATGGTGGAAAAAAGAAAAAAAAATCGATAGGATGGTTGAAGTGCACCAAACGCGAATACGGCAAGGATTACAAGTACACCCTTCCGAAGTATTATCAAGTAAATCATGAAGAAGTACGAAAGATAATAATGGTCAGTTTTAGAAATATGGGTAACTATAACATCCAAAATAAGCATCTGAGGGCCCCATTATTGCTTTAGCTATTCTGTGTTGTCGTAACGGAAGGATAAAGTTAATGAAACTCTTTTCATCTTCTTATGATTGGAAAATAACTAACTGATGATAAAGAAATAAACTCTAGAACTATTGTATTTAACATTTTTTTCGTCATTCCCGAAACAAATGAGATAATGAATTTTATTCTATCGTTGACTCACCCTGTACAGATGTATAATAATTTTGAAAGAAAATTTTTTCAGGCTACTATTTAATGTTGAGCTCTATATTTTAATAAAATGAAAAATAGTAATACGTAAAAAATAAGTAAATTTTGGTTATACTGATGGATTATGTATGTGTAAGGCATTTTGTAGTGGACTTCTTACATCCCTTAGTAAAAGAAAGATTGTATTCATGAAAAATTTTCTGCTGATATTTTTAGATTTCTTCATGTTCCGTAGTAAGTTTCTTTATCTTCCATCATTCCGAATGCACAATTTGTCTTGTTCCTAGTAATTGGTAATTTTCACTGAGAAAAAGCACAAGAAAAATATAGTTCAAACATAGATCGGCAGCTATCTTTTTCATCTCCGCTTTTAAGCAACACATCGATGCTTTTGGCTCTATTCTTTTATCAAATCTGAATCTATTTATAGCATTCCAATATACGTAGAGATACCACTATACATAAGATACAAGTAATCACTAGCAATTTTTTGTAGTGGGGTGGTGTTTGTATGACTTTTAATTGTAATTTAGAAATCACCTTTTTCGCTCTATTTTCTGACCAAATCTGGGTTTTTTCCAGCATTCCAATACATGCAGAGATTGTACCTCATAGGAATTACAAGTTACCACTAGCAATCTATTTTCGGAAACAAATGAACTCCTGTTAATTTTTTGTAGTATGATGGGGTTTGTATGACTTTTAATTGTAATTTAAAAGCCATAAAAACTTTAGATAATGTTTCCAAAGATTAAAGGATTATTTCATAAAATTTTTCCTTTGTGGCTTTTTGATTTTTCAAACTAACCCTTCAATTTTATGGAGATAACGATAAAAATTATGCATTGTTGCATTGGAAATAACAAAGTATGAGCTTCGGTATTCAGTATTTTATAGTGTCAGAATGTGGGTCACGTCCAATAATATGTTTATAAAAGCCTTCCTGTCTTAGCCGATCACTTAGTATATAATTTTGTACCGTATGATTTTAAAACTGAATTTAAATTAGGACTACATTTGCGAACTAGAAAGTTTTGTCTCTGAAAAGCAAATACGTCACTTAAAGCTAATTAAGAATCCTAGTAAACTTTTTTCAGAGAATATAAAAATATTATGAATTAAATACAGTCTAGTTATAGAAAATTATTACATTCAATTTTCCACTAAATTTAAACTCCAATGGAAAGCTTGTCGACGGGCGCCAAGGTGTCGAGACGAAATTACGAGAAATTCTGTTTAACGGCTTATTTGATCATTAATAAAGAGCTATATAATTCATTAAACGCTTAAA
>CM032454.1:167182984-167200484 GCA_019049505.1 Pachyrhynchus sulphureomaculatus | reverse complement strand
ATTCTGGAACCTTATAAATATTTATTAATTTCCATCTACATACCAACTCTTCCTCAGCAGTATGGAATAAGTTCACCTGTACTTTTGTTCAACACAAATTCTTGCATTATACCTGACTGAAAAATTTTATGACATAATAAAAAGAAAATTTGTATAGCACCAAACCAAGCTTTATTTGTATCAAGTTTTTAAAGCCGCTGGCTCACATTGATGACCCTATCTTTGTTTCCTTTTTTTATACATAAAAGAATAATTGTAAAACCTCCTAATTAATCGCGAAAGTCTATGTAATTATCTCACAGGTCATGGTTTGCTCCAGAATTGCAACTACTTTACTAATTATTCTTTTGAAAATAAATTACACTCTTCTGGAAAATAAATTACATTAAAAGTCCAGCAATTGGGCTACGTTCCTTGCGACAGTTCTCAAAGCTACAAGTACGTAAATTTACAATTTAAAACTCTTGAAGTGCAACTGCTTTGAAAATATGATCAGATATATGAAAATTAGAAGCAGCTCCAGTTGCATTAATTTAATTATTACACTTATAAACTGCTCTACAAAATAAGGATAGTGAGAATACTTTGTACGATTTAAAACGAGCCAGAAAAATCAATTATATTTCTTTTTTATAAGCCTTGTTTTTCTTGTCATAATTTCCGTTGAAGAAGTACGGTAGGTGGCAGATTTCTAAATATACAGTGTGAAACATCAAAATGATGTTTTTAGGTTTTTAAACGATGTACAAAATATACCAGAATCTAAACTAGACAAAGTTTAATATACTTTAATATATTCTTCTTCATATAAAAGATTGCTTGAAAAGCGTTGTACGCGGAGAAACAAGCTAAACCTCATACGGATGTGAAGCACCAGCGCGACGTGTATTTTTAACATGCACCGCTTTGGGAGGAATTAAGCAGGCTACATCCTTCGAACACTTTCCATGAAAATACTTGTAGAACAGACTCAAGTCGCCAACCGTTCTTCGATGTTCCAGCGAATCAAAGCCGTCAGTCAGTTCCGGGACTCCAATCAGACGAACAGCTCTTCTCTGAACAGAATCCAACAAATGCAGTGTATGTTTGGGAGTGGAGCCCCAAACATGGGAACAGTATTCCATAGTTGGTCGAATTTGAGCTTTGTAAAGAATTAAGAGTTGTTGTGGACTGTAAAGTGGAAATAATATTCCCAACTTTTGAGAAGCTCTCCTTGCTATGCCTGCGCCCAACAAATTGAGCGACGATGCTAGGGGAATGGAGTGCCCCGACATAACTATGTCGGGTTCAGCAACGTTAACTTTTTTAGAAAAAAAAACTGCCGCCTGGGTTTTTGTGGCGTTAAATTCCACTTGGTTACTGTCACCCCAAGATAGAATTTCTTCCAGGTCTTTGTTAAGTTAAACGACCTCCTGCTGTCTGCGGATATTCGCCTGAGCAGCTGATGTCCGAGCGTTCAAAGTGAATGAAGAGATAAGCGTACTGTCATCTGCAAAGCTGTAGATTGGATTCCCAGCTTAGCCAACAGTCCATCGTGCCTTGGATATGTCAAGAGCAACCGCTCGCAATTCTCCAAAGTGTTCAATTGCGTTATTCCAACCATGTGTTACGTAAAACAGAAGATCTCCTGTTGGCCTATGTTTACGAAAGCCATATTGGTGACCGTTAATAATATTAACGTTCAAGATATTTTAGAAAATGCTGATTGATAACCTTTTCTATGACTTTCGATATTATTGAAAGCAGTGCTACTGGTCGGTAGTTATTTGGCAAGGACTTCTTGCCTTTTTTAGGTATCGGCTGAACTGTGGCACATTTCCAGCAGGACGGAAATATTCCCTTTCTGTAGGATAGGTTGAAAAGTCTACAGAAAACTGGTGTTAGTTCCCTTGCACAGTTTTTGAGAACTATGGCAAGTATTCCGTCAGCGCCAGAAGCCTTTTTGGTGTCTAGCTTCATTAAAATACGCTTTATGATACGCTGTCCGAAGACAACATTGGGCATCTTTGACTGCAATATGGGAATAGTAGGTGGTGTTTTTCCCTGGAAATCGACAGTAGAATGTGAAGCAAAGAGTTCAGCCAACAAGTTCGCTCTCTCAACAGGTGTGGTTGCAATGGAATTATCTGGCCGTGTGAGTGGTGGTATGGTGGATTTGGTGAAATTTTGACTAACTGCCTTAGCGACTGCCCAGAAGGACCTGGAATTGTTGGGACAAGCGAGAAGTTTATTTCTAATTCGTTGATTGTGTGCCTCCTTGGTTTCGTCGATAATTCCTTTGCATCTGTTCCGGGCCCGAACAAAGGTGTTACGATTTATGGTGTTAGGATTTTCACGCCATTGTCGGTAGGCAATATGTTTAGAAGCAACAGCTTTGCATTTTCGGTCAAACCAAGGCTTGCCGTTGGAGGGGCATTTCTTCGAAAAAGGGATGTAAGCATACAATAGATTTCTTAGAAAAGGTGTTACAAAGAGTGGTAAGCTGAACCTCACACAGACGTGATGTATTACCGCGAGGCGTATAATACTCCTAGCTTGCACCGCTCGGAAACCAATCAAGTAAACATTTTAGGTAAAAGGAATTATGGAATAAACTGAAATAGCGAATCATTATTTGATATTCCAAATAGTCAAGTTCTCTGGTAAGTTAAGGGTCTTTATGCAAAGATTTCTTCTGAATACAATGTTACAAATGCCACATAACTTTCTAATACGAAATATTACTCCCAGCTTTAATAACGTTTTCTTTGCTATGCATATTATATGTTCATGCCAGAGTATATTTTTCACCAAACTAGTGCCTAGCAAGTTAAATGAAAATGTTACTAAAATGATGTGTATAACACTTAGGCTGAAAAGTTTTTGGTCTGACACATATATGTCTCCCTGTTAAAATTTCATGACATTTTGACGATTAGTTTACAAGTTACAGTGGTTTAAGGGATGCTACTTTTGATATTTTCAAAATAATAGAAAAAGTCGAATTTCGTGTGTTGATTAAACACTGTTTTTTGGTGGGAAAAAATACCGTTCAAGCAAAGCAATGGCTTAATAAATGTTACGGGGACTCTGGAAAATTACTCATCATTTACTGGTATGCTGAATTTCAACGCGATCGTACAGAGACAAATGATGCAGAACGCTCTGGACGCCCAAATGTGGTGGTTACACCGGAAAACGTAAAAAGAATCCACAAAATTGTTTTGGATGAATGTAAAGTGAGATTGCATGAGATAACTGACACCCTAAGGATATCAAAAGAACGTGTTGTCATATTTTGCATGAGCATGAGAAAGCTCTATTCGAAATGAGTACCGCATGTGCTCACAGTGGATCAAAAATAACAACGTGTTGATGATTCTGAGCGCTGTTTGGACCTGTTTAAGCGCAATAAAAAGGATTTTTTCATGCGATATGTAACAATGGATGAAATATGGATCCATCACTACACACCCGAACCAAATCGGCAGTTAGCTGAGTGGACAGCAGTCGGTGAAAGCCGTCCAAAGCGACCAAGGACACAACGGTCGGCTGGGAAGGTTTGGGCCTCTGTACTTTGGGATGCGCATGGCATAATTTTAATCGACTAGGCTGAAAAGGGAAAAACCATCAATAGCGAATAATACATAAAGTTATTGGTGCGTTTGAAGGCAGCAATCGCAAAGAAACGACCCCAAATGAACAAGAAAAAAGCGCTCTTTCATCAAGACAATGCACTGTGTCACAAGTCAATAGTTACGATGGCAAAATTGCTTGAACTGAAGTTCGAATTGCTTCCTCATCCACCGTATTCTTCAGATTTGCCCCCCAGCGACTATTACCTATTCGCAAACCTCACAAAAATGCTCGCGGGAAAGAGATTTGGCTCCAATGAAGAAGTTATCGCCAAAACTGAGACCTATTTTGAAGGCAAAGACAAATTCTTCTATAAAAAAGGTATAGAAATGTTAGAAAAGCGTTGGACCGATTGTATCGCTCTTGAAGGAGACTATATTGATGAATAAAGTCGAATTTTGCAAAAAAAAATGTGTTTTAAGAAGTTAGACCAAAAACTTTTCAGCCCACGTGCTTAACTCTTAACTATGTCAAATTTTGTAATCACCACTTTGTTGGATACAACTGCCGCCTCAGTTTTTAAAAGGCTCAATTCTACTTCGCTACTCCAAGACAGAACTTTTTACTGATTGTGGATATTTACATGGGCTACTGGTGTTTCAGGGTTCAAAATAAATGAGGAGGCAAATATGCCGTCATCAGCAATGCTAAAGATTGGATTTTTGGTCCTTTCCAGAAGGTTTTTATTTTAAGAAAGAGTGTAGGAAATAGTGTGGAGTCTTAGGATATTATTCAGACGCCACCTGGATATTGGAATATAAAGTACCTCATATTATTAACATACGTAAAGTTCTCTGTTAATAGAATTTTTTCTTTTCAACATATGTTATATTCTTACATACACAAAATTGCAAACGCAACCCGTATATAAACTTTAGGATCTGTAATATCTTATATAAACTATCGTTTATATAATTGTTATTGTCAATAACAGTTGTCCCCAAAATTTAATTCAAATATGTCAAACCATTAGAAGTAAGTTGAGTCAGCAGTTAATTAAAGAGCAATTCAATAAGTCATCAGTAAGAAAATTTATATTTTATGATTTAAGAATACTAGAATCCCCAATCTAAAGTATTTATGTCATCAAGGCTTAGTTCTACGGATAATATTAAAAATAAACATTTAGTTACTTTTCGGTACTCTTTAGCCGGGAGTTGTAGATAAATAAAAAGAACCTGTTCTTCGATTTGGCAATGTATTTCTTGATCATAAGGTTCTTTTTCGCGGTAATTAAAAAGTAACAGGAGAGGAGTTTGAAAAAAAATGTCACAAATTTTTCTTTATGGGCATAACACACGTGTTGTAGGGAGATCTCTAGAGTACTACAGGAGCGATGTATGCGACAAAAAAGACGATTTACGTTAGTCTTGAATCGCTGTAAATGGTACTTGGTGGGAAATAGAGTTCTCCATATAACAGACTACTTGGAAAAGGAGTAACAAGCTGATCTTCATTCGCATGTAAAGTACTGTGTATTCCTAACATGCACTGCTTTGGGAGAAATTAAGCGGGCTACATCGACAGTACATTTTCCAAGAAATTACTTGCGGAGTAGATTCAAGTCGCTAACCATTCCTCAATATTCCAAGGAATCAAGGTTGCTGGATAGTCTTGGCGAACAGTTCTCATTTAAATAAAAGCCAACAAATTCAATGTATGTTTGGAAGCAAAGGTTTAAATATGGAAGCAGTATTACATCGTCGGTCGAATTTGAGCTTTGTACAGAATTAATAATAATAAAAAAATAAATCTGCAGGGCCTGGAGGTGTGGTAAATGAAATGATTAAGTACAGGTCGAATAAATTACATCGAATGCTAAGAAACATGTTCCACAGAGCCATAAATGGAGAAAAAATACCAGAGGAATGGTCAAAAGCCTATATAGTATCTATATTTAAAAAGGGAGACCTCAGAAAATGCACAAACTATAGAGGCCTAAGCATAATATCGAGTATGGGGCGTTTGTATGGAAAAATTATTAAAAATATCATAGAAGAAAATATAAAAGGAAAAATTGGAGAAGACCAAGCAGGCTTTACGGCCGGAAAATCATGTATGGACCACATATACACTATAAAACAAACAATGGAAAAAAAACTGGCAAAGAATAGAGAAGTTCATCTAGCCTTCATAGACATAAAAAGGGCGTTTGACTCAATACCAAGATAAAGATTATGGAACGTAACGAAAGACATAGGCATTGACAAAGAACTAATATACACAGTAAATGCTCTCTACGAAAACAACACAGTGAACATAAAAATAGGACATAAAATTGGGAAGAGACTCCAAACATTAAAAGGCCTATTACAAGGATGCTCTACATCCCCAACACTATTCAAAATATACCTCAAACAAACATTAAAAAAATGGAAGCAAAAATGTAGTGGAATGGGAGTCCCAATACGAGAAGATTACTTATATACTCTAAGTTTTGCAGACGACCAAGTAATCATAGCGCAAGATGAGGAAGACCTCAGTTACATGGTAAGAAAACTGAAAGAAGAATACACTAAAGCAGGATTAGCAATAAACTTTGATAAAACGGAATATCTAACAACAAAGGAGGGAAATGTGGAGAATCTAGAAGTCGATAACGAAACAACAATCAAAGGAACCCATAGATTTAAATATTTAGGAACCATCATTTCCAAAAACGCAACATCAGAAGAAGAGATCAAAGCTAGATTAGGACAAACACGGACATGCATAACACAATTAAATTCGTTCCTGAGGGACAAACACATTACAAAGAGAAACAAAACATACACATACAAATCAATAATACAAAGCATAATGACATACGGGTCAGAAACATGGACGATCAACAAAATAAATAAATCTAAAATTAACGCGGTAGAGATGGAGTATTGGAGATGATGCTGTAGAGTGACACGTATGGAGAGAAAACCAAATGAAGAAATAAGAAGCAGAATGAACATCAAAGAGAACGCAATAAACACGATTAAAGAAAAACGATTAAAATGGTATGGACACATAAGACGGAGCGAAGATAATAGGTGGATAAAGAAAATAACTGAATGGAACCCTATAGAGAGAAGAAAAAGAGGAAGACCCAGACGATCGTGGAGAAACGATGTGGACGAGGCTATGGAGGACAAGGGTCTACCAGATGGAGACTGGGAAGATAGAAACGGATGGAATTAAAGACTGAGAGAAGGAAGACAGCGTTAGCTGAAGAAAATTCTTCATATATATATATATATATATATATATATATATATATATATGGAGGCTATGGAGGACAAGGGTCTACCAGATGGAGACTGGGAAGATAGAAACGGATGGAATTAAAGACTGAGAGAAGGAAGACAGCGTTAGCTGAAGAAAATTCTTCATATATATATATATATATATATATATATATATATATATATATATATATATATATATATATATATATATACATATATATATATATATATATATATATATATATATATATATATATATATATATATATATATATATACACAGAATTAGTAGTTGTTCTAGAGTGTAAAGCTTTTGAAAAGTTTTCTTTGCTATGCTTGCAACATGTTCATGCCAAGAAATATTTGCTGTCAAATTAACGTCCAGCAAATTGAGTGACAATGCAAGTCAAGTTCAGCAACGTTAACTTTTTTAGAAAAAACTACCGTCTGGATTTTTAGAGTGTTAAATTCTACTTGGTTGCTGTGACCTCCAAATATAATTTCTTCCAGGTCTTTGTTAAGGTGAACGACTTCCTGTTATCTGCGGATATTTACATAAGTAGCCGATGTTCGAGCGTTGAAAGTGAATGAAGAAATAAGAGTACTGTCATCTGCAAAGCTTTAGATTGAATTCCTGGTTCTTTCCAACTGATCGTTAATGTAATTGATAAAGAGAGTAGGAGATAGTATAGCCTCGGGAGACACTGGCTTCAATAGTGAATGCAATTAATAAATCCGTCCACTAACACTCGTAAATAACGCTCGTTAAGGAAACAAGAGAGCTATAAACAGAACTTTTTCAGACATTTTTATGAACGCAGCTTAGCTAAAAATCCGTCGTGCACGCTGTTTATGATATGTACTGTATCGTTAATCTGAAGATTCCTAGACTATCAATCTATTACTCGTATTATTACCATAAGGGACAGAGGGGACATACGATTTGAGTTGTATCAGTATTACTAAATATGTAATAGTAATACTTAATGATAAAAATTTTAATTAGCTTATCAGTTGTGAGCATTTCCGTGAGAGCCTTATGCGTGTGAGAAAAGGGACAGAAGAAGTACATGCAACCTGATACCGACACCAGATATGTATCATTAATAGCCCTAATACAAGAAGTCAAAATAACTTAAAAATATCTAAGCATTAAACCAAACGATTCAAATCTTCATTTAAATGCATTATTATTTATTCCGCTTGCGGGGAAAGCATACACAACTTTACAAAAAAAAACAAGTTTTTCGTATTCCACTTATTTTTGTACCCTTCCTAGTAGGTCTAGTAATAAACACGATAACAGGCATCTCAAATTCTTGCGGCCTACTTCTTATATATGTATAGTTTTAACCCAAGAAATATTTTTTTTAGGCATCAGAGACCGAAATTTAAATATTTCCATCACAGATTTACATTTTTTTTCCAAAACTTTTTACATGAAACTTCTTAACTTTGCAACAGACTTAATCCAGATTGTCTCAATTTAACTTGTCTTGCCTTCAGGAAAAAATGAGGGGAGTATATCTAAGCCAGTGTATTAAATCATAAGTTTAACTTCACTTCCATTATGGTGCTTCTTCTTTACCGGCTCTTATAATGTTTAAATTGTATTTTTACATTGTGCATGTGTTATCATCTTATTATACCTGTGCTAAATATACTTTTAAAATTTTACTTTGCATTTTTCCATTCAACCAACTCCTAAGTACAATAATTAAAAATTCTCACGCAGTAACGCATACACCATTTTATTTGTTGATTAAGTTCCGGGTCATTATTAGTAGTTTCTAAAATTGGAGTAAATAACATATTGGAAAACTCAAAAAAAATAAAATTTACTGTTAAATTATTCAAGCTTACAAATGTTTTAAAATAAAACTAATCGACCAAGTGCAAGTCGGACTTATACAATTAGTGTTCCGTACCGTGGTTGCTAACGTATTTTATGAAATTCAGTCACTCCTCAATATAAGACTTACCAAGAATATATAAAAAGCGAGACATCTTTGTAGTAAAAGATTAACAAAAATAATTACTAACTAACTATTTGCTTAATTATAAACAAATAAAATAAAAATATTTTCTCTCGGTACCTCTCCGTTAGTCACCAGTCGTCATACAAATTTATGTTATGCTGTAATGTATTGAAGTATATGAGTATATTACTGATTGCACTGAATCCTTATTGATATTTCGTAGCTCTTAGTCCCGGTTAAATACACAACTTCCTATGAAAAAAATTTCCACCATATCGTCAAATCATATCAGTAGTTTTAGAGATAGGGCGGGGGGCAGTGATTTTTTAGCCGTTTTTTTTTTAATACAAAGAAAAGTATGCGCGAGTACTATATTCTATACATTTTTGAATTTTCATTTGGTCCACCACTCGTAATTTTTTCTTTTTTAATTCCGAAATCACCCCCTAAAACTAACCGCGTTAGTCAAAATTTTACTCCCAAAAGTACACGTCTCTAATTGGACCATCAATTTCTATATTAGTGCCAAACTTCAACTTTCTGTGTCAAATAGTTTTTGGAGGAAATCAAGTGTAACAGACAGACACCACCATAGAGTCCATAACATACAGGTATCATTCTATTATTTGAATAACAGAAGTGCATTTATGCATTATGCGCATATGTTCATGTGAACTGAAATTGGGATTTTATTGATTTTATTTAATTTTTTTTTTTATTATTGAATAATTATCTTGTATGTACAGGGTGGTCCAAATTGGATATTTTTAAAGGTAAACCCCTTTATCTAAAGAAGATAGACGAAAACTGATGACGGTATCTGAGGCTCAATTTTTATGGTAAACTCAATGGTGAAAACCGCATATCGATATCTAGTACCGTTTCGGATATACAGGGTGTTTTTCAAAAATCTGCATTTTGGAAAAATGTTTGTTTTTCTTTTTCTATTGAAAAATTTTGATTTTTGTAAAAACATTCTCAAAGAACTGTTTCACGTAGATTTCAACAGTGTAAGTTACATTTTTTACAACTAATATTTTAATAGTTATGAACGCAAAAATTGTTTTTTAAATGGGATACTCTGTATATTTCTCTTTATCCGAATATAGCTTTAAATTACCATTGTAAAAATATGGCACACTTTATATTTTGCTTAAATCTACTTCAAAATATAAATGTTTTCAGTTTTTACGCGAGTTTTAAATGTACATTTTGTGAGGCTTTGGACGGAGCGGCAATATCAATTATTTACCGATAGTAGTCAAATCGTAAAAAAAATTCCCAGAAGTAAATTTAATAGTCATAACTACAACGAAATTTACTAAATACTATAGTACTTTAAAGTATGTAGAAAATAAAACAGAACAACAATAAAACAATTTATTCCAAGTAGAGCCAACTAACACAAAACAATTTTCTATAAGGGATGTTCGAAATGTCGGCCAGTTTCACATAGGACGTACCTTTTCTGGACACTTTTTATCGAGTTGATTAGTTCAAGAGGAGTGAGAGCTGCAAAACTTTGTATCACTGCGACTTCTAACTCTTGCCTGGTGTTTGTCGGCAATTTAAAAATTAGGTCTTTCAATCTTCCCCAGAGATAGAAGTCCATGGGTGTTAAATCCGGTGACTTTGCCAGCCAACGGTTCTGACCTTGGTTGGCTATCCAGTTATTGTCGATATTGGCCGATAAAAAATTACTGATAACTACAGCGTAATGAAGGGGTGGCCCATCCTGTTGAAAAAAATATATTTCTAAGGTCCATTAACGGCAGTTCAACAACAATAGGTTCTATTTGCTGCCTTAAAATTTTTAAATATCTCTGAAAGGTAAGTGTTCCTTCGTAAATAAATGAACCTATAACCCTGCCTCTAAAAATTCCTGCCCACACATTATATCGAAATTTGCCTTGATTTCTTTGCTCCACAACTAAATGAGGATTTTCTTGTGCCCACGTATAAGAATTGTAATGCTTAAAAATACCTGCATTGCTTACATAAGCTTCGTCTGTCCAAATGCAATTTAATGAAGAATTCGGAAGATGGTTACAATTCTCCAGAAACCATTGGCAAAATCCATAGGCCTTTGAAGATCTTCGCCTCTAAGGTGATGAAGTTTTCTTGTCTTATATGGCGTGAATTTGTGCGTCTTCAAAGTACGACTTACGTTAGTTCTTGGTAGTCCAGTGAATTCTTTTAATTGTCGGGTTGAAGTGTTGGGATTATTTCCGATAGTTCCTAAAACTACTATTTCTTCTAACTCCTTATTCCTGTTTGATGCATAACTTTTGGTTCGTTTCTTTTCAAACTGGTCACTATTAACTAGATAATGTCGCAATCGAGCGAATATATTCTTGAAGAGTTGACGCCTCTCTGGATACCGTTCGTGGTACAAAGTACTTGCCTTTTCCGAATTTTCTCTGGTTTTTATGAAACACTCTATTATATCCCATTTTTCATAATTTTCAAACTTCATTGCGATTTATTTGACAATTCAATAACTGATCCTGAAGTAAAATTTGACAACTACAAGTAAACAATTGAATTAAACCATATGGCCGCTCCGCCAAAAGCTTACTTCACAAAATGTGCATTTAAAACTCGCGTAAAAACTGAATATTTTGAAGTAGATTTAAGCAAAATATAAAGTGTGTCATATTTTTAGAATGGTAATTTAAAGCTCTATTCTGATAAGGAAAAATATACAGGGTATCCCATTTAAAAAATATATTTTTGCGTTAATAACTACACTGTTCTTTACGAGTGGCAGTCGACGGATTTCTTTCTAACACCTTCACTATTAACGCCGGTGTCCCCCAAGATTCCATACTATCTCCTACTCTCTTCCTTATTTATATTAACGATCTGCTGGAAAAGACCGAGAATCCAATCTACAGCTTTGCAGATGACAGTACACTTATCTCTTCATTCACTTTGAATGCTCGGACATCGACTACTCAGACGAATATCCGCAGACAGCAGGAAGTCCTTCAACTTAACAAAGACCTGGAAGAAATTCTATCTTGGGGTGACAGTAACCAAGTGGAATTTAACGCTACAAAAACCCAGGCGGCAGTTTTTTCTAAAATAGTTAACGTTGCAGAACCCGATATAGTTATGTCGGGGCACTCCATCCCTCTAACATCGTCACTCAATCTGTTAGGCGTTAATTTGGGAGCAAATATGTCCTGGCATGAACATGTTGCAGGCATAGCAAGGAAAGCTTCTCAAAAGTTGGGAATATTGTTTCGAACCAGAAAGCTTTACACTCCACAACAACTGTTAATTCTTTACAAAGCTCAAATTCGACCAACTATGGAATACTGCTCCCATGTTTGGAGCTCCGCTCCCAAACATACACTGCATTTGTTGGATTCTATCCAGAGAAGAGCTGTTCGTCTAATTGGACACCCGGAACTGACCGACGGCCTTGATTCGCTGGAACATCGAAGAACGGTTGGCGACTTGAGCCTATTCTACAAGTACTTTCATGGAAAGTGTTCGAAGGATGTGGCCCGCTTAATTCCTCCCAGAGCGGTGCATGTTAGGAGTACACGTCGCGCTAATACTTCACATTCGTATGAGGTTCAGCTTGTTACTCCTCGTACAACGCTTTTCAAGCAGTCTTTTATATGGAGAACATCATACCTTTGGAAGCCCAGGACTGTGTTTCCCATCGAGTACAATCTACAGCGATTCAAGAACAACGTGAATCGCTTTCTCCGCACACGTGTCGCTCCTGTAGCGCTTTAGGGACTTCCCTGTAGCACGTGTGCTAGACCCATAAAAAAAAAAAAAAAAAAAAAAAAAAAAAAAAAAAAAAAACTGTTTAAATCCACGTGAAAAAGTGAGTGAGAATGTTTTTACAAAAATTTTCAATAGGAAAAGAATTACAAACATTTTTCCAAAATGCAGATTTTTGAAAAACACCCTGTATATCTGAAACGATACTAGACATCGATGTGCGGTTTTCCGACATCAGTTTTCGTCTATCTCCCTTAGATAGAGGGGTTTATCTTTAAAAGTGTCCAATTTGGACCGCCCTGTACATTGTTCATAAAATCATCATTATTCACTCGTGGGTAATAGCAATTATTACTGTTCGTCGAATAATATACTACTAAATTTTATAAACAACTAGTATCTGTTATATTTAAGCTAGTAGTATTTATTATATCTTACCTTTTCAGAGAGGCGTTATTCCGCTTTGTGCGGTGTGAGCTCAGCTCACTGTCTCCTGTTGTTTCACCATTTCGTATAAAGAAAATTCTTTGTGATTCTTCGGAGCCACAAACTCTCGCTCGACATTTTTTTCACTCCCGCCACTGCGCTTCTTTTTATTACTAGCCATACACACTGTAACAAAAATTTAAATTTATAGCCAAAATTGGAATCAAAGTAGAAACAACAACTTGCTCTATTTATATATAATATTTGATGGTTAGAAGCTAAATTGACTAGCCAGTTATATGAGTAGCGAAATTCACGTCGATTTCCAAAACAAAGTGTTTGGTGTAGTGGTGATAATTGTTCCAAAGATTCCAAGCTCCTAACGTTGAAAAAAAAATTACATGTTTAATTTCACCCTTTGCTAAAAACTGTTTAAAGACTAATTTGAATTGAAATTTACGTTGGGATTTTGGAATCTTTGGTACAATGACACAATATCACAGCACTACAGCAAACACTTTATTTTTGGATTTACTATAGGATCATTAGGAACGATGATTGTTAGTCACTGCTCCTGATGATGCTAATATGATTAACGTGGAGCGTAACTGTCTTTAGAAATTTAGTTTCTACGTAGTGCTTCACCGAAGCAGAGCGTGCCATTTCAGTGCGCGAGTTCTATAAATTTCGCGTTTACAGTGCGCGTTCAATATCATTTACAGCGTAAATAAAGCTCCGGTTAAATGAGAGTACATTTAAAAATACTGACCCATTAATACACAAACGATCAAGTTCGTTTTATTAAGTGTACCTTTTTTCAAATTTACAAAATGTGGCGTTTCAGTAAAACTACACTGACAAGTTCAAAAACAAGAAAGGAACGTATCTTTGAAATTTATTTTAAGGGGGTTATTGGTTAAAGAAAGAATTTGTTTCAATAAGAACGAGGCAATATCAAAAACACATCACGTCAGGCTGTTAAGTCAGGTTAAGCGGAACATACTCAGTCGATACCCCATGACATTCTTCGCACAGAATGTATTGTCACTAACTCTTAAGATTTTATTGTTTATAATTAGAGACACTGTTTTCAACAAGGCACAGCAACAACATACATTTCAAACACATCTCTGACGACCATTCGATATATGTTTCGAATAAATTAATTTTCAAGAGAAGTGACATAAATGACCTCCACGAAACTCTGATTTATTGCGGGGATATACTCGTATTATAACTAAAATTTACAATAACAATTATGTCTCCCTAGAACAATTAACAGAAAATATCAGCCAAAAAATATTAGCGATCGCAGGAACGTCTCGCCAAAAAGTGTTTAATAATTTTAACGCTCATTTAGAAAAGTGTCGGGTTTCTATAGAAATTAATTGATATATAGCTCATTTAAAAATATGCCAGTCATTCTTGAAAAATAAGCTTTCGAGGATGGATTTTTCTTCACCACCTTGTCCCATAACCACATTTGCTAATATTTGTTTTTTAAATTAGTATATAAAGTGTTCAAGGTAATTTCTAGGATAATCCTGACATGTGGATGTGAATCATGGACCCTAACAGACAGGCAGAAAAACTAGATACAAGCCGTCGAAATGAAATACCTGAGAGCAATACAAGGAGTTACACGGAAGGACAAAATAAGGAATACAGAAATAAGGAGAGGGCAGGAGTACAAGCAATTATGGAATATATACAACAAAGACAGCTGGGTGGGGACATGTACAGAGAATGAAGGATGATAGACAGGTGACACAAGTGTATGAAGCCCGAGTACAGGGAAAACAGAAGCGAGGAAGATCTAGACAAACCTGGAATGGGAGTATTGGAAGTATACTTAAGGAGAAGGGAAAATCCTGGAAAGAAGCAGTGAAAATGGCAAAGAATAGAGACAGATGGAAGAAGTTTATATGTAGAGATTGAGAGGGAAAAAAAGAAGAATGTAAATGGTCTTCCATTTGGGACTTGACAACTTTGAAATTTCACCGTGAACGCACCCTTAAGCCAATCACCGAACTATCAACGTCAAAACATTCAGTAAAGTCAACATTTTCATCATGGTGAAGTACACGAACGAACGACGTTTACAAATAATTAAAATTTACTACCAAAATTTGGAGTCGGTGACTGCAACTTTAAGAGCGTTAACGCCAATTTTTGGTCATAATTCTCGTCCCAGTAGACAAGCAATTCATAGTCTAGTGAAAAAATTTGAAATAACATATTCGCTGCTGGATGTTCCCGTGCCAGTGAGACAACGGATTGGTCGAAGTGGCCAGAATATTGCTGCCGTTCAAGCGTCCATCTCAAACAAACCAAAACAGTCGATTTCACGGCGTTCTCAAGAATTGGGCATCGCTCAGACCACACTATGGCGAATTTTGCGAAAGGATCTTGGCCTGCACCCTTATAAGTTAAAGTTAACTCAAGAACTAAAGCCACTCGATCATATGAAGCGACGTACGTTCTCGAATTGGGCTCTAGAAATGTTGGAAGAAGATGACCAATTTCATCGCAAAATTATCTTTAGTGATGAAGCGCATTTTTGGATAAACGGCTTCGTCAACAAACAGAATATACGTTATTGGTCAGGTAAAAACCCTCATGTGCTTGAAGAAACATCACTTCATCCACAAAAAATTCCTGTTTGGTGCGGTTTTCATGCCGGTGGTGTCATTGAACCGTTCTTTTTCGTTGATGAAAATAACCGTCACGTTACAGTCAATGGAGATCGCTACAGAGGCATGTTGCAACTTTATTTCTTTGATCAATTGCATAAGCTAGACATTAATGATATGTGGTTTCAACAAGACGGCGCCACAAGCCACACAGCGGGTGTAACAATCGACTTACTTCAATCTTAATTCGGTGAACGTGTTATATCGAGAAATGGTCCCGTCGAATGGCCGCCTAGATCGTGTGATTTAGCACCTCTAGACTTCTTTTTATGGGGGTACGTTAAATCATTGGTCTATGCTAACAAGCCTGTGTCGTTAGAGGAGCTCAGAGCCAATATTGAAAGAGAGATAGCGGCCGTTTCCGTCGAAATGTGTGGCCGAGTCATCGAAAACTGGGTTTAACAAATCGACCGCTGCAAACGTGCCCGTGGTGGACATATGAATGAAGTCGAATTCCATACAGAAATGTTTTGATTGTACTTCAAGCCGATAGTAAAATTTTCGAAATGTCTCACATGGGTTGCGTTTTATTTAAAAACAAAGTTGTCAAGTCCTTAATGGAAGACCCGATATAACTGCCCTACATCGTATGGTAGAAGGGATATACGATTATATATATTATATATTAGTATAAAACCTTTTTTTTTTTATAAGTATAGCACACCTGCCGCAGGGAAATCCCTAAAGCGCTGCAGGAGTACCGCGTGTGCGGAAAAAGCGATTCACGTTGGTCTTGAATGGCTGTAAATTGTACACGGTAGGAAACACAGTCCTGGGCAAATCATTCTAAAGGGATGAGGTTCTCCATCTCCACCTGAACTAACCTGAACTAACCTGAACTAACTCCACGTCATCTCGCAAAGTATCTTGGATATATTGATCAAAATTTTCTTTCATTTTATACTTTTCCTGAAACATTTATTAAGAACAAAGGAAGTAAAATTTCCCGATCAATATTTTGACGATTCTTAAGCTATATATTGCGTTTGTTTTAGTTATTATGAAAGATTATGATTATTTCCTTTCTGTTATCTGTTTACTGAACTAAATATGATTAGGGTCAACAAATTTGTCTTTTTGATGGACGAGAACTTTCAGGCTGTTATTTCTTTAGACAAATATAAATTAAACTTATTTCTTTATACAAATACACTTACAATTATATTTCTTTACAAAAAATATTTACGTTGAATTGATTTCCTTTAATTTTTAAAAACCTTTGAAAATTCATAATTTCCTTTCTTTAAGGTTTAATATTCCTAAGGGAAAATATCAATATTCACATATATTTTATAACGATGTACTGTGTCCTATTAAATATTCAATTTATGACTGAATATATCAAAATGTATATCATACATTAGAAAATTATGTGAGCGTTATAAAAATTTTGTTATACTGTACCAAAAATAATTGCTGCTTGTTTATCGTTTATATAATGTAATTTGTGGCATAATTTTCTCGTTAGTGAGGAGCTAACAAATGTAAATTTGAAGACTTACTTATGCGTCTGTCTTAAATTAAATTGGGGCGTTGAGAACTAGAGTGAATCAACCCCCACTAGCGATAATTTCAAGAAAAACGCTTTACATAATTGTACAATTTTTTTTGTCAAAACGTTTTAAACCAGTTTTGAAAGTGGAACCTTACATTTCTGCTTTTGTAATTTCAAGAAGAGACAGATTTTAAAAAAATATATTAGTTTTTATACCAAATGCTGGGAATTCTGAAATGTGGGATAGTCCACTCTGGCTCTCAACGCCTCAATTGATATAGCGACAAAAAGAGATAGTTCTAAAAAAATTGGGATTCTTATCAGATCTTT
>CM032454.1:167112984-167177984 GCA_019049505.1 Pachyrhynchus sulphureomaculatus | reverse complement strand
CAAAAATATTTCCATACTTTTGTTTGTGCATAATTTTGTTACGTTCAAAACTAAGCACATTTCTAATAAACAATAACTGATTTAGTCTTCAAAATGTTTGTTAGCATGTACACGAATAATAAATAAATATTGTAATTGTAAACCGTTTAAATGTTAAGACTAGAGATGAGAATTTAAATATTTCCATATTTTTGTCCGCCTCTATATATATATATATATATATATATATATATATATATATATATATATATATATATATATATATATATATATATACACAAAAGAGTAAATACTATATCTATACTATATCTAGAAAAATATTATATACAAGGAATGCTTGTTATTACTATTGTACATTAAAACTACAATAAAGCTCGTCAGCTACGCGGTATGCGTTATATGGCATATGAAGTTACGAAGGACATTGAAGTAAACAGCTGAGACACCGGTTAGTCGTATTTTGTCATCAAGCCATTTGTCAATGTATAGTATTTAAAAAAAATAAAATTGGGTAGCCTTAAACACATATCTACAAACTATAAAAAAGCTTGTTAGTTGCACTCTACTGTCAAGCTTTGGAGAAAAGGACCCTCCACTATTCCCAATGTGCATTCAAAAATGCCTGAACATAGTTTTAGACGGAGTGTTATAGGAAAGTTTCTGACGTTGAAGAACTATCTGTCATGCTAGCAAGTTAACACCAGAATGCACGTCGAATGCAAAGGATAAATGAAAAAGACAAAACAGCTCTTGGTCGATGTTACCGATTATGGAAACGAAAATAATCAACAGTAATTATCCTAATCTAAGCCACACACTGAAACGAAGTAACTGAAAAATATAGGCAAACAAGCGGTTGTGTTTAATATATCTAGGACAGTTGACCGTGTTTGGTACGACGGATTGTTGGTTAAGCTGCGCTTTTATGATATGTCTAAAATGGTTCATTTGTAGCTCTGAAGTTTCCTCATAAATCGTTTTTACCAGTCACAGTTATTGGATTTATTTATTTTTATTATTCATCACGTTCACCAGAGAATAACGCACTACCGACATCTACTTTCATATAAAAGAACAGGGCTGCTATCTATCACTGTTTTTCTACATCTTCTTCTTTTTTTTCTCAGCCCTTCATCATCCACATCTGGACATAGGCCTCATTGTATTTCTTCCATTTCTGTCTGACTTGTGCCACTCTTGACCACTTCTTCCTAACCACGTTCTTTATGTCATCCAGCAATCCGTTCATTGGTGTCCCTCTACCTCTTTTTTTTCTCTGGATCTCCACTGTGTAACTTGAGTAGTCCACCTTACACTTTCCTGCCTAGCAACTTGCCCCACCCAACGCAATTTTAGTTCCGCCACTCTTTCCTTTACATCTACCACGTTAGTTTTGTTTCTAATAATGCTGTTTCTGACCTTATCTCTCAATAATATACCGAGCATCCCACTCTCCATGGCTCTTTGAGCTACTCACAGCCGGTCGGCTTTGTTGTCTTAACGCCATTAATTCAAAGCCATAGGTAGCTATTGGCAGAATGCAAGTATTGTAGGTTTTACTTTTGGGGCCTATAGGAATCACAGGATTTTCAAAGACCTAGTGGAGTCTGTCAAAAGCTGCCCACATGAGTACTACCCCTCATGTTATTTCTGCTTTTTGATTTTTTTTCCCCAGTTTTGCAGCATGACCAAGGTATATGTAGTTAACATTGTAGATTTCCTGTCGTCCAAGAATACTTAAATACTGTTGAATATCATGATTTTGGTTTTGCTGGTCTTTACTTTCAGCTCAATACTCCTGGCCGATTCGTTAAGGTGTTACAGTTTTTTTTTTAGTTCACCCTGGTCGTTTAGGTTGAAAACGGTATCATCCGCGAACCGAAGAGGATTAAGGTTAGGTCCGTCGATTTTTAGGCCTTTTTGCTGCCACTCTAATTCTCTAAATACTATCTCCAGGGCCAAAGTGAACAACTTCGGGGATATAAGGTCGCCTTGACGAACTCCTTTGTTTATTGTGATCTTATCGGTTTATTCCATTTTTCTTTTAAAATGTCTGTTACCAGGTTTAGAAGTATGTTTGTAAAAAGTAACACCACATCTAAAGATATTATAACGTGTTCTTTTGGTAGTATTAATCCACTCATTTTGTTGGCAAAAGAAAAGGTGTCTTCAATATTATAACTATTCTCGTTTTCTAGCGATTTTTTAAAAATATCTGCCAGAAACTTGAATAAGTTTCATGTTACCGAATCAATAGAACTAACAGTTGGTCTTAACGGTACGTTGGGTTATATATATATATATATATATATATATATATATATATATATATATATATATATATATATATATATATATATATATATATATATATATATATATATATATATATATATATATATATATATATATATATATAAATTTATTTTAAATACCCTGCAGCATCTAATAATAATGTTAAAGTAAACAGTAAAATAAAATACAGATGCCACTTCCAACTTCTCCCAGATTTACGGTTTCATTCTCATAGCAATAGCTTATCGGTTTCAGAGAATATTTTTTGCTGTTAACTATTACCAGGATGGATTGAAAGGTTTGCGGCCTACTCAAGAAAACAAAATAAAATATGTACAAAAATATTTTTATTTTTCGACGTAATCTCCGCATACCTCTATGCATTTATTCCACCTGCGTTCCAAAGCTTCCACACCTGTTTGAAAAAAAAGATTTCTCAAGGTCTTCAAAATACTGGTTAAATGCAGCTTCGACTTCTTCTGCATCTAACTCAAATTTCTTTACATATGTATATCCTTTTTTTCATCTCTATAGAACGCTCGTACCAGTTATAAGTATTCCACCTTCAGGAACAATGGCACTACTGGCAATTTTTTACAAAACTGAAAACAAATATTTTTTAAAAAAAATTAAAATATAACTACTAGGTTTAGGCACATAACATTCCAATTGCAGCTTCTTGTCTCAAATATATATATGAATCCACTCTTTCTACTTGTTGCCTGTGTGTAGATATTGCGTCATTAATAGTTGTTCATCTCAAAACTAACCTTTTTTTTCTTCAGATTGTAATTCTGAGAGCATTTCTTTCAATTCGATTCGTTCTCGGTGGAAAGTGCGATATCATCAGCAAATCTTAGGCTGTTGATCTTTTCTCCGGATATGTCAAGTCCCCTGTTTTCCCAGTGAACGCTCTTGAAAATATCTTCTAGTACCAAGATGAATATTTTGGGTAATATGATATCACCCTCTCTTTATTTTTACTTCCTTGGTATCCTCGTGTAATCTTATTTTCAGTTCTAATTGATCTTTGATTTTTGACAGTATATTAATATATCTTCGTTCGACTCTTGCGTTTTTCATCGCTTTCTCAACTGCCCAGAATTCTACTGCTTTTCGAAAGTCGACAGTTGAGTTTTTATTTATTTTCAAATAACATCAAAAAAAAAATGAAATAACAGTAATAAACCAATACTTAAGTATTAACTCAGATATAAAATACACTAAAGTCGATAATAAGCAAAAAAAATTGGTCTGTATTACACCTGGGAATATTAAATGTGTATCAAGTTGTTCTATTTCAGGAAAGTATTAAATAAATTAGTGTGGGAAATTAGACAAATGTAGTAAAACAGATACTCAATAATATATTCGCTGTATGGTCAAAGTTTTTGTTAGATATAATTATATTATTTTTTAATAGACTCAACTGTATTAGCAACGTAATGGAAATGTATTAGAAATAATTATAATAGTTAAATATACTTAGCTGAGAAACTTTTATTTTTATTTCGTCGAATCAGACCTCTTTTTACTCCCTTTCTACGGAAAGAATTGCGTTCCTGAAAAACACACTCCGAGATAATTGCATTTCTTCACGTTTCATGGTCCCTAGATCACGAGAAACAGTTTTCAATTATCGTCGGCCTGTCTGTTGACACAATAACTCTTGAACGAAGTTATCAAATTTGACACACATATAATATTTGAAGTAAGAAAGTTGCCTATATTTTTTAAACGATATCGCTTTTGGGGGGGGGGGGATAAAGGCTCGAAGATATTAGCAGTAATTTTTTTTCACCACTGCATGCTCACCTTGAATTTTCAAAAATTCGTTTTTATTTAAGGATTTTTATTCTTCATACATCTGAGAATTATTCAAAAATTTTTTTAAAAAAAAAAATTCCAACAAATTACAAATGTGACCTGACGTCGGATTGGGGCCGCTGCTTGTCTCAATGCAATGTCTGTAGTATTACTCTATCAATTTTTATTATTTTCTAACTTTTTTTTTAAATCTTATAATTACTCTTTCTATAAAATGTTTTTTTAATTTGCTATAGAGATGAAAAAAAGGATATATGTAAAGAAATTTGAGTTAGATGCTACAGGGTGTTCAAAATAAATTTAAAAAAAAAAATAAAATATAACTACTAGGTTTAGGTATATAACATTAGTAATAAAAAAGTTATAAAATTTTTCGCAGAATTTAAAAGTAAATTGGAATTGAAGAACCCTGTATACTCAAAAATTATTTTAAACTGTAACACCATTTTTTCGTCATTCCCGAAACAAATGAGATAATGAACTTTACTCTATCGTTGACGCACCCTGTACTTTAAATTATAAGGATTTTTTTTTTTTTTTCTGCAGGATAACTTCAGAAAAAATAATCCAGTCTGCAGAAATAAAAATTCATCTTGTAAAATAGTGTAGTAGTTAAAAATTGTCAAAGGGTTTTCTTCTAAAATAAAAAAATTACTGTGTTTCAAACTTTAGTATGCAATTTTCAACCAAAAAATTTTTGTTTAATTATTTATAAAAAATTGTCTATTAGAAAAATTAAAAAAAAAAACCTCTCGACATTTTATAGAAAGAGTAATTATAAGATTTAAGAAAAAAGTTAAAAAATAATACGAATTGATAGAGTAATATTACAGACATTGCATTGAGACAAGCAGCGGTCCCAATCCGACGTCAGGTCACATTTGTAATTTATTGGATTTTTTTTTTTAAATTTTTGAATAATTCTCAGATATATGAAGAATAAAAATCCTTAAATAAAATCAAATTTTTGAAAATTCAAGGTGAAAAAAAATTACTGCTAATATCTTCGAGCCTTTACCCCCCCCCCCTAAAGCGATATCGTTTAAAAAATATAGGCAACTTTCTTACTTCAAATATTATATGTGTGTCAAATTTGATAACTTCGTTCAAGAGTTATTGTGTCAACAGACAGGCCGACGAAAATTGAAAACTGTTTCTCGTGATCTAGGGACCATGAAACGTAAAGAAATGCAATTATCTCGGAGTGTATTTTTCAGGAACGCAATTCTTTCCGTAGCAAGGGAGTAAAAAGGGGTCTGATTCGACGAAATAAAAATAAAAGTTTCTCGGCTAAGTATATTTAATTATTATAATTATTTCTAACACATTTCCGTTACATTGCTAATACAGTTGAGTCTATTACAAAATAATATAATTACATCTAACAGAAAC
Source organism: Pachyrhynchus sulphureomaculatus (assembly GCA_019049505.1). NCBI lineage: Eukaryota > Metazoa > Arthropoda > Insecta > Coleoptera > Curculionidae > Pachyrhynchus > Pachyrhynchus sulphureomaculatus. The sequence continues at coordinate 167,172,470 of CM032454.1, read as the reverse complement.
TTTGACCATATAGCGAATATATTATTGAGTACCTGTTTTACTACATTTGTCTAATTTCCCACACTAATTTATTTAATACTTTCCTGAAATAGAACAACTTGATACACATTTAATATTCCCAGGTGTAATACAGAACATTTCTTTTTCTTATTATCGACTTTATTTTATATCTGGGTTACTACTTAAGTATTGGTTTATTACTGTTATTTCATTTTTTTTTTTGATAGAATTACAGTTTTACTAAATATATTTAAATACGTAAATAGGTATTTAAAAATAAATAAAAACTGTCGACTTTCCAAAAGCTTTTGACACAGCAGAATACTGGGCAATTGAGAAAGCAATGAAAAACGAGTCGAACGAAGATATATTAACATACTCACAAAAATCAGAATTGAAAATAAGATTACACAAGGATACCAAGGAACTAAAAATAAAGAGAGGGTGATATCATATTACCCAAAATATTCACCCTGGTACTAGAAGATATTTTCAAGAGCCATCACTAGGAAAGCAGGCGACTTGACATTTCCGGAGAAAAGCTTAACAGCCTAAGATTTGCTGATGATATAGCACTTTCCATCGAGAATGAGATCGAATTGAAAGAAATGCTCCCAGAATTACAATCTGAAGCAAAAAAGGTTGGTTTAGAGATGAACATTGCAAAAATTAAATTCATGGCGAACGAACAAACTATCAATAACGCAATCTCCATACACAGGCAATATGTGGAAAGGGTCGATTCATATGTATATTTGGGACAGGAAGCTACAGTTGCAAAAATGAACTCGAAGTCAATCGGAGGATGGTAAAATGAAGCAAGTCTAACAGTCCAAACTACCTGAGAGTAATTGAAAGGAAAATCCTAGGTATGCTACTTTGGGACCACAAACCAAACGGTTAGATAAGGAAAAAACAGGGGTCAACGACATAATTGAAAGGATATATTCCCTCAAGTGGAACTGAGCCGGCCATGTGGCCAGAAATACCGATAACTGGAGCGGAAAAGTGACCAAATCGAGACCGTGGGCGGAAAAAAGAAGTACTGGTAGACCTCAACAACGTTGGTACGATGATATTAAAAAATCATCTGAATTCAATTGGTAGCAAATTACTCAAACCGGGTACACATGGAAGCACATGAGAGAAGCTTACATCCTAGGGAAAGAAGAAAAAATAAAAACTCACACTCACTCATCCCAATTATTTACTTATTGTTCTCCCACGGAAAGCGCCTTTTCTAGTCTTATAACTTATCAACCGAGAGAGGATCGACAGAGGGGAGAGAAATGTTAATACTTTATCGAAATACTTATGTAATTTAGCACTAGGATACAAGTTACATCTCCGACAGATGTCAACCTAATGCATGCTCGCCCTCTACCACCTCTACTGACTGATGACAACTCAGTATTAAAAGCATACTCGGATTCTAGCGATTACAGGCTACAAATTGATAATTAAACAAATAAAATAGAATAACCGCTAGGTAGCAGCATATACGGGTATATAAATTCTTAAGCCCTCATGCGGAAACAAAATTAATTTATAACTATCAAAATTTAACATATTCATTTACTACTATCTATCGAATCATTTGAGACGCGCGTTTCGTCGTACTATGACTCGTTAACCATGAGAGGAGTGCAAAATCAGTACTTCGTCACCGCATTCGCGTAATAAAACCATTAAATACAAGTTGTTTCTTAGGCTAATAGGAGACAGACTAATAGGCATAGAATAATCTCGGAGTCAGACATGTGTTGCACCGCTCTGAGAAGAGTCAAGGGAGCTGCAATAGAGTAATCGATTTTCTAGTACGAAACATTGTCTTAAGCTTTTGGCTAGCCTTTTTACCACGCATGCGACGTGATCATGCTAAGATGTTTGCTCCCAAGTTAACGCCTAGCAAACTAGTCATGTTGCAAGGGGATCGACATAATTTGGTAGGGTCCATAATGTGAAATTTCTTAAAAAAGACTGCTGTATGGGTTTTTGTAGCATTAAATTCTACTCGGTTACTGTCATACCATTTTTTTCAGGTTGACACCACGGTTGATATTGAAGATACCGAAAGGAAATTCTTTTTTATTTTTTTTTCCTCTGTAATGAGTAAGATAATAATATAACCAAATTTTTAAGCCCTATACATTTAATGAAGTAATATGAATACACTAAATATTAAATTTTCCCTTGTTCTTTATCTGCTACAATTGATTGTAAAACAAACAAAATACAAACATTAATAAAACGTCGAATGTTCCCAAGAGTACAATAATTTAGCTTTTTTATCGTTATCGGTTTTAGACTTCCCAGAACTTAATTGAATGAAGCCTTTGTTATTTTATCAAACAATAACAATTATATTTAATTATGTATTATAACATACTTCTGTCATTTTGACGAATTGATAATACCAGTGTACTCTAGTTGATTTCTGTGGTATATTGTGCCTCCAGTTTAACCAGTGGGTTCCAGATCAGGAGCTTCGATCATCCTAACTAGCACCATATCTGCATAGCACTGCAACTGAAGGTGTAACCTCAGCTCGTATTCATTTTTGACCCTACGGTCTTCAGTTAATTACAACCTTAGGCTATTTGTCAATCTGCTGAGAAAATGAGATAATAATAGAAATCCTTCAAATAAACTTTGTTTGTCGTTATTGGTTTATCTCTTTACTAGGTCGGCATATACCTTTTCAGTCCAATGGCAATTTGTATGTGGACTTATTTACTACTTTGTTACTTTCCTATGTTCATTCATTAATTGCTACATTGCATGGTCTTCTGATTTAGCCAATCCTTATTCGATTTCTGAACGTATTTCGCTCTTTGTAATATTCTAATCTTCGCCAGTTGCTTGTATCTTAAATGCGTCACGTCTTGTTTCCGCAATGCAAGTCAGTAATAATCTAATAGTGGCTTGATCTATCCTGAATTTCATTTTCTATTATATGTCCGTATTGTAAAGTTTAAACATCCTGCCAATTTAATACCCCCATTTACTTGGTATTTAAGATCTTTTGCTATGTATCCATAGCTAGATAGTGTAATATTAATAATTTTATATTTCTTTGGATTAATAACGAATTGGGTTTTTGGACTGTTGCAATCATATTAAACATACAATCTTCTTATATGCAGAAGGTTCAATCCCTCAGGATGGGATACCTATTTATTAATTTATTTAAGTATATCTGGCCTGGCCACGTACATAGGTAGTAGTTGTTCGCAGAAATGCAATTACGTCCGAGGCAGCACCATCGCGTTGTCTAAAAAGGTGCAGTGAAATACAAAAATGTATGTTTCGGCACTTGGACAACGTTGACGGGTAGTACGACATCCTCGCCGATATCCTTAGGATATGGAAAAAGGGCAACTCCCTCTCGTTATAGAAACTAATTTATCCGATAAACTAAACTTGCTGCTAAACCAGCGTTTCTCAACCTGTGGGACGCGCCCCACTAGGGGGGGGGGGCGTGATTACACTATTGAGGGAGCGAGAGTGTATCGAAAATAAATTATTATTAAAAACATTCATTAAAAACATTTAATATAATTTATTGAAAGGAAAGTAAAACAAAATACATTCTGATATAATAAAAAATAAAATACACATTTAGACTGATATAATACACCTATAAATAGGATTGTATTAGTACTGCACAATGTATTTACCTAATAATTAATATATCAATACTAAATTAAAAACAAGTTTAATAATTATTAGTGACTCCCTTGGGCCTGTTTTGCAGAGCAAAGATTTTTGAAGGATGGTTTAATATTAGAAATAGACACTCTGAGTTCTTTTTCTATATTTAGTTGAGATCTATATTTTGTTTTCAAAGCAGCCACCGCAGAAAATTCGGTTTCCCAAAGGTAGGATGTTGAAAATGTTAATAATGTATGAAACGCTTTTGTTTTCAGTGCAGTACACTGGTCATTCACCTCTGCCTTAAATTCAAAGAGTGATTTATTAAATTGTCTTTTGATTTCGCCACTTGCCGTGAAGTCTATGAAGATTTCTTCTTCGGGAGTATTTTGAAATGGAGCTTTTCATTCACACACAAAGTTTTTTTAAAAAATAATTTCTACTTTACATATGATTTTAATTTTAATTCGAAGTATTCTCGGGGTTTGTTAAGATACTTACTATGAAGCGTTTCTCAATGTCGTTTAAGTTTATTTGGTTTCATGCTCTCTGCTGCTAAGATTTTTAAGCAAATAACACACAGAGGCCTTTCTTCTTCATTTACTTCAGTACTGGTAAACACTAAATTTAAGTATTCTTGAGAATATTTTCTTGATTTTATTTTCGGAACCACGCTCGTCTGTGCTCTTGTTGATGCTTCACTATCGTCTAATGCTCGCTTACGCCCACTTAAAAATTTATCCATGATTCTGTATAAATTTACTGCCATGAATACTTAATACCTTGAATTTCAATTAACACGTAAATTACAACATACACATTCACTATAAATCCGATAGCAGCAGAAGGATCAACTCGACTGAGACGGGCTGTAATTGAACGAGGTGCAGCATTTATACACTTTTGGGCGGCCTTTCCGAATGTTCGAGACAACTTCTCGCGAAGCCGCTACCGATATGGTGGACGTGACAGAGAGCAATGGAGAGACATCGATTCTAGTTTTGTCAACGCAGCAGATATGTGTTGCCAAATATGAATAAATTTACTTATTCTTGGTAGTTTGTAAGGTTTGTAATTAAGGTCACAATGTAGCTTTAGCATCAAAATACTGAAAATACATTATTATTGCATGCATTGTTATTCTATGAGAGGGGGGAGGCGCGATGAAAATTATGTTTGAAAATTGTGTCGCAAATACTGAAAGGTTGAGAAATGCTGTGCTAAACCATAAACCTAGGAACAACAGCTAAAATAATTTTGATATGAATGATGTTAAAATAAAATTTAATACTTACAGCTGATAATCTACCTTGTTTCGTTCTTTAAACAACAATTTATCAACTTTATTTTAGTTACATATTATATTTTGTGTATGTTATAGTTCTGTGTATGTAAAAACTTACACAGAAAGATGCATTAACATATGAAGACCGAGAATTTTTATTTTCCCATTGCCAAAAGGACTTTAACGTGTTGCCCTTTTAAATCGCTACCTACAAAAATGCACTCTTGTGTAAAATAAAAAGTAATCTCGCTTTTAAAGGTAAGTAGATTACTTTTTAAAAATCGTTAGAAAACTTTTATATAAAATTGTTAGTAAATAAAAGAAAATGATTACGGGCCATTTAAAAACAATGCAGCTTAGTGTTACTTGACAGAGAAATGATTAATAATGGCAGCATGTAAAATGTAGGCTATGATGTAAACATTTCCTGTTTACTAGTAGTTCTGTATTTTATTAGCAGTACTTAATATCACAAATAGTAACTATTATGGATTATCTAGCCAATTTAATATTCCCTCTGTGTACCAATTATAAAAATAGATTAAATTACTGAAGCCAGTACTTATGAGTTCGAATAAAGACAGAATCTTTCTTAATGCATTTGAAAATACTACTCAGTATATATGACCACTACGCCAGACACTTTAATTTTGTACTCGACGCGCGTTTCGGTAACCATGTTAGCTTCATCAGGAGCGATGATTGCCTAAAGCTCTACTAGCTCAAGCAGAACTAATATATAGGCGAGGTCATCAGTTCTGGTTTAATAACCAGTAGAGGGGACTATAAGGAATAGGCTTTTGCGTCTCCTATCAGATACATCTTTAATTAATCTTAGAATATCTAATTTTATAGTATGATCAGTTGCAAGGGTCTATTTAACAATGCTAGACCTTTCTATTCTACGGTATCTTAAGTGTGCTAAATATCCTTAACACCTTGTTTTGATGCTGGGACGATGCTGGGTCTCATATGATATATCTAAACCTTTCTGCTTTGGTTTTTGCGCCTCTCGGCGCAAAGCCAATGGCAGATTTCGAGAAAACATGTTAATAATTATTTTTTCGTCCTTGTCCGACACTTTTCCTTTCGAACCACTGGCCAATGAATGCCCTCGACTTGTATCTCTATTTAGCAGCCGTTGTAGGCGTTATTTTTGGAATTTTTGGATGATTACGTAGGAACACAGCCTCAACGTGTAAACAGCACTCACGTTCCATAATATACTTCTTCTTCGAGTGCCACTCCTCTCGGAGATTAGAAATCATCACAGCTACTCTCACTTTATTTGCTGCTCTTCTAAACAGTTCAATTGAGCTGCAGCCAAACCAGTCGCGCAAGTTACGCAACCACGATATTCTTCTTCGTCCAACATTTCTCTTCCCTTTAATTTTGCCCTGCATAATATTCCGCAATAGTGAATACCTTTCTTCCCTCAACACATGTCCCAAATATTCCAGCTTCCTTTTTTTAATAGTGTTCATTAGTTCTGGGACTTTGTTTAGTCTTTGGAGATTCTCGTTATTGGTTACCCTATCAATCCATGACACTTTCAGAATGCGCCGATAACACCACATCTCAAAATCTTCAATACTTTTAGTATTGTTCTGCCTCAAAGTCCATGCTTCCACTCCATAAAGAAGCGTTGAGAAGACATAACAACGCAACATTCGTAGCCGCAGTACCAGGCTTAGATCTCGATTGCAACAGAGTTTTCTCATTCTATTAAAGCTTTATCTTGATATCTCTATTCCGGTTTTAATCTCCTTTGTCTGATCTGTGTTCTCGTTCAGCCATGTTCCCAAGTATTTGTAGCAATTGACTTTCTCAACACTTATGTTATTAACCAGAAGACGATCCTGGTTATTTTGAGATTTTGTCATCACCATAAATTTTGTTTTCTTTAGATTCATCTTTAGACCAAATTTATACCAGCTGTTATTTAACCGCTCAACAAGATGTTATAGGTCTTCTAAACTTTCTGCTAGCAGAACTGCGTCATCGGCGTATCTTACATTATTCAGGGTTTCACCGTTTACCGTTATGCCCTCGTCCGCCTCAGACAGAGCTTCCTGACATACACTCTCGCTATAGATATTAAACAAAAGGGGTGACAGTATGCAGCCCTGATGTACTCCCCGCCGAATCTCTTCTCTAATATACTATTTAACCATAAATAAGGTTAGAAACGAATCTCCTTCCACAAAGTGTTGTTTGCAGGGGTGCCAATAACAATCTCAACAAAAAAAAGGAATTTCTTTAATCGTTTATTCGTTAGTTATAGGCGACACGTTCTTACTTGTTATGTTATTAATTAATGAGTGGCAATGTTAATATTTATATTATAGAAAAAAATAGATAAAGCGTCAGTTTCAGGTTACACCTAATTTAGTACTCATACACAATTTAAATAGAAATGATATATATTTTACTATGCAGTATTTTTCATTTTCCCTTTATGCTTTAAAAAACAAAAAAATGCATCTACAATGCTAGAAACCGTACATCTTTTAGGAAAACATCTCCTTTCTGGCATGTATTACATTTTCTACTATGTTTCCTGTTTCGTACCTGAATTTATATTACAGAGTATCTTACATGTGTACATAAAAATGTACCAGGTAAAACCTAAAGAATAATGGTAATGCTGTACAATAATAATAAAAGTTTTTACTTCATAAAAAATTAATAATAATAAATAATAATTTTAATCGTAACAATAATAAAATTTAAGAAGTAAATTTAACACACTGCCTGCCCTATACTACTGTTGAGAAAGTAAATGAGTGGACATTTTAGAGCGTATATACGTATGCCTAAATGTGTGCATGTGTATAACACGAGAATGAGTAATCCAATTCACCGAACTTTCATTCACCTATACGAGGCTGGTTTGAAAAGTCCGTGCAAAAATAAAAACTACTTATGTGTTTGGGGGTAAACCTTTTTTATTTTTCGACATAGTCTCCTTTTAGGCTTATACACTTCATCCAACGATGTTCTAGTTTGTTGATCCCTTCCGAATAATAGGATTTGTCCAAGTCTGCAAAATATGCATTAGTGTCTGCAATCACCTCCTCGTTTGAATAAAATCTTTGTCCCGCCAGCCATTTTTTCAAATTGGGGAACAAATAGTAGTCCGAGGGAGCCAAGTCTGGAGAATAGGAGGGTTGTGAAACGAGTTGGAATCCTATTTCATTAATCGTGCGACCACAACTGCTGAGGTGTGTGCTGGTGCGTTGTCGTGATGGAAAAGGACTTTCTTGTGGGCCAATCGCGGGCGTTTTTTCTTGCAGCTCGGTTTTCAAACGGTCCAATAAGGATGAATAATATTCACCTGTAATAGTTTTACCCTTTTCCAGATAGTCGATGAGGATTATCCCTTGCGAATCCCAAAAGACAGTCGCCATAACCTTTCCGGCCGAAGGAACGGTCTTCGTCTTTTTTGGTGCAGATTCCCCCTTGGTAACCCATTGTTTAGATTGTTGTTTGGTCTCAGGAGTATAGTAATGTATCCATGTTTCATCCACAGTGACGAAACAACGCTTAAAGTCCTCCGGATTCTTCTGGAACAGCTGCAAACCATCCTTGCAACACTTCACACGGCGTTTTGCCTTTCATAAAGTAATGTTTAATCACCACACGAAATTCTTTTTCGTCCATTTCTTGAAAATCACTCGACTTCCTTGATTCACACGAATGCCAAACACAAAGAAATAGACCAATATGGCTGAAACTTGGTGTGCGTTCATTCAAGAGATACTACTAACTAAACATCACCTCGATACGCGCCGGTGGTGCCATCTCTCGGACTTTGCACGGACTTTTCAAACCAGCCTCGTAGATACATCATCTTACCGTATCCTTTGATATAATTTGCTTGAATAGTATAGGTAATCTTATTCATTTAAAAGAGTAAACCAATTGAAGTTATAACCTTATGCAGCACAAAACAAGGGAAGTTGTTTTTATTGATACTCATAAAGATTTAGAATTATATTATAATCCAGTTTAAAATTCGAAACATACTGATGTTAACTAATATAGGTTCAAAATTTAGATATAGACGTCTTCAAAAAAAATATCAAAATAATTTAATTTATAGAAGTTTTTAAAAAAGAGTTACCCCATAATTCTATAAAACTACCGACTTTCGTATTCAGGTACCAAGATATCATCGACACATTCGAGTCACAAAATCAGATCAATCCAAGCCACTTTATGATCTTACTGTAATATTTTATCTTTTCTATTACATTCCTTCTTTCATAGGTATATATACAAAAAAGAAAAGTGAACCGCATCGATCTGAATGATATTCACTGTGAACAAATGTAAACAGACGCGTCTTAACAGCAAGTGTGCAAGTTCAATGACGTAATACAGGAACTCGCACATTAGAATTTCTTATATGAATCACCGTTAAAACTGTAAATAATTTCAATGGCGGTCTTCTTCTTCCTTATTATTGATTACATTTATTGTTAATAAATAATAAACACTAAAAAATTTACAAATAATCTAACTGCTAACAATAGTATAACACAAATCGAGTACATGTAATAACATTGAAGAAAAAAAAATAGTGATAAGGACAAACACTACAGTCTGTATACGTAACATATTTGTGGACAGAGACAAGTCACCGAAGTATAAATCCCATAATTATAGCAGTAAAATAAACATATAAACAAATGACGACTTCTTGTTCTATACGGTATAAGCAAGGTATCAAAATTCAATAGGCCCAACAGTCGGATTCATCAGCTGAATTGCTGAACATCTTGAAAAGTAGCATAAAGTCAGTAGATCTCCTTTCTTATGACACTTCAAGGTAGAAAATTAAAAAGATTACATCTTCCTACGTAATCAAGGCAAACTATATTAACATAATCCATAAATAACTTCATAAATTTATCTTGAATCCTCTCATAATTGTATTTATGAGATGATTATTAAAACCATACAAATTTTTTTTCTTGTTTTTTTTTATGGATCTAGCACACGTGCTGTAGGGGGGTCCCTAAGGCGCTACAGGAGCGACACGTGTGCGGAAAAAGTGATTCACGTTGTTCTTGAATCGCTGTAAATGGTACTCGGTGGGAAACATAGTCCTGGGCAAATTATTCCAAAGGGATCATGTAACAAGCTGAACCTCATACGGATATGAAATATCAGCCCGAAGTGTATTTCTAACATGCACCGCTCTGGGAGGAATTAAACGGGCCACATCGTTCGAACATTTTCAATGAAAATACTTGTAGAATAAGCTCAAGTCGCCAATCGTTCTTCGATGTTCTAGCGAATCCAGGCCGCCGGTCAGTTCCGGGTCTCCAATCAGACGAACAGCTCTTCTCTGAATAGAATCCAACAAATGCATTGTATGTTTGGGAGCGGATTATAACAATTTTAAAGTTACTGCTAGAACATTTATACGCTATAGATTAATCAATCTAAGCTGCTTACACCTCTGTCTAGTAATCCTATTAATACGAGGACGAAATAGTAGCTGTTGTATCAAATATAGCCCCTAGTTGGCGCAGTGGCTTTATATAGCGAGTTCCATAGCTAAATGAAAGTAATGCTCCAGTTTAAATAACCGGCCAATTCAAGCCAGACTTGTGCAATTAACGTTCCGTACTTTGGTTGCTTTTAAAATAAAAAAAAAAACTGTTACGGAGCTATAAAATGATCAATAACCCCACAAAACACACCCCAAACGAGTTTTCAACAAAGTTTGTTTCCAATCTTTGTTGAAAAGTGATGACATTATAATTTTTGTTTTTATATACCAGATAAATTATTTAAGGTAAAGCACACGTGATCATTTTCGTTTAATCCATACCCTGTGGAGAATATTCCAGAATTTTTTCAAAATTTTTAATCAGTACTTTTGGAGATAGTGGGGAGGCAAAGATTTTAGGCAATTTTTAAAAATAATACAAAGAAGAGCGTGGGTAAATATTAAATTATATATATTCTTGAACTCGTATTTCTCTCTCTTTCATTTGACAGCCCACTCGATGACCTAGTAAAAAAAATTTTTTTTTTTACTTTCGATACACCCCTAAAACTGACCCTAAATCAAAATTTAACTTTCAAATTACACGGCTCTGATGGGACCAAGAATTCCTATATTAGTGCTAAATTTCAACTTTCTATGTCAAATAGTTTCGAAAGAAATCGGGTGTGACAGACAAACAGACAGGCACCAAAATGATTTTATAAGTGTTCCTTTCGCACGGAACACTAAAAAATACCCTATATAATTTCGTAGCTGCATAAAGACTTCTCTCCTGCTGTAAAACGAGCTTATGATTTATGAGGGACTGGGAAATAAATGATTTTGCATGACAAATTCGTGAAGTAGAAAGAAAGTCAGGAGAACGCAAAAGAAATATAAAACTTAAATTTAGATTCATTTATCATTAGCATTGTAGCATTTTGTAAAAACGAGGTTAGAGGGTTAATTTTACCAGATATCCTTGAAGAAACTTAGTGACTACTATACACGACCAGAAGATAATAATATAAAAGGTTAGAATGGCTATTCTTTAAAAAAAAATTGATGCAACCTCTAATATATAATATCATAGTACTTAAATAACAAAAGTGTTGGATATCAATGTGCAGAATTAGGATTTTGCTTTTCTTGGAACACGCATAGAACAACCCACGAGTAACACAAATGGAACGAACCTCTAAATGTGTTAGTATCGGCGCGATGAGTTCTTTATGTACGCTGCCAAACCACAACAAATGTTTAATATACTTTTAAGTTAAGTTAGTAAGTTAAAAAAAATTAGAAGAATAGAGGTAATAGGGGTTACAAAGGTCCAAGGAACTTATAGTATAAACAGTGGCCTTAATGTGAAGTACTACGATATTTTACACTTGAAATATATCCAATTTCTAAATTTATAAAATCTTTCAATGAACATTTATTTTATTTTTTTCGTGCACACTCATGTATGGTTGTCTAATAACAGTATTTTATAATATAACTAGCCGTGCCCGTGGCTCCGCTCACGGGGACTTTATTCATTCTTGTGGTCACTGCGCATTCCTTATGTTATCTAACGTAATAAAATATATCCTGTAGCCTAGCTAGAGAATATATGCATGAATAAAAAAAAAACACGTAAATCGGAGTGGTTCTCGAGTAATAAGAACACTAAGGCACAAACAGGCGAACAGAGAGACGTTACATTTTATATATATTATATTATTTGCTACATAATATTGTTCCATATTTAATGGTTTAGGCAGCGTATTGCAAGAGAACGCGCTAGCGGCAAACTTTTTTCCGACTTGATTTACTATAATCGTCACTGCTTATTCCTTATGTGACGTAACGTAATAAAATATATCCTATAACCTGGCCAGAGAACATATGTATGTTTTTAAAAAAAAAGCACGTAAATCTGATAAGTGGTTCTGGAGTGATAAGCGCACTAACGGACAGGTAGACAGAGAGACAGGCAGAGAGACAGGCAGAGAGACGTTGCATTTTTTATATATTATAGAAGATTATAGATAACCTGGCCAGAGAACAAATGTATGAATTAAAAAAAAAAAACACGTAAATCGGATAAGTGGTTCTCGAGTGATAAGCGCACTAACGGACAGATAGAGGGACGTTGCATTTTATATATATTATGTTCTTTGCTACATGATATTGTTCCATATTTAATAGTTTAGGCAGTGTATTGCAAGAGAAACGGGCTAGCCGAAAACTTTTTTCCGACTTGATTCACCATTATCGTCACTGCTTATTCCTTATGTTACCGAATGTAATAAAATATATCCTATAACCTGGCCAGGGAACAACCCACGAGTAACACAAATGGAACGAACCTCTAAATGTGTTAGTATCGACGCGATGAGTTCTTTATGTACGCTGCCAAACCACAACAAATGTTTAATATACTTTAAAGTTAAGTTAGTGAGTTAAAAAAAAATTAGAAGAATAGAGGTAATAGAGGTTACAAAGGTTTAAGGAACTTATAGTATAAACAGTGGCCTTAATGTGAAGTACTACGATATTTTACACTTGAAATATATCCAATTTCTAAATTTATAAAATCTTTCAATGAACATTTATTTTATTTTTTCGTGCACACTCATGTATGGTTGTCTAATAACAGTATTTTATAATATAACTAGCCGTGGCTCCGCTCACGGGGACTTTATTCATTCTTATGGTCACTGCTTATTCCTTATGTTACCGAATGTAATAAAATATATCCTATAACCTGGCCAGGGAACATATGTATGGTTTAAAAAAAGGCACGTAAATCGGATATAAGTAGTTCTCGAGTGATAAATGATATATTATATACATTATAGGTTATGAACTTTTGTCCAATAAACTAATATTGAAACTCAGTTTTGTATAGAATTAGTGATCTACTTTATTATTTTGATATATTTAAAATATATTTAAAAAACAAATATTATGTGATATGTTCACGATGAAATGTATATATATACATATATATATATATATATATATATATATATATATATATATATATATATATATATATATATATATATATATATATATGTATATGTATGTATATATATATATATATATATATATATATATATATATATATATATATATATATTATATATACATATATATATATATATATATATATATATATATATATATATATATATGTATATATATATATATATATATATATATATATACATATCATCATTCTTTTACAAACCGTGCGGATTTGAGAAAAAAAAGTCTTCATAATTTCGATTTGCCTTAAAAATGTTTTGTGGCTTTTATACGGGAAATTAGTCAAGTGTATCGGGATTTTTTTTCCCAAATATATATTTTGTAAAATATGGATGTTATAAATTATTGCAGACCAGTAATCGGCGGCACATTAAAAAAGCAATATCTCCGGTTCTTTTTATCCTATAAACTCCGTTCTTCCGCCATTTGATTGCTCTTTATGTTTACTTTCGCAAAATATAACCACGGAGTTTTTTAATTGTTTATTTATAAAAAATAATAACAATGAAATTGTTTAAATAATTTTTTCATGCTTGCCTCCACAACATATAAAATCGAGAAAAATACGATTATATTCGCTATGTTTTAATCTAAAAAACCTGTATTTTTAAAAAGTGGGGTCTCTATTAGGTCGGAAAGTATTATATAATTTTGAGCGCACGTCATGCGACAAGCACCGCGCGCATAGAACTCTAACAGAGTCTCGTCACGTTTGCGCCCATTTCTTTTTGAAAGGTCATCTTTTTATATCAGTACTTCTATATTAAAATTACATTTAATACGTAGGCTGAAAAGTTTTTGGTCTAGCTACTTAAAACACATTTTGTTGCAAAATTCGACTATATTCATCAAAAGCCATACAATCAGTCCAACGCTTTTCTAACATTTCTATACCTTTCTTGTAGAAGAATTTGTCTTTACCTTCAAAATAGGCCTCAGTTTCGGCGATAACTTCTTCAATGGAGCCAAATCTTCTCCCCGCGAGCATTTTTTTGAGGTCTGCGAATCTGCGAATAGATAATAGTCGCTGGGAGCCAAATCTGGACAATACGGTGGATGAGGAAGCCATTCGGACTTCAATTCATGCACTTTTGCCATCGTAAGCATTGACTTGTGACACGGTACATTGTCTTGATGAAAGAGCACTTTTTTCTTGTTCATTTGAGGCCATTCTTTGCGATTTCTGCCTTTAAACGCAACAATAACTTTATATAATATTTGCTATTAATGGTTTTTTCCTTCTCAGCATAGTCGATGAAAATTATTCCATACGTATCCCCCAAATACAGAGGCCAAAACCTGCGCGGCTTTCATCGGCTGCTGTCCACTCAGCTGACTGCCGATTTTATTCCGATGTGTAGTGGTGGAACCACGTTTCATGCATTGTCACATATCGCATGAAAAAATCCTTTTCATTGCGCTTAAACAGGTCCAAACAGCGCTCAGAATCATCAACACGTTGTTTTTGGTCCACTGCGAGCAAACGCGATACCCATTTCGAACAGAGCTTTCTCATGCCCAAATATTCAGGCAAAATATGACCAACATATTCTTTGGATAACTTTAGGGTGCATCTCTCATGTAATTTCACTTTACGGTCATCCAAAACAATGTTGTGGATTTTTTTATGTTTTCCAGTGTTATCACCTCAATTGGGCGTCCAGAGCGTTCAACATCATTTGTATCGAAGCGTTTAAATTCAGCATACCAGTAAATGATGAGTGATTTTCCAGAGGCAGAGTTCCCGGGACACTTATCAAGCCATTGCTTTGCTTGAATGGTATTTTTTCCATCAAGAAACAGTGTTTAATCAACACACGAAATTCGATTTTTTCCATTGTTTTGAAAATATCAAAAGTAGCGTCACTGTAACGTGTAAACTAATAGTCGAAATGTCATGAAGTTTTGACACGTATCGTTTGAAGGTTGGTACTTCCTAAAAATCATATACATTTTTTGAAAAGGGCGACATCTATGTCTCAGGCCAAAAACTTTTCAGCCTACGTATTACATTATACAAAAAAACGAACAATTAGAAAGTGAACCTTATTATTAGACTAAATGTTCAAATGCACACTCATCCAAAACTTAAAAATGTAATTATTTAATACTAGAACAGAGACAAACTCAGCTGAAATGAAAATTTAAAAAATTACATATCTCTATGATGGGGCAAGTGCGCAATACACAAACAAAAAAAAAATTATCAGTCTCACTCATCATTTGAAAGATCTTGGTTTAGTTGCAAGCACTTGTTTCCAACATCCCATGGCAAGAGTACGTACGATGGTTTGGGTGGGACTTTGGAAAGGTTTGCTGCTAGAACCAGCCTTCAAAGAGTGACTAATCTAATCTAAATGTCAAAAGAATTATTTGAATGAGCAACTGAGTCTCTTTCTAACATGTTATTGAAATTTGTAAAGAATAAAGAATATGTTGAAGAGACAAAAAAATAAGAGGTAGGATTTAAAATGGCCCTAGCAATAAAAGGGACGGTAATGGTATTTTCCCGGTTTTATAAATTGTGGGGGCAAGCATGAAAAATTATTTAAACAATTTCATTGTTATTACTTTTAATAAATAAACAATTAAAAAATTTTACGGTTATACTTGCGAAAGCGAACATAAAGAGCAATAAAATGGCGAAAGAACGTAGTTTACATGATAAATAGAACCTGAGATATTACTTTTTTAATGTACCACCGATTAGTGGACTGCGATAATTTATAACATCAATAGGTCACAAAATATACATTTGGAAAAAAAATTTCGATATGTGTCGACTAATTTCATGTAGACGAGCCATAAAAAAATTTTCGGGCAAATCAAAATTGTGAAGTGAAAGTAGGTGTACGGTTTGTAAAAAAAAGACCCATATATATATATATATATATATATATATATATATATATATATATATATATATATATATATATATAAATGTATATCCAATCCCGCAGGTCCGTATACTTATTTATTAATTTATTTAATTATATTTGGCATGGCCACGTACATAAATAAGTAGTGGTTGTTCGCAGAAATGCCAATAACGTCCGAGGCAGCACTACCGAGTTGTCTAAATAGTCCTGTGAAGTACAAAAATGTATGTTTCGGCACTTGGACAACGTTGACGGGTATTACAACATCCTCACCGATATCCTTAGGATATGGAAAAAGGGTAAAATCCTTACGCAGGCGGAGAGGTGAACGATAAACAATATATATATATATATATATATATATATATATATATATATATATATATATATATATATATATGTATATGTATATATATATATATATATATATATATATATATATATATATATATATATATATATATATATATATAAATATATATATATATATATATATATATATATATATATATATAAATATATATATATATATATATATATATATATATATATATATATATATATATATATATATAAAACTCCTGGACAACATTAACGCAACAATCTGAAAATTAATTTATCTTTTTCTTATGTCAGTTTTAAAGTTTATCGACTATTCGAATAGTAGGCTATGCATATTTTGTTTCGTTGTTTATGACAGAAATCGAAACAATTCGTTTAGATTTACAGTTTTAAAGAATTTTTTAGAAGATAAACAAATTTATGTAATAATGCGATAGATTTTCTTTAAAAGTAAGCTTATAAATAGTTGTTTTTCATAGTAATACGTTTTTGTGGTAGACTGTATTATTTTTGACCCCGAAGAACTAGAAAAATGAATCGAGCAAGGAATTTAACTGAACACGAGGTAGTGCGAACCTCAGTTTTATTGGACGAGGGATATTGTCAGAGTTATGTTGCCAATTTATTAGGCAAACATCGTTCCACAATAAGTAGTATGGTAACACACTTGAATGAAGTAGGAACTTATTCTAGAAGGCTAGGGCAAGGGCAAGGGCGAAAACGATGCACTAGCGACCTAGATGAACGTTTTATAAGACAATATGCTTTAAGAAACAGGACTGTCACTAGTTCTATAACAAGAAACGAACTCGAAGCAGTTCGCAATGTTACAATTTCTTCTAAAACAGTTAGAAGACGGTTTAAATGAAGCTGGATTAAACAGTAGGAGACCAGCCACTGCGCCCTTGCTTACTAGAGAGAACAGAGTTGCCAGGTTACGTTTTGCTCGAAATCACGAAAAACTGGTCTGTGGATGATTGGAAACAAGTTTTCTTCACAGATGAAACTAGGGTTAGTCTAAAACATCTAGATGGTCGTGAGCGAGTATGGCGAAGACCAGGAGAGAGGTTTGCTCCTTGCAATATCTCGGCAAGGATTCAATTCGGCGGTGGCTCTGTTATGTTCTGGGCTGGCATCTGCTTTGATGCTCACACAGAGTTAGTTCCTATCCGTACGAGATCCATGAATGCTGACTACTATCTTGAGACTATTGTAATAGAACATGTGATGCCTTTCGGTCATTTTGTGGGGCCCAATTTCCTGTTTATGCAAGACAACGCTCGACCTCACGTGGCTAGGGAGGTACTCGATTATCTTAATCAAGTTGATATAACGATTATGCAATGGCCACCAAAAAGCCCGGATCTGAATCCAATAGAACATGTATGGGATCATCTTAAAAAAAATGTGAAACGTCATATACCTGCACCTAGAAACCTCGGGGAACTTGAAAATGCAGTTATCACAGAATGGGAGCAAATTCCTCAAGATTTTATCTAAAATTTAATTAGAAGCAAGCCTAGGCGCATAAACGCTGTCATCCGAAGTAGAGGAGGCAACACACACTACTAGTGTCCCAGTTACACCATTAATTTTGCTACTAGTGTCCCAGTTTATTTTTTTCATTATTACATAATTTGCACGATTTTGTTATTAGGTCTTAAGAATAATTTTAATTCGAATCTTATAGAGAAATTTGGTAGCTATTTCACTTTTAAAGTATCCGAATAAGTTTTTTCTAACTTTTAGTGTAACCAATGTTCATAAAAAATTATTAAAATTAATTCATTATAGTGATTTGTATAATTTAATATATTGTTGCGTTAATTTTGTCCAGGAGCGTATATATATATATATATATATATATATATATATATATATATATATATATATATATATATATATATATAGATATATATATATATATATATATATATATATATATATATATATATATATATATATATATATATATATCTATATATATATATAATAATAAGTTTTTTCTAACTTTTAGTGTAACCAATGTTCATAAAAAATTATTAAAATTAATTCATTATAGTGATTTGTATAATTTAATATATTGTTGCGTTAATTTTGTCCAGGAGCGTATATATATATATATATATATATATATATATATATATATATATATATATATATATATATAGATATATATATATATATATATATATATTATATATATATATATATATATATATATATACATACACATGCATGCGCTTCATGCATCTTACACTTTAAACTTTGTGTGTCTTATTTTCAAGAAGTGTGTAATACTTGAAATATGACAATCATATTTTGTTGTATTGTGAACATAACAAATCCTATTGAAATGTGTATTTTATTCTACGTACAACTAGACCTTGTTCTTTTCAACAGTTTAAAAATATAATACCGCAGTTCTTGTTATAAAATAAATGTTCCCTCATATCAATTGAAATTTAAATTGAATGCAGACTGCAGTATTTCTAAAAATAAATTATGTCTATAAAATAAATTAAGAATAAAGGCAAAATAATTTATTTCAATAATATCGGCAAAATATACGAAATTTTTTTAGACTTTTTGGTGGTATATTTTTAATACAGACTTTTGTATAAAAGAATTTGCAAATGCAACGGCATAACGGACAAAAAAGAGTTTTATAAATTGGGCCTTTGTATGTATTATTCGCCTGATTTGGTTATTGTGTTGTTTATGAATTTTTTATTATGCATATTAATTTTATATCTTACTTTCATATAACTTGTTTTCACGGTCGAATACTATTATTTTATGTATATTTTAATTTAAACAGTTTTTCAAAGTAATATAAAATGTATTGTTTCATATTGTTTATTTTCAATTCAGTTTCAATATTTCTAAATAATTTGTTCTTCAAAAAGTTTCTCCGTTTGTCCTTGTTTTTAAATAATGAAACATTTGGTGACTAAACTGGCATGTCAGGGTTAGTGTGCAAAGTCCAAGATCGAAGAAAGAAAGATGCACTGCTATGGCCATAGGCAAATAGGAAACTAATTAAGATATTAATTTTTTAGCGGAAACTGTAAAAATAAAACGAACAATTCAAACGAGACCACTGCTGAACTTAGCATAGAGGTTCTTTATTTTACTTACTTTGCCCACGTTTTTGCGATATTGTGAATTCAGGACGAATCTCACCCGCAATCTTATCAGAGAGCCCATTACACGTATCCAGAAAACGTTATTAACGAAATATATGTTAGCGTCTGAGAAAATTGTGTAAAAAAATATGTAGTGGCTTATTAAACCAAGAGCGTCAGCAAGTTTTATCCTTGCTTTCAAAGTACAAAAATAATGGATAACTCCACTTGCCGTCTATTAATCTTTTCTTGCATTTCGTATCAGACAGCACTGAAATTTTATAGGCTACTGATATCCCTGGAGATATGGTAACTGGATCTTTCCTGCTATCAGCATTGTGTTACAAGATATCGAACTCTGTCATCTTCATCTAGACTAGATAGATTTTTTTATTGTTCACTCCTCCGCCTGAGTAGAGATTTTGCCCCTTTTCGTATCCTAAAGATATCGGCGGGGATGTCGTAATACCCGTCAATGTTGTCCAAGTGCCGAAACAACATATTCTTGTATTTCACAGCACTTTTTAGAGAACGCGGTAGTGCTACAACGGACGTTATTGCATTTCTGCAAACAACTACTACCTATGGACATAGCCAGGCCAAATATACTTAAATAAATAAAGTATACCGACCTGACGGGATTGGAACCCGCGACCTTCTGCACCTCAAGCAAGTTACTACGCCACTGAGCCAAGGACTGCGACATTATGCCCACGTTGTCAAGCATTTTTGGAACTATCGTGACCACTTGATTTATATGAAACGTCGCATATTAGGAAAGTACTGGTAAATTAAGAAAAAGCCCCCGATAATACTGGGTACCATCATCTGTATCAAAACTTTATATCACCGTCCACGTGAGAGTGCTTCCACGTGAGATAACATTTTGTATAACATGACAATTAATTAGAAAATTGACAAAACATTGTACGTTGAATATCTCATTTGTTGAAACTTTGCCTATTTTTCTTATTTTTTTACATATCTTTTCGGGGTTGTCGAGTATTTTTTTTTTATTTTATAAAATAAAAAGTTACAATTGTCATCACAATTTCACTTAACCTGTTCACCTTAGCGCTGGAAGATGTGTTTAGAAATCTGAACTGGCATGACAAAGGAGTTAACATAGATGGCATACGACTCACCACTTAAAGTTCACAGATGACACTGTCATTATTAGCGAGATAGCAGAGGAACTTCGAATCATGTTGCAAGAACTCCATGAGGCTTCTTTAAAGGTTGGACTAGAAATTAACGCAAATAAAACCAAAATAATGAATCCCCGAGACATAGATGTGACTATTGCCAACCAGTTGTTCGAAAACGTGCCATCGCATATATATTTAGGACACAAGATCCAATTGAGAAAAGAGAACCAAGATGCAGAAATGTCCAGACGATCAAGTCTTGGATGGGCAGCATTCGGTAAACTGGGACATTTAACGAAGCTACCAGTTATCTCCAAAAAAAAAATGAAAGTCTTTAATAGTTGTATAATGCTTGGTCTCATTTATGGTATAGAAACTCCGGTACTACCACGCAAGTCAGCTGACAAGTTCCAAATCACTCAAATAGCAATGGAAAGAGCAATGTTTGGAATAAGCCTTAGAGACTGAATTAAAAACCAAGATATCCGAGAAAGAATAAAAGTACCGGATGTATTGGAAAAAATAGCACGGCTAAAGTGGCAATGGGCGAGCAACCTTGCGAGACAAGATTCGAATAGATGGACTAATAAATTGTTAACATAGAGGCCAAGGGAGACCAAGAGAAGTGTGGGAAGACCACAAAAGCGATGGCGAGACGACATCCAGAGGATTGTAGAAACGAACCGGACACAGGTTGCAATGTCTAGAAGGGTATGGAAGGTTTTGGAAGAGGCCTACATTCAGAAGTGGATGAACACAGGCTGAGAAAGAAAAAAAGAAGAATAAGTTGTCATATTATAGTGATAAAAGCAGATACCACACATTGCATATTTAAATATGATACTTATCTATCGATGTATGTGGAAAATCGTTCCTTAAAGTCTTATGTATAATATATGAGATATTACGCAATTGTTATTATTTAACATGAAATTCATAATTCAAAAATCATTATACATGTTCTTCCTAACAAATCTTTGGAGTGCTAGTGTATTATTTTAAAGCCACTTAAGGCTTACCCCTAGTTTCTTATTGTCCCTAATTCAATTTTTCTCTACGCTACTGAAACGCAACCCACCTGATTTCGACTGTACCTGCTACGGATCGCGTGACCAATGTCATGCCAATCGATGTGCCTGTAATTCTTATTCTGCTCCACATTAACCCCAGCCAATTTACTTTGCTTCAAATAGTATTTATTAAAATGTTGTTAAACCCTACAGTGCCACCACGCCGCCTTTTTGTCAAGGTCGACTAGTTCATGTTGACGTGTCATTTTTGCTATTTATTGTAACTTTGTGTCGTCCATAACTTTTTTTTTATTTATTGTATATAACAAAAAGAAATAAATATATCATTATGTCACCATTTTGGAGGTCGTTAGACATTAAACAACTCGACGTGATTAGTTTTTGCAACTTTTTTTTTTATCTCGGCAGACCAACAAACCACAATTTTATCGTAGCAACGAGATATCATGCCTTGGTATTTCGTAGGAACAAATAGGTAAAAAATTTCACTTAATTATAATTTTACCTCAAAAATATTGCTTCCTAGATACAACTAAATGCACAGAACTAAGGACATGAAAAAAAATGTATTGATCTTAAAAGTGTTCGGATATTAGTGCAAGATCACTCGGTCGTGGATACTAACCAAACGCCCATAAAACAATAAAAATACCATCATATATAGTTCAATGTTTTGTAAATGCACGTAGATATACCCTCAAAAATGGGAGAATTGGCTCGTTTTTGGTTTTTTTTAGCGTATTTTTACAATTTTACCATACATTTATGGAAGATAAACTAAAAATTCTGACATATGACCAAAAGGACCAATCTCTCCCGACCATAAGGTTCAAATGACATCCATAGCCCCTTACATTTTTCGTTTTTTATCACAGCATCAAAATATGTCGCTAAAAAACCTAAAACGGGACAATTCTCCCATTTTTGACGGTGTTGCCTAAATTTTTCAAAGATCGCAATACTTTTTAATTTTTAAAAAAGTGGCATTAGCCGACGATTTCACTCCAAATTCGTATTTTGATTGGAGTATACCATAAACAATACCTTAACGCTCACAAAAACAAACGCTAAAATGTTAAAAATTGCCCAGAGGAAGATGGAACGCTCTATGCTGGACATTCGATTGTCCGATAGGGTGAATAATTTAGAAACTTCAGTAATATAATCGAAAGGATAGCATGTTTGCAGGACTAGTAGATAGGCTGCAAGGATAGGACGAAAATTATTGGAATGACGACCACGCATGGACAAAAGAAGTGTAGGAAGGCCCCTAATACGATGGGGATGACTTAAAGAGGGCTTTTGGTCAGTAGATAAGATAGGCACAAGATTGCTCAGGCTGGATACGTTCAAGGGAGACCAGCAATGGATGTATATGGCTGAATGAAGAAGAAGAGTAGACGATACCTTTACCATAAACAATGTGTTCCTAAATACAACTAAATCAGAAAAATTTATTGCATTGAAATTCATTAATATTCAAAATCTTAACCTACCTTTTCATAACATAAGTTGCACACGTTTAATCGTATCTGGTAACACATTATTTTGAGAGTTAATTCGCGGGTCCACAGTATCGCCATGTGTGACTTTTAACTTACATTCACCTATAAAGCACTAAAAATACTTTACTTTTTAGCCCAGTCGTCAGAGGCACAAATTCTGACAAAAAGCTCTCATTAAATGTTAACAGGATGCATTTAGGCATACACGTAGAATACAATAAAAAAGTTTGCTGTTCTAAAAGGTACGCTAAGTCTATAAAATGAAAAATTCGGTTTTTCGCAAATATCTCTAAAAATAAAAAAGATATCGAAAAATTACGTTACAGAATGAGGAGTTTTATAAAGAATGGATTATTTTTTTTTTTTAGTTTTACTGTCATTTAAAAAAATATATTTAAAATAAAATGACCCCTTTAGTTGTAATGAGAATCATACTTCCCATCTCATTTATTATTAAATTAATGTTTCTGTATATCGTGAAATATTTTGATATTGGCTTGGCTATTAAGGGGTTTCTCGGGGTGTTGATTAAGAATCCGATGACAGATTCGAAAAATTCAAAATGGCGAATCCAATATGATGGTCAGAGAGTACGTAATTCATTTAATTTCTTCGAGTAATTTAGAATTTTTGTGTTTTCAGTAACTGTTTGGTTTGTACCTGGATATTTAAATGAAATATAAATACTTTATACTTAAAGCTTAGACTTTTTTTGACCATTTAGTACCATATTGCTTTGAACGTAAAATTGCCGTCGGCGCCCTAGAGCAGGCAAATTTTCATATTTTAAAACTCAATTTTTAAATATATGCTCAAGGATTTTTTTTCAATACTATATTTTATTCAATATTTGTAATTTACTGTATACCTTCGACCGGTGGGCGTAGACTTTCAAATTAACCTATTTGGCGGGCTATACTTTTTGAATCACCTATCCGAATTTTTAATAAATTCTTCAAAGGGATATAAAAAATGATTGAAATATTGAAAATGAGTGTTAAACATACTTTTCAGAATGTATACTTTTAACGAATCTCGAGCTTGTTTATATTCGACTGGTTAAACGCTACCTCACCTTAGTGCAAAAATACCTACTACATAGGGTGAAAAGTCCCGAGATTTTTCAAGAGACAAATAACAAAAAAAAC
Source organism: Pachyrhynchus sulphureomaculatus (assembly GCA_019049505.1). NCBI lineage: Eukaryota > Metazoa > Arthropoda > Insecta > Coleoptera > Curculionidae > Pachyrhynchus > Pachyrhynchus sulphureomaculatus. The sequence continues at coordinate 167,147,808 of CM032454.1, read as the reverse complement.
ACACTGTGAGCAAACGCGGCACCCATCTCGAACACAGCTTTCTTATGCCCAGATGTTCATGCAAGATATAATCAACACGCTCTTTTGATATCTTTAGGGTGTCAGCTACCTCATGCAATTTCACTTTACGGTCATCCCAAACAATTTTGTAATTTTTTTTGATGTGTAACCACCTCATTTGGGCATCCAGACCGTTCAGCATCATTTGTATCTGTACGACCTCGTTTAAATTCAGCATACCAGTAAATGATGAGTGATTTTCCAGGGGCAGAGTCCCCTTAACACTTATCAAGCCATTGCTTTACTTGAACGGTATTTTTTTCCATCAAAGAACAATGTTTAATCAAGACACGAAATTCGGTTTTTTTTCCATTGTTTTAAAAATACCAAAAGTAGCGTCACTAAAACCATTATAAGGTGTAAACTAATCGTCGAAATGTCAGGAAATTTTGACCCGTATCTTTTGAAGGTTGTTACTTCCCAAAAATTATGTGGTTTTATTGAAAAGGGTGACATCTATGAGTCAGACTAAAAAGTTTTCAGCCTACGTGTTAGTTTGCAAGTTACAACTGTTTGAGGGATGCTTCTTTTGATTATTGTGTATATTGACTAAACATTGCTTTTTGATGGGCAAAAACACAGCCAGAACCCAAGAATGGCTTGAGAAGCGTTATGGGAGATCTGCTCCATCGAAAGCAATTATTTATCAATGGTTTGGTAAACTATAATGCAGTCGTGCAAGCACCGATTATGCACCACGTTCCGGACGTTTAAATGAGGCAGTCACTCCAAGAAACACAATAAAATCCACCATATTGTTCCGAATGATCGTAAAGTGAAAGTGAGAGAGATAGCTGATATCACGAAGATATCAAAAGAATCATATTTTGCATAAATATTTATATATAAAAAAGTTATGTGCCCGATGGTTGCCGCGTACTCTCACGATTGATCAAAACCAGCAACGCGTAGAAGATTCAGAACGCTGTTTGGTACTTTTTTGGCATAATCTAAAGGAATTTTTACGTCGATTTGTGACAATGGACGAAACATGGATTCATTACTACAAGCTTGAGTCCAACAGGCAATCAGCAGAGTGACTGGAACGCACGAAAACCGATCCAAACGTCCAAAAACACAAACATCAGCTGGAAAGGTTTTGACAAGTATTTCTTAAGAAGCGCATTCAATAATACTGATTTAAAGAAGGGGCGAAAAATCACCGTAAACGTTGGTTTACTGGACTCTTTGGATGGTGAAATCAAGAAAAAGAAGTCGCATTTAGCGAAGAAAAAGTGTTATTTCACCAAGATAATGCACCAGCTCACAATTCCATAAAATCAGTAGTGAGATTGGACCAATTGGGCTATGAAGTGCCTCTTCATCCATCATATTCACCAGATTTGGCCCCCAGCGAATATTATCTCTGACTCTAAGGAAATAGATTTGGCTCAAATGAAGAAGTCGAATGGGAAATTGAAGCTTACCTTAGAGAGTTCGACAAATCGTAGTATGTGAAAGGTATCCAAATGTTGGAAAATCACTGAAATTAGTGTACGAAGCCTAAAGGAAACTCTGTTGAAGAATAAAATCGATTTTTGTCAACCCCTGTTTTTTTTTTCAAATCTCGGGGACTATTCTCCCTATAAGTATTATTGAAATTAAAATAGGCTACAGATATCTTAACATCTTGCCCCAAAAATTTTACCCAATACGTTCATTCCAACACTCTGGGACGTCTATGGATACAACATATTAGGATAATCTGTTTGGTCCAACATATTTGACTCAACTTGCTGACTAACATGATTTTTTTTATGGTCTCAATGAAGAGAAGCCGTATCCGGACTTTAAACACTGATAAGCCCTGTAGTCCAAATTAATTCAAAACAGGACTAAAATTTAAGCTGTGTCTTTTAGGTCAAGTATGAATATCAGCTATAACATACCCACAAAAGTTCCATATCAAACATGTTAATCACTTGAGAATTTTAGTTCATTATAAAAACCCTTGAACCTGCGAAAATTTTGAATTCTTTTGATAAAAGACACCTTTTTAGACCCAACGAATATTCATACAAAATTCATATATTCTTTTATGCACGTTGGCGGTGAAGTAAATACGCCTTTTCAAACAGACTAATTTATTTGTTCTGTTATTTTTTACCATCTACTGATAATTATCTGATATAATCTTAATTATCAACAGCAAGCGGTTCGGAAAAAAAAAGAAATTAGTAAATCAAAAAAAGGTAACTCGGTGATTGGCCTGAGAACTGTTCTTGCATAGTTAACATCATCTCTTCTTCATCCGTTTAACTGTGGCGCGTCAATTTTTTTTTAGATTCCCAAAAAGGTAATAGTCCCTGGGCGCTACGTCATAGCCGTAATGTGGATGGTTAATGGTTAACTCATCAGTATTTAGAGCTATATCAATATATGATGATTCTGATAAAATGCTGCATAAAAAATTAAATAAAAACCTTTAAATTGTTATGTTCTATGTTGCATTCAAATGTCGCATAGCTTTAAAGCAATTTCAAATAGCATTTATAATTTACAGCTGTAGCCATACTGTTCCTAGCTCACAATTTATGGTGATAGAGTAATGTAAAATTGGAGCTAAAATGTAATAAAGATTTATAGGGCTCCGGCTTAGAATAAGTTAACAGTAAAAAATTTAAACGCATCTTTGACCTGGTTTTTGCTTTGAAATGAACATTATCATTAGGGTTTAACAAGGGCGTCCGCAGAGTTTATTCCAGAGCAACCTTAAGTAATAAATACTAAAATAAACATTTATAGTTATCTAGAATTCGTTCGTGCAGTGAGTTGCTATCATATACATATATATATATATATATATATATATATATATATATATATATATATATATATATATATATATATATATATATATACATATATATATATATATATATATATATATATATATATATATATATATATATCTATTCGTTTCCTCAGTCTTGAGGGTCGTGATCTCTATGGAATATATATATATATATATATATATATATATATATATATATATATATATATATATATATATATATATATATATACAGTAGTTAGCAAAAACATCAACTCAAACGATTTTTGCTTCATTTAATACCAATCCTTGAATTTAATTTTCAAACAGTGGTATTATTTTTGCTATCATTAGAATGCTGATTTCCTACTCTTTCTAGTAATACTAAAAACATTTGGATTTCTAAAAAGTTTTACTGATTAAAACGATTTTATTCAACTGTTTTTTGCTCGCTCAGCAACCTACTCGTTACGCGCTATTCATCCCTATAAAAAAAACACATGCAACTGCATTTTCCTCTCATTTCTTTATTGGAACTTGAACCGTCAACATCTCTGCTATACCTGCTCACTAATTATGTCATCGGAAAATGGATACAACCCCGGAAGAAACTGCACAAGTTATTGCCCTATTGCAAGAAGGGCATGGCCAACGTTTAGTCGCTGCGCAACTGCACCTGAACCAGTCAGCTGTCTCCAGAGTCTATAGACGTTACCAAGAGACTGGCGCCTTTACATGAAGACCAGGTTCAGGAAGAAGAAGGTGTACCTCGGGGCGAGACGACCGTTTCATTGTCAACACAACTCTAAGAAATCTTCACTTGATCGACATTGATGTCCAGCAAGATCTCCGGCAAGTTCGTGGTGAGGCTATCAGTCATTGGACAGTCAGAAGAAGACTTAAAAAAGCTAACCTAACTCCAAAGAGAACAGTCAACGGACCAAAATTGACAGCAGCCCATCGACAAGCACGACTCAGATTTGCCCGATAACATGTCGACTAAACCTTAAAGCAGTGGCGCTCCGGTTTATTCTCTGACGAGTTCCAAATGTCCCTACATGACAATTATGGAAGAAGATGAGTGCAGAAATCCAGCCCCTGTAGAGGGACTTAAAGGTTGCGATGGCGGAAGAGTGGGTAAGAAACTGACAGACAGTGGTGTATAAAAGCTTACCAGTTTCATGAAAAACCGGCTGGAAGCAGTAATAAAAGCTACATAAAATAAATGGAATAAATTTAATTGTTAAACTTAAAATGTGTTAATTTTTTTCTTTTCTCTTACCCCTATTTTCAATCCTTGTTTGTCTTGTTTCCCCTTTCAATCATTTTAATCAGTAAAAAGCATGAGGTATGCTATGGAATTTGATACCATTAGAAAGAGAATAGAATGGGCTTTCAAGTGATACTAAAATTCGTAAAAACATATAAAAATTCTAGGACTCGTGTTAAATGAAGCCAAATGGTTTGAGTCGATTTTTTTTCTGCTCACCAGTATATATATATATATATATATATATATATATATATATATATATATATATATATATATATATATATACCGAATCAAGAATATACATATATATATATATATATATATATATATATATATATATATATATATATATATATATGTATATATATATATATATATGTATATATATATATATATATATATATATATATATATATATATATATAATATATATATATATATATATATACACATAAGGCAGAAATAGTCGCGACTGACTCGTTAAAAAAATATGCTATAAATTTAGTAGGACTACAGTCTTTATCTAATTATTTATGGCCTTGGGCCTTTCTTGTTAGCCGAGCTTTTGAAATTACATTTATTTCTTCTTCAGGACGTCTGGAAAGACAAAATTTTTCTTCCTCCTTTACAATTTTAAGTGAATATTTTGAGTACATTAAAATGATGAAGATAAGAAAAGAAAGAGTTAAAAACTTGAATATTATATAGTTAATAATAGTATATGAGGGAATTTTCCTTTATGCTAATGATTGCTTGTTTCTTTGTTATAAAAAAAACACTTTCGTAAGTCAGTCAGTTTTCTTTTTTCTTTCTTTTCTTATCTTCGTCATTTTAATGTACTCAAAATATTCACTAAACATTGTAAAGAAGAAAGAAAAATTTTGTCTTTACAGATGTCCTGAAGAAGAAATAAATGTAATTTAGAAAGCTCAACTAACAAAAAAAAGGTTGTTTCACTACCCAAGGTCATAAATAATTAAATAAAGACTGCAGCCCCACTAAATTTATAGCATATATATATATATATATATATATATATATATATATATATATATATATATATATACATATATATATATATATATATATATATATATATATATATATATACATATATATATATATATTATATATATATATATATATATATATATATATATATATATATATATAATATATATTTGATTATTTACTCTTCAGTATAGGTTTGTTCGTGGTTATTTTTATGTTATAAAAACTCGATTTCACCCATTATATTAGGCTTTATCAAATTTTATTTCTATATTTGGATTACCCACAAATTAAAAGATATTAACAACACTTAATAATTAACAATGCATTTCATTTAATGAAATTTGAATAAAAAAATAGATTTACACATTTCTAAGCACGTTGTTTCTTAAAAATATCTAGCCGTCCTAAAAGGAGAAAAGAAGAAGTTTTAGAGCTGTTAGTTTTCCTGGTATAACTGAAAAATAATGTGAAATTAATCTTTTAGTACAGCTGGATATTTTTAAGAAATAGCATGGTTTCGAGGTGTGTAAATCTATTTTTTAGTTGCAGTTTCATTACCTAAAATACATTGTTAATTACTATTATCTTTTAGCTTGTAGGTAATTTTGGATTATGGAAAGTGTTCGAAGGATATAGCCCGCTTAATTCCTCCCAAAGCGCTGTATTTCCCACCGAGTACAATTTACAGCGATTCAAGAACAGCGTGAATCGCTTTTTCCGCACTCGTGCCGCTCCTGGAGCGCTTTAGGGACTTCCCTGCAGCACGTGTGCTAGACCCATAAAAAAAAAAAATCAAATATCAGAATGGAATTTGATAAGGCCAAATCCAGTTGACGAAAGGTCATTATAATCTATGTTTTTTAACATAAAAATCACCACAAACAAACTTATACCCCAGAATAAGCAACCAAGAAAATAAATAAGAAAAACGGTTTAAGAAAAAATATACAATATAGCCCATCAGCATTTTAATGGAGATTTACCAAGTTTTTGAAATTAAATTTCTCTCATTTATCTTAATTTCTTCCTTGTTTATTATTAATGTAACATTTTATGGAATACCAATTAACCATTGAATTTTGTATTATTAAGTCGTAAGAAAGGTACAGTATGAAACAGTACAAATTACGATTTTACATTTTAATTTAACAGTATAATTCCGATGGATTCAACTTCTATTATTCATACTGTTCCGGATTTTATTTTCAATCGACTTAACCGTTCGTGAGATTGCCCTTGAAATTTAATTTTTAAATTGCACTTGTATGGAAATATTTTCCGCTGATGCTATTCTTTCGTACCAGATTTAATTAGATTTGTAATAAAAGTTAAAGTGGAAGCAGCTGACGTAAAATCGACTGTGACTAGCATGAATGATGAAGAATTACCTGGAAGTAATTAAAAGGTAAAGTTTAAACATTTTTGCTTTTTAATGTTTTAATATTTTTTAATTGAGAGTACGTTTTACCTTCTTAAGGCTGTTTCCAGAGTACACATAATACTAAAGTCGGAATTTTATGTATACACTCGCAATGTTGTTTAAACCAGATGAGTCCAAGATCAATGCTATTAGTGAAGTCTGTTATTGGGGTTTTTGCCCGTTGACGGTATGTTTAGAGTTGACATGATTCCTGAGGAACGACATATATTTGTGAAATGAAAAATCGTTCAACTGAGTTGCTCGTCGCAAATACAACACGAGAACGCAGCTGGGATCACAAATTGTACAAGATTATAAACAACAGCAGATAAACCATTTCAAAAACTATTCCGACTTTTTGAAAGAAGAAAGATTATTCATTAGTTTTAGTGTTCCGTAAGGAACACTTATAAAATCACTTCGGTAATCTGTCTGTCCGTCACACACGATTTTCTCCGAAACTATTTGACGCAGAAAGTTGAAATTGGGCACTAATATAGGAATTGATGGCCTCATCAGAGCCGTGTAGTTTTGAAAATTAAGGGGTTAGTTTTGCGGGGTAAAATCGGAAGTGAAAAAAAATTTTTACCAGCTCATCGAGTGGGATGTCAAATGAATATCTATCATATTTTTATTTCTAGGTGCTCTAAAGTTAGCTAAGCTATTTCGCTAACTAGATTGGACAAAGAAGGGCCTAAAGATAGGTGGTACGTATCTGAGTCATTTGAGGTTAGCAGACTATATTGTAGTCATCAGTAGTAATCCAGTTACAAGAAATGATAAATGAGTTAAATTACCACTCAAAGAGTCTTAAGATGAATAAAAGTAAGACAAAAATATTAACCAACACTAATAACAAATATAGTTATAAATTTGGAAAGAACAGCTTTCGAGATTGTTAAGAATTATGTGAATCTGGGGCAAAAAATTACTACGACGTGAGACAGTGTCTCGGATGAAATTTCAAGAAGAGTCAGGGTACGCATTCAAAGATAAAGCCATCCCAAATAAGTTAAAGGCCAAAGTTTACGAACGGTGCATCCTACCCGTATTTACATATGGCGCAGAAAGTTCAACACTGAATAAAGCCGTTATACAAAAACTAGCTAGGACCCAGAGAGCACACGAAAGACAGATGATTGGGATAAAATTTAAAGAGAGAAAAAGAAACAAGTGGATTTTTTTTGGGTCTAGCACACGTGCTGCAGGGAAGTCCCTAAAGCGCTAGGAGCGACACGTGTGCGGAAAAAAGCGATTCACGTTGTTCTTGAATCGCTGTAAATTGTACTCGGTGGGAAACACAGTCCTGGGTAAGCCATTGCAAAGAGATGATGTTCGCCATATGAAAAGCGTTGTACGAGGAGTAACAAGCTCAACTTCATACGGATGTGAAGTATCAGCGCGACGTGTACTTCTAACATGCACCGCTCTGGGAGGAATTAAGCGGGTTACATCCTTCGAACACTCTCCATGAAAATGCTTGTAGAATAGACTCAAGTCGCCAACCGTCCTACGATGTTCCAGTGAATCAAGGTCGCCGGTCAGTTCTGGGTCTCCAATCAGACGAACAGCCCTTCTCTGAACAGAATTCAACAAATGCAGTGTATGTTTGGGAGCAGTATTCCATTGTTGGTCGAATTTGAGCTTTGTAGAGGATTAACAGTTGTTGTGGAGTGTAAAGCTTTCTGGTTCGAAATAATATTCTCAATTTTTGAGAAGCTCTCCTTGCTATACCTGCAACATGTTCATGCCAGGACATATTTGCTCCCAAATTAACGCCCAACAAATTGAGTGACGATGCCAGGGTGGAGTGCCCCGACGTAACTATGTCGGGTTCAGTAACGTTAAGTTTTTTAGAAAAAACTTCCGCCTGGGTTTTTGTAGCGTTAAATTCCACTTGGTTACTGTCACGCCAAGATAGAATTTCTTCCAGGTCTTTGTTAAGTTGAATGACTTCCTGCTGTCTGCGGATATTCGCGTGAGCAGCCGATGTCCGAGCGTTCAAAGTAAATGAAGAGATAAGCGTACTAACATCTGCAAAGCTGTAGATTGGATTTCCGGTCTTTTCCAGCAGATCGTTAATGTAATTGAGAAAGAGAGTAGAATACAGTATAGAGCCTTGGGGCATACCGGCGTTAACAGTAAAGGTGTTAGAAAGAAATCCGTCGACTACGACTCGTCAAATATTATAGAGCACGCAGCAGAAAAAAAGTGGCAATGGGCTGGACATGTAACACGCACGACCGATTATCGATAGACTAAACGAACATTAGAATGGAGACCACGAGAACAGAAAAGGAGCGTAAGATGTCCCAAAACAAGATGGAGGGATCATATACAGAGGGTTGCGGGTCTTGGATGGATGACAATAGCTGCAAATAGATTGAGATGGAAATTCAAGGGAAGGCCTGCATCCAGCATTGGATAGAACTAGGCTTAGAGTGATACAGTGTGAGTGCTCTAAAGTTAAACCTTTGTTTTCATTGTCTAGCAATTTTTCGTTCTTTAAATCTATCCAAAGATATCTAATGTAATGCTAGATTTAAGCCATGAAAAATTGCTTAAAAATGAAAATAGGGGTTAAAGACTTGACTTCTTAAAATAGCTAGAAATAAAAAATTTTTTAAAAATATAACTTGAACTAACCAGCAAAAAAATTCTTTAAACATTCAATAATAATTTGTAATGATATCGATCCTTATAAGATTATCCGTTAAGCAATTTTCAGTTTATATTATTCTGACTTTATTATAATTCGTACTCTTGAGAAAGCTCGAATAAGGTGTGACATATGCCGAGTTACTCTCGACTAATAAATATTAAAACATCATAGAGCAAAAAAGTGTTTAACTATTTTGCCTTTTATTGATTTTAATATTATCTCACAAAGGTTTAACTACTGAAAGAATTGTAGTTAATTATTAGAGTTTTGGTTTAGCCTCAAATTTACTTAGACTACCCAGTGTACCCATAAAGTTCAGGTAATGACTTAGTAATTAGTAATTTAATGATTTATGGAAGATAAAAAAAACTACTTTTATAAATAGAGACTTAATCAAATGACATTTTTTTATTGACAGAACAATTAAATGTAATGGCTTGATAACTTAAGATCTTATAATATAAATCAGTAATTTATTTTAGCAAACTTTTTATTTATTTATTTATTAATTACCAACAAACTATAGCGTTTATTATAGGGAATATACACCAAAAATTGTTAGAGTATTAGATAGTAATGAATTTAATGTTAAATTAATTATCAGTATTACTAATGTATTGCAGGATAATTAAAAAAAAAACAACAGTATGAAGAATAAACTTATATTTTAATAGATAAATATTTAAATTTTGGTTTATACTTTTTACTTATGTGAAAATAGAGTTTGTAATAAATCTGCTTAAAAATAAATACGTAAGTAAAAGATAATATAATGAACTGATCTCTGTTTAATAATTCTTATTTTTATGTATTTACATATTTTATTGAAATATCTTTTTAGTAATTTTTTTAGTTTTCTAAATTTTTCGTTTAATTTTTTATAAACCTTTAAATTTTACATCTATTGTTGTCACCGATAACTTTAGAAGGTCGTATCTTTACTTTAAGCGGAGCAGTAGCTATATATGAAGCGAAATGATGAAGTGAATGATTACTTCTTGAGTGCATTTCGAAAATCCAACAACTGTGGCAATAGAACACCTTTTTATAGTGATAACAGATACGATGTTGTCATGCAATTTAGTTTCACCATGGTAAGTCCTGAAACTGTTCGAAAAAATGTTTGTAGCATCAGGTCTAACGCCGCTGGGTGTTGGTTCTCATGATAAAACTTAGTCTGCCGTTCACACACAGGTTCTTCGTTACCTTACATATAACAGTCTTCTTACCACCCATCAATCTGGTTTTCGGGAGGCCCATAGCACCACTTCCGCGTTATTAAATCTCACTAACTATATTGCCAGAGCTTTCGATTAAAATAAAGCTGTTATCTCGGTCTCTCTTGATTATTCCAAGGCATTTGACATCCTGGATCACGAATTGCTTTGTGTGAAGCTAAAGTATCTGGAATTTGATGTCATATCAGTGTCTTTTTTTGAAACATATCTTTGAGATAGATATCAGAGGGTTCGTATTGCCGGTAAATGTTCCTCCAGTGGAAGAGTGGTGTCTGGGTTTCCACAGGGGTATACACTTTTGACATTTTTCACTCAGCTGTAAATTCGCATGTACAGGCTTATGCCTGTGATACTGTATTGCTGCACTATTTCTACCCCAGCGAGCCAGAGGATGCTAGTCAGTGCTTAAACGCAGATCTCGAGGCAGTACTTACTTATTCAAACGAGCATAACCTGAAAATAAATCCGGATAAGACAGAAGTAACGTCGTTTTGTCCAAGGAGGTGTCGCCAGTTGTTGAAAGAAGTTGTTAAACTTCATTTGGGTGACGTTAATTTGAAATTTACGGGGTGTAGTAAGAATCTGGGGCTATATATTGATGTAGACTTGAGGTTTAGGAAGCATGTTAGTACGCTGCTCTAAAGAAGCTATGCGAGAATGAAAATCCTATATACAAATCGGTACATCTTAAATGATATTATGAGGGAAAAGTTATGTGAATCCTTGATCCTTCCTATGTTCCATTATTGTTGTATAATCTACTTTCCATGCTTAGACATGATTACTAAAAATCGTCTGCAGATTGTTCAGAATACATGTTGCCGTTTTATTTTCAACCTTCAACGTATCAATTAAAATTAATGAACTAAAATGGTTAAATATGACATATACAGTTAAATTGCATTTTGCAGTATTCCTAATGAAACTCCTGCGCAATAAGGGGCCAGCATACTTAAGAGAAAAACGTATATTTCGCTCTTCTGTTCACGACCGTGACCTGAGACATCGAGATCATCTCACTATGCCGCAACATCAATTTCCTTTGTTCCGGCGTTGCCTTACTTATAACGCTGTGTCTCTTTATAATTCGCTTGATCAGGAGTTGAAATTGTGCAATAAAAATAGTATGCGCTCGAGATATAAATCTCGCTTACTAGGTCTACAACATGTGTAGTGCTGGACCAAGGATTGCAGAATTTTTCCTGTAAACTTTAGTTATACGTGGTTTACAGATATTTATAATGTGTAATATAATGTGTAGGGTTTGGATTCTTATTGTATTATCAAAGTTTTCTATATGTCTTTTTCCCGTTCTTTCTCTTAATTTATTTTTTTGAAATTGTGTTTTCTTTTGTTTCTTTTTTACATTGGATTGGGGTTAAATAAGGACTGAAATGGTTGAATGTAAGAGTAGCCTATAGTTAAACTCCGTCATTTCTTCTCCTGCGGTAATTGTAATTGTGTGTGTACATTTGGAAATTGTCTTTTATATATATATATATATATATATATATATATATATATATATATATATATATATATATATATATAAATAAATAAATATATATATATATATATATATATATATATATATATATATATATATATATATATATATATTTGTTTTGTATTGTCTTTGTTTTGATTTTATGGATACCGAATTAAAGACGATATTTATTTATTTAATTTCAGCCAAGAATGGTACTGCTTACTTGTTAATTTATGGAAAGTTATTGCATATTTGTTCCAAAAAGTGTAATAAATTCGGTAATTTAGAAAAAAAAATTTAATTATGCAATGATTTATTAATTACTCAATAAATATTATAATAATAGTAGAACATTGCAAAACCGTTGACAAGTATTAAAAGTTAATAAAATATGATTTGGATTATTTAAATCTTGATGCACAATTTTCTTAAATATTAACTGAAACGCTAACTATCTCGCCTTCGTTTCATAGCGTCCTGAGCCTTCCGGTTCTCAGTCTCCACTCTGGCCTATCAGTCCAGCCGTAGGTTGCGTTCCGACATTTCTTTTTGTATTCCACCTATCCACGTGGTCCTAGGTCTATCCCCTTTTCTCCATTTTGGGGGTTGCCTTTGCACTATTTGTTTCGGTAATCGATGGTCCCTCGTCCTTTATGCATGACCATACCAGCAATGCTGTATTTGGTGTACATCGTCTACAATAGTATTTGTACGAGCTATAATTTCACGCATTCTTTCATTAGTTATGTGCATGGTTTTTGTTATACCTGAAGATTTGCGTCAGCCGTTCATCTCCAGTGCGAGAAGTTTCCGTTCGGTTGTCTTATTAACTTGCCAAGCGTCTTATCATTCATTCTGGTTTTCTTTTGTCTTGAGATGGTTCTTGACCATAGTAATGAGTTCCGGCCCCCCACTATCTTTTTTCCTTTCAGCGTCCTCTTGGCTATCTCAACTTTCCTACGTTCACCTGTTCAATTCTTGCACCTAGATACATATATTCGGAGCAGGTGGTAATTATTTTCCCTTCCTCCTAGTATTAGATTGTCGTTATTTCCTCCAACGCACATATGCTTTGATTCACTTGTAAGTGATGTTGTAACTTGTGATAACAGGCAGATACTTTCCCTCGATGCCAGTGGCGAATAGATCTGGTTCAGATCTACGACCCTGCCAGCTTTTCTTTCTTTTCTACCCAACCAGCAGTGGCGAACGTGGCATTTCAATATTAAATGGAGCAACAGTAGATAGAGCAAATGAAGTATGGAATACTCAATGCTCTCAAAAGTGGAAGAATATTGAAAAGAGAGAAACCGATCTCTCAAGTCTAGAAAGACAATCGGTATATGGGAAGAAAACCCAAAGAAAAAAATTACCTGGTACTCCTAATGGGGAGTTAAGGCAATGAGCCTGCTTCCCGTTCCTCTTAAAACCAAATAAATGCAAAAAATCCCAGATTGACACTCAAACTTTATTTTCCTTTCAATTATCCGCTAGTTTATTTAATTTATAGAATGTTATTTTTACATAATCTTTAAATCGAGTTTTCGGTATTGATTTAGTAATTACTATTTTAATTATAGATAACAAAATAGAGGAAATTGCTTGTCCTAATACAGTTTCAAAGGAAAATAATTTTATTATTTATAATTAAATGTAATCAAAGAGGTAATAATAAAATCTTTAAATGTATAATATGTTTTCAGGTAAACAGAAGCACAAAAAACATTATTTCATTTTTGTCTCCAAATATTTCTCCTTATCTCCCAGAATCTCTAATATATATATATATATATATATATATATATATATATATATATATATATATATATATATATATATATATAGAGGGTGTCCCAAAATTCACGCAAGATTTGGAAGTAAAGTGTTGCCAGCAAAACAAAAAACACAGCGTGACAGCCGACAGTTCAGGGTTATTAAAAATGGAGCGCTGCACGAAAGAACAACATGTTTTCATTTTTGAGCAATATTTTAAAAATAATGAAAGTTTGGCAGCTACCGTTCGGAATTTTCGTACAAAATATGGTCGGAATAGTAACCTCATTAACTGTGAAGAGATTAATTGAAAAATTCAGGGAGACTGGATCAATTAGTGATCTTAAACGCTCTGGCCGTCCTTCAACAAATCGTTCGACACAAAACATTGAAGCAGTTCGTGAGAGTGTTACTGAGACTCCAGGAACATCAATTCGGCACCGTGGTCAAGAATTCGACATTTCGAGAAGCTCTCTACAGCGTATTCTCACGAAAGATTTGCTTCTTCATGCTTACAAAGTCAAACACTGAAGCCTACTGACCACGCACAACGAAGAGAGTTCGTTGAATGGATTATGGAACAACAAGTGGATCCTGATTTTTCGAAGAAAATCATCTTCGGCGATGATCCTGGTCGTGTAATATCTCGTTTTGGTGATCAGAATTGGCCGCCCAGATCATGCGATTTAACGCAGTTGGACTTTTTTCTTTGGCGTTTTTAAAGTCTAAGGTTTATGCCAACAATCTCACGACCACCCACGACCTGAAGGAGGAAATTAAGCGCTGTATCAACGAAATTCAGCCACATTTTTGCAAAACGGTCATGGAATTTTCGACATATGTGCCAGCAAAGCCATTTACCCGATATGTTATTCCATACATAACCCTATACTGTATACTTTATGAATCAATAAAAAAATTACGATTTTTAATCAAAAACCTGTGTTTTCTATCAAAATTACTTCTTGCGTGAATTTTGGGACACCCTTTATATGTGTGTGTGTGGGTGTGTGTGTGTAGGTGTGTGTGTGTAGGTGTGTGTATGTGTGGGTGTGTGTATGTGGGTGTGTGTATGTGGGTGTGTGTGTATGTGGGTGTGTATATGTGGGTGTGTGTGTGTGTCATGTATATATGTATGTCAGGATATACCTCGAGAACCCTACGCTATTTTCTTTCTCACCTAGATATACGAGGCTGGTTTGAAAAGTCCGTGCAAAAATAAAAACTACTTATGTGTTTGGGGTAAACCTTTTTTATTTTTCGACATAGTCTCCTTTTAGGCTTATACACTTCGTCCAACGATGTTCTAGTTTGTTGATCCCTTCCGAATAATAGGATTTGTCCAAGTCTGCAAAATATCCATTAGTGTCTGCAATCACCTCCTCGTTTGAATAAAATCTTTGTCCCGCCAGCCATTTCTTCAAATTGGGAAACAAATAGAAGTCCAAGGGAGCCAAGTCTGGAGAATAGGGGGGATGTGAAACGAGCTGGAATCCTATTTCCATGATTTTGCGACCACAACTGCTGAGGTGTGTGCTGGTGCGTTGTCGTGATGGAAAAGGACTTTCTTGTGGGCCAATCGCGGGCGTTTTTCTTGCAGCTCGGTCCAATAACGATGAATAATATTCACCTGTAATAGTTTTACCTTTTTTCAGATAGTCGATGAGGATTATCCCTTGCGAATCCCAAAAGACAGTCGCCATAACGTTTCCGGCCGAAGGAACGGTCTTCGCCTTTTTTGGTGCAGATTCCCCCTTGGTAACCCATTGTTTAGATTGTTGTTTGGTCTCAGGAGTATAGTAATGTATCCATGTTTCATCCACAGTGACGAAACGACGCTTAAAGTCCTCCGGATTCTTCTGGAACAGCTGCAAACCATCCTTGCAACACTTCACACGATTCCGTTTTTGGTCAAGCGTGAGCAATCGCGGCACCCATCTTGCGGATAGCTTTCTCATGTCCAAATGTTTATGCAAAATATTATGTACCCGTTCAGTCGAGATGCCCACAGCACTAGCAATCTCACGCACCTTAACTCTTCTGTCATCCATCACCATATCATGGATTTGATCAATGATTTCTGGAGTCGTAACCTCCACAGGCCGTCCAGAACGTTCAGCGTCACTTGTGCCCATATGGCCAGTCCGAAAATTTTGAAACCACTTATAAAACTGTTCTAATCGAAGGTGCAGAGTCACCATAATGTTTACCAAGCTTCTCTTTAGTCTCCTGAGGCGTTTTGCCTTTCATAAAGTAATGTTTAATCACCACACGAAATTCTTTTTCGTCCATTTCTTGAAAATCACTCGACTTCCTTGATTCACACGAATGCCAAACACAAAGAAATAGACCAATATGGCTGAAACTTGGTGTGCGTTCATTCAAGAGATGCTACTAACTAAACATGACCTCGATACGCGCCGGTGGTGCCATCTCTCGGACTTTGGACGGACTTCTCAAACCAGCCTCGTATAACAAAGCTAGGTTTTCCACTATAATCGATTAATATTGGTTTAAAAAGAAAGACATTATTATAAAAATAAAACGGATTTTTTTTTTCAAAAAACATTGAAACTTCTTACATTATAACATGTACTGAGACATCTATGAAGCTATTTTGAAATTGATAAAAATGAATGCTAATAATAATAACAAAAATATTGAAATGAAGACTCGAAGCTGGTATAAGAAAATATTTGTTTAAAAAACGTTAAAAATGCTTTAAAACTATATTCAGTGACATACCACTAGAATGGCTACGCCTTTTTGGGCTCTAAGGTTTTTGAGTATTAATGTAAATCGAGGGAATTAGTTGCAGCAATTAATTGCTACAATTGATTTTAACATCTATACACCCACAAAACAATGAAAATACCTTCCTATGTGCCATTTTATCGTATCATGGAATGGTACCTTTAGTGCTTTGAAGGTGCACGTAGGTAAGAAATTACACATAGCTTGTCATATTTCAAACCTTTTCTGGTTAAAGTCAAGACTTCTGTTGGTAGAAAAACATTTTTAAATTTATTTACACTTACTTTTAGACCTACGTTTACCTAAAGTTGCATGAAAAATTGTCGGGCTGTGACACTACGCCAGAAATATTTCCTTCTTGATAGAAATACATTCGAGTTTAGTCGAAACCGAAACTAGTCGAGTAAGTAATTACTACCAACTCATATACTTGCAAGAGTGGGAAAGAATATGTGAATACCATAATTAGTACTTTCTATAAATCCACAGGCACTGGATTTACTATTCGTCAAGGGTACAACGGTGTATTATTATTGGGAGACTGCTTTAAATAAATCAGTAATATAATCTCAAAGAGTAAATATCCTCGAAGATGTCTCGTGCAATCGTAAGCGAAACGTAGGAGATTGTCTTTTTTTAACACGGTTTTAATCTCAGAAAAATATAATTTCTTATTTGAGCAGAAACATGAAAGCTTCCATTCTATGGCAATATAAGTATTTTCTCTTTTACTTTCGTTACTGTTCAGTTGATACGATAACTCTTAAATCCAATAAGACATATGTTACTAGTTTGGTACATCTATAATATTGATGTAGGAAAGGAACCTATAGTTTTTGAAAATGTTTGAAAGGAAGGGTTTCAATAGTGTGGAATTTGTTAAAGTTGTTTAATTTCAATAGTGATATGAAAATTTCTTCTTGGTTCTTGGCGGGTATAATGGAAAAATGAAATGAAACGAATTACTTTATTATTTGTCACTTATTTTAAAAATGAATCCATTACCACCCAAATTATACGGTCTCATAAAAAAAAAGAAAATTCACCAATTAGAGCAGTCGTATCCTATACAAACAGTCCCTTACGACAACTTGCCATAAAACGATTTTCAAAACTATCACTAAGTTTGAACCCAAATACAGCATCAAAAATTTTATAGAACTGTGTAATCAATTTAAAAATTTTAATATCCCTGACAACTCCATCCTTGCATCATTCGATGTAACCAACATGTTTTCCAACATCCCGAATTAGGAGCGTCTAAAAATCATTAAAAATTCACTTGAGAAACTTAATACACATCCTATTATAAAACAAGAAATAATGATGTTATTTTCAATTCAACAACCAAATTCTGAAACAGAATCACAGCAGGTAAGGGATTTAGTTTTATAGTGTCGGTATGTAGACGATATATTGGCCTGTTTTAAAGGTGACCACGAATCTCTCCCATCCACCCTAAATTCCTTGAATATAAAATTCACATTAGAAATAGAAATTGATAATAAAATAAACTTCCTCGACCTCTCCATCACCAAAGATAACAATAAACTCTCATTCGATATTTTTAGAAAGCCCACTTTTACAGACACCACTATTCCCAATAATTCATGCCACCCCAATACACATAAACTCGCAGCCTATAGATACATGATTCACAGAGCATTCTCCATCCCTTTAAATAAACAAAATTTAAAGAAAAAATAAGATTCAATCAAGAATATTGCCCACAATAACGGATTTCAAAAAAAAAACCATAGAAAACCTAATTAAAAATAAACAAAAACAACTAAATTTAAAACATATTTATCCACACGTTAGAGATGATGAAAACAAAATTTCGGACCAATTTCTAATAAAATTGCATATATACTCGCAAAAGACAACATAAATGTCGCTTTTAAATTACCCCAAAAGCTTTCCCCCTCTTCTTCAATGTAAAAGACAAAAACTCATAACTACAAAGACTCTGGAGTTTATAAAACTGGAAAATATAGTAAAACGACTAAACATGTGTATTCAAGTAGATGGGCATATTTAATAATAATTAATCATTAGATAAGTTAAACTATGTTAAAATTATTATTAACTATTTGTTTATATTTTCATAACAGCGTAAGTGTATTAAAAACAAGGGTAAAAATTGAAATAAATCGAAAAACTATTAGAAAAAGGTATATGACATACTTAATAAAAGTTGGAGGGTTTTGTAAAATCTATCAGAAGAAATAATAATTTACAGGATGTGCCATTTAAAAAATTTGAGATTTTTCAACTTAAAATAGTCGAAATGTATAAATTTATTTTGAATTCCCTGTAGCATCTAATTCAAATTTCTTTACATATATCTTTTTTTTCATCTCTATAGAACGCTCGTACCAATTATGAGTACTCCATCTTCAGATATAATGGCGCTACTGGCAATTTTTTACAAAACTGTAAACTAGTATTTTTTTTTTTTAAATTGAAATATTAGAAAAACTACTAGGTCTATGGCCCTCTTACCTGGTCATATCAGTCCTCAGTTCAGTTTCAGTCGAACTGTCCGTTTTTCCTATATGTAAAAAGGAAAAACTGAAAACAGAACTGAAACGGAGACTGACACCTGACGGTATGGGGTCGCCACAGCTAAGGCTACTGCAGTGAGATAGTTTTTCATACCTGAGCTAGGTTACATATGTACACATGTACACTTTGGGACAGTATGACAACACGCGCTTGAACGCGAAACACAAAAAACACTTTGAAAGTGTAACTCGGACTGAGAACTGAACGGACGGTGTAAAAACAAACCTCCTTCCGAACTGAAATGAAACGAAAACTGAAACTGAGACGGAATTGAGAACTGATGTGACCATGTAAAAGGACTATTAGGTATATAACATTAATAATAAAAAAAATAAAATTTTACGCAGAATTTAAAAATAAATTAGAAAATAAGATGTTTCATTTAACAAAACATATGTTATATCGGTCACATTTGTTTGAAGTACCCTGTATACTCAATAATAATTTTTAAAGTGTGCACCTTAACATTCCCTAAAACTATTGTATTTAACATTTTTTCGTCATTCCCGAAACAAATGAGATAATGAACTTTACTCTATCGTTGACTCACCCTGTACAATGATTAACAAGCTGAACTTCATACGGATGTGAAGTATTGGTGCGATGGTGTATTTCTAGCATGCACTGCTTTGGGAGGAATTAAGCGGACGACATGCATTGAAAACTTTCCATGAAAATACTTGTAGACTCAAGACACCAACCGTTCTACGATGTTACAAGGTAGTTTCTCTGAATAGAATCCAATAAATGCAGTGAATGTTTGGGAGCAGAGTCTCCAATATGGGAGAGGTATTAAAGAATTAAAAGTTGTTTATAATGGAGTGTAAAGGTTTGTAGTTCGAAATAGTATTACCAGCTTTTTAAGAAGCTCTCTTTGCCTTGCATACGATGTTCATGCCAAGACATATGTGCTCCCAAGTTAACGACCAGCAACTTGAGTGATGAAACTAGATTAATAAAATGTCCCTACATAACTATGTCAGGGTCCGCAACGTTAACTTTTTTAGAACAAACTGCCGCCTGTGTTTTTGTAGCGTTAAATTTTGCTTGATTACTGTCACCTCAAGATAGAATTTCTTGCAGGTTTTGTTAAGTTGAACGACTTTTTGCTGTCTGTGGATACTTACATGAGTAGCCGATATTCAAGAGTTCAAAATGTATGAAGAAATAAGGGCACTAGCATCTGCAAAGCTGCAGATTAAATTTCTAGTCCTTTCCAGCAGATCGTTAATGTAAATGAGAAAGAGAGTAGGAGACAGTATTGAGCCTTGGAGCACACCGGCGTTGATAGTGAAGTCATTAGAAAACCCGAGAACCATAAACAAAACCATGCAGACATACCATGAGAGCTTAAATTGCCATGGATATATCAAGTGCGATGGCAATTGCTGAAAAAATGCAAGAAATAATACCTAACTTATGAAAATTGCATTAAATTTGGGGCATTAATTTCTAAAATGTTAATATTAGTATTAAGGCTGAAATTTTCTTTAACGCCTTTCAATTTTTTGTCATTTCAATATCTATATAACGTAACAAGTCTAAATTTTTTTTTCTCTTTTATGAAAGGCTGACAGTGATTTATTAAACTCTCTGTGTTATGGATATATCGAAATTTACTAGAAGACGTTGACAAATATTTAATAGTATATAAAATTATCTTTGAATTATTGTCTAGCGCAATAAATTTGGTGACCTAATTCATGAAAAATAAAATTTTATATTTGACGCTAAAATTTTTAATATATATTTTAATTAACTAACAATTCAGTATTTGTATTATGTATAAGCGTAAACTTTTTATTCAAGGATTATAGTTCATTGGTATAAGCTGGAAAAACAGTTATCACCGGCATAAAATTTATATGAGTGTAAAGAGCGTTTAGTACATTTGAACACTATATTCTTGATAACAGCGAATACAGTTATTTAATATATATATATATATATATATATATATATATATATATATATATATATATATATATATATATATATATATATATATATATATATATATATATATATATATATATATATATATATATATATATACATATATATATATATATATATATATATATATATATATATATATATATATATATATATATATATATATATATATATACATATATATATATATATATATATATATATATATATATATATACTATACATATACATATATATATATATATATATATATATATATATATATATATATATATATATATATATATATATATATATATATACATATATATATATATATATATATATATATATATATATGTATATACATATATATATATATATATATATATATATATATATATATATATATATATATATATATATATATATATGAGGCATTATTTGTCAAGCGGGACACCCTTCTCTCCATTGCAGATTTTAAGATGGAAAGATCTGTAGGGGCTCAAAATTTTCGTCAAGTCGTGTACTTTAAAATTCCGTTTGGCGATTTTTGAGATTCAATATGGCGTCGCAACATGGCGGCCATAATCAACCAAAAGGTGACTTTTAATAAAAAAAAGTTCCTTAAATTTATGATAAACATTTAGTTTAAAGTGTAAAATGGAAAAACCAGTTGTTTTTTCATATTTTGGGTGTGCCGATTATAAATTCAATTACAAAAATTCAATTTTACTTCTGTAAACTGCCAAACCCACTGTCAAAACACCCAAAATAACATCAAACCCGTGTTTTACGTTAAATACGGAGTTTACCGATATTATTATATTTTTGGGTTACGGATTACGAATGTGATTTGAGAATTACAAAATTGACAGCTACCAACTGCCATATCCACTGTCAAAACTGACATAATAACTTGAAAACCGGGTTTTACGTTTAATACCGATTTTATTCACAATTCTCATGTTTTTGAGGTCATTTATTATAATTTGACAAAATAAAAAATTGACAGCTACAAACTGCCAAATCAACTGTCAAAACTGACATAATAACTTAAAAACCGGGTTTTACGTTTAAACCCATTAACGCCCAAATTAAGGGTATTCACATGGTCATATTTGATCGATTGCCAATAATGCCAGTAATGGAAACCTTACAAAAATTTATACCCGACTATTTTCGAGGATGCTCTTTCAGATTTGGTCACTTAGAGAGGATGAAAAATTGACTTTCCCAAAAAATTTCGAATTTAAAAGAAAATTTTGAAAAATTCCAGAGTAGTTTTTTCGAAAAAGTTTTTTTTTTAAATCCTCATACCACTCAAATTGACCTGTTTTCAACAGAAGTCGTGCAATTTTTATATGTAATTTAAATCCCTGTTTCTTGGAAAAATCAGTTTTCATCAATATTTTCAAAATGGCTGCTGGAAAACTGTAAGATTATCCGTATCATTAAAAAAACGGACTGTGAAGGTTTTCTCTTGCTTATTGGAGCTAAATATTGCGTGGATGAGGGTTCAAATAAAATGTTTTTTTTTATTTGGAGTGTTAGCAAACTTCTCAGTCTAATCATTGGGGTGTAAGAATCAGAAAATAATTTTTTATAGCTCGCACGTCGAAACACTATCTTACCGATATCGAAAATCGTTACCGAAATTCCGTATTCCTGAGATGTGTTTAAAAGTGTTTTAGGGAATAATGGAAACGGAACAGTTAAAGAATGAACTCATTTTACAATTTCGAACATAACCTCTGTTTTAAATATTGCTCAGATATTCCGATGTTCCTCCCCAAACAATGTGCCAAGAATGTAATACTCCGTAATAATATCATCCATATTAGTATTACCCACTTAATGGTCAACTGTCCTTTTTGGAACATTTGAAAGAGTTTAAGTTGAATTATTTAGTCTGGCATATTTGAAATACTTAGATAGGAAACTTTACAACAAAATTAGCAGTATTTAAGCTTCATTTTCCAATAGTTAGTTTGGATGTGATTTTAGCAATTTTATCCTGTACTTCGAAATCAGCTTCCTTGCAAAAAAAAATAATTGACAGTAAAATTCGTAATCAATGAAAACGTCAGCTTTTATGTTATTGTGGCAGTTTTGACAGTACATTTGGCAGTTGGCAGCTGTCAGTTTTGTAATTCCTATGTTATACTCACAATATTGGCTTTACCACGGTATAGACAAAGACAACCAAATAACTTACAGTAAAATCCATATTTAACTCGTTGCCAATGTGATTTTGTTAGTATTCACCATTGATTTGGCAATTGTTAGCTGTCAAGTTTGTAATTTTGACATCATATTCGTAAACAGTGGCCCCGAAAACATAATATTTGGGAGTAAAGTTCGTATTCAACTTTGACCCCGCTTCTTTTATTACTTTGGCAGTTTCGGCAGTTGACTTGGTAGTAGGTAGCTGTCAATTTTTTTATTTTGTCAAATTACAATCAATTTATAATAAATGACCTCAAAAACATGATAATTGTGAATAAAATCAGTATTAAACGTAAAACCCGGTTTTCAAGTTATTATGTCAATTTTGACAGTGGATTTGGCAGTTGGTAGCTGTCAATTTTGTAATTCTCAGATCATATTCGTAATCAGTAACCCGAAAATATAATAATTCTCAGTAAACTCCGTATTTAACGTAAAACACGGGTTTGATGTTATTTTGGGTGTTTTGACAGTGGGTTTGGCAGTTTACAGATGTCAAATTGCATTTTTGTAATTGAATTTATAATCGGCACACCCAAAATATGAAAAAACTACTGGTTTTACCATTTTACACTTTAAACTAAATGTTTATCATAAATTTAAGCAACTTTTTTTTGTTGTTTGTTGATTATGGCCGTCATGTTGTGACGCCATATTGAATTTCAAAAAATCGCCAAACGGAATTTTAAAGTACACGTCTCGACGAAAATTTTGAGTCCCTACAGATCCTCCCATCTTAAAATCTGTAATGGAGAGAGGGTGTCCCGCTTGACAAATAATGCCTCATATATATATATATATATATATATATATATATATATATATATATATATATATATATATATATATATATGTATTTTTTTTTTCATAGGTCTAGCACACGTGCTGCAAGGAAGTCCCTAAAGCGCTCGAGAAGCACTTTTCGGGCTGAGTGTATTTTTACAGAAAAGTAGAGATCAAAGGAAGGACGTTTACTTGTGTTTTATCGACTACAAAAAATTATTTGACCGAGTCAAGCATCCACAGTTAATACAAATGCTTCAAAATATGGGCCTTGACGAAAATGACATTAGAATCATTACTCACCTATATTGAGATCAGGTGGCGACAATACGAGTAAATAGCAGAGAGACTGAGGAAATAGGAATAAAAAGGAGTGTTTGTCAGGGATGTGTTCTTTCCCTGCTCCTGTTTAATCTATACTCTGAGCACATATTCCAGAAGGCCTTAGAGAATGCCACAGAGGGTATCAAAGTTAATGGCAAAATCATTAACAACCTAAGGTACGCTGAAGATACCGTTATTATAGCACATACAGCGGATGGACTTCAGCGTCTTATGAACAATATATATAGGGAAGGCGATATTTTAGGCATGAAAGTAAACGTTCATAAAACGAAAGTAATGGTCATTTCAAGAACACCCGGGTTGCAAACAGATATTCGTGTTTACGATCAATTGATAGAACAAGTAAACAAATTTAAATACCTAGGGTGTTGGGTAACTAATAATTTAAATCCTGAAGTTGAGGTACGAGTTCGCATTGAAACGGCTAGAGCGGTTTTTCTCAAAATGAGACACCTCCTCACAGACTCAACTCTTTCTTTGGATACTCGTTATCGTTTTGTAAAGGTCTATATATATCCAGTGCTTTTATATGGAGTTGAGACCTGGACGTTGGGAGTACGATCAATGAATCGTTTGGAGTCTTTCGAATTATGGGTCATGCGCAGAATATTGAAGATCTCTTGGACAGAGCGTCTTACTAATGAAGATGTACTTCATCCAATGGGTAGAGAAAGCGAACTATTGTTATTTATTAAAAGACAAAAAACACGTTACTCACTGCTCCGGTTGTTGATGGAAGGGAAAATTGAAGGGAAAAGAGGTGTGGGGCGTCGAAAATGTTCCTAGCTGAAGAATATACGAGATTGGATAGATTTGCCCAGGATAGGGAGGAATTCGCCGTAATTACAACCCAACTTCAGTAATGGAGATGGCACTATAAGAAGAAGATTGCTAATGTTGTTTTATACAAGAATATATATAATTAAATTAATGTTTAGTACAGGTTAGTTCAGGTTACTTTATGTCTAGATAGATCTTTTGACATTAAATTATTTACATTTTAACATTTTTACAGTTTTCGTTATACTAAATTTAGAAGCTTCAGATATTTTATTATATTATTTTTGCAGGTAAAATGGGTAAATCCAAAGTTTATTTATTCGTTTTATATTGTTACTACTTGGATTATTATTGGTTTATAATTAGGTTTTATTAGGTGATTATTTCATTGTATACTATACTCAAGTTTTCCGTGTCATTTCGATAATTTAAGGTATTTTTTGTTCTTCGTATATGTAACATTTCTTTTATGTTTCGTTTTTTCTGATTATTTTTTCAAAATCTAGGATTTGGACATTATTAAAATTGAAATTATGTTATTCGTCTATGGCATGTTTTGTTAGGGCAGTATGGTATTGATTTGTGTTTCTTATGCTATTTTTATGTTCTATTATTCGTCTTTTTAAATATTGTTTTGTTTGTCCAATGTATGTTTCTGGACAGTTCATACAATCTATTTTGTATATTAAGTTTGTTTGTTCTGTTGTTGGTATTGTTGGTTTAAGTTTGGTGAAGATATTTTTTGAGTTAGCTGGTTTTTTCTGCTATATTGATGTTATGTGGTTTAAAGACTTTTTTGATTTTATTATTCAATTCAGGAATATATGGTAAAGAAATATAATTTGTCTTAATTTCAATATTATTTTGTTTAGATTTTTTAAGGTATATTTTATTTATGCGGTTTTTATGATCGGTTCTGTAAATATTTTTGGATAGCTATTGTCGAGTAGAACGTTTCTTACTTTATCTAGGTTTTGGGGTCAATTTGTTGGTTCGGTTAGTAACATTGCCCTATCAACAAGTGAATTGACGACACTTTTTTTTTATTTTATTTTTCTGGAGTGTATAAGTTATAATTTAAATATCTTTCTGACCATACAGGTTTGGTATACCAATTTGTTTTTATGTTACCTTTGTTATCATATGTCATAATTATGTCTAAAAAGTTTAATGATTTGTTGATTTCTTTTTCGTTTGTAAACTTAAGTCTTTCATGAAAAGAGTTAAATTTGTTTAGAGTCTATTGAAGGTTATTTTCTGGGATACAAAGAATACAATCATCTACAAACTATATATATATATATATATATATATATATATATATATATATATATATATATATATATATATATATATATATATATATATATCATCATTTTCTGGTTGAATAATCTCAATAAGCATGGAAGGAATATGTACATATTTACATACGTATGCTACATGTTCCACTTTCTATAAACAAGTATGGTTATTCTAAAAATATAAAACCGAAAATATTTTGTAGAAATAAAATCAGTAGAACCCATACTTTTCCGCTCATTTTCTATAATTGAAATCTGAAAATTTTTGAGAAATTTGCTTCAAAATAAAAATATAAGTAACGTTTTTTTGTATACTCTGCTCAATGGCTTTCATTTATTTTTTTCTTCTGCACAATTTCTTGGGACTTAGTTAATCTTTATAAATAATGAGATTTACGCAAATTTACAACAAAAACTTAATAGCCACTCATTAAATGAATAATCTTAAACCTGTGTCATGAAATTTAAAAATTCAAGTTATTCAGTTGACTTTTGTTTTTAATAGTGTTATATTTCGTACAGGTAGGAATATTAATAGCTCTTAGAATTCAGTTATTTATTTTACGATTCAATTTATTTATTTCTTTTGTTTCATTAATGGGGAAGGATCAAAAGATTTCAAAATGTCCTTTTTAAATTTGTAGAGGTTACGTAATATACGATTATTTCCTCAGAATACCGCAAATAGTATAAAATAGATAGATTAATCAACATGGAAAATTACACGATCAAATTTGTAAACCCTTAAACAAAAATATGTGTTCCTTTCCCTATATATAACCCTTTTAGATACAAAAAAAAAGTGAAAAAAAATCCTATATATATATATATATATATATATATATATATATATATATATATATATATATATATATGTATATATATATATATATATATATATATATATATATATATATATATATATATATAGTAGGTATACATAGAACATAATTTTGATTTAGAGCTAAAAAAATTGTGTAAATTTTCATGTGTTAATATATGTCCACTTTATGTTATTTGCAGTGCCCTAAGAAAAAAAATTATATGTTTCGAAATGTCGATAAACCTAAGAACTCTTTTAAAATCTTAGTGATCATTCCTTAATAATGAAACAAAAAAAATTTTGAATTTCTACAGTCTTTCATTACTAAGTTGGGAATGTGGAATCTTTGGCACAATGATAATACTCAGTATATATCACCACTAGACCAAACACTTTATTTTTGCACTCGACGCGCGTTTCGCTAACCATGTTAGCTTCATCAGCAGCGATGATTGACTGTCAATCATCGCTCCTGATTAAGCTAACATGGTTAGCGAAACGCGCGTCGAGTGCAAAAATAAAGTGCTTGGTCTAGTGGTGATATATAGTGAGTAGAGACTTTCATTGTTAAAGATTTAATTACAAATAAAAATAAAATTATAAATTATTTTTTTCATTAACATACAAAATTTAAAATTACTTAGTAGTGACTTTGTATTGCCCTTGTCAACTAAATTCTGTAAGTTCTAAGTTAGACCAGTTTTAAAATTAAATATTTTAGTAAATGTAGTGGTATGATGACATTATGAAAACTCGGACATCTCTATGTAAGCTCTAATGCAAGTCATTTATTTAAAAAGATGTTGATTGAAAAAAAAAAGTACCACAGATGATAAATTGTCAGTAAAAAACTTTCAACTTTTGTAAACCGCAATAAATTTAGTGTAACAATTCCTGAAACATTAGCCTTTAGAATTGATGCTAAAATTTGTTATATTCTTTTCAATTTTCCGTCAGTTAAATATGATAGTCGAATCCCATGAGACGCAGTTGTGTGTCATTAATCATAAGAGTGTAAAAAGAAATTTGTATACGGGTTGCACGTTACATTTTTGGAACGACTATATTAAATATGTTTATTGTGTATACCAGACCAGCATAAATAAGGAGGGTGCGATGTTGTCAACAAGTTGCTGGTGTACGTTTGATTATGTAATTATGATCCTCCTGTTAATTATGTGGAACCTATTACTATTTCTACAATACAAGGTATGTGAGTTACAAGTCAGTTGACGAGGATAAAAAATCATATATGCTGTCAAATTAGATAGGGCTACTGGACACGATGTACTTATATCAGAAATTTGAAAGTACTTGGCAAGAATAGTGTCGGGTTTTGTGGCGTATTTAATAATTAAGTGAATTAGGTTTGTGTATTTTCAGAAAATTTTAAAAACTATTACAACTTTAAAACTGTTTGGTGATGGATGTTTAGTTCTCTATCGATATCGTGACGACTTCGCTGATTAGCCGAGTGAGGTACATCTTTGACATCGAAATCTTCAGAATCATCCCTTGATTATTGCTTTTGGTAAAGTATCTTAGCTGTAAACAGCACAAATTGCTTCACAAGCCATTGCAGCATTTTTCCTCTATAGTTGTAAAATTGCCAAATATAGGAAATTTTTATAGCCTGTGGCTCCGCTCGCGTGGACTTGTTTCACTATTATCATCATTGCTTTTTCGTTATGTTACCCAACGTAATAAAATATATCCTATAACCTGGCCAGAGAACATTTGTATTTAAAAAAAAAAACACGTAAATCGGATAAGGGGTTCTTGAGTGCTAAGCGCACTAACGGACAGGCAGGCAGATAAAGAGACGTTACATTTTATATATATTGTATTCTTTGTTACATAATATTGTTCCATATTTAACGGTTTTGCAAGAGAGTGCGCTAGCGGCAAACTTTTTTCCGATTTGATTCACTATTATCGTCCTGCTTATTTTTTATATTACCTAACATAATAAAATATATCCTATAACCTGACCAGGGAACATATGTTTAAATCTAAAAAAACAAACAAGTAAATCGGCTAAGTGCTTCTCAAGTGATAAGCGCACTAACGGAGAGAGACAGACAGACAGACAGAGAGACGTTGCATTTTGTATATGTTATAGAAGATTATAGATAACCTGGCCAAAGAACAAATGTATGAATTAAAAAAAACACCTAATTCGGATAAGTGGTTCTCGAGTGATAAGTGCACTAAGAGATAGATAGACAGAGAAACGTTGCATTTTATATGTATTATAGATATTCTTTGCTACATGATATTGTTCCATATTTAATGCAAGAGAACGCGCTAGCGGCAAACTTTTTTCCGACTTGATTCACTATTATCGTCACTGCTTATTCTTTATAATACCTAACATAATAAAATATAGCCTATAATCTGGCCAAAGAACATATGCATGTTTTAAAAAAAAAGCACCTAAATCGAATAAGTGGTTTTGCAGTGATAAGCGCATTAATGGACAGTCAGACAGATAGAAAGACGTTGCGTTTTATATATATATTATAGATATACTTTGCTACATGGTATTGTTCCATATTTAATGGTTTAGGCAGTGAATTACAAGAGAAGGCGCTATCGGTAAAACTTTTTTCCGATTTGATTCACTATTATCGTCACTGCTTATTCCTTATGTTACCTAACGTAATAAAATATATCTTATAACCTGGCCAGAGAACATACGTATGTTTAAAAAAAAAGTACGTAATTCGGATAAGTGGTTCTCCAATGATGAGCGCACTAACAGACAGACAGACAAACAGACGGACAGAGAGACTTTGCATTTTATATATATTATAGAAGATTATAGATAACCTGGCCAGAGAACAAACGTTTGAAATAAAGAAAACACGTTAATCGGATAAGTGGTTCTCAAGTGATAAGCGCACTAACGGACAAACAGACCGACAGAGAGACGTTGCATTTTATATATATTATAGATGAAAGACCAGTTTTGTGTGGTTTTATTGATTTAGCTTAAGCATTCGATACCATTTTTGTTAAGCGGAGCTGTGTGGATGATACTGCAATAACATATAATTTTAATTTACTGGATCGCTGCCGGGTGCTTGTACAACGAGATCTTTCAAAAACAAAAAAAAAAATAGGTTTAACTTAAATTTACTTAAAATTAACTTCGTGCAACATTCTCCAGCTACTAGCTAGTTAGGAATTTGATACTGGTAAAATCGCCCTTGGTTGTAACAAAATTCGAAAGGTCAATATTATAAACTACTGCTAGATATTTGTCGATCAACAAATAAAATGTAATTCGTATTTTGAACATATTACCTGAAAATGAAATCTATTTGGCCCAGGTTCAAGAATTTATTATCTGTGAAACAACTCAATATTTTCTTAATATATGTTATGGAATTTTGAGCTAAGATGGGTTAAGTGACAACTATCTAAACAGTATAAATATTATGGAAATATGGGTCAAAAAAATAATATGTAAGAAGAAAACGTACAGTCGAACTAATGATGTATTTAATTTAAGTAAAATCTAAGATGATATACAATTCTTATGTGTAAGAGTGCCTCTTAGAGTTGTTAAAAATTTTGCCGAATCTTCTATTAAGTCTCAAAATCACAATAATATCAGGTATAGGTCACACACCAATTTCCAGCTTTATAACTTATTTCCACCAATATAAAGAACATAAACAACTATTTAATATATAGTAAAAAATTTGGAGAAAAGCATAAGTTCATGTAAGTTTTATCACAATTTTATTAATCAAGACGTGGAGTAGACTTTTTAGTTGTATTTTTTATTGTAACTCTTAATTTAAAATCTCTTTCTCTATTTTGTCCTTTTTTCTCGTTTGGTTACGTACGGCAGTGCCACAAATAAATATAAATATTGTCTACATAAGTGGCTTATAATTAAAATAAATATTACTTTTATTAATATGTATTTCTTCAATTACCAAAGAGATATACGAAACTTCATACGGAATATTCCATAAAACAAAATTTATTTAAACGATCAGCTACTAAATTCGATACAAACATTTAATTCTAAGTACCTGAATAATTTAGTATCACAGTGTAGAAATCAAATCCTATTAATTAGTTATCCGGTTTGATCTAATTTACTTCCGATCTGAAACATCCATGTATTGGCTGACATTAACTGCAAGGCGATTGATCCAGTCAATCAGCCAACATTAATGCCTTTAAGGGATTATATAAAAATAAAAAAAATTTGACGCAGCTATTAAATATAGAAAATAATTTTTCTTTTACACACATAGTTTTATGAATAATTTTAAATAATAACGAATAAAAAAAAAAATGACGAAGATATGAGCCATCAAGTAGGACCCTCTTTTGAAAATCCTTGCTTATGGTGTACTTATTTTCTTTGTCAGGCATCGTCTGAACAATTTTTTTTTTCTTATTTAGGAAGGTAATAGCTAAGATGTAGCATAGGAATTTTTTTTTTTAATTTTTTTGTAGAAATGACTAAATTTATAACTTACGAACGTGGCACCCAATCAAAAAAATCCTATGGTACATCTTAGATAATATTTTTTTTTTATGAGTGTAGCACACGTGCTGCAGGGAAGTCCCTAAAGCGGTCCAGGAGCGGCATGTGTGCAGAAAAAGCGATTCGCGTTGTTCTTGAATCGCTGTAAATTGTACTCGGTGGGAAACACAGAGCTGGGCAAATTATTTCAATGGGATGACGTTCTCCATATAAAGGACTGCTTGAAAGGCGTTGTACACGGAGTAACAAGCTGAACCTCATACGGATGTGAAGCACCAGCGCGACACGTATTCCTAACATGCACCGCTTTGGGAGGAATTAAGTGGGCTACATCCTTCGAACACTTTCCATGAACATACTAGTAGAACAAACTCAAGTCTCCAACCGTTCTTCGATCTTCCAGCGAATCAAGGCCGCCGGTCAATTCCGGGTCTCCAATCAGGCGGACCGCTCTTCTCTGAACAGAATCCAACAAATGCAGTGTATGTCGGGGAGCGGAGCCCCAAACGTGGGAGCAGTATTCCATAGTTGGTCGAATTTGAGATTTGTGAAGTGTGATTATAAAGAATATGTGTTGTAAATTGTAACAAAATCGGTTAAGTAGATCTTAAGATATCTTGTACTCCAGTTTAAAAAAATTAATTTCGAAAAAAAGCAAAAGAAAAAATACAGTACAGTGTCAGCGTCTAAAAACCAAATATTTTTTTAAATTACCTTCAATCTGCGATCCCTAGACCGTACATGAGGTCTTTCATTGTTGCCGCGATATCCTCCGACTCCTTTTGAGCGGCTCTTTTCAATTTCCTGGCCTCTTTAATCTCCTGTTGGGCTCTCATGTTGGCTATAAATATTCGTTGAGAATCCAAGTTCTCGGTAAATCGTAGCGCGCTTGGGCCAATTACAAGGTTTAATAATTGCATCATTTGTAATACACTAGAATATCCATCATTAATTATACTAGCTGCAATATAAAATGCAATCTCAACAATTTTTGTGCCACTGTAATGCACTTTTGGAGCCATAGACCAAATGACAGCGTTTAGACTTTTGTTGTTATTCTGAGTGTATCCTTCTAAACAGCGTTCTTATAAAGAACTGACCAAAGAACAATACTCTTTGTCAAGGCTTTGACTGCTCGTACCGGTCCGATCGCTAATTGAGTTTCGGGCCGACTCTCTGCCGCGCTCACTTCTAATTGCTATAACTTCGGAAATAATTTGAATTTTGAAATGGTTAAACGTTTAAAAAAAGTATAAACAATTCGTCTAGCTAAAAATAATAATTCCCCTTAAAATATTGTAGTAAACACAATTTGTTGCTTTACGATTATGTATTATTAAAAAAAAAAATTCTTTCAACGGTATTCAGATACACGTTTAACCTACATGCAACGTCTTACGCTATGCGCAGCGACATACTTAATACACTCTATCTTCTGAGAATGTTACAATGTCATCATCAAATTTTTAGGCCGTTGATTAATTAAAAACGAACATACTAGGGTGGATTGAAAAGTTTTATAAAAAACACGATAAATAATGTTTCCTGCAAAAATAAAAATGTATTTCTTAACGTAATCTCCATTGAGCTCAATGCATTTGATTCAACGAGTTTCAATTTTTTTTATTCTCTAAAAAAATTGTTTTAAACTGTGCATATTATTCGTTTACCACACATATCACTTTTTGTCGAAAATGTCTTTATCCAAGCCAATTTTTGCAGTTAGGAAACAAAAAAGTCCCCCGGGGTGCACTTTTGCCATTGCAAAAGCCGATGTTTGAGCAAGCTCATGGTCCTTAGGAGCACTTACTTTTTTGAGCGTTAATCTTATGCGCACTAGAAGCAGTTCAACTCACAATGCAAATAGTGCAATAAAGTTGCGTAATAATGGCCAGTCACTCTTTTCCAAATAATCAATCATGATGATACCCTGTAGGTCCCATTTTTCCCGCCGATAAAACTCGCTTTTTTAAGTTCACTTTTACCTTCGCCAACCCACTATCTTGACTGCCGTTTTTATTTCCGAGGTATAACGTTGGATCTACGGTTCGTCAACAGTCGCAAAACGACGCCAGAAGTCCTTCGAATTACGCTGCAACAAATGCGGCACCCATCGTGAATCTAGCTTTTTTATTTTCAGAACGTCATGCAGGATATTATATACTCGTTCATATGAGCTGCTTACCATTTCAGCAGTATCACGAAGCTTAATGCGACATCACACAACCGTGAATTTTATCGACCATGTCTTCAGAGGAAACTTCAGCCGAACGCCCTGAACGCATTCACAATGCTTGTACGGCCACATTTAAATTCATTTATCTAGTAATAAATGGTCTTGAGTGCTGGTGCAGCGTCCCGATAAACTTCCTTCAGTTCAGTGTATATCTGGGTGCAGTCCACTTTTTTAAATATAAATGTCTTATTCCTGTACGATACTCGGCTTTACCCATCTCTACCGAACACTTTCGCTAACTGCCAACAAACAACTGGACGTTGAATCTGTTTGAAACTTTAAACATAACCATTACAAGAATCACGCTTACTAAAGTCATGCTGCTTAACAAAATTTCCGATCATTTCGTGAAAATTTACCAGACTTATCAATCCACCCTCGTATATACCAGGTATGCCTGTGGACGAGATCTGTAAAGACAGGGAACAAACGAAACAGGAAACAAAGTAAGAGAATATCGGGTTTAATGAAAGGCTAGTCTTCCTGTACCTATTATTTACTTTGAAAGGAACATTATTGAAGGCGAAGTTTATTTTACATAAATTGTGCAAGACGGCAGCCAACTACGGGAGTTTCGTTTCTCAAGTTGTTTTATTCGATTTGAAAAAAATTTCCCGTCTGTACCTTAAAAAATGACGCTATAGCGTCTTTTAATTCATCATCTGAAAAAAATTTTGGCCCCTAATGGTTTGAATAAGCAAGAGTCGAACTCGGTAAAAATACAGCTTAGTTTTATAGACTCTACAGTTGTCGTGCAGCAGCAAAGTTTTCGTTTCTCATTAATTCAAACGTTTTTCTTTAATTTGCTTCAGGTTTTGGATCATTCTTCTGGAAACCCCTAAACCTTTCCCTTAT
>CM032454.1:167103786-167110384 GCA_019049505.1 Pachyrhynchus sulphureomaculatus | reverse complement strand
ATGTTATATATATACGAGGCATGTTTTTTAAGTAAGTACCGTTTTGCGATTCCGCCGCCGCAGCGATACGGTCGGCGTTCCGCGCATGCGCGTTGGTAACCTACATCTCATGTCTACGCACTGACGCCATTACAGTCTGATTCTTCATTGTATACGTTGTTTACTGAGTGTTTAAGATGCCTCCGACAATCGTGAGTCCCGCCGATTGTGAAGTACGGGCTGTTATACGATTTCTTAGTGCTAAAGGCGTAAAACCGATCGATATTCATCGTGAGATCTGTGAAGTTAACGGACAAAACATTATGAGTGATGGAATGGTAAGGAAATGGGTGAGAGCATTTAAAGATGGCCGCACAAATGTGCATGATGAAGAACGGAGTGGGCGTCCTTCGGTCGTTAATGAAGATTTGGTGCAGAAAGTGGACGAAAAGGTTGAGAGAAAAACAGAAGCTTTACAATTTCATCATTGTGCGTGCTTTCCATGATAATGTAACCGAAGTCAAAACGATACAAGGTTAACAAGTCAGGCGGCAGAATTTTAAAGGAGGGGTATTCAAAAACTGGTGCCACGTTATGACAAGTTTCAATATTCCACGGAAATTATGTAGAAAAGTGATTAAGGTACAGGCTTTCCATGATAATCTTTGCACGTCTTTTTTAATAACGGTACTTACTTAAAAAAACATGCCTCGTATATATATATATATATATATATATATATATATATATATATATGTATATATATATATATATATATATATATATATATATATATATATATATATATATATATGTAGCGGTATTATGTTCTTGGGGTAAGCGGTCTTTCGAAAATATTTCATTTTCTTCATCAGGGCTACAAATATAGTATATTATCAGTATTTTTGAGATTAAAAGTAAAGAACAACCCTATTTTATATGTAACATTAAAGTACTTACTGCTAAGTGGTGTATTCAAAAAATGTTTTTTGGGGGGGCACTTTATTACACTTATTCGTCAGAAAAAACTTGAGGAAAACTCGACATACTCATCTTTGGGAAATATAATAAACTTTTACTTCATTTTTTTAGTATGGTACGAAGAATTGTGTGGTTGTAAAGTGGTTTTAATTTATAAAGGATTTTTTTGTTATAATTTCTTGTCATTTTGCTAAGGGCTGTGTGTTTCTATCTCTTAGTTAAGTTGTGGTTAATTTATATTTGAAAGTAGAATGACGTTGACATTTTGTTTGATCGTTTTAAAGTTGAAAAGTTGGTGAAAATCAGTGGGATTATTATCAAATATATATATATATATATATATATATATATATATATATATATATATATATATATATATATATATATATATATATATATATATATATATATATATATATATATATATATATATATATATATATATATATATATATATATATATATATATATATATATATATACTATATATATATATACATATATATATATATATATATATATATATATATATATATATATATATATATATATATATATATATATATATATATATATATATATATATATATATATATATATATATATATATATATATATATATATATATATATATATATATATATATATATATATATATATATATATATATATATATATATATATATATATATATATGTATATATATATATATATATATATATATATATATATAAACGTATATATATATATATATATATATATATATACATATTATTATAGTATATACCTATAAATGTTTATTATTTGTTCTTGTTATTTAAGGTTATTCTGGAACAAACTCTACGGACGCCTTTGCTAAACACTAATGATAATGTTCATCTCAAAGCAAAAACCAGGTCAAAGATGCGTTTAAATTTTTTGCCGTTAACTTGTTCACCACCGGTACCCTATAAATCTTCATTATATTTTAGATCTAATTTTTCATTACTCTTTCAAAATAAATTGTGAGCTAGGAACACTATCGCTTTAATTGTAGATTATAAATAAAAATCTGAAATTGCCTTAAAGATATGCACATTTTAATTAAACAACAACTTAAAATTTTTACTATTATCGTTTCAGGAAAAGTCTTGGGGCCCAACAGATACACGATGAAAAAGAGATGATGTGAACCGTGCAAGAGTATTTATAAATATGAATGAAATATATATATATAATATATATATATATATATATATATATATATATATATATATATATATATATATATACAGTAGTTTCCACAAGAGCATACGGACTGTTTTTCCTAAAAAAACACAATATTGTTAAAAATATTATTTGGAGCTATTAAAACATTCCATAAACTAAAATACGTGTACGTAATAAATTGTCCACTCTCCTTTGCTATCGAGTATGGCCTGGCAGCTTCGGGACATACTTTCCATGTCTCCAGATTTCTCATATATGCCGAACCAGCTGCTTTAAATTGGAAAAACCTTCTCTTCCCCAAGTTTATTCTTCATGGCTGCCCACACGTTTTCGATGGGATTGGCATCAGGCGACTTGGAAGGCCAATCCATTGTAGTGATGCCATTTTCTCGTTTCCACCCCGTACATGCACGACTTCGGTGTTTTAGATCGTTATCCTCTTTTAGCACCCACGAAATATTATCTGAGCCAAACCATCTTTGAGCAGACTTTAATGAACACTTTTGTTATATCATGTTCATTTTCTGTGGATTCAGATTGTCTGTGAAGAGATATAAAGTGCCAAATCCTTGTGCACAGAAGCATCCCCAAACGTGTATTTTCACTGGGTGTTTTACTGTACGTTGAACAACCGGATTTCGACGAGTTGATCACGCATGTCTTCTGGTAGTCCAGGCGCAAAAGAATGGTTCATCTGTAAATATTACATTGGGAAAATCACGATCAATATTAGCCTGTGCCCATTCCAGCCGTTTTTCGACGTGTTTTTCGTTCAAAAAAGGTTTTAACTTTATGGACCGCCTGCTGTATTCGGAATTGAGCAATCGTCGCCTAATAGTATTAAGGTTCACATCTACACCCTTTTTCATTAAAAGTTTCTTCGCTCGCCGTAACGAACACCCAGGATTCTTTTCAAATACCTTGATGATAGCTTTGTCATCCGTTTTCGTCGTTGAGCACCGAGTGCCACGTTCCGGCAGATCGCCAACACTTTTCGTTTCGTTTGTAACGTTTCACTCACTTCCTAACGAATCCTTCTGACTTTTTTATGTAGCGGCCAGTAGCTGCATACGTCATTTTCGGTCCTTTCGGATGTGTACAAAGAAAGAGTGCTTCAAATCGACTTGCTATGCACACTCGTTATGTTTATTCTGCTGTGTTAAAAATAAAATCACTCACACTACCAATATAACGCAAAAGCATTCTTCCCAACAGTTCAAAGAATATGCAAACCTAACCAAACATGTGTGTGCAACTTATTAATGCAATGCGGAACCGTACACGCTTGTGGAAACTACTGTATATATAAATCTGAAATCAATTATAGCAACATTGCACGAGTAACAAGTCTTATTAAAATTACTGAATTGTTAAAGTCACAACAAAAAGCTGAGTATAAATAAGGTGTAAACAGAATATAATTTTTAAGAATGTTGCTATTTTACGCTCTCAGATAAATGTTTTAGAAGTACTATTAGAAAAATCATTGAATATCAAATTAACGAAGTTAGGAATGTGGAATCTTTGGCACATTGATACTACTCAGTATATATCACCACTACACCAAACACTTTATTTTTGCACTCGACGCGCGTTTCGCTAACCATGTTAGCTTCATCAGGAGCGATGATTGTCTAAAGCTAAACTATAAATCTACCCTATTTATACTTAGCCTAACCCTAGAATTACTCAAGCGGAACTAATGACATAGGCAAGGCCATCAGTTCCGGTCAAGTAACCAGTAGAGGGGACTATAAGGAATAGGCCCTCTGTCTTTATTTAAACTACTTTTACATTTTATGATTTCCATACTTTCGTATGCGTTCAACAATCTCCTATCAGATACATTTTTTTATTAATCTTAGATTATCTAATGTTACAGTATGATCAGCTTCAAGGGCATGTTCGGCAATGCTAGACTTTTCTGTTCTATTGTATCTTAAGTGTGCTAAATGTTCTTTAAATCGTATTTTAATTGACCTTTTAGTTTGCCTAACATACTTTTTGTCACAATCATTACAACTAATTTCATAAATTCCACTTTTCTCAAAATTAGGAATCTTATCTTTGGGATTTCCTAAGATATTCCTCAGATTGTCTGATGACTTATAGACTAAGGTGAGGCCTACCTTATTAAATACCTTACTGAGTCCCTTGCTATATTTCGGATTTTATGGTATGGAGACATACTTGGTGTTATTTTCTTCGCGTGCAAAAAAGGTGGAATTCTGAATATTAAACCTAAATTTATGTCTATTTATTAGCTTATTTACTAAGTCATCGTCATAACCATTAACTCTAGTTATATTTCTAATACGAGTCCTTTCTTTATTAAAGTTTACTCTATTCAGAGGGAAAGTGACCAAACGATGAACTAAAAAATGTAATGAGGCTAATTTATGTTGTTTGCAATTAAATGAATCATTAGGAATATATCTATCTGTTACTGTATTTTAATTATTAAAAATAATAATAGATTAGAATTTGATATCTATAGGAAGGACACAGTAACAGATAGATATATTCCTAATGATTCATTTCATTGCATCATTACATCTTTTAGTTCATCGTTTGGTCACTTTCCCTCTGAATAGAGTAAACTTTAATAAAGAAAGGAATCGTATTAGAAATATAACTAGAGTTAATGGTTATGACATAAATTTAGGTTTAATATTCAGAATTCCACCTTTTTTACACGCGAAGAAAATAACACCAAGTATGTCTCCATACCATATAATCCGAAATATAGCAAGGGACTCAATAAGGTATTTAATAAGGTAGGCCTCACCTTAGTCTATAAGTCATCAGACAATCTGAGGAATATCTTAGGAAATCCCAAAGATAAGATTCCTAATTGTGAGAAAAGTGGAATTTATGAAATTAGTTGTAATGATTGTGACAAAAAGTATGTTGGGCAAACTAAAAGGTCAATTAAAACACGATTTAAAGAACATTTAGCACACTTAAGATACAATAGAACAGAAAAGTCTAGCATTGCCGAACATGCCCTTGAAGCTGATCATACTATAACATTAAATAATCTAAGATTAATAAAAAATGTATCTGATAGGAGATTGTTGAACGCATACGAAAGTATGGAAATCATAAAATGTAAAAGTAGTTTAAATATAGACAGAGGGCCTATTCCTTATAGTCCCCTCTACTGGTTACTTGACCGGAACTGATGGCCTTGCCTATGTCATTAGTTCCGCTTGAGTAATTCTAGGGTTAGGCTAAGTATAAATAGGGTAGATTTGTAGTTTAGCTTTAGTCAATCATCGCTCCTGATGAAGCTAACATGGTTAGCGAAACGCGCGTCGAGTGCAAAAATAAAGTGTTTGGTGTAGTGGTGATATATACTGAGTAGTATCAAATTAACGAACTTAATTGTATAGCAAATTAAAACCATTTAAAAATTATTTCTTAGAATTAATGACTTATAAACGTGAAGTATTACGTTTCTAGCATTTTTCTAAACGAGTACTATTGATCACTGTTCGGCACGCAGTTTCTGTGTAGACGAAATGAAGTGAACACCTAACAAAAACTACAAACACAGTACAAATATATAGTAGATATGCAAAAAGATATATCATAGTCCTGAGGAAATCTATTACTAGCATTATAGCATCACTTTTATACTTATTACATTATTATTTTACATCAAAATATACAAATTATCGGACCAAATTTTCCTTTTCCATCATTGATTATATTACAAAAGAAATAAGTATGTTTGTACGAATTATAGAATTTTATACTTACGAGGCTAAAAATACTGCAACGAAATCAATATTTCACGCGTTATTTAACATGTTTACGGTCTGTGTTGAAACGTAATTAAGAGTTCATTTATTTTAGAATGGGTGCTAATTAAATATTAAACCCTTGCCGTTTAAAAGAATTTTTAGCGAAATAACCAAAAAGGTTGTTTAGAAATTTAGGTATTTTACGGGTTTTTAATAAAATGGTTTTCATTTAATTTAGGTGCCGGTTAGCTTTCTGATTATTTTATATAAATGAGACAGTTTTATGACATGAAATGGTAATAAATTAATTGAATTGCAGTATTATATTTATTTATTTAGAAGATCTTTTACCTTATACTTGGATATTCGAGTTCTAAATTACTTTTGAACAGGATTCGAAGTGCGACAAAGTAACTACTATTTAAAATTTGTTTATATTAACACGCGGGCTGAAAATTTTTGGTCTAGCTACTTAAAACACATTTTTTTTTTGCAAAATTCAACTTTATTCATCAATATAATCTCCTTCAAGAGCAATACAATCAGTCTAACGCTTTTCTAACATTTCTATACATTTCTTGTAGAAGGATTTGTCTTTGCCTTCAAAATAGGCCTCAGTTTCTGCGATAACTTTTTCATTGGAGCTTAATCTTTCCCTCGCGCGCATTTTTTTGAGGTTT